>CM077878.1:28179164-28904164 GCA_039720435.1 Amazona ochrocephala
AGTTATTTTCTGTCTCTTAGCAGGAACTTCTTTTTTTTTTTTTTTTTTTTTTTTTTTTCCTTCTAGATATTCACAGGTCCATTGATAGCTAGTGGTTTATTAAATCTTTAATAAATAATATTATAGCTTATCTCTGTAAGCTCAAATCAATACAATGCTGCAAATATAACGTCATTCCTGACCTTTATGTTTCATATCATTTTTATTAAACTTAGATAACTCAGTAGATCTTCAGTCACAATTTGAAAATCAGCCATAAAATGAACATTTGAAACTTTCTCTTGGAGTAGAAGTTGCAGCCAGTATTGCCATGGGAAGTTGTAGTGTCAGCCTACCACTTCATCTCCTTAGAAGACATCTAAACTGTGCATATGAAAGTATAAATAAATGATACTTTTAAAAGTATGCGCACATACAATTTTATTCTATACATACATTAACACTTTGCCAGCACTTTAATGTGCATGATTTGACTTTTATTTTCAATGCTTTGCATCCCAAATGTTATCATTTGAAGAAATCTTTGTTACTGTATACATTAAAATAAAACATAGTTTTGGGATTTCCACTCAGATAAGGACTTGTTGCTACAGAAAGGTTGATAATTGTATCAAGTAATTTGTTGAGGAATTGAAGATAGAAAACCCCACAATTTTTTCTGGAAAATATATTTTTTTTTTAATGAATCAATTACTGTCTGATTATTGTGGCAAAATTAAACTAATTTTCAGTAACCATTAAAATTGATTAAATCAGTGTATTTAGTACAACATAATCATGAGTGCAATTCATTGCTGTTTAGAATTATATAGAACAAGGCTCCATATAAATGATTTTATGAAACCAGTGCTCACATACACTAGAGAAGTATAATTTCTAGAGAAAAAAACAGCAACTAAAACACCTGGTCTGCTTCCAAAAGGGTTCAAGTTTTCCCTTCAAAAGAAATGTGGGTTAGGATGTTTTAAATTTATACCTCATCGTCCTTGACAATGGAAAGCTTAAAACTACCAAAGGAAAGAATTGCAGCATTAATTAAAAACTCTGTATTGGGTTTGTGTGGCCAGGTTTCGGTAGTGGTGGACTATATAGGGTGGCTTCTCTGAGAAGCTGCCAGAAGCTTCTCCTATGTCTGATGGAGCCAATGCCAGCTGGCTCCAAGACAGACCCACTGCTGGCCAAGACCAAGCCTATCAGGGGTGGTAGTAGCATCTCTGGGATAACACAAACCCCGTCATAATCTCAAAAAACTGCTAGGCTGTGATTCATATTAAAATACTTGTATGTCAAAACCTTACCATTTAAAATTTGGCCAGAGGTACCAGAGTGATAGTTGCTCAAAAGAAAGTCTGTATGGCTCGCTATAAGAAAAAAATCAGCTGCCCAGAGAAGTTGTGAATGCTTCATCCCTGGCGGCGTTCAAGGTGGAGTTGGACATAACCTTGGATGGCATGGTTTAGTGGGAGGTGTCCCTGCCCATGGCAGGGGGGTTGGAACTAGATGATCTTAAGGTCCTTTCCAACCCTAACTATTCTATGATTCTATGATTCTATGATTCTATGATTCTATGATTCTATGATTCTATGATTCTATGATTCTATGATTCTGATTAAAATATGCGTTAATGCAGGTAGTCACAGGTACTTATTTGCCTAAAATATCATTATTAAAGTAATACATAAATGTATTCCTCACTCTGTTAAATTAATCTTAATAAAAATACTACAAACTGTCTGTAATTCTAAGACTGTATAAATATAAAAATGAGAGAGAAAAGGATAATTCACCTCCAGCATTGCAGGTGGTCCATAAAGAGTGCTAAATGTGTTTTGTCTTATTCTTTTAGAGTTACCTTACTTGTGTGGGTCATCTACTCCATTTCCATACTAATAGGTTACTGGAAAGTTGCGCTTGCTAAAACAAAGGAGGAAAATAGAGATTTTACAGACCTTTCAGCCATGCATGCAAAGACAACAATCTGGACCTGATTCTTTTCTATCTTTTAGTTTGTGCTACCTGTGGCTCTCACATAGATCAACATCAAAACTCCTTTTGGAATTCTAGATCAGGCTCTGAATGATTTTCAGGCATGATTTTACACAAAAGTTGTTAAAAATGTGAATAATATATGTCTTCTTATATCAATTCTGCAGGCCACATTTGAGATACATAAATGCTATTTTTATTTTGTTTTTCTTAGATAGACTTATGAACAGTTACAAGTGAGCATATTTTAAGACTGGCTGAATTTTTATATACTCCACAGTAGCATTTCTGTGGAGATTTAATGAAGATTTCAGTCCTTATACCCTAAACCTTTATTTTACACTTTTTTACGAGCTTTATAGTCTAGAATATTTCATTGTTCTATAAGGGCCTGAAGGCATTTGGCATCTCTGCAGTGATTTTAATGAGCTTTGGGTCAACTTTACTATATTCTGGAAAAACAGTATATTTCTGGATGACAACACAAATTCAGATTTTGAGTAACAGTAGACATTCAAAAAAGTTACAGCCAGAAAAGACTATTATCATAATTCCATTTTTATCCGCTGTAACACAGACTGTAATATCATACACAAATGACTACATCAAACCATGTGGGAAATATTGAACTGAACAGGTGAAAAAGAAGATTATAAAAAGGACAGTGGAGCAAATGAAGACAATGGACAGAGGGAGAAATGAAATTGTTATGAGGTGGTAGAAGTTTAACTTCTCAAGCGGTCTTCCTTAAGAATGCTATGATGCACTGCAGGTAAAAATTTTGTTAGCTACTGTGGCAGTATCTAGACTATACAGATATATGTTCCAAGTTCTACTGTCATCTATCACTTCGCAATATGGGACTAGAAATCATAAATATCCCACAAGGTACCATGACAGTAGCCTGTTATGTCTGTATGGCAAAATTCAGGGGCTTTTGCCTCTTACAGCATCTCAAAGGCTAACTTGCAAGGCAGAAGTGCTGACTTACACTTTAGAGCATATCCCTACCTGAAAATTGGCCAGTTCCTTACAGCATGAGATGTATTTTTGAGGATCCCAAGAAAAGGCAAAGATGCACATAGCAGGATCACAACCTTGATTTTCAGATCAGATTTGGACCTGTTCAGGGATACACTTGGAAGAGGCCCATGAGATATAATCCTGGAGATGAGTCCACGAGAGTTGGGTGGGGAAAAAGATTCCATTTATTTTCTAGTTTGTTCTTGTCATGGAGGATAATGGCTGAAACTAAAGTAGCTTTTCAAATAGCCAAGAACATACTAACTTTCAGAACAATTATCTCATTATAACACTGATTTTATGACTTCTTACATGGTATCAGAAACATGAGGAGTTTTATTTAGACTACAATGTGGTTTTGTATTACGGAGAACTGCACATTTATTTTGCATCTAAATGGACACCTAAACTGCAACTGCCAATTGCAGTATGTGAAGGAATTAAAAGGAAGAGACATGGTATTACCTACTAGCTGAGCATTGAGATCTGACTGTGTGCATGCTCTCAACCTACAACCGAAGTGATGTACTGTGACTTCACCTAGACACTAGGACTAAACAACCTAACTGAACTTACCTAATGGTTCCTATAACTTAAGAGCACGCATTCAGCTACAGTGACTCAGTTGGCATCCATTACAGCTTTTACATTGGTGGTTCATTCCTGACTCACAGGCTGGAGTTACAGAAAGGCCCGAATTTTCTGCAGAATGCACTGAAAAGAACACCACTTGCCTTTTTGCTGTGGTGGGTGACAAAATAGTTGGTCCATGTGGTGGAGGCAATGATTCAGGTCATGTGATGTTATTCTAATATGTGGGAACAGAAACAGTAAATAACAATTACTACAAAAGCTTAGCTTTTGGTGTTGGGAACATGACAGACTACAAAAAAGGAGTGATACGCAATATGTTATAATGCTGTTGCATATACTAACACAAATGAATTATATTGCTATTTAACTCTGCATGGCCTTTTCAGATGTGGTTTGATATTACAGAATTAAATGAAAGGAGATTTTTTCAGGGAATTTAACTAAAGGGCAACTCTGTGACAGATGGCCTGGAAGCAGAACAAAAAACTGCAGGATGGTAAAATTTATCAAAAAGTGTAATTAGCTGCTACAGTCCAGACTCCAAAAGAGCTGGGAAAAGCTGAACACATGCACAAAAGAAATTCACTTGTCATTAGTCCTTCTCTACTTCTGAGTGAGTCTCGTGCTGGTATTTGTTAGGGGGGCTGAATCCAGCAGTCTGAGAGGTGAGAATGCTGTAGCTCTGTCTGAACAGAATACCCAGGCAGACACACAGAGCACTCAAAAGAGGACAGACAGCACCAACGGCCACATGTCCACATTCTGCCCTCTCTGTCTGGTCCGTTGTTGAGAAGTAGAAAGAAAAAAAGAAAAAAGAAAAAAAAAAAAAAAAAAAAACCACAGAAAACCATGAACTGCTCCAGTAGCTGGGCTCAGACACTCTGCCCAGCAGCTGCCCCCTGATCCAGGTCTCCTCAGTTGCTTGCATGCAGACATATGAACTCCAAGGTTGCAGTCCTGCTCCAATTGCTGGTAGAGGTTGTCTTGCTCACAAACTCACACACACAGAGCTAGCTGGGAAACTTGTGATCCCTTTAGCCTCTCTAGCTCTTCCCATGGTTTCATAACTCCTTGTCTCCCAGGCTGTCACCTATTCACCTGCTAGTTTTGTTTGAGTTTCATGAGTGCTTTACACTTCCTCACACACCTGCACTTGCTTCAGTTGCTGGCTTCATGGACACATAGTCCCTTATGACCTGAGTTCCCATTTCAGTTGCTGGCACTTAAATCCAGTAGCTCGGGCACTTGGTCACCTGGGCCATCTGGTCCATAGCCTGACTCTAGTTGCTGCACTCACACCTGTATTCATACACATACACACAGAATAGTCTCTCAACCAGGCAAAAAGAGTTAGGAATTTAGTAACATGATAGGGCAGACTGCATGTCCAGACAAGTGTACTGATCAGCAAACTAATTACACATAACAGGACCTTTCTCATCCAGTCACAGTTCTATTTTCCCATGCTTGCTTGTCCCCAAATCACCTACATCCCTACTTTTTCTTCCTTTTTTTTTTTTTTTCCAGCTCTAAGCATACCATACATCTTGAGCAATCCTAAAATGTGCTCCTCTTGCATCTAACAAGTATACTGTGTCATATTGTCCTGGGTTCAGCAGTAGCAGTCATTTTTCTCCTTCATAGTAGCTGGTGCAGTGATGCGGTTTTGACTTTCAGCCTGGGAGCGGCACTGATAACACCAATGTTTTTAGGTACTGCTCAGTAATGTTTAGTCTGACCAAGGACTTTCTGAGCCTCATGCTCCACCAGGGAGAAGGGGAAGCAGGGAGGAAGCAGAGACAGGACACCTGACCCAAACTAGCCAAAGAGGTATTCCATACTACAGCACGTCATGCCCAGGATGTAAAAACTGGGGCAGGGACCTGGAAGGGTTGGATCACTGCTGGATTGGGCTTGGTATTGGGTGGTGAGTGGTTGTATTCTCTTCCCTTGTTGTTTCCCTTGTCATTATTAATATTGGTGGCATCAGGAGTGATTTGTATTATACTTTAGTTACTGGACTGTTCTTATCTCAACCCATTGGAGTTGCATTCTTTCAACTCTCCTCCCCATCCCCCTGGGAGCTGGGGGGAAGAAAGAGTGGAGAGTGAGTGAGTGAACTGTGTGAATTACAGCTGAGCTTAAACCATGGCACCCATACCCCTATGCAGTAAACCCCCTCACTCCAAAAGGTGCCATCTCATTGACTCCTCTTGATGGGTTTTATGCATGGAGAATGGTGATGCTGGCTCTTCTGGGATAGCTGTGGGAGGGCCACAGAGAGGGTATCCCTTTCCTCTGAGTCCCCTGTACTCCTCTGGGCTTGTGGAGATACTCCCCTATATCTGAGTGCAGTCTGTACGCAGAACTTCTTTACGGTTTCTTCATCTCAATCCAAACTAAACTTTTGCCAAGTTACAACCTTTATTTATTCTGCGTTCAGACTCCCACTGTGTAAGAAATTGTGAAAAAATTATGGGATTAGGAATGAATTTATGAGAATAAATATTGGATCCTATTTAATCACAGAATCACAGAATAGTAAGGGCTGGAAAGGACCTCAAGATCATCGAGTTCCAACCCCCCCGCCATGGGCAGGGACACCTCCCACTAAACCATGCCATACAAGGCTATGTCCAACCCCACCTTGAACGCCACCAGGGATGAAGCATTCACAACTTCCCTGGGCAACCCATTCCAGGGCCCCACCACCCTCACAGTAAAGAATTTCTTCCTCAGATCCAATCTAAACCTCCCCTGTTTAAGTTTAAACCCATTACCCCTTGTCCTCTCACCACAGTCCCTCATGAAGAGTCCCTCCCCAGCATCCCTATAGGCCCCCTTCAGGTATTGGAAGGCTGCTATGAGGTCTCCACGCAGCCTTCTCTTCTGCAGGCTGAACAGCCCCAACTTTCTCAGCCTATCTTCATACGAGAGGTGCTCCAGTCCCCTGATCATTTTCGTGGCCCTCCTCTGGACTTGTTCTAACACTTCCATGTCCTTTTTATGTTGAGGACACCAGAACTGCACGCAATACTCCAAGTGAGGTCTCATGAGAGCAGAGTAGAGGGGCAGGATCACCTCCCTCGACCTGCTGGTCACACTCCTTTTGATGCAGCCCAGAATACGGTTGGCCTTCTGGGCTGCAAGCGCACACTGCCGGCTCATGTTCATTTTTTCATCAACCCACACCCCCAAGTCCTTCTGTGCAGGGCTGCTCTCAATCTCCTCCCCGCCCAATCTGTAGCTGTGCCTGGCATTGCTCCGACCCAGGTGTAGGACTTTGCATTTAGCATGGTTGAACTTCATCAGGTTGGCATCAGCCCACCTCACAAGCGTGTCAAGGTCCCTCTGGATGGCATTCCTTCCCTCCAATGTATCAACCGAACCACACAGCTTGGTGTCATCGGCAAGCTTGCTGAGGGCGCACTCAATCCCACTGTCCATGTCACCCACAAAGATGTTGAACAAGACCGGTCCCAACACCGATCCCTGGGGCACACCACTCGTTACTGGTCTCCAGCTGGACACTGAGCCACTGAGCACTACTCTTTGCGTGCGGCCATCCAGCCAGCTCTTTATCCACCGAGTGGTCCACCTATCAAATTGATGTCTCTCCAACTTAGAGAGAAGGATGTCATGGGAGACAGTGTCAAAGGCTTTACACAAGTCCAGGTAGATGACATCAACTGCTCTGCCCCTGTCCATCAGTTCCGTAGCCCCTTCATAGAAGGTCACCAGATTGGTCAGGCAAGATCTCCCCTTAGTGAAGCCATGCTGGCTGTCACCAAGCACCTTGTTGGTTTTCATGTGCCTTAGCATGCCTTCCAGGAGAATCCGCTCCAAGATTTTGCCAGGCACAGAGGTGAGACTGACTGGCCTGTAATTCCCTGGGTCATCCATTTTTCCCTTCTTAAAAATGGGGGTTATATTTCCCTTTTTCCAGTCATTGGGAACTTCACCTGACTGCCATGATTTTTCAAATATGATGGACAGTGGCTTAGCAACTTCGTTTGCCAGCTCCTTCTTTCTTACATCAAATAAAGCTAAATGGCATTCTGACTTGGAAAAGAAATGCCTTACTGGTTTTTTCTACTCCCAATATCAAGGTCTGAGGACCACCTTTGATATAAGTAGAACCTTTTATATAGCTGGAATTTTAGCCTCTACAGAAATACCTGCTATTCTATCACATTTAACTCAAATTGCCTCGACCACTATGCTTCAATGATAAGCAAATTCACAGGACACTGAAATGTAAATTGTATGAATTTCAGGTTAGTTTGGATCTAATTCCACATTTTTCCAATGTTATTGCTTTTTTTCCCCAGTGAAGAATAGTGTGATATTTTACATGTGCATAAATTCCATCATGCTTTACAGGTTCCCTGCCTTCTTAAAAATATGTTTCTCTTTCCTTTGCACAACAAGAAGTGCCACTGAGCGGCATGTGATTTCATGGATGGAATAACTTTGATTTCACGACATGGATAGGGACAAATAACTTTGAATTCCTAAAATGTCAGTTAATGATGTGAAGAAATTGTTTCTAATTGGCATATCTTCAAATGCCATCATATTGTTCTTTTGACACAATAGTATTTAGTAACAGCTGTACTACAAAGTGCAGCAGCATCCCAAGTCGAGTTAGACACTAGCATGATTTCAAAGTATTATCATGATAGAAATGCCAAGAGACTTGAAACTATCTGAAGTTCACAGAAATCAATGCAAAAGTTTTCTTGGAGGATATGCATCTTATGTGTCCTGCTATACATAGGATACCTCGTAAAGAAGGCTGCAAGGGAATTTCAAGAAAATTAAAAAACAGTGTATGTCAGAAGAAAAATATTTGTATTCATACAATTTACATTTCAGTGTCCTGTGAATTTGCTTATCATTGAAGCATAGTGGTCGAGGCAGTTTGAGTTAAATGTGATAGAATAGCAGGTATTTCTGTAGAGGCTAAAATTCCAGCTATATAAATGGTTCTACTTATATCAAAGGTGGTCCTCAGACCTTGATATTGGGAGTAGAAAAAACCAGTAAGGCATTTCTTTTCCAAGTCAGAATGCCATTTAGCTTTATTTGATGTAAGAAACTGTAATTTCCTTTTTTCCCAGAAATATTATGTTTGTAGAGATGAAAAGAACATCTTTTAATGCATTTATTCATTTATTTGTCCTTGGAACCTCTTAGAGGACTACAGATATTGAACAATGAAGAAGATTTTAAAGAAAACCAGATTCAAAAGAAAATATATTCATACAAACATTGTAGCATAAAATTATTTTAGTGGAATATTTGTAAGATCATTGTACCTCTATTCATGTTGCAAATATAGAAATTTTGTAATTCTGAGTATGTGAAACAGATTATTTGCACAATGCAGATGAACTGATTTAAGAACTATTTCTTTGAAGCTTTCTGTGGTTTAGTGGTTTATTTTTTTAAAGCAAGAAAGAATATCAATTCTATAATTCTTGGTTTCTGCTAAAGTCAAACCGTGAGTTCCTATTACAATTTTCATATTACTAGTCAAAACATGAACCTAGTAAAATCAGTAAGAAATTACAAACTAAGCTCTGTATAATCAAAATGTAATTTGGTGACCAATGTCTTTTAGGATATGTGAACTGAAAGTTAAGATTTGTGAGATGCTGGAGGGAGAGAATTCCTCTATCACTTTTAAAAAAACATCTACATAGACCACAGACAATTCATTTTTTGTTGTGTTGAAGCTCCTGAAGACCCTGATCTTCTAAAATAGATCGAAGTGACAATCAACTTTGTACAAAAGTATATTTCACACCAGGAAAGTACATTTTACTCTCCTTTTTTTTTGCGACCACCATTCTAATCTCATTTGGAGAAAACTGTTTTCTTCTGCCATTGGAACAGATGTTTAAAGAATTTAAAATATTCATGAAATCAAACTGTGCTATGATGGAGTCTAAGCATGGACTCGGGGTCAGGGACCCAACAGGCAAGGTGGAGAGAAGGGTGACAACAAGTGACAGTAAATCAGAAAGGATTACAGATACAGGAGCATAGATATCTCTGTGGTGACAGGCACTCAGGGAAGCTGGCTGCTGCAGGTGATTTTCCAATTATGAAAGAGGGAGTGTATGACAGAAAAAGAAACAAAAGATAAATGTGGTGGTCTTCTATAATGCCGTTACAGTTTTGGTGGATAAGAGAAGAGCAACTGTCATTGTTTACCTGGACTTATGTAAAGCATTTGACACTGTCCCACATGACATCCTTGTCTCCAACTGGAGAGGTATGGGCGCGATGGACAGACCACACAGTGGATAAGGAATTGGTTAAATGGTTGCACTGCTACAGAGAGTTACAGTCAACAGCTCAATGTCAAAGTGGAGCCAGTGATATACGGCGCTCCCCAGGGGACAGTATTGCTGAAAATCAGCATGAGCTGGCAGTGTGCTCTCGCAGCCCAGAAAGCCACCTGTGTCTGTGTTGCATCAAAAGAAGTGTGACCAGCAGGTGGAGGGAGATGATCCTGCCCCTCTATTCTGCTCTTGTGAGACCGCACCTGCAGTACTGTGTCCAGGCCTGGAGCTCTCAACATAAGATACGGACGTGTTTGTGTGAATCTAGTGGAGGGCCATGAAGATGATCAGGGGGTTTCAGTACCACTCTTATGAAGACAGGCTGAGAGAGTTGGGATTGTTCAGCTTGGAGAAGAGAAGGCTCCCGGGAGACCTTAGGGCAGCTTCCAGTACCTAAAGGGGGCCTACAGAAAATCAGAAAAGGAGCTTTTTACAAGGACATGTAGAGATAGGAAAACCATAAAAGTTTTAAAGGGGTATATTTAGATGAGATACTAGAAGTAAATTCTTTACTGTGAAGGTTGTGAGGCACTGGCACAGGTTGCCCAGAGAAGTTTTGGCTGCCCCATCCCTGGCAGTGCTCAAGGTGAGGTTGAATGAGGCTTTGAGCAACCTGGTCTAGCAGAAGTTGCCACTGCCCATGTCATGGTGGTTGGAACTAGATGATCTTAAGGTGACATGGACAGTGGGATTGAGTGCGCCCTCAGCAAGTTTGCCAATGACACCAAGCTGTGTGGTTCGGTTGATACATTGGAGGGAAGGAATGCCATCCAGAGGGACCTTGACACGCTTGTGAGGGGGGCTGATGCCAACCTGATGAAGTTTAACCATGCCAAGTGCAAGGTCCTACACCTGGGTCGGAGCAATGCCAGGCACAGATACAGGTTGTGCAGAGAAGAGATTCAGAATAGCCCTGCGGAGAAGGACTTGGGGGTATTGGTCGATGAGAAAATGAACATGAGCCGGCAGTGTGCGCTTGTAGCCCAGAAAGCCAGCTGTATCCTGGGCTGCATCAAAAGGGGTGTGACCAGCAGATCAAGGAGGTGATCCTGCCCCTTTACTCTGCTCTCGTGAGACCTCACTTGGAGTATCGTGTGCAGTTCTGGTGTCCTCAACATCAAAAGGACATGGAACTGTTGGAACAAGTGCAGAGGAGGGCCACGAGGATGATCAGGGAACTGGAGCACCTCCTGTATGAAGACAAGCAGAGAAAGTTGGATCTGTTCAGCTTGGAGAAGAGAAGGCTGCATGGAGACCTCATAGCAGCCTTCCAGTATCTGAAGGGGGCCTATAGGGATGCTGGGGAGGGACTCTTCATAAGGGACTGTAGTGAGAAGACAAGGGGTAATGGGTTGAAACTTAAACAGGGGAAGTTTAGATTGGATCTGAGGAAGAAATTCTTTACTGTAAGGGTGGTGAGGCCCTGGAATGGGTTGCCCAGGGAAGTTGTGAATGCTCACTCTGTGGAGGTGTTCAAGGCGGGGTTGGACAGAGTCTTAGGTGGCAAAGTTTAGTGGGAGGTGCCCCTGGCCCTGGCAGGGGGGTTGGAACTAGATGATCTTAAGGTCCTTTCCAACCCTAACTATTCTATGATTCTATGATTCTATGATTCATTCCAACCCAAACATCTCTATGATTCTAAATTGAAAACGTGAAAGGATTTTTGATTTTGCTAATAATAAGTTTTAAAACTTCGAAGTATTTTAAAGGGTAATACTTAAGGATGAAATAGGAGTAATTTTGTTGAAAATGTTCTCAATTTTTACCTCTTTAACTTCTAAATTCTTGAGAAAGGGAAAGAAAATAAAGCTGCAACAATCATTTTTCTTGCAATTTTTCCCAGAGCAACCCAGAACTTTGTATCTTTGTTGAAATCCTTTTAGAAGTTGCATGTTAATCTGTTCTTGTAGAAAAAGAAAGGGAAAATATCAAGGTATATTTCATATGATTTTTGTTATACATTCATTGCAGGATTTAAGAAAAAAATTTTTCTAGGACTGAAATTACAAATTTGCTGAGTTTACTCATACATCTACAGAAGCAAAAAATCATAGAATCATCAAATAGTTAGGGTTGGAAAGGACCTTAAGATCATCTAGTTCCAACCCCCTGCCATGGGCAGGGACACCGCCCACTAAAACATGCCACTCAAGGCCCTGTCCAAACCTGCCTCGAACACCGCCAGGGTTGGAACATTCACAGCTTCCCTGGGCAACCCATTCCAATGCCTCACCACCCTTACAGTAAAGAACTTCTTCCTATTATCCAATCTAAACTTCCCCTGTGTAAGTTTGAACCTGTTACCGCTTATCCTCTCACTACAGTCCCTAATGAAGAGTCCCTCCCCCGTGTTCCTTATAGGCCCCCTTCAGATACTGGAAGGCTGCTATGAGGTCTCCACGCAGCCTTCTCTGCAGGCTGAGCAGCCCTAAATAAAAAACAGTTGCTTCAATTATGTCTCCATACCATATACATTTTAGTTTTCCAAATTATTCCTGTAATTGCTTTTACAAAAATAGCAATTTCTGTAATTTAGTGAAATAATTTTCAGGGTTGTTGGTGTTGTAAAGAAAATTCTAAAGGTATTCAACTAAACCATACATTCATTTTAAGCTACTCTTAGCCTCTTTTTAAAAAAAAAAATAAAAAAAATATGTGCAATATTCATTGCTTCGTATGAATAAAGCCATCTTGGAAATGTGTAAGGTTTGCTGTTTTCTTCAAAGCATCCTAATTCTTCATTAAATACTGACACTCTTCCTCATGGTCCAATTAGTCTTTTATCTTATATCTTTTCTGTGTTAGAATACTTTATACTGACACATGTAACAGCAAGGAAATGGATGTGATTATGAGTTACCTGGGTTTGTACCACCTTGTATCCAACAGCATTTGACCCTAGCTTTTCTCTAAGAAATAGTGTCTTGAACAACATAGTGGATTCAATATGTTCTGCATCAGAATCTTATTACAGTCTGAGGCACCAGTGCCACCTACTAAATGAATGACACATCTTCCTGCATGGTTTACATTTTTGCTGTCGTCAGAGTTCTGACCCATAGAGCTTCTGCTCAATGGCCTCTTTAACAGCTGTTTGCAAGCGCCAGTTGAAGCTAGTTTGCATGGATTTGCTACAAAAATCAATCAGATGCAGTTCAAACACCTTATGAGCAGTTCTTGCTTTTGAAAAATTGCTGGATAACATATCTATTTTACTTGCGAAATATTAATGAATGTACATATGTTACGTAATGAACATAGCACTCTAGAGTTGCTAAAGGCGAGAGGCTATTTTCTCACAGCATAGAATCATACTCCTGACAATACGAAGAAAAAAGGCTTTTTTATTTTTATTTTTTTTTCAATTCCAGCTGTTTTGTTATTGGCAATGCTACTAGTCTGTTATATATAAGTGATAAAAACATGTTCAGAATAGTTGAAACTGGTATCTTCATGTTTCGGTAGCAAGCCAGCACATGTACAGTGTTTATTTCATAGTATCAAGATGCTGAGGCAGATGCTGTCCTACATCTGGAGATCCCCAGCCTCTCTCTTCCTTGTCTGACTCCACATGTTCACATCAGTCAGTATTCTTTTCTCTAAAAACTGCTTGTCTGATCTTACAACATGCTCTATGACTACATTGGATATGGAAAGGGTCTCAACAGTTCTCCTATTTTTGTTATAAAAACTTACTTTAAAATCTCTCTGAAGCAGGAGTTTTTTCACAGTTCTTCAGGGTAAATCTTCACAGTTAAAATGAAGTTATTCAAAGGTTACAAAATGACACTTCTGGAAACTGATGTCTTCAGTTCCACTAAATAATAACTCCTTGTCAGTATGAACCAGCCATGTGCAAGAAAAAATGCCTTTATCGGGCAGCTCAGTCAGTGAGGAATAGAAATGTTTCTCAGAAGAGAGTCTTGGAGGCTTTTCAGACCAGTCTCTGACTTGAAATTGTTGCTAGCACTGGCAAAGTCCGGCTGTATTTTCTCTAGACAAGGTTAGAAAACTTCCAGGGATGGCATTACCTGAGAGATTTCTATTTAGCTAAGTAGTCTTTCTTAAAATAGAAAGATTCATTACAGAAAAGACAGCAGGTCCAAAGCTTCTCTGTGATGATGGTTTTGTAATACCCATGTTTGTCCAACTGTTTCATATAAACTATATATCTCCAGCACAGCCACTATATTCTGCATTTAAAGCCAATAACAAGGAAAGACATATTTGTATATCACTTTATCAAGCCTCAGTGGCTAAATGACAAAATTCTATTTAGCCATGACAGGAAAAAGAATGTTTAATTTATGAAGTTAGCAAGACTGAATATTTATGACAAATATGTAATAACGGTTATTCAAGTTACTACGCTGATGGATGTGTAATAATCAGCTTGGGGACTTAGGTGGTATCCATATCTGTCTACCTGTCTCTGCTGAATTCTATTTTTTATTCAAGAAACAGATGGGATGCCAGTAAGAGTTAGGGGTCAAAATCCTACATTTAACACTTTTTATTTTTTTTTAGATAATGTACCGATCTCTGATGTTGTTTTAGGAATCCTGAATGATCAAGTCTCAGCCTCTGAAAAAAAGTAGTCCTTTGATGCCTATTGTCATGGTTTAAGCCCAGCTGGCAACCCACAACCATGCAGCCGCTCACTCACTCCAACCCCCTTCCTCCCCCCATTCCTGCAGGGATGGGGAGGGGAATCGAAAGAATGTAATTCCCACAGGTTGAGATAAGAACAGTCCAGTAAATAAGGTATAACACAAACCACTGCTGCTACCACCAATAATAATAATGATAAGGGAAATAACAAGGGAGGACAATACAACCCCTCACCACCCGCTGACCGATACCAAGCCCGACCCAAGCAGAGATCAAGCCCTTCCAGGTAACTGCCCCCACTTTATATAGTGGGCATGATGTGCTGTGATATGGAATACCTCGTTGGTTAGTTTGGGTCAGGTGTCCTGTCTCTGCTTCCTCCTGGCTTCCCCTCCTCCGTGGCAGAACATGAGACTCACAAAGTCCTTGGTCAGACTAAACATTACCGAGCAGCAACTAAAAACATTGGTGTTATCAGCGCTGTTCCCAGGCTGAAAGTCAAAACCACAGCACTGCACCAGCTACTAAGACTGAGAAAAATGACTGCTACTGCTGAACCCAGGACACTGATATATATTTTAAGATTATTTATCCTGAAAAACTTCAGAGGAAAGAATTTGCATGATGAAATATAATCATTTTCTCTCTGAAGTAGATTTATGTCATTTTGGTCTTCAAACATAAAATTCATTGATTTCATGAATCTCTAAAGGTAATTTATATTCAATATCCTATAAGAAAATAATAAAAATAAAAAACCCCACCAAATTTGGAAACTTTCACTTGTCAAGGAAAGCCACTAACATAGGGGCTATAGCTTGTCCACTTTATATAGCCATTTTATGAGAAGACTAGGTTATACAGTTATGGATAAAGTTGCTAACGTGAGAAAAAGACACAGACAACAGAATCCCAAGGAATCTATATTGTCAAATTCTAACAAGATTTAAGAAAGAGAAGCTATCTGAATATGTTGTTTTATTTTGACATTTCCAGTGAACAAACTGGTATTTCCATAGACACAGAAGATTTTTCGTAAAAGAAGGGGAGGGGTTGCAAAAGATTTGCAAGAAAAAAATATATTTTCATGCAAAAAAGATTACTGCAGAGAAATGGCAATTTGAGTAATTCTCAATTGTGTGTGTCTCTCCTGAAACAATTTAAAGTATTTCCATTACTCTTGAGAGACTTATGACCCATTTAATTGTATAAAATGGCTATATATTTTAGCAGCAAATTGGAAGTGATTTAAAAAGCATTTCAGGGCAACACGATATCCAAAATGCAGATGAACATGTGAAACTGGTACTTTAAAAGCAGAAATGCCAGCCCTATATATTCTTTTGTTCAAGGGTGAAAGTGAGAAAATTTGTGGGTTGAGATAAAAACAGTTTAATGGGTAAAGCAAAAGCTGCACATACAAGAATAGCAAAACAAGGAATTTATTCAACACTTCACGTTGTCAGGTAGGTGTTCAGCCATCTTCAAGAAAGCAGGGCTCTATGATATGTAACAATTACTGGGGAAGAGAAACACCATGGGTCCAAACATCTCACTTTCCTTTCTTCTTCCCTCAACTCCGTATGATGAGTATGATGCCACATCCTATATGATATCCCCTGGGTCAGTTGGGGTCAGCTGTCCTGGCTGTGCTCCCCTCTAAATTCTTGTCATGCCAGCCTACTCATTGGTGGGGCCATACAAGGAATGGAGAAGGCTTTGACACTGTGCAAGCACTGTTCAGCAATAGTTAAAACATTGGTGTGTTATCAACACTTTTACTCACAAATCCAGAATGGAGCACCGTACTAGCTACTACAAAGAAAATTAAGTTGACCCCAGCCAAAACCAATACAGAAGTGCTTGAAATAAATGAGTAGGAGTCTAGCAGGTGTAGTAAAAGTTCTGGGAAGACTGAATGCAGCCCTATTCTGTGGAAGCTTCAAGTTTTTACCTCCAAAAGGCCTTAAGGAAGAATGTGTCTATTTCACCTAAGCAAGGCTCATAGGCTGACCCATAGACACAACAAAGATATTATGGTTTGTCCTGGAAGGCTAGAATACAGCACTTACTTGCATTTGAAATGTCTTTGCTGCTAGTTACTGCTTTTGACAGAGAAGCTCACGCTCAGTAGTCCACAGGAGTTACTGAGTTCTGTTGAAATATATTGGACTTAGATGTATCAGTAAAGTGTTTAAAATAAGCCAGTTTAATTTGAATAAGTAGTTTAGGGAGCCATTCCATACAGAGGTCATACAGAAGATTTTTAGGGGCTGGTGTATTTCTGGCAAATTAAGAGCAGCAGATCGCAGTAGCTTCTTCTACAGTCATGTAACAGAACTAGAGGGCATTCTGTTAATTGCGTAGAAGAGCATGAGGTGAGAAAGCTCTGGAGTTAATTTGGTCATTTTTCCTTTCAGGTGGGTGCTTTCACACCCTGGCTTAACTGTGCTGGTAGGGTCAAAAAGAAAAAAAGCTAACTTTCAAAAAAAAGCACCTAATTTTAAAAGTATTTACTCTTGCAACATCCAGAGGCATATATTCAAATAGATTTTTTACATGGTAGAGAAAAAGGGGAAATACGGGCTGTAGTTTTCATGATAGTGTTAGCATCCCCATAAAAAATAATAAAATAGTTATCTTCAGATTAACATATTTCTAGATTCAAACGTTTTTTCAATGAACGTGATTTAAACAGGTTGGAAATATAAAAAAAAAAAAAAACAAACTTTTTTTTTTTTTAATTTCTATTTCATTTGAGAAAAGAGTGTCCAGCAACATACGCTTCACTCAAAACAACTTGCTATTTACAGTGACTGATTCTGAAAAATATTTCTTTTTCACATCAAACTTAGCAAGAGAAATTCTTCTGTTTAAATTCTAACAGACTAAAAAAAATTGTAGAACCCCCCAAAATGTAAAAGTGACATAAGCATTTCCTCTAATTTGTGAAATGTGTAGTTGTTAATAGTAAGTTAACATGCAGTTAAATAACAGGAATTATACAATGGCTCTAATAATATACTTATGTCATTCACTGGCTTCTTTTCAAAATGTCCATAATAAAAATAAGGAAAATCTCTGAAAATTATGTTTTCTCTTTTTCTCTTAAAAACTGTTCTGTTTTTATCATTTTAATAGTAGTTTGTTAGTTTAATAGTAATAACAGTAATCATGGTCCAGAATTGCAAGCTTAAGACAGAATGAACGCAATGAGAAAAATGAAGGGTTTTTTTCAAGATATGAATGATAATTCTTCATATTAATACTTTAAAGAAGAGAAGGATGAATTGAAAAAACATTTCAGAATCTTCAGAGACTGCAAGAGAATTTACACTGAGGTATTATACTAAAGAGAGAATCAGATCTAATTTCCTCCTAAATTACTGATAGATAGACAGACAGATACATAAAGAGATAAATAAAATGAATTTGAACTGAAGTTTATTTCTCTTCAATTCTATTTTCCCAAATATTTTTTCCTTCCTTTTTTTTTTCCCAGCATGCATAAGTATATTTTTTCTTGATTTAATCACATATCCTATTTTTTCTTATATGAACATTTGTGCTATATGTGGCTGTATGTTCACTCAGCTTTTGGATAAAATGTGGGCTTACTGAAGACAGTCACAGCGAGTATACTTTAGAAAAGACACTGAGAAAAAATTATCTTCAGAAAAATACAGACTATATTTCAAGATGTTTAGTTAATTATGGAAATTGCAGTAAGATCATAGACAGTTTGGGGAACACAGATACTACTTTCCTTTGATAAATGTCTTACTTTGAAAATTTCTCACTCATTCATACATATAAACGTATCCTTATTTGTCTTTAAAACTGTGGATGGTATTTTTCCTAATGACAGGAATTATGCATTTAAATTACACATTACAAAGTATTCTAAAGAAAACCAGTGATTTACAATCAGCAAATAAGGTTATAAACTGTAACATAAATATTCAATTATGAAAATATACTGACTGCATAGAAAATGTTAAGAAAGCTTTGAAGTAAAGTATGCCAGGGTCGTGGTGCACAAGAAGTGACCATGAGCTAGCTGGGCTGTTCAGAATGATCACAGAGCATTACGGAAATGAACTCATGCCTTAGGATTTGATTGGTGAAAGCTAACTTCTTGTTATGGACTTCAGTTGTTGTTTAGTCATTTTAAGTATCTGCTAAATGCAGCAGAGTTGCAGTTTGGTGTTCAGCTGCAATAGAGTTTTTTAAAAGGCTATTTTAAGATGCAGGTGGAAACGAAATAACACTAGAGATTGTGTTGACATTTTTCTAATTTTAAGGCTGTCACATTTAGTCACTGTTCTTCACCTAAAGAAAATCCAGGGAACATTTTCATCTTTCACACATCGTTGATCATTTTTGTTGGAATCAATTCCTAAAAAAATAAAGAAATAACGAGAATACTTTTGTTTTTTCAGTATTTATTTCTTTAAAACAGTCAGCCTAATGTTCCTTACAAGTATTCTCCTTTAGAAGAAATGAAACCCATTAGAAGGATTCTGATGCAGCTAAAAAAAAAATAAAATTAAAAAAATTATAACAATTAAATTAGTGAAAATACAGGCACATTTTTGTGTTCTTTAATCTACCCATTTACAGTTTGACTTGAGAGATGCTTGAAAAATTAACGATGAACAGAATAAGTCTTTTAATTTTTCTGGAGATGTTCTACCTTGGCTAGATTGAGAGCATGAGTGAGACAATATTTTTTCCCTAGCAAACCATTTTGCTAGAACAAACAAGGAAATCTACTGACAGTTGTGTTCATACAGTGTTGAGTTGCCCATGGTTTCAAAGTGAGCTAGAGAAAAAGCAAGCTAGTCAAAAAGAAAAGAACAACAGATCATTTATGACTTCCATGCTTCTTTTACAAAATAGAATGCAACAGATCTTGTTCTGTCCCCGTATCAGAAAAGCTC
The DNA here is from genome assembly GCA_039720435.1 of Amazona ochrocephala. Taxonomy (NCBI): domain Eukaryota; kingdom Metazoa; phylum Chordata; class Aves; order Psittaciformes; family Psittacidae; genus Amazona; species Amazona ochrocephala. The sequence continues at coordinate 28,198,675 of CM077878.1, forward strand.
TCACCAAATCTGGTAAGCATAGAAGTAGTATCTGCATTACTTCTCCAATGATCATTAATATTTGTGCTGCCTTCCCACTGAATAAGTCTTGACATGGTGACAGAACCTGGAGATTATTATTTATTATGAAAATTTCACTGCCAACTCATTTCATATTGATTTCATTTTTATAGTTCTAACATTTTAGGGTTTCTCATTGTTATACATGCTTTCACTGAAATATTTTTTCACTGAAAAGTTCAACAACAGAATCTTTATAAAACCATTATGGGATAGCTTATTTGGTTTACTTTTTAAATTAAAATAAAAACAACCTCCAGTGAGAAAAAGATGAAGTATGTTATTTTTTAGAATTTATTAAATGCATTAGCTAGAATAAATAAGGTAAAATGCTTGCATCATGCTGTTCTTCATGGGTACAAAATTGCTAACAGGACTTGTGTAACTTTAAGTTTATATACATTACTATATAAGTAACTTTTATTACAAAATTATGTATTAGTTTAAATATGAAAATTATATATCAATTTATATGCTATAGGCTGAATTTCCATATCTTATTGATTCATATGTCTATTTATGACATGATACAATAATATTATTCAGAATAGATTAATTTTAATATAGAATAGGACATGAAAGCAAGAAATTCTATGAGTCATAATGGAAGAAGGAAAAAGTTATTTGTGGCAGCATGAGTTAGCTTCATTGTCTTATAGAAAAAACATTAACTTTAAAAAATATGGGAACATCTGCACTGTACTGTGGTCTGTAGAGTACAGCTGGTCTAGGAAGAGAAAATCTGTGCTGCCAGGTTTCTACAGAGTTGCTCTGCCTAGGAAAAATCACTTTTATCACTTTCATGCTGTTTCCAAATCTGTGCCAAGAGCAAAGTGGACTTAATGGACCAAGAAATCTTCGCCAACATTTGATGAATTTTACAAGCAGCAAGTTATTTTGGCAATAAGCAATCAAAGAAGACTAATAGGTATACTATCATATTTAGTAAAGGTCTTAGGGAAAATTGTGAGTGGGGTAATAACTCATATTTTCTATCCGTTTGTTAGCCTATTTTTAAGAATGAAGAAGGGATGAAGAAATATTTCAGAAGAAATGCAGTTTAAACTTCTAGGAAGTATGTTTGAGTGCTTTTAGTTTACTCTGAAGAGAAGGCTAAATAGAAAGATGAGGATAAAAAGCCACGTTTGAAGAAACAAACACCTTTTTTAGTCCTGCTTCTAGCTCTTTGTTCATTTCAGGGGCAGCTTGTCTGTTCAAGCAGTACAGCAACACACATGAAATCTGCAGTACACAGCAGTCAGCATGCACAGGTTCACAGCTGGAGGTTCTAATGTTTTCTTTTTCAATGCAACTTATTATAGAAATAAAAGCTACTTGCATATTTCTTGTTGGGGATGAAGCGGAGGTCTGCTTCCTTTTCCTTACAGATGCAGACCTTGCTCTACCTTCTGGATAACAAATTATGTGACCTTGTTCAGAAACTTTCCCTGCAGGTTGATTCATTGCCACAGATTGAGTAGCTGAATTGCTAACAAACAGTGATACGACTGCCATAGCTTTCTATCATCTTCTAATTATGAAAACTGAGGGCTTATAATTAAATTCAAGCATAGTAAGACAATTACAGTGGGTTTTTACAGGGCTTGCCATGTTATACCTCACAAGTCTGTTAAAATAAGATTTAGAAATAATGTATTTGTGTATTTATTATACAGCTGAATGTTAAAGTGTTCTGCAGCAGTCTATATTCAGTTCTTTCGCAATACACCATGAAAATTTAGAGACATAGTTCAGTGTTAAAATTCAGATATAATAACATCCAGATGCATTGCTCAGAGCACAATACAGCTGCAAATTCTAAACTATGATTTTCCAAAACAAAAGGGCAATCTTTCAAGAAGCAAGTTATCTACTAACACAAGAGGATAGTAGGATACAGATGGATGTATTTTGCTGTTATTATTGCAGTATTTATGTGAATGAATTCCACTGGAAAAAAAAAAAAAAAAAAAAACAACAAAACAATTCAAAAGCAAGATGAGGGAGAATTTCAGCTCATAGTTAGAAAAAATAACTCTTCTTGCCTTTCAGAAAAAGCCAGTTTATATATTATTTTAACTGACGGACCAGGTCTTTTCTCTCTTGAACCAGTCTCTTGAATATCTCTGAGTGGGAAGTAAAACATCGCAGTTCAAAGAAACATAATACTGCTTAATTGTCCTACTAGCCTCAGGCATGCTTCTGCTCCTTTCATGCTTGCATAAAAGCTAGGCTATTCTGGGAATCAGGAATTTAGCCCCAATGTACTGCTTTAATTTGTATTTATTTTTCTTTTCTTTTTCTTTTCCTTTCCTTTCCTTTCCTTTCCTTTCCTTTCCTTTCCTTTCCTTTCCTTTCCTTTCCTTTCCTTTCCTTTCCTTTCCTTTCCTTTCCTTTCCTTTCCTTTCCTTTCCTTTCCTTTCCTTTCCTTTCCTTTCCTTTCCTTTCCTTTCCTTTCCTTTCCTTTCCTTTCCTTTCCTTTCCTTTCCTTTCCTTTCCTTTCCTTTCCTTTCCTTTCCTTTCCTTTCCTTTCCTTTCCTTTCCTTTCCTTTCCTTTCCTTTCCTTTCCTTTCCTTTCCTTTCCTTTCCTTTCCTTTCCTTTCCTTTCCTTTCCTTTCCTCTTTCTTTCCTCTTTCTTTTCTTTCCTCTTTCTTTTCTTTCCTCTTTCTTCCCTCTTTCTTTCCCTCTTTCTTTCCCTCTCCCTCTCCCTCTCCCTCTCCCTCTCCCTCTCCCTCTCCCTCTCCCTCTTCCTCTCCTCTCCTCTCCTCTCCTCTCCTCTCCTCTCCTCTCCTCTCCTCTCCTCTCCTCTCCTCTCCTCTCCTCTCCTCTCCTCTCCTCTCCTCTCCTCTCCTCTCCTCTCCTCTCCTCTCCTTTCCTTCTTTTTTTCTTTTATCCAGATTATATACGACATTTAAGTGGACTTCACCAATATTTTGAAAAAAAAATCTTATTTTTCACAGTTATACAAATGAATAAAACAGTCCCACAGGAAAAAAAAAAAAAAAAGTCACATTTCTCAAAAATTCCTTTTGCTCTAGTGCTATGAGGCAAGCAGTTGATATTCCTTTGATACCAGATAAAATACTGAATAACACAGTTAAAAATTCATGGATTTATGTATCAGCAGCCAAGCAGGATAATTGCATAGTAACTTAGCCTCTTTTGCAATGCTGGAATAAAAAGAAGTAATGGGACAGAGACAGTACAGGCTGACATAGTAAAGAGCAGGAGAGGTCCAAGGAGGAGGTCTGCACTGCAGGAAGCCTCTGAGCAGTAGGCAGAAATCTGGAGTAGCCTGAAGGTTTGAGAAGCTTGTGACAGAGCTTAGAAGAGAAGGGACTTGGGTCAGACTAGCATGTAGGTACAAGTCTTTAGGGGCTGTGGGATAGTCAGTAAGCGGTGGAAGTGAAATGAGGAGGCAGTAGTCAAGAGTGGAGGATCAACGGAAAGAGGTAAGTGAGGAGTGAGACATCTAAGTTAGAAGGGGTATCAAGAAAGGGAAGAAGGCAATGGCAAGGACCCAAGTTCTACGCATAGTGGCAACTTCTTGTTCGGGGAACTAGCACAAGTTCAATGAAATACATGAAAAATTCTCATTGATTTTGTCAGCCTTTGGGTAAATTAAAGTTCTCTACATTGTAAATATCATTACTTCCAAATTCAGGGAATATAGGCACGATTCAAGTCCAGAATCCTAAAGATATTCATCTGGAGTGGATTCGCCATGCTGATAATGCATGATGAAATTGGTGTCCAAATATGACCAAAAGATGGGCAAGGAATGGTTGCCTGACAAAGTGCACTTCTAATACACATGAAGGTCAATATATACATGTCAGGAAATTCAAAGTAGAGGGTGCCTAAGAAGAACATTTTGTGCAAGGCATTTCATTGCATCCTTTATACTTTCTTAACTACCGAAATTAACTCATTTTCTTGGCAGATGAAATTTTCCATCATACAGTTTCGTGGCCTTGCTAACTTATCCACAACCCTATAAAGATAAGCAAATCCTCCAACTACGTTATCACTGAAGAGAACTCCTTGCTGCAAAACTAGTTTAGATCTAGTTAGAGAGACTGTGTGCAGATGGTGGCTCAGTAGGTGTGCTCATGCTTCTCAGAGCAGAAATCCACTTTGCTCCATCCTACCAAATGTGATTATCAGTTAGGCTTCTTTTTGTTTGTTTGTTTGTTTTTTGGTGCTTTTTTACCCCCCAGGTATGGCTTGCAAGAGAAGGAGTTATAGGATAAATAGCCAGCTTCAGGGAAGCCAGTAGTATTATTTACTGATAAGATTTTGCTGGTACTCCTTGCAGAGATCTTTCATTCTTGCTTTGAGCCAAAGGAAATTCTTAAAGTCACAATAGTTAGAATGAAAAAAATGTTGTTTCAACATTCACAGGAAAATAATTCTGCAAATTTCTGTATTTCAAGGTTTCAGAGAAAAGTTGAAAACCCAGATAATAAAATATGATTTTGCACATATATTTTTCTGTCTATCCAATCACATTTTGAAGCATCACGTGTTTTGAACTCTAAAGTTCATAGTACAGAGTCAAACTTGAATCAAGCCATTTTATTCTCTGTTTTACTTAAGGGATGCCAATTTTAAAAAATATTTTCTCAGTAATATTTATCTGCTGATTCCTGAAATTCTCCATGCAGAGAAACATTTCTATAGAGGTTTGTAAGAGTTCTGTCCCTTAAGTTGCTTTTCCAGAGTCAAAGCCTAACTCTAAGTAGGTAAGAGGCAAATGATATCTTAGAATAGAAAGCACAAGTGCCATTAGTTCAGTGTAATATTGTCAGACGACTTATTATTATTTTTCCCTATGCAAAAATTGTCTTTAGCATTTTAATGTAACTGCTTGTTCCAAAACTTTTGAAATGTGATTTTTCTCTTTATAGATAAACTAGAACTTGTTGCTGCTGTGGTTGCTGCCCTTGTTTTTTTTAATCTTCTCATACAGCTATCTACTTGTTTGACAGACGATTGCTGAGAGGAATGATGAACAACAATGTGACTGTCTCGAGAGGGGACGCCTGCAGCTCCTGATCGGGGGAGCTCGGCGTCTACGAGCTTCACCTCGGAGCAGCAACTTGCACCGAGGGAGCCTCAAGTCCTCGACAAGGCCTGCCCAGGAGCCTGCTGCTCAGTGGAGGCAAGCGGCTGACTCAGAGGGGGCGGCGGCAGACCTGACTGGTTAAAAACCTGCCCCAGGGAGTGAGAGCGACCCAGAGCGCGGCGAACAGGGCGGGCAAACAGGGTGGGTCCGAGGCAGTTCGCGCGGGCAGGCGAGGGGGGTGGTGAACACTCGCCGTACGAGCAAGGCTAGGTCTGGGAGCTCTGCTCTGGCTGCCCCGGGGGTGGCCAGTGTAGGCACCCAAACGGAGCCGATGGGAAGGGAGGCTGCAGTGCAGAGCTTGGGCTGTAGAGAGCGCCTGCATTGCTATCCTGAGGGAAGGGTGAGCAACGGGCAGGGCTGCACTCTGTGCTCCCTGGTGGAGGTCCTCCTGCAGCAGGTGGCTGAGCTGCAGGAAGCTGTTACCAGGCTGAAAGGTGTCAGGGAAGCTGAGGGGAAGCAGCGCTGCTTGCTCCGGGACCAGGCTGTTCCTGGGCCTCGAGCGTCTACTGTTGCCCATGCAGGAAAGCAGGCTGCTAACCCAGGAAGCTGGGAAACGGTAACAAAAAAAAACAACAAAAAAAGGTGGAAGAGGGCAATTAAAAGCAAGGGGCTTCCTCCTACATCTGTTGTCCCCACCCAGAACCACTTTGCTGCCCTGCAGGGGGCTGACGAGCAACAGCGCTCTGCTATCCTGCAGGGGGCTGATGAGCAACAGCTCTCCCACCAGGCGCAACCAGCTGGTGCACTGGTAAAGAAGGTCACTACTGGTGCTGCCAGGAAAAAGCGGCGGGCCGTAGTAGTAGGGGACTCTAATCTGAAAGGCACAGAGGCACCCATCTGTCAGCCTGACCCAGGCTCAAGGGAGGTGTGTTGCCTACCAGGGACTCGGATCAGGGATGTTGCCGAGAAGCGGTCTGCTGTAGTCGGTCCCACTGACTATTACCCACTCCTGGTAAATACATGTGGGTGCTACTGATATAGATAGCAGTAGCCCGTAGACTATAAAGAAGGACTACAGAGCTCTGGGAGAGGTGGTTAGGGGCTCTGGAGCTCAGATTGTCTTTTCGTCAATTCTCCAGGATACAGGGCAGGACCATGAAAAGGCTAGGAGGATTGGGCAGGTTAATTAATGGTTAGAAGGGTGGTGCTATAATCAGGGGTTTGGGTACCTTGAACATGGGACTCAATATAGTAGGCTGGGTCGACTGGGGGCTGGTGGAGCTGGTCTGACAAAGAAAGGGAAGAGTGGATTTGGTAGGAGGCTTGCCAGATTGGTCAAGGATGCTTTAAACTAGATGTGTTGGGGGAGGGGGGCATCATCCCATTCCAACACACCCGGTCAGTTGCTAGCACCTACAGTAAACGTTGGTAGCAATGTAGAGATATTCCAGCCTCTCCAGCCAATGAGCCGGCTTCAATTGGATCTCGGCTCAAATGCCTCTCTACAAATGCCCGTAGCATCGGGAACAAACAAGAGGAATTAGAGATGTGTGCACATCTACAGGGGTATGATATCATAGGCATCACAGAAACATGGTGGGATGGCTCCTATGACTGGAGTGTTGGAATGGAAGGTTACCGGCTCTTTAGGAAAGACAGGCTCAGTAGGTGGGGAGGGGGAGTTGCTATTTATGTTAGGGATAGGCTGGAGAGTATGGGGCTCTGTCTGGGGACAGGTGAGCAGTCGACAGAGAGTTTGTGGGTCAGGGTTAAAGGGAGAACAGCGATGGGTGACATTATTGCGGGGATGTGTTACAGACCGCCTGACCAAGGGGACTTGCTGGACGAAGCGCTCCATAGGCAGATAGGAGCAGCCTCACGCTCGCAGGCCCTTGTTCTCATGGGAGACTTCAACCACCATGTTATCTGTTGGAGGGATGGTACGGCCCGGCACAAGCAATCCAGAAGGTTCCTCGATTGTGTGGAAGACAACATTCTTCTGCAAGTAATAGAGGAGCCAACAAGGAGAGGTGCCATGCTTGACCTCGTCCTCACCAACAGGGAAGGGCTGGTTGGGAATGTGGCACTCCAGGGCAGCCTTGATTGCAGTGATCATGAGATGGTTGAATTTGAGATCCTCAGGCCAGTGGGAAGAGCGTGCAGCAAGCTCACTGCCCTGGACTTCAAGAGAGCAGACTTTGGCCTCTTCAGGAACCTGCTCAGTAAGGTTCCATGGGATACAGCCCTAGAAGGCAGGAGAGCCCAAGACTGTTGGTTGATAATCAAGGATCACCTGCTGCAAGCTCAGGAGCGATGCATCCCAACTAGAAGGAAGTTTAGCAGGAGGGCCAGGAGACCTCCTTGGATGGATAAGGAGCTGCTGAGCAAAATTCGAAGGAAAAAAGAGGCTTATAAATGGTGGAAGCAAGGTCAGGCAGCCTGGGAAGAATACAGGGATGTTGTGTGTGAAGCTAGGGACCAGGTTAGGAAAGCTAAGGCCCACTTAGAATTAAACTTGGGTAGAGATCATAGAATCATAGAATCATAGAATAGTAAGGGCTGGAAAGGACCTCAAGATCATCGAGTTCCAACCCCCCTGCCATGGGCAGGGACACCTCCCACTAAACCATGCCATTCAAGGCTTTGTCCAACCCCACCTTGAACGCCGCCAGGGATGAAGCATTCACAACCTCCCTGGGCAACCCATTCCAGGGCCCCACCACCCTCACAGTAAAGAATTTCTTCCTCAGATCCAATCTAAACCTCCCCTGTTTAAGTTTAAACCCATTACCCCTTGTCCTCTCACCACAGGCCCTAATGAAGAGTCCCTCCCCAGAATCCCTATAGGCCCCCTTCAGGTACTGGAAGGCTGCTATGAGGTCTCCACGCAGCCTTCTCTTCTCCAGGCTGAACAGCCCCAATTTTCTCAGCCTATCTTCATACGAGAGGTGCTCCAGTCCCCTGATCATCCTCGTGGCCCTCCTCTGGACTTGTTCCAACAGTTCCATGTCCTTTTGATGTTGAGGACACCGGAACTGCACACAATACTCCAAGTGAGGTCTCACGAGAGCAGAGTAGAGGGGCAGGAGCACTTCCATCAACCTGCTGGTCACACTCCTTTTGATGCAGCCCAGGATACGGTTGGCCTTTTGGGCTGCAAGCGCACACTGCCGGCTCATGTTCATTTTTTCATCAACCCACACGCCCAAGTCCTTCTGCGCAGGGCTGCTCTGAATCTCCTCCCCGCTCAATCTGTAGCTGTGCCTGTCATTGCTCCAACCCAGGTGGAGGACTTTGCATTTAGCATGGTTAAACTTCATAGAGATGTTAAGGATAAAATGAAGGGATTTTATAGGTACATTGTAAATAAAAGACAGGTTAGGGACAATGTGGGTCCTTTACCGAAGTTATCAGGAGACCTGGCTACCCTGGATTTAGAGAAGGCTGAGGTACTTAATGACTTCATTGCCTCAGTCTTCACTGGCAAATGCTCTGACCGCACCACCCAAGTATTGGAAGGCAGATGCAGGGACAGTGAGACTGAAGACACTGGGCCCACTGTAGGAGAGGATCTGATTCGAGACCATCTTAGGAACCTGAACGTATACAAGTCCATGGGACCGGATGAAATCCATCCACTGGTCCTGAAGGAGCTGGCAAATGAAGTTGCTAAGCCACTGTCCATCATATTTGAAAAATCATGGCAGTCAGGTGAAGTTCCCGATGACTGGAAAAAGGGAAATATAATCCCCATTTTTAAGAAGGGGAAAATTGATGACTCAGGGAATTACAGACCAGTCAGTCTCACCTCTGTGCCTGGCAAAATCTTGGAGCGGATTCTCCTGGAAGGCATGCTGAGGCACATGAAAACCAACAAGGTGCTTGGTGACAGCCAGCATGGCTTCACTAAGGGGAAATCCTGCCTGACCAATTTGGTGACCTTCTATGAAGGGGCTACAGAACTGATGGACAGGGGCAGAGCGGTTGATGTCATCTACCTGGACTTGTGTAAAGCCTTTGACACTGTCTCACATGACATCCTTGTCTCTAAGTTGGAGAGACATCAATTTGAGAGGTGGACCGCTCAGTGGATAAAGAACTGGCTGGATGGTAGTGCTCAATGGCTCGATGTCCAGCTGGAGACCAGTAATGAGTGGTGTCCCTCAGGGATTGATGTTGGGACCAGTCTTGTTCAACATCTTTTCGGTGACATGGCCAGTGGGATTGAGTGCGCCCTCAGCAAGTTTGTCAATGACACCAAGCTGTGTGGTTCGGTTGATAAGTTGGAGGGAAGGAATGCCATCCAAAGGGACCTTGACACGCTTGTGAGGTGGGCTGATGCCAACCCGATGAAGTTTAACCATGCTAAATGCAAAGTCCTCCACCTGGGTCGGAGCAATCCCAGGCACAGCTACAGGTTGGGCAGAGAAGAGCTTCAGAGCAGGCCTGCGGAGAAGGACTTGGGGGTACTGGTCGATGAAAAATTGAACATGAGCCGGCAGTGTGCACTTGCAGCCCAGAAAGCCAACCATATCCTGGGCTGCATCAAAAGGAGTGTGACCAACAGGTCAAAGGAGGTGCTCCTGCCCCTTTACTCTGCTCTCGTGAGACCTCACTTGGAGTATTGTGTGCAGTTCCGGTGTCCTCAACATCAAAAGGACATGGAACTGTTGGAACAAGTCCAGAGGAGGGCCACGAGGATGATCAGGAGACTGGAGCACCTCCCATATGAAGACAGGCTGAGAAAATTGGGGCTGTTCAGCCTGCAGAAGAGAAGGCTGCGTGGAGACCTCATAGCAGCCTTCCAGTATCTGAAGGGGGCCTATAGGGATGCTGGGGAGGGACTCTTCATGAGGGCCTGTGGTGAGAGGACAAGGGGTAACAGGTTCAAACTTAAACAGGGGAAGTTTAGATTGCATCTAAGGAGGAAGTTCTTTACTGTAAGGGTGGTGAGGCCCTGGAATGGGCTGCCCAGGGAAGTTGTGAATGCTCCATCTCTGGTGGCGTTCAAGGTGGGGTTGGACATAGCCTTGGATGGCATGGTTTAGTGGGAGGTGTCCCTGCCCATGGCAGGGTGGTTGGAACTGGATGATCTTAAGGTCCTTTCCAACCCTAACTATTCTATGATTCTATGATTCAATGATACGCAGCCACAGCAAGGTTGCCAGTGGCTCATTCACAAACAGTTATATGAAGCTAGAGATTTTTTTTTCAAATATTTGAATTTAGTCAATATATACTAGCAGTGTACACCTATGCTACTGAGTACTTGGTATACTTCATATGCTATAGCTGTGCTTTCACTGCTGTCAGCTGTAACAGTATATCTTGTTTGCTAATACAAGTACTTTGGGCTTTTCTGCGTTTTTATTATGAAAAAAAATGCATTCATTATTTTATGTTCTCACATAAAAAAAAAGCAAAGAACTAAATACTAATCAGCATATGGCTTCTGCTCTCATATTGTTCCTTCTAAAGAAAAGTAACTTGAAACAATGCTGTAGGGCCTCATGTGCACATTTAAGAAATGACCACTAGTAGCCTATTGATTGAGAAATGGGTAATAAACTTGTATTTTCTTAACACTTCAGATGATATACTTCTTGATTATAATCTTTGTTATTTTTCCTCCTCAGTATGTGCCTCTCAACATTCAGCCAAAGAATAAGCAGAAAAGTAGCAAACAGGGTACATTGCTCCATGGCATTACATGTAAAAATATGAAATCCTAACAAAATCTTTAAAACATAATATTGGAGAGAAAGGAAGTTATAAAGCAGCTGATTGTGGTGATTTAGTTCCTAGCATATAAAAAAGAATGAATCTGAAACAAATATTAAACAATATATCTGAAAGAGGTTTTTCATTTGTGCCTTGCACTGATTCAGTACCTGGTTTGTTGCATGTCTGAATATATGAGACATCCTTAATTTTTCCCTGAATCCAGGGAAATGAGAGCTCTACCTCTCTTCAGATCTATGGATAGATTGGCCTTTTTAAGGGGACATACTATTTCCTGAAGTTCTTGAAATTTCGACTGCATCATCTTTAAATGTCTGTTCCCTTATCATGCAACAATATTTGTAGTGATTATATGAGAGCCTCCACACACTTCTTTAAATACATTTTCTTGTTATTAAAGAGAATTTTTAAGACATCATACCTGAAGACTTACGATCACAAAAGAAAACAGAAAGAAGAAAATGCATTATTATTTTAATATCAGGCTCTTAGTCCTTCAACGGGACTACATTACTTACTAATGGAGTAAATAAAGCTCCATTTGGGAAAATAAACTCTGAAACTGTGTTAGGAAAATTATCTTTATACTCTTTAACGTATAGCATATAACTCACTAAGTCCTCATCAATGAAGTTTATTTCTGCCCCTTGTCCATCTTTGGCTTCCTGTTAATGTTCATGATTATAGATTCTCATTCTTACAAATTAAGACACAGAAATGAGCCTGGATACAACCATGTAAAGATCAGGTGACGCTAATGATAGTTAAGACATTAAACCATATTGTTGAAATCTCCTAGCTAAGATAGTGTAAGTAAAGATAAGAATGGAAAGATACAGGAAAATCTGAAATTAATCAGCTGAAAAGTAAACAGAAGTGCTGCTACAACTCCCAGAAGCAGATACTGAACAAAGACACATCTATTTAAGACTGCATCATATACATCAGTGTATGGTTATTGGCTTGCCATGACAGTCACAGATTCAGAGTTTAATTTGGGTAAATAATTGAGAAAGAAAAGTTGTTTTCAATTGGCAGGTAAGTCTGTTTTCAGTTAGGATAAATTGTTCCACCAAATAACTTATATCGATAGGCTTATGAGGAAATAAATACATTTGTGAGCTGAGGTTATTTTATTTGTTTAGATATTTTCATATCAGGTGGGGAAGCCATAAGTTCTGATGATTCATTCTGTTGTTAGCAGCAACCTTGATTATAGCATGTCTGAGTTGCCTAGGCTACAGTATATATTTTTTTCAGAGGTATGAATTGTGCAAATAATAGAAAATACTTTGCTTCTTTTAAGCTGCTACACAAAGTTATATCAGAGTCTGGTACTGCTCATCCAATGATTTTCTAGACAAACCAAAATAGTGGCACTGTTGCTCACTCATTCCTTTTTGCTCTATTTCTCTCCACATTTATGTACAGAAACTGCACTTATGTACCACGTGTGTCAACTAGCTGACCACAATAAAAATATAAGTAGATAAAATTTAGAAAAAAAATTGAAAATGTTGGTATTAATTTTGTATTGCTGCTTTTAATTCAATCTTATTATTTCCACTTATAATACAGCCTGCAATTGTCTCATTACACATTTTTATTGACAATATTATAGAATCATAGAATCATAGAATAGTTAGGGTTGGAAAGGACCTTAAGATCATCGAGTTCCAACCACCCTGCCATGGGCAGGGACACCTCCCACTAAACCATGCCATCCAAGGCTATGTCCAACCCCACCTTGAACGCCACCAGGGATGAAGCATTCACAACTTCCCTGGGCAACCCATTCCAGGGCCCCACCACCCTCACAGTAAAGAATTTCTTCCTCAGATCCAATCTAAGCTTCCCCTGTTTAAGTTTGAACCCATTACCCTTTGTCCTCTCACCACAGTCCCTAATGAAGAGTCCCTCCCCAGAATCCCTATAGGCCCCCTTCAGGTATTGGAAGGCTGCTATGAGGTCTCTACGCAGCCTTCTCTTCTGCAGGCTGAACAGCCCCAATTTTCTCAGCCTATCTTCATACGGGAGGTGCTCCAGTCTGACTTTGTGAAATAATTATTTTAAAATTTGCTGCTACTGTTTCAAAAATGAAATTGAAAAAACAGAGTTCTGTCGTAATGACATATGTCCCTAGTTGTAAAATGAGTTATTATCCTCTGTGTAAACTAGCATGTAAGGGAGCTAAAATATATTGGAGGTCGTTTTCAAAGTCAACACCAATAGCTGTAACTAGATAAAATTCTCAGAATCACTTCAAGATTATGGCGGAATACATGGCTTAAAGGACTTAACCTCATCAGCCTGCTTTTCTGGTATATAAGAATTTTTCCTATGCCATTTGCAGCATGGCCATATCCCTGATATTTACCATGTTTAGGCTAGGTCCTCAGGAGCAATAATCATCAGTTTACTTATACTACCCTTCCAGTCAAGTTTCAGTGATCTCCTGGCTCCCAGTCTTAAATCTTTTTAACCATTTAATAGTTGTACATTCTGTTCTAAGTTTCTCCTTACCTTCCTCTGACTGCAGCCAAATCTCCCTCTTCAGGTTATCTTATTTTTTTGCAATATTTCCTCTTCTCCCTACCCTTTCTATTTGTTAAGACCTACAATTGGATCAGACTGTTTCTTCAATCAGTTCCAATTCACTGTCCAGGTCAGTGTGACATATCCCAGAGCCACACACAGAAGTCTTGTGATTTCAGGAACAGCAGCTATGAGGAACTTCATTGCTCAGCCCATCTCAGTAAGAGCTGTGATCTCTCTGCACTCTATATGGCCATTGCTGTCCAGTTTTTCATGGGAAAAAAAAAAAATAGAAAAGTCCTCCTGAAAATACTCCAGCCAAACTTCAGGATCTGTATCAGATGAAAGGTAACTAAATCTTTTTTAACACTGAGGAATATGTTTTCCCTACCATACTTGGCAGAAAAAGCCATAATGAAACTGCCAAAATTTCTGATGGTGTTCAGACTGAGTTTTATGATCAGTATGGATGTTTTCGCTGAGATAATTAAATATCAGAAAAGATATAATTAACTGAAAGACCCTTTCTTTATGTGTTTGTGAGATTCTGATCTCATAATTATATTAAAAAAGATAATAATTATTAAAAAAATAGAGAATCAATGTTGCCAACAAAATACTGCCTTTTGACTAGGCTCCTAACATTGAAACAAAATTTGCAAATGTGATGTCAGAGCACTAATTATACATAAGAGAAAAAAATAACTTATGTAGGTCAGATTTGTACCACACAATTTTTGAAACTTTGCAGACACCTTCAGTGTGACCATTTAACTTTCAGCCGTATGTGAGATAAATTATTACAAATCAGAAAGAACTGACCAGTGCAAAAGGATTTTGTTAACCATTAAATTCTTCAGGAGTCCACAAAATGTAGTGACCTTGTCTTTTCTAGCCTGAAAAGCATATACCGAAAGACCCATATTTAGGTCTTCAAGATTAATTCCCTAGCCTAGAAACAGGCCTTGCCGCTTCTTGAGCTTGTCCAGGTCTCTCTGGATGGCATCTTGTCCCTCAGGTATGTCAACTGCACCAATCAGCTTGGTGTCATCTGCAGACTTGCTGAGGGTGCCTTTGGTTAAACAATAGCAGTTCAGTACTCATGCTAAGGACTTAAAGATCCTTCCCTGCAAAACAGCCCTTCATTCTATCACACCCAGCCTATACTGGCTCATGGGGTCATGCCACACCAGGGGCTGAACTTCTCATAAGCCTTTCTTAAATGTCATGTTTCTGTCTGTACATTTCTCCAGCTGCCAGGGTCCCTCTGAACAGCAGCCCTGCACTCTAGCTCATTGAATGGTCCCCGACTTTGGAATGGTATGCAAACTTGCAGCTGAGTTTCCATACCATCATCCTGATTGCTAATGAAGATTTTAAACTGTACATCCCTTAGACAGTACCACCACAAGCTATTGGGAGCTAACTGTCCTTCAAACTTGTTTTTGAATAGTTATCTTCACCTTCAAAGCCTGTGGTGCAAGTTTCATTCCAGTCACACCATCATTGAAACTAATAATACAGTGACCTACTTGCACACTCATCTTTGCGTTGCATCTGGATCCCCACACCCCCAAGGTTATAAATTACAGGAAGCTTTGTGATTGGGAAGCAGTAAAATTCAAAACTTCATGGATGAGATAGGATATCCTTCATCTTTGTTTCCTCTCTTTCCGCCATGGACAAATTAAGGTCAATAAAATTAAAACTGCCTGAAAGCTATCTGAGGATTTAGCCTGACTGGAATTTGCCTTTAAGCAAAACAGTGCTGTCTAGAACACAACCCACAAAGATCTGAATTACCTATCTCAGCAAAGCCTTGGCACACTGTAACTGTGAACTGTCAAAACAAAGCATTTAGAGATTTTGCTTTGATAGCATAAAATTCTACAGCTATACTTGAATGTATTGACTTATCTAGGATTAGTATCATAATATCAGTTAAACAGAATGTATAAATATAATTATTTAATGCAGTTTCCCAATTCTATAAAAATAATGACTTTGTGTTACCAGTCAGAAATTTCAGAAATTTTTCAAAATTCTAATTTGCAATAAAAATAACATTTCAAGTATGTTTCCTACAAAATTAAGTTTCAGTTGATTTCCATAGCCACACAGTGTGATGAGACTAGTAAGACCATATGAGGAAAAAAAAAAATATTAGGAATGTTTTTAATGACTTTCTTTCATATCTGCACATCAATGAATTAACCTTTCCTGCATGAAATCTCAACGTTAAAACATTTCTAGATCCTATAAATCCATTTTGCTGATTAACCAATTTTTCACCTAACTTTACACTCATCAAAAACAAGTACAGTATCCTTGGCAGGTCTCCAAAGTAGTTCTCTAGGAAAACAGTAACTTCTAATAAATAACCAGACCTCTAAGATAAATATAAACATGTTCCAAAACGAGGTCTCAGTTAATTTTGTTCTCATTTCCTTCATTACGTATAAAAGACCATCAATAATGAAATATGGACAATGAGAACTAAAGATGGAAATTCTCAGCTGATTTTCATATAACAAGAAATGAAAAATCCAATAAATTGGAAAAATAAGCACACCTGACACACTTCTTGGGCTAACATAGAAGCAGAAAGAAACATATCTTGACTATTCAGCAATAGGAAGGGACCTCATGGGCCTTGGAAGAGGATTTGACAGGAGTGTTGGAAAAGTTTCCACATGAGAGAAGGTGCTTTTAGCATTGTGCTAAATTGTGTAAAAAGAACTCAAAATCCTTTTTTTTTTTTTTGGACTTCAGACTCTGATGTGTGTAACTGTCACTCTGAATCAGTTCTGGTTGCTCCACATGGAAGAGCTGACACATTTTGGAGCATGGGATGTTTCTGAACTTTATTCTAAACTTATTTTCACAGAACTGCCATGCAGCAAAGGACTCCTTTCATCCTAGTAGTGCTGCTCTATCCACCATGGTCTGCAAACATTGACAAGGGGAGATGTTTAGGGAGACAGGCAGTACCTTTTAATAAATTAATTTCCCTTACAAAAGATGTTAGTTTTCCAGAAAAACTGCTTAGCCTTATTCTTAAGCATCTATCAAGGCATCTGCAGCTCAAAATAGATCCCAGAGCTGTAGTAGCGGTTAAAGCATCTAGCACAGGAAATTTGTTTATCTGTATCACCTTGATAAACAAACACATTGAATCATTACATGGCTTTGTAATAATTTCATACACGTGTACATACATCTACACATATGTGTGTGTCCACGCATCTGCATATGTATACACATGCATGCCCATAGATGCAGACATAACTGTGTAAATTTTCTTTGGAGTATCTTTAAAATATGGTACCCTGTTGTCCTGGGTTCATCAGTAGCAGTCATTTTTCTCAGTCTTAGTAGCTGGTGCAGTGCTGTGGTTTTGACTTTCAGCCTGGAAGCAGCACTGATAGCACTGATGGTTTTAGTTGCTGCTCAGTAATGTTTAGACTGACCAAGGACTTTCCGAGTCTCGTGTTCTGCCAGGGAGGAGGGGAAGCCAGGAGGAAGCAGAGACAAGACACCTGACCCAAACTAACCAAAGAGGTATTCCATATCACAGCATGTCATGCCCACTATATAAACTGAGGGCAGTTACCCGGAAGGGCGAGATCACTGCTTAGGTCGGGCTGGGTATCAGTCGGTAGGTGGTGAGCGGTTGCATTGTCTTCCCTTGTTATTTCCTTTATCATTATTATTATTGGTGGTAGCAACAGCGGTTTGTGTCATACCTTATTTACTGGACTGTTCTTATCTCAACCCGTGGGAGTTACATTCTTTCGATTCTCCTCCCCATCCCTGCAGAAGTGGGGGGAGGAAGAGGGGGGGAGTGAGCGAGTGGCTGCGTGGTTCTGAGTTACTGGCTGCGCTTAAACCACAATACCTGTGTCATTCATTGCCTGTTGTGCAGAATCTGTGGATCCTTTTCTATAAATAAAAGGTCACAACCATTTAAATTAATTCTATTGATTTATCTTCAAAAGAATATAGTCTCCTGAAGAGCAGAATGTCATAAATATTTATACGTGCTAGAATTTATATTTCTTAGGATGTTTAAGAATGAAAGAGAAGGTCAAAAAGTAAAATCTTAGAAACTGTGAGAAAAATTGTCATAAATAAACTATAATGCAGTAAATGAAAGAAGAATTTAATCTTGATGCCGTATTCCTATTTCCCACCACATTTGGGGTACTATATCATAGTATACTGTATTGAATTCAGAGAATTTAACTGTATGGACATCAGAATTAAGCTCTTCTAGCCTTTTTTCTTTTTTTTTTTTTTTTTTGTGTGAATTATATTTTTTCTAAGGCGGATGTAAGCAGCTACAAAATGGAGAAAATAATATTTGAGAATCTGATCAGAATGGATAAAAGAATTTTACAATATATTTTAATAAAATTTATGTACCTCTGCTGAACAAGATAATAACAAGAAACTACACATAACTGATATGGAAGTAATTACCTGCCTAGTAGAAACAGGAATGATCTGTGTAACAATGGTGGAAGTTCAGCATGTGCATTGTCTCCATTTACTTCAGTTCAGATGCAGTCTTACTGGTGCCTTTATTCCCAGTATGAACACAGAGCCTATCTGACATGTTCACAGAGATATTGAAGTTTCTGTCAAATTGAAAAATACTGAGAAGTCAAAAGAACAGACCAATCAAATGAAGAAAATCGAAGTTTATGAAACAATAGGATAAAAGCTAGCTTACTCAGAGAATAATTTCTAAGAAATTTGAAAAGAACAGATATCCCTGTTTCACTTCCCAAGTGACACTGATTTTTGGATCAGAATTAATATGAAGGTCATTGTTGTGGCTTAACTCCAGCTGGCAACTAAGCAGCACACAGCTGCTCACTCACTCCCCCACCTGCCTACCAGTGGGAAGGGGCGGAGAATAGAATAAAAGATAAAACCAGTGGGTTGAGATAAGAACAGGTTTATAATTGAAATGAAGAAGAAGAAATAACAAACAAACCCCAAACAACACAAAACCAATTAGCAGTGATGTACAATGCAATTGATTACCATCTGCTGACCGATGTCCAGCTCATCCCCAAGCAGTGATTGGCCCCTTCTGGGTAACTCCCCCCAGTTTGTATACTGGGCATGATGTGCTGTGGTATGGAATACCCCTTTGGCTAGTTTGGGTCAGGCGTCCTGACTCTGCTTCCTCCTCACTTCTTGTGCCCCTCCTCACTGGCAGAGCTTAAGACTGATAAGTCCTTGATCAGGGTTAAGTGCTACTGAGCAACAAAATTATCAATGTGTTATCGGTATTATTCTTGGACTAAAGCCAAAACACAGCACTACACTAGCTACTAGGAAGAAAATTAACTGCATCCCAACAGAAACCAGGACGCTCGTTAAACATCCACAAATTGATTTGTAAAGTTTCTTAGCCTTTACATTTTCAATCCTATTTTTTTCCTGCATTCTCATAGGAAAGGCGAACTTTGCCCAACTGACCATACTTAGACAACCTAACCGCTCTCTGCATCATTTATATGACTTAAATATATCACACAACAATTTCTACTACAAGGAAAACTAATGAATTTCAAAACTCTTAGCTTTAGAAAACTGAAAACCCACTAGTTTTAGTTCAGAATTTGAATGAATAATGCCAAAGGAAAAAACCTTTCTTGGAAAATTAACCAATAAAATTTATTATGAAATTTCCAAATTGAGCATTCTCAATGGGTTGACTGAATTGTCACATAAACAATAATTTACCCAACTTAGTGTAAAGTCTGGAGTATCTGTGTCAACAGAGAAATTATTTGTGCTAATAATTGATATTGCATGACAGTAATGTGACTCAGTATTAAATCTCTTTGCTCTGCCAGTGCATATACTTTGTACCTGGCTTACAGTCAGAATCACTTAGAACTGAGAATTCTGTATGGCCTTTTCTTTTCATCCATTTTAAACCATCTTGAACTGCATAACCCCATATGATCTATAACTGAAGTCATTAACTATGAAAAGGAACATTTTAATGGGAGCTAATTATTTAGAGAGCTCATTGAATTTCTGCTCTGGTTAGCCTGTGCGAATATTTCTTTTTAAAAAATTAAACCTTTTCATTGATAATGTTTACTCCAGTACCTGCATTACTATGGGCCATAATCACGTCATTTCATTATGTCATTTTCAACTGGAACAATGAAACACCCATTGGAAATTCAAGGCACAAAGAGCAAAGCTATAGGCGTATGCTGACTTTCTTCTGCACTGGTGGAGACGGATTGTTTAGAGCTGTCCTTGGATAAGACCTGCATTTTGTTGCTGTCCTCACTCTTAAAGCTCATTCTTGATCTTCCAATCTTTTTAATTTTATCACAATAAGTCAGTTGTATTTAGTGGAGGAAATCCTCTTCTGTGTCTTTTAAACATAGGAGAACCATTTTTCAACATGGTCAATTATGATAGTGCTAAGAGAAAGTCACATCAATTTGAGAGCCTCCTAATTCCATGCATAAAGGTCAACACTCATATTTGAGTGCCTATTATTACAACTTCAGAGTGCAAACTGTCTCTTCCTGTTTTTACCTCATGATAAGGAAAGAACTGGTTCCAATTAGACCAGAAAATCCAGCTACAAACCCCCCCAGCCAAATAAGTAATTATTTTGCTTTTGTGACTCATTCTTTTGCAAATTTCACATTGTTTCTTGAATCCATTTTTTTAATTAAAAAAAAAAAATACACTTCAATAATAGCCATCAAACTCTTCAAAGAGATATTCAAATGTCAGTGTTGGTTTTTTTTTTGAAAATACATTAAAGAATGTCAAAGATCTGAGTATTATGCAATTTATTTGCTTTTAATTCCATTAATCACACTTGCATTTGCATTGGCTGAAATAGTGGTCTGATATGCAGATTTTTCATAATAATCATACAACTATTTAATGTGACCATTTTATATTAACATAACTAAAAAGCTGTGAAATTGGCTTTAAATTGAGTAAGCATTCATGTTTGATTGTAATTTGTCATAATAAGTTTTCAGGTATTTGGATAAATGCTAAATATATTTTCACCTTGGAAAATCTATTTCTTTCATGTTGCCAGTTTTCCTTAGCAAAAATAAGACTACCTGACACAGTCATAATATACAAACTGCTTTCATAGTGAAACCACAGCAAATAAAGTGTTGCAGAATCACTTCAATATTCCTATCACAGCATCTATGAGACATATGCAATGTACAGACTTACTATGCCCGTCTTACACAAAAACCACAAACGCTGCACTGGAAATTTGTGTGTGCATGTGGGTTACGGTCAGGAGACCCTTCTTGTGCGTGCGTCAAAACAACTCACAAGACAGAAGGGCCTGAGGAAGTTTGAATGCCTGTTCGCAGTGAGCTGCACGATACCGCTCGAGCTAATGGTCAGGGACAGAGCAGTGATCAGCTCCACCAAGGTGGGAGATGTTTTCCTGTGTTATCTGCCCTGAACCCACGAACATCGACTGCCTGGCAACAACAAACCGCCTGGCAACAAACCGCCCGGAGACAGAAGCAAAGACACAGGGATGCCCGCCAGAGTACAGAATGATCTGGGTCTGGGTTTACCAGGTGCCCCTGAGAACGAGTTTCACCTGTGCGAGGGTGCCAGAAGAGCCTGGCACTATAAAGACAACCCGCCTGCAGCTGTGTGATGCATCCTTCCACCCTGACAACAGTGAAGTCACTGACTGAAGGGACCTAAAGGGCTGCAATTCGGTGATGTAGAGGATGTTGCTGTAACCATGGGGTGGTGAGCTTAATTCTCTGTTTTCTTTCTGAAAACAGAGAAATAATTTTCTGCTTTCTTTTCCTTTTATTCCCCCTACTTCGTATCCTTTATAAGAATATGAACTTGCCAAGAATTTTGCTCCTCCCGTAGGGTTTTAGAGAAGTTTACAATAAAACAATTTTTTTGTGTTTTTCAATCGCACCATTGACTGTAGTTTCTCCCACACATAGTGTGGTAAAAAGATCTCCCACTGTGTGGGATGAGATGGGTAGGGGCGAGATCCCGGTTTGTACAACTATTCCATAACTGTTACTGACTGGTGGGTTTTCTGGCATCATAGTGGGAAGCAACAGCTAGTGGATGTTTCTGTCTGGGAGCTGATAACCATCCCAAGCATGATTATTTCCTTTTTTTTTTTTTTTTTTTTTTACCTGATATGCCTTAAGTGAAGAAGGCTCAAGTCTGGCAACTCCTTTTCCCAGTAAAAGACTTTCCCAGTAAAAAACTAAAAGACTGCGACAAGCACACTGAAATTAATTTGATGAGAAAACCAACAATCTTTCTACATCTCTTCCTTACTATTAGTGTAAGATATAAATATGTTCTAGAGGATGCGTGGCCATGTTTCCTTGTCATCCATTTGTAATTCCTGTGGAGTTTCACTGTTTCCTCTCTATAAAAGTGAAGTGAGAGTTATGTTAATAAAACATTTATTTTTAATGATGCTAAACAAGATTTATCCACATCCCCTTGAAAGCTACATCTCCAACTGCTTGAAGCAGAAAAGTCACATTTGAATACATTATGTTTGACTTTTAAGAATGTGAGTAGTTCTGCATTCACTTGCAGCTGGATAATTGATTGTTCTGCTGTATTATGACTAGGTGCATGATCCTTCTTTCTACAACTGATCTTCAACTTAGTATCTGCCTACCTTAAAGCTAGCTTCAGAGACCAAAAATAGATTTTGATTAGGTAGATCCTATGATGCTTCAAAGCATATATGGCTTCCATAGCAGTGCCATTAGTTTCCTTATCAGGGGTTAGTATGTGAATGTGTCAAATCTGAATCAGGTCTGACCTGGAAGTGGGCATATCTAGGACTTGCTTATGTCTATGCCATAAAAGAAGACACTTGGGGTACTGCTGGCACTGAACTAACAGGAATGGGATGAAATACAATAGAGCAGATCAGAAGATCATTAATATAAGAAATATTAGAGGAAAGAAGAAAAACCCTGTTATAAACTGGGAAATTTCTGGCTAGAATTGACAGAGAGGGAGAAAGGTCAAGGTGTATTAAATTAAAATGTATTTTTATGATCTGTCATGCATGCTTGTTGCCAGGAGAGAACAGAAGTGTTCAGGCTGTTGCAAAGGACTCTGTGAGCTATTGTGGAACTAGGTGGGGGGGTGGGGGGTGGGCAAAATATACCATTATTAACCAAGATATTGTAAAAGAAAACTTGCTTTATTTACCTTAGCAGAATCTATGACAAAAGGAAGCTATGCTTGCTTCCTAAACATAGCACAAAACTTAAAACATACCTAACATGTAGATAGGCAATGGTAGATTTTTAAAACTTGATCAAGTTGATCTCCTTTTCCTTTAATTTCTTTCCAGCCCAATTAACGTGGGATGCTGCAGCAGAAAGTAGACACAGCAATTGAGTAAATGCTAAATACCTGTTTTTTTTCTGTTACAAAATATCCAACCTATATTAAAAGTAGCAGAAAATAAATTTTAAAATACTACTATTTTAATTAAATATTTGAAAACAGCAGAACAAATCGGTTCATTTCCCCTGTGACTTCTTATCCATCTTTTTTTTTTTTTTGTCTGTAAAGGCATTTTTTTTCAAGTGTGATTATTTCTGCCAAGGGATCCTACAGAATGTCATCATGAGAGTTCTCGTACTTACGAGTTTGTAAAGATAGTTGGGATAAGCAAGGGGCAGGAGCTAGCTGTACTCCTTGGAACTGTCTGTGCTGTTGCAAAATTAAAGATTTCAATGTGTCCCATTCGTCTTCAGTCTTTGAGAATTCCAAGTGTCAGAGATATGTTGTGGTAATTGGATATATCCACACAATGACTTTTTAGAAGCAGTGTTCTCCAGGCACAGCAAAATCCCATGGGGCTACAGCAGCACAACCTGCAAGAGCAAAAGAGCTTGTCTCCTGTCTATTTCACCATCTGAAGATGAAAAATAATTGAATTGTGTTTATTTCTATGGCATTTAATGGCAAATTCATTTTTGTCCACTGAGCTGGATCAATCGGGACTGAAGAAAATGGCAGCTCTACCTTGTAGTGTTTCTGACTTTTTTTTTTTCAGGTCCAGTGGACAGATACCCTAGCCAATAAAAATACCTTTTGATGGTTTCAGGATAGAATCAGTGTTTGTCAAATATCATCCACAGAAAGATACAAATGACAATCCATTAGAAGAACACAGTGGAACTGCCATTTTAGCCACATAGGATTTGCTACTGTCATGGTTATTCTCAGCCCTGGAAATCAGAGGTAAAAGTTCATTTGCAAAACTGTTTCCTACAGTCTGTGCTTTGCATAACTTGTTTTAACGTAGTCATGAATGATTCTTGCAACATTTCACTTGAGATTAAATTCTAGTTTTATACTCTAGATTAAGTATAAATTTCCTGACATGCAGTCTGTTTCTTTTGCTTTATAACATCGTCTTACCTTTAACCAAACCTTACTGCCAGCCATGTAGTTCATACATCTTGAGTGATCTGTTTCAGTAGAAGTTTTAACTTTGTTTTTTTGTGAGAGTATTACAAGCTTTCATTAAGCAAAGTTGATGTCAAGCCAGGAAACACTCTTTAGAATGGCTTTCATCTTGTATTCACTATCAAGAAAACACAAACAGAAAATTAAGAAGGAAATGTTGATAACCTGGTGTTTGTAATGAAGAAACAGGATATGAGAACAAAATATCTAGTGTTTTTTCCATCTGCTACTGAAGGTGTCAAGCAAGGTAAGTTTAATGGGAAATATGGTACTCTGAACACAGCTATTTTTGCTTATACAAACTGCGTGCTTTTAACCTGTCTCTAGCATAGTGACAGACATGCTAGTACTGTCCCATAAAAAAGTGTTAGACAAAAAATAACCCCTTCCTCTCTGCTCAGAGGACTCTTTCAGCAGGAAAAATTTGTGCAACGATAACTGCTGTTTCTTACATGAATAGTAAAAACTTCTGTATATCAGAATTGAAAATAGTTCCCTTTAATCACTAAGCTATTTTGATTATAAAATGCAGCAATAGTGAAGAACAGTCTGCTGTGAGGAAATAACAAGGTTTGCTATGATCAAAAGACTGTTAGAAGTTGATATTAACTGCAGTACAGTACGGCTGCTGATCAAGCACAATTTTCCTGTGCATACCAGTTTACATTGGATCAGCTTTGGGGAAAGCTCCTTGTTACCTTTGCTGTTCTCTTGGTGAACCATTTCTTGATTCCAATATTGGCCTCGAAGTAATGTTCAGAATTAATGTTTGAAGTTTTATGACAATGTCATAAAACAAGTACATGTTTTAAAACAATGAGTCCAGGTAAAAGGAAGTATTTCTCCCGTGCCCTGTTTTTCTCTCTTTATGCAGTCTGCTACACTTAGCAGTAGAAACAGAAGACAACAAATCTAATGTAGAAAAGTGAAACCAAGCAATGGCCAAGCAGTGGAAAATAAAGACAGTACACATTCTTGACAACAAAAGATGTCCTTTTCTAACCCAGTGAGTGGGAATGCCAGGTTTAGTGTTTATGTAGAGTACAAAAGGACATTTTATTCCTTGAAGCCTTGCTCTTAGAGACAAATATGTAATGGAGACAAATAAAATTATAATCTTCTTAAGCTTCCCTCTCTTTCTCCTTTTCTCACACATTTGTTCAAGAGGAGCCATGAATTGACTCTTAATAGACACAGCTTTTAGTGCAGTCTGGCATTTGTACATTACTTTCTTTACTATAAAACATTTCTTTTGATAGAAAAAGCATTCATTATTAATAACTAATTTAGTCAATATTTAATACACCTCAATGCTTCTGAAATATAAAATTATTGATATAAAATATTAATTAACAGTCAACATGCTGGAATTGTATCTCATTTAATCGCACTTAAAATTTAACAATGTAAGTCAAGAATACATTTTGGTGAGTCTTAAGACCAGGATCAGCTTAAATTAAAATACAGTAGACTGCACATATCTTGGTTGTAGCTGCTGAGATGGACTAGATTAAGTGTTTAAGGTGTTAGTACAGAGAGTATCTTTCTAACAACAAAATAAAAGAGGTAGATTATGAATATGTATACGTATTTAGGAAAAGTGGTTTACATATCAAGGCTGAATGTTCTTTGATCTTCTAGGTATTCATTATTGCATTCATTGAAAAAAGATGTGTGAAAGCTGAAAAAAGTCACAGTGGGGTATATAAAGAATTATGAATTTTACAAGACCCTTGAGAAAAGTACTGGATGTGCTCATTTGAACATACTCATTTTTATTTCTTTTGGCTCTATCACTGGCATCACAATCTGCCTGTACCCACTTTGTTTTGGTAGGCATTTACGGTTCTATAAACTATGACAGCTTACGCACATACAAGCATGTTATGTTAACAGTGCTGAAACACTAAGATAGAAGAGTCTGTCAGCTGAGCCTTGTCCAGAGCAGAACCCAATTTTTATTTTTAACAAGACATTCAAATATTAAATGAGATATAAACAGAACTGATGATGACATTTAGCCTAGAAATGTATTGGTTCTCTAACAATAAAAAAGTTTATTAAACTTCAGCTATTTTATATATTTAGATATTTGCATAGCTGCTATGTATTTTATTCATTATTAAAATTCTATGAAGTATTGAAACATACACGGTAATAAATTAACCTTCCAGCATTTTTACTGCTTTTTGTGCTTTGAGACCAAATTGGTTCTGTGTATCTTTAGGCATCCAACAGAGGAGCAGGAAGATTACCTATGCTCTACTTCTTTTATAAAGAGGACAGGATGTCTAGATTTTTAAGTGGGAGATCAGCCTGTTGTCTAGGGGGAAGTGAAGAGAGGACTAAGAGGACTTAAAGAGAGTAAGATCTAGCTTTGCTTAAGAGAGGTTGAATTCATTCAGCTTTCTCAACAGGCTTTTCCCAGAATGACTAATTGCAGTGAAGTTGGGATCCTGTCCTGAATTAAGTAAAAAAGTAATAATTTTTCTTCAG
This sequence comes from Amazona ochrocephala, assembly GCA_039720435.1. Classification (NCBI taxonomy): domain Eukaryota; kingdom Metazoa; phylum Chordata; class Aves; order Psittaciformes; family Psittacidae; genus Amazona; species Amazona ochrocephala. Next base: position 28,225,097 of record CM077878.1, read on the forward strand.
AGACTGCAGAAAAGCTTATGAGTTTATCTTTCCTAGTCTAAAGTCATTATCTCACCGCAGGTCTTAAATAAAACAAGCCCCAAAAAGAAGAGATAGATACTGACTGTCCCAAAGATTCTTTTCTAATAAAGAATTGTGAGATGAAACTCTGACCTTTTTAATTGGACATTGCAGTATGATAAAGCAAGGCCAGAAAGAAAAATTGCATTTGTTTCAAACCTAAATAAGGTATATTGTATCACCCTCTGGAACACCCAGATACATGACTTGCATGATTCATGGAAGAGCTTCCCTGTAAAACCTAGTTTCCCTCTTCTCTTCCTTCCTCTGTTGCATTGATGGAAGTTATATGCATCTCCACAGACCCAGCTGAAACACACAGAATCATAGAATACCCCAGGTTGGAAGGGACATCAAAGGATCATCTGGTCCAACCTTTCACAGGAAAAGGAGCCTAGATGATTCTCTAGTACTCTGCCTAATTGCATCTTGAAAACCTCCAGTGGTGTGAATGCTGCCACCTCCCTGGGAATGTTGTTCCAGTGAATTAGCATTCTTACAGTAAAATTTTTTTCTACTAAGTTGAAAGATAATGTGGTTGATACCCCAAACCTGTCAGTGTTTAAGAGGCATTTAAACAATGCCCTTAATAATATACTTTAACTTTTGTTCACCCCTGCCGTGGTCAGGCAGTTGAAGTAGCTGACCATTGTAGGTCACTTCCCACTGTTCCAACTCAACTATTCTAATTATAATCTTTATGAAAGCTATGCTGATTAACCCTGTGGACTGGTGTCTAGAAGTCTCACAATTCATGATGATGACAAAAGAAAGAGGGATCGGCTGAGCTGATCAGTCACAACTTCACATGGACTTTTATTCATGATGTTCATGCTGTCGTATCAGAAGAGGCATGCAGGTCAGTTTTGGACATGGAAGGTTTTGGATTCACACCTGCAGATGTTGAATGCAACTGCAAAAAGCTATAGTTAATGATTCTTTTATGGTGATTCCTCAGTGGAAATCCTGTATTATTTACCATGTTTCAGCATTTAAATCTCACCAGCTTCTTCATGCTTTACATGGCACTACAGTAGTTAAGGTTTGCTTTACAGCCATCAGTTGAAACTATTTCATGTGGATCATAATGTTATTTGATCCCTACATTTTCTAACGTTCTCCTTTTAGGTATTCAGATAATTAGAGAAACAAAATAAATAAAAAAAGTTCTAGCTTTTAGCACGGTGTCCATTATGCAAGTCTCAACTTACTGGGAGAAAAGAATAACATCTCTTCTGTATGGTGCTAATTCTTTCATGACAAGATAATGAGTTCTGAAATTGTTAAAGGAGCAAAATACCACATCATTACTCCTAGATATAAGCACCTCAACGTAGCTTCCCAAAATACAGATATGAATAAACAGAGGTCAGCATAAGCGCATTTTAAAATAAGGTAAATGAGTAGTTGGCAGTTGACTGACAGATAATAGTAACCCTATTCAGAGCAGTTACCTAAATTGCCTCAGTGATAAGTGGCAGTGGAATAGTTTTATCAACTAGCACTGCATCAGTTTAATAAATGAAAATCATAGAACCTCAGCAGGGAGTTAAGTTTGTTCTAGTGAAAGGGTAGCAGGTAACTACTGAGATGTCTTTCTCCACATAGAACAAAATAAAATAATTTTTAAAAGGCAAAATTTAATACATTATTTTAGAGGTAGGATAGAATGGGAAATTATATTCATCACTTTAAGTGCAAGAGTTGTGTCTGTATTTCAGCTACATTAGCAACAAGTCTGAGGTGTGTTTAATTTCACAACCAACACCATTAAAATGAGATCGAGGGCTATGCTGTGTTTAGTAGCTACATCCAAAGATTCCTGTGTGTTCCAGCAAAAAAAAAAAATAAATATCTGAAAGAAGAAAGCTATCACTGAATGCAAAAACAACAGGGAACTTCATAATCCCATAAATACAGTATGTGGAAGGTCTACCTGCTTGTTTTGTTGGTACTAACAGAAACTATCTGTGCTAATATCCTCTGTATGGAAAACTGAATAGACTCCCCGTGTCTGCTGTTTTAAAAGGTTTGACATCTCACTAAGAAAAAGCAATTACTCCTGTTCCACATGGCTTGGCTGATCTCTTGATCTGGGATAAGTGACACAGTTTTTTGTTCCTATCTTTCCATACAAATTAGAGAAATTTAATTTATAGTAGCTGCTTCTACAGTTTCTGACCTCAAAATCAGGCACAAAATGAAGAAAACTTTAATTACATGAATATTTCCATTGTAATAACAAATTCTGTGAGAAGGAATGCTTAAAATAACTGCAGAAAATGCTTCTTAAGCTAAAGGCATACATGCAAAAATGAAGTTTTATTGTTAGAAGCTGTGGCTATCAGGGTGCTGTTTTGCAAGAAATTCATAGATTTTTGGGACAGGATGATATTCTTAGATTACCTATTATTTTGCCTATACCAGGCTGCTTCATTCTCATAACAACTTCTTTTGGTAAGATCTGTGGCCTGATTTGATGTGAAGATGCACATGAAGACATAAAGAGATACATTGCTATTCTTTTAAAAGGATTGCCCTTGCTTTTCAAGTGATGTATTTGATTTCCAGTTTGAAGGAGGCCAACTTTACTATCCATCTACTTGTTCTTGGCGTGCCTTTCTCCATGCAATTCAGGACCCTGACAGTACTTGTATTTTCTCTCTATGACACTGAGTCACTGTAACCCACCCATCTTCCAATCTTGTTTCCACTAAAATAGAGTGTTCAGAATGCTTCTGCAGCATTTGCTACAAACCTTGTGTGCTTTTGTGGCATTTTATTTATCCCTTTCTAATATTTTCATGTCTTTTAACAAAGTGACAAGAGTGCAGGCTGTTTCAAGACTGTGGAGGCATATCCTTACATCCTGTGTACTACTTCATTGCTCTGGCAGCCAAGAATCATGCTAGTTCTTCCCTTTTGCATAGTTCAATATGCTTTTGCTTACGTTTTATTACAGCCTGATATACCACTATGGTCTTGCTTTACAAGTTATGGTATCTTAGTTTATGGATATGGTCTACATTTCTTATTCACAGATGCAGGATCCAGAATTTGGTTATTAAATTCTTTTTTACTTAAACTGGCTTGGTGCTCCACAACTCATATATCCTTATCATTTATCTTTCATTCAGTCTTTTTAGCTGCACATTTTACTGGCAGTGATTTTATGTTTACTTCTAGTTCAACAATTAAATATTAAACAATGTTGGAAGTTACCATGCCTATGGGATGTCAGTAGAAATTCACATTAAAAGATGTATTTCAACTATCATCAGCTTCCTGAGAAGTCACCTGATATGTATTCCATTTAATCTTTATATTACTGATTTCAAATACTGCTAATCTTTATTCCAAAAAAATATACAGCACTTTGTCATGAATACCTTACAGAAAGCTCTTTAATCAGTGCCATTATCATTATCAAATACATTTGTAATTTGAAAGAAGGGAATTGAGTTCATTTAACAAGATATATTTTCTGCAAAACTATGATTGATTAGCATTAGCTATAATTTAATCCTTTAATTCTTTGCTAATTAAATCTCCTAGCTCTTTTTTCATTATTTTGGCTGGGACTCTGTCTTGGGTTCAGCAGCAGCAGTCATTTTTGATCCTTCTTGGTAGCTGGTGCAGCGCTGTGCTTTTGATTTTGGGCCTGGGAACAGCGCTGATAACACCAGTGTTTTCAGTTACTGCTTGGTGATGTTTAGGCTAACCAAGGACTTTGTGAGTCTCATGGTCTCCCAGGGAGGAGGGAAAGCCGGGAAGAAGGAGAGACAGGACACCTGACCCAGACTAACCAAGGAGAGGTATTCCATACCACAGCACGTCATGTCCAGGATGTAAAGACGGAGAGGAGAGACCAGGAAGGGTGGTGGGGGTGCACGGTGGTGGGGGGTGCACTGTTTGGTCGAGCTGGGTTTGATGGTGAGCTGTTGTATTCTTTCCTTGTATTTGCCTTGTCATTATTGTTAGTAGTAGTAGTGGTAGCAGTAGTGGTTTGTGTTATACCTTAGTTACTAAACTGTTCTTATCTCAACCTATGGGAGTTGCATTCTTTTGATTCTCCTCCCCATCTCCCCGGGACTGGGGGAAGAAAAAGTGGGGAGTGAGTGAGAGAGAGGCTGCGTGAGTTATACAGCTTAAACCACAACAGACTCAAACCAGCCTACATGGTCTTGAATTATCTGGTTGTCCTTGCTAACTTTTCATTAACACAGAGAAACAATACAACATTTTCAGTGTCTGGATCTTTTAATTTCTGTTTTTTCTTTGGGATTAAAAAAATGGAAAAAAATAATAAAAAGTCTTAACCAACTGCTACATGACTCCATTATGTAAATTTCCTAGATCACACACTTGTAAATGTTTGCCTCCACTGTATATGGTATAGTGTTTTCTTTGCTGTCTACTACTTACTAGTGGCCTTCAGTCTGCTTCAGTAATTTTCATGTGATAGAAGGATTAGAATGCTGCTTTACAAAACATGACTCAAAAGACCAGAAGTCTTTACCTTATGTTAACCCTTCTCAGTAGCAGACCCACTGCAGGTCTGTTGACAGGATCCTTATTAATACTATTACATCTTTATGAAACATGTCTGTACATGCATTTGTTATGGATTTATACATATATATGAGTATAAGACAATGCCATAAACTGTTCCCCACCTATCTGAATTTTCCTTTTTTTTTTTTTACAAGTTTCTTCAACTACTCTGATATGCCAGCAATTTCTAACAAAGTATCTAGTGTTTTTTTTACTCATCAGTTCTAGTTATGATGAGTGTTATCAAAGCTCTTTTCAGTTGTGAAAGTCTCTAGTTCATCCTAGCTTTTACTCTGTATGACTTACAATTGTATCTTTAGAACTTAAATATTAATGCTGTGTCCACATTAATTTTTTACAATCTATCCACAGCTTCCAAGTAGATCATGTCGAGTTTTCTCCCTTTCAGATCCTTTTTAAGATCCCTGCTGCCCTCTCTAAATTTAGTTCTGCTTTACTGTGGGACAGTTCTAACTGTGTGAATGCTTAGCGAAACTATTAGAGAGGCCTGTTCAGACTTCAGCAGGGAAACAGTTCTTAACTATTTGTGACCCAAAAAGAATGAACCAGAACCTGAAATGATTGGTCAGAGGGGAGCAAAGAGGTGTTATTCATTGAACTCAGGACTAAAAAATAAAATTCAGCCCTTCTGAAGAATTTTGTTTTCTAGAAAGCTGAGATTTTAAGCAGTTATTGTGATGCACTTGTACTTTAGTTCCGAATAGAAGGGATTTTTAGATATTCTAAACTGTCCTACAGGTGCCAGAACTTCACCCACCTAAACAGATTTGAAACTAATATGCTTGCTAGTCTGGGTTTGTTAAATATAACATAAATTTCATATATTTCTTTTGAGTGGATGTTTAGAGCATTTCAATCGTTGGGCTTTTTCTCATGTAGTGAGAATGACTTGAAGGTCATACAATAAAACCACACTCTAGGAAATGCAAGATCTGCTCTGCAATACTTTGAAACATATCTAGTTTCAGTCCTTTTTTTTTTTTTTTTTTTTCCGTAAACCCCAAAATAGCAATTACTTATATACAATGAACAAGAATGCGCAAGGAAAGGCTTCTCTGACGTTGCTATATTTACATGGTACAGACATTATATGAACTATTTTATACCAGCTGTGTAAGAAAAGAGAAACTTCCCTTGTTCCAATATGTAGAATTACAGCATGTCTTTGGTCTTCACTGTACAATTCTCACAGAAACCAAGATTTGCACATATTTATGACAAAAAAGGAAAATCCTGACTTTGATGAAGCAGTGGTAAAGTTACTATTAATTTAGGGGAACCAGCTTTTAGCATAATCTTGGCTACATTTTTACAAGTAAATGAAGCAGAGTAGGGATTCTTCCTTGGCTGTGTGCCTGACATAGCTCTGCTCATGCTTACATGCCTAAACATGTTTCTTCACCATACCAAATGATAACACATTCAAAATACCTATTTGGAACAAATCCTAAAAAGTGCTGTGTAGTTTCTGTCCAGGGAAGTGTTACCATATGTGAAGGCAGTGACAAAAAGCACAATAAGAATTCAAGATGTGGACAGTGTGAGCCAATGCTCAAGCTGTGCTCTGTTTTAGTAGTGTAACCACAGGCAGTGTCTGCTTTATTTCACTAGCATGTAAATCATAGAATCATAGAATAGTTAGGGTTGGAAAGGACCTCAAGATCGCCCATTGCTGAGGTGACTGTATCGCGAGGGGACGCCTGCAGCGCCTGATCGGGGTGGAGGCTCGGCGTCTATGAGCTTCACCTCGGAGCAGCAACTTGCACCGAGAGAGCCTCAAGTCCTCGACAAGGCCTGCCCAGGAGCCTGCAGCTCAGTGGAGGCAAGCGGCTGACTCAGAGGGGGCGGCGCCAGGAGGACCGGCGGCAGACCTGACTGGTTAAAAACCTGCCCCAGGGAGCGCGAGCGACCCGGAGCGCGGTGAACAGGGCGGGCTGGAGGCAGTTTTGCGCGGGCAGGCGAGCGGGGTGGTGAACGCTTGCCGTACGAGCAAGGCTAGGTCTGGGAGCTCTGCTCTGGCTGCCCCGGGGGTGGCCAGTGTAGGCACCCAAACGGAGCCGATGGGAAGGGAGGCTGCAGTGCAGAGCTTGGGCTGTAGAGAGCGCCTGCACTGCTCTCCTGAGGGAAGGGTGAGCAATGGGCAGGGCTGCACTCTGTGCTCCCTGGTGGAGGTCCTCCTGCAGCAGGTGGCTGAGCTGCAGGAAGCTGTTACCAGGCTGAAAGGTGTCAGGGAAGCTGAGGGGGAGCAGTGCTGCTTGCTCCGGGACCAGACTGTTCCTGGGCCTCGAGTGTCTGCTGTTGCCCATGCAGGAAAGGAGGCTGCTAACCCAGGAAGCTGGGAAAAGGTAACAGAAAAAAAAAAAAAACAACAAAAAAAGGAGGAAGAGGGCAATTAAAAGCAAGGGGCTTCCTCCTACATCTGTTGTCCCCACCCAGAACCACTTTGCTGTCCTGCAGGGGGCTGATGAGCAACAGCGCTCCCACCAGGCGCACACAGCTAGTGCACATATTTCCTCAGGAGAATTCCTGAGTTCAATTCAAAGATTTTGTTGTTTCAAAAGTTACATGAGCCCTAAAATGAATGGAGAAACCTTATGAAGCACCAACTGTGATCCTGAATTTTCAGGTAATTTTGACCAGAAAAGAATCTCATAGAGCAGAATGATCTAACCTAATTTGGGTAACATTTCATCTATATCTAACCTAATAAAAATGCAAAGAAACAAGCACACTTTCAATGCTATTTTTCTGGTCCACGTTAAGCATCTATATTAGTATGAGAACAGTTTTAGGAAGTGCCTATTACTTTCTGAAGTAATGGAAAACTCAGATAACTATTGAAAATGTAGAGATTTACATTTTGTCAGATTAATTCCACTTGAAGTGACCTGATTTTATGTCTTATCCTCTTGTTTGAGTCCCACTTTAGGATGAACTATACTGCAGATAATCAAAAATGTTGCTGTACACCTGTGTCACTTGTGTCAGATCTTTTATTAATGTATAAACAACAAAATTTTCCTTTCGTGAAAATTTTCCTTTAGTGAAAAAACATGGTTTAAACAGAAGATGTGTTCTGAGACAGAAACAGCAGCCTGGAGCAATTCCCTTAAGGAAGTCTTGGAGCTTCCTTATCAAGTTGTCTTTAACAACATGCAAAACTGAAGGATGGGATTATTAATGTTTCTTTTTTCAACCAGTCGTGCTAACTGGGCGTAAAATCAGTTTCAAGATGAATGATAACTAATGCAGCTTTTGTAGAACAGGTACAACATAACCTCCCATTTTAGCACGAGTTATTGATCACATGTTATTGGAAGGAAATGCACTGTACTTATTATTTTTGGTAATATTTGAAAACAACTTTTGTAGACTCCTACCTTGTGTGAGCAGTAGTCAGATGAACTGAAAGTTTGTTTCATGTTTATCAAGGAATTAATGTTTTTTTTCAAGTAGGAATCCAGCAAGGATGCCCACAAGAAATATTCATGTAGGTGAAACAGCATAAGGGCAACTTACTTTTCTTTGTAGCATATTGTGGTCTTTTTTTTCCACTTTTGACTTCTAAAGTCACGAAAGAAGAAAGAAGGTATCTCAGAAATTTATTCAGCTGTCTAAAATTTGCTATATAAAATTCTGGTAGACATTACAGATCTTTGAGAAGGATTTAAATGGAAACAAGTAGAGATTAAAAGCTGACATAAGGATTGTATTCAGTATGTAAGGGATGACATCAATGTGAAAAGGTAAATATTGGGTGATACTGGATTATAAGATGACCATACTGGAGGACTACACAGTCATAATAACAAAAATGAAAAAAATGGTGTGAGAAAGTTGCAGTTGTGCAGAAACAACGATGGGAAGACCACTGTGGCTGTTATATAAATAGATGTATTGAGCTGCGGGGTTGAACCTACCAAGAGGTCCCTTCCAACCTGAATGATTATCTGTTTCGCTGTTTTTCTCTATCTTGGTAGGTCTAATGATAAAGGTATAGAAGATACATGTATAGCTATATAGTTATTAAAATATTCTTAAAGATTTTTTTTAACATGAACTCTTTTTACCTAATTAGATATCTGCTTCTCAGTGACATACTGCCAAACATACAGGCTGTGTGCCCAAGTGCTGATAGCAAGTAATATGTTCCCTTGGTATGCTGTAAAATGGTGATGAAGTTCTACTTAGAGGAAGGATCTTTTCTATTCCACCCTGCAAGATACAGCAAGAGCTGATGATAACTGCTGTCACTGGAGGTCAGTGCCTGTAAGGTTTAAGCAAGCCTTTTGACATGAACTCTTTCATCAGTGATCTAAGTACTTTTTCCCTGCTGCAGCACCATGCTTTTGAATTCATCATCTAAAATACAGAGACAGAATGTTATCTCTGGTTTGTATCTACTTGACATTCCAAAGGAAGATTTTATTCTAAAGTATATTTCTATCATATTGCCCTTTATAACCCCATATTCAGTGAAGAAAATGCAAATTTAGCAAATGGATTTTGGCAATGCTTGTAGACATATGATTCAAGTATATTAAATTACTTGTGGTTAATTTGAGAACTTTGGATAATGTAATACAGTAAATGAATATGATTAGTTTAACCCGAATAACCCCATTAATAATGCACAATAAGTGCTTCTCCTGCTTTTATGAATTTATGGCATGTTAGAGGGATTTGTTAATGTTGCTCTAATTGTCATTTTGAATATGGTCAAGCTTTCTCAGTGTTCTAAGCTAAATATAAAAAGAGATTAGCTAATCCTATGAAATAACAAATCTGAAAGGTACATCTGTTTTGGTAATTCTATTGTATATCCATCAAAGTTCATGAATAAGCCTGGACATTAAAACCTAACTATTTCAAAACATCTCAAATTGTTTTAAATATCATCAGATTCATCACACAGAAATAAGCTTCTCTGAAGTGCCTTACCAGGCAGTCATTCTGTGACTTTTCTACAGATGATGTTGGAAAAATCCTTCCTTCTGTGTCAAATTAATCAAGCTAAAAATACTCTGTTTAAGAAGCTCAAAACTTAGCAACATATGCTGTGACTTCTAAATATTTCTGAATTTCAGTAGGTTTATAAATCAAATATTCTAGCACAAAAAGTGATGACAAGACTATATAAAGGAACTTCAGGAATTTGCTGTAATGAGTTGAGAAAAATCAGTTCTGTTATTTCAATCAGAGTTTGGCATTTCAGAAGTTATCCATTTTGTTCTTTGAACTCTCTTCAGTAGAATTCTCAATAGTCATGGATTTTAAGATAAGAACTAAGCACTACAGCAATGTAGCCTGTCTGAATTCACCCAGAATTCAGGCTATAACGTTTCAACAAGTACTTCCAAATTACTCCTCTCTGTCCTACATGTGAATATCACCAAGACAAAAAGCTTGTGCTTCTGTCTAACCTGACTCTAGGTTTGGAGTATTGTTTTTTTTTATTTTTCAAATTAAATTATGGGGTAAAGTATGCTTAAATTAATTTATAAAGAATAAATTAATAAAAAAATACTGCAATTTTGCTTTAAAATGCTGAATTCTTTTGAAAAAGAAACTGAAAGATGGCACCATTGTACCATGCAAGTAATTATATTTGATATTTATATAGCATAGACTCTAGTGGACTCTAGACAGTCTGTGACCATGTGTGACCCTTCATGATGAAGCTAATATGAACTCATAACTGAGGTGCAAGCGTGACATGGTCAATGGGAGACTGGAAGGAAAAGGTGATGAACAAGTCTGAACAGAGATAGATGGGTAAGAGCAAAAGGGAAATCGGGTAAGGAATCTCCTCTAACAAGAAAGTGAAGGATTCTTAGAGATTTCTGTTTCCCACAGAGATGGCCAACAGTTTTAGTCATCAAAAGGAAGACACTAGGAATAAAATGTTATCAACCAACAGGTTTTCAGTAGAGATACAAATACTCTCTCACTGGGTACTTACTAGTGCTGAGGTCACAGGATCACAGAATTGTTAAGTTGGAAAGAACTTCCTGAGATCAGCTATTCCAAGCCCACTGCTTAAAGCAGGGTCAGCTAAAGTAGGCTGCCCCAGAAGAAAGCGTAAGTCAGATTCTGAATTTTTTTCAGAAATGCAGACTCCACAGCTTCTTCTCTAAGGCAACCTGTTCCAGTGGCTGACCACTCTCACAGAAAAAGAGAGTTTTCCTGTGTTCAGATGGAATTTCATGCCTCCTGTCCTGTCGTGGGGCGCCACTGAAAAGAGGCTGGCTGTATCTTTATTTCTTCTTATCAATCAGGTATTCATATACATTAATTAGATCCCCCTTGAGCTATCTTTTCAGCAGCTCTTTCAGCCTCTCCTTATATAAGAGATGCTTCAGTTCCATAATAATTTTTGTGCCCTTCACTGGACTTGACCCAGTAAATCCATCTCTCCACGATATTGGGAAAATCAGAACTAGACTCAGCAGTCCAGATGTTGCCTCACCAGCGCTGAGCAGAGGGAAAGAATCACCCTTGAATTGCTGGAAATGTTCTTCCTGATGCAGCTCAGGACACTGTTGGCCTTTACTGCCACTATGGTGCACTGCTGGTTCATGGTCACCTGGTTGCAGTGCTACAGCGCTTAGTACTAGTAAGGGATAAAAATTATGAGATGTAATGCTTGAAGTCCTGAACAGTTGCCCAAGTCACAATTTTGTAAATTTTGTGTTTAAGCTTAAAATAGAGGACAATTTTATGAAAGACTGAAACATTTGTGATTTATCTTAGTTAATTTGGATCCTCACATAATAAATATAACTAGCAAGAACTTGCCAGGAATAACATAGGGTTTATTTCTCCCAAAACACAATGTCAAATGTTCATGTTTCCATATGCAATGGGAGCATTTCAGATGTACTCATAATGGTTCCTAATTGTGTAATCTGTCACAGTGAGGAATTAGAATGAAGTAACTGAGAGATAAAAACTCTGTCCCATGCAATTACAGATGCAGGACTGGCACTGCCTGTAGTCCCAGTGCAGCACAGCAATGTTTCTCAGTCTGGGAGACAGCATCAGGGGTGTCTGTAACAAGGACAGCTAACATCAAGGGAAGACATTGTGAGCTTCTTCCCATGGCAGGTGAGATGGCCTCTGCTATTTTTATCTTGTTGTACAGAAATGTGGTCTACATTGCAGAGATCAGACATTATTAGTCCCCATGGTGTGAGTCCTGGGTTTCAAGTAGTGTTGTCCTTGCCAGGTGTGGGATTCAGAAAGCATGCTGTCTGCAAACAACACAAGTGGCATGAGTGTGAGATTGTAGGGGTTATTCCTTTACCCGTGCTGATACTGGAGCTTCTTACATCCCTGGTTTGTCTTTCAACAGAAAAAGATAAAATACGAGTTTTTAGTTTTGTTTTTCTGGCCGTATTGATTTAGGAGACATTTCTGGATAGAAAGCATATAATCCTACAAATGCTGCATTGCCCTGCATGAATGTTGCACTATTATTTATTATAATTACTAGACCATCAGGCATATGAAGGAGTAATGGATATACAAAGGCAACCAATTTTAGACAAAAGGCAAATATTCAGAACATAAAGAATACTGAAACACCTGAACCTCCAAAACGTGTAGACTATTCCCTTGAAATCATTGCATCAGTGTTTGATGCCTTTCTGGGAAATGTGGTAGTGCCAAAGAAGCTATGTGTCTCAAAAGAGGAATAATTGGAATAAGCTGTATGTGCTACATAAAAGAGGATACCACATCACAGAATCACAGAATCACAGAATAGTAAGGGCTGGAAAGGACCTCAAGATCATCGAGTTCCAACCCCCCCGCCATGGGCAGGGACACCTCCCACTAAACCATGCCATCCAAGGCTGTGTCCAACCCCACCTTGAACGCCGCCAGGGATGAAGCATTCACAACCTCCCTGGGCAACCCATTCCAGGGCCCCACCACCCTCATAGTAAAGAATTTCTTCCTCAGATCCAATCTAAACCTCCCCTGTTTAAGTTTAAACGCATTACCCCTTGTCCTCTCACCACAGTCCCTAATGAAGAGTCCCTCCCCAGCATCCCTATAGGCCCCCTTCAGGTATTGGAAGGCTGCTATGAGGTCTCCACGCAGCCTTCTCTTCTGCAGGCTGAACAGCCCCAACTTTCTCAGCCTATCTTCATACGAGAGGTGCTCCAGTCCCCTGATCATTTTCGTGGCCCTCCTCTGCACTTGTTCTAACACTTCCATGTCCTTTTTATGTTGAGGACACCAGAACTGCACGCAATACTCCAAGTGAGGTCTCACGAGAGCAGAGTAGAGGGGCAGGATCACCTCCCTCGACCTGCTGGTCACACTCCTTTTGATGCAGCCCAGAATACGGTTGCAGCCTAGAATACGGTTGGCCTTCTGGGCTGCAAGCACACACTGCCGGCTCATGTTCATTTTTTCATCAACCCACACCCCCAAGTCCTTCTCTGCAGGGCTGCTCTCAATCTCCTCCCCGCCCAACCTGTAGCTGTGCCTGGCATTGCTCCGACCCAGGTGGAGGACTTTGCATTTAGCATGGTTGAACTTCATCAGGTTGGCATCAGCCCACCTCACACATTTGATCTATTAATTTTTCTTTCATAAAATCTATTAATTTCTTTTCACAATTTAAGCAACCATTAAAATAAATATAAATTCATGATAAAAAGAAGATGCAAACTGAAAATAAAAACAGCATTAAAGATTACTGACACAGTATTAGGGATAAACTAGAAAAACAGGTAAAATGAGGTGCTAAATCTGTACTTTTTCAAATTTCATTAGCTCAGGTGATTGTGGGGAAAAACTGTGTAGTTTAAACCCATGTAGATCATGAATGGCTAAAAGTGATTACCTAAGCATGCAGCTTTTTTTTTTTTTTTTTTTTTTTTATGCTTATCATAGCAAATAGCTTGGGAATGCTTCTAAAAATACTTAAACATTTGTATGACAATGCCACTAAATGCTCTGATGCAAGAAGAGTAATGTAAAGCAAAAAAGTTCTTCTTGAGATTTTTAAAGGTTTCAAATGACGAAGACTGTCATCTTCCATCCAGACTTGTTGAAATTTAGAGGAGAAGGCAAGACCCCATAGAAAACAACAACCAACAAAGCAAAATCACAATTGTCTCACAAAGCCAGACTGGTGGTCTTTCTACCTCAGTATCCTGCAGTGATTCGTAATATGTTCAAATAGAAATGGACCAAAGTGTGAAATGCTGCTTTCCTCTCCCAGTTGCCACCAATTCATGTTTCAGGGACTTCCTGAACCGAAAGCAATGCTTTATATTTAGCACCTCTGAGCCAAGTTTCATTTTTTTTTAATTTATCCAGCTGCTTTGAGCTCACATACATGTTGATCATACACAATATTCTCATCAGTTATCTTTAGTTATATTGCGTTGGATCAAAGAGAAAGTATATACTACATTCATTACAGAGGGCAGTAGCATTTCTGTTACACACACTCACTTAAAGATTGAATACAACTGTGTATGCTTTGTATGCCATCACTATGTTGTCCTTATTTCTGTAGTCTCAAGCCCATTTCCTACTTAAGAATGTGAAGACCTTGCAAGCAGAACATGGATATCATGGGCATAGAGATCAGTTATCCTATTACAGTGGTATTCTGCCTACTGGTAAATTCTGATATTAGATGGCTAGGCAGACTATCAGTTGACTGGAAAACTGGACCTCATGGTTCAAATGGTTGTGGTTAGTGTATGAAGTCTAACTGGTGACTTTTAGCTGCTGCTTACTAGTGGTGTTCCTCAAGGATTGTCACTGGAACTGAGAAGGCTTAATGCTTTAATAATGGCCTGGGTAATAAAACCAAATGCACTATTAAGGTGCTTATAGATGACACTAATTTGTTGAAGGAGGCCATACTGGAAAGCACGGTTGTGGTATCCTGACAGACTGAAGAAACAGGCTGACAGGAGCTTTATGAAGTTCAATAAAGGCAAATGCAAAGTCCTGCACCTGGGATGGGATAAACACACAAAAAGGTTAGGGGGAAGCTCAACAAAATCGCTTGCAGAACAGGATGTGGAAGTTCTAAGAGACTACAGGTTGAATGTAAGACAGCAACTCACTCTTCCAGCAATGGAAGTCAGCCACATCCTTTGGGGTATAGCAAGACTGTAGCCAGCAAGTCTAGAGCAATGATCCTCCTTCCTGCACCCTGCTGGGGGTGGTGGAACATGCTCTGGCTGTAAGGTGCTGCCCTTAGAACTCCCATTTCTCCCAGCTCCTGGTCCCAGCTCCCAGTTATCCTTCATGGCACCCAGACAAATCTGACCAAAACACAGCCAAAATAAAAAACAATTGTTTCTGCTCTTCTTGTTGCTCATAAATGTAATTACACTAATGAAAAGAGCATCACATTTACATCAGCTGGAGCTCAGAATTTCAGCTCTCTAATTTGGCTAACTTAACAACCCAATCTCTTTTTTCCTGCTTTCTCAGTTTTTCCCATCATAGTTTTTGCCCTGTGTTATTTATAAGTTCAAACTAAGTTGATTTAGCAAGTGTCAAATAGTTCACTGAATACATTATATTGAAAAGTCATAATGCATTAATTTCTAGATGAAAAGCCTGTTTTGTAAAAATAAATTCTATATTTACACTAATAAAACTCCTGTATCTAATTTCTTATTCTGAAAATTTATTCCTAAAATCTTAAAATGTGAACTAACTTTCCAACTGAGGCATACACAAGAATGAGCTGCCAAACACAGTTGTCAAAAATTTTAATTGATTGTATTAAAAAATACTTAAATAATTCATTTTATCTTCAAGTTACTTTGCCATACTTAGTTATGAGATGAGATGTATAAGTTTTGCTATGACTCCCTTCATACAGAAAGTGAAACTAAGACAGGGTCATTTAAAGAAACAAGTGCCCAAAGCGTGTGTCAAAACCAGGATTAGAGATCAGAATTCCTGAGTCATCACATTAGTCAAACTTGAAAATTGAATTTGCTGACTGCTAATCAAGTGCAATACCCTCAAGTCACTGCTGGTGATGATTTCAATGTTAAGGAAAAAAACAGGATGTATGTCTACGGCACATTTGTTCAGAATTCAGCTGTTTAAATAATGTTACATTACTCCTGAAGATAATGATCTGAAACTTGAAACGTTATTTGAAGCTTATCAAATGATTTATCTTATGATAAGTTGTGGTGATGTGAATCAGGTAAATGTGAATCAGACAATTATCTAACTCAGTTGTGATGCTATAATCACCATTCTGTTATTGAAACATCAAATATATGACATCAATAACAGTATAATATACCTTTCACTGAAATAAAATTTTTGCATCAATTTCATGGATTATGTATCATTAGGCTGTTACCATTGTTAACCTTTGTTAGCATTCTAACTTGCTGTTGTTGAACTATAGAGATTCAAGGCAAGTCCATCAAAACATTCACTCAAGAGTAAAGTGAGATAAGCATGAATGTTTTTGAAGCATATATTAAATCTATATTCAGAGAACAGAAAGTCACTCTAAGGGCAAACACCACTTCCCCACACTCTTACCCACCCTCCCCCTGCCTTTGGTAAAATCTGTAAGCATTGTCACAAACGAAGCTCACTAACAACGCTAACTCAGAACTTGATCTTGCATCATAGGATTAAGCAGAAGTTTCAACTCATCTAAAAGCAGCTTTGAGGCCTGAATTTTCCTGTGCATATATTATTCTCCATTTGTAAAATGCAAATAGTAAATTAAAGACTCTCAAATTATTTCTAACTTAGGACTTTTTGATTATTATTTAGAAAACCTTAGTTTTTTAAAGCTGAGTCCAAGTGCAGAAATATTCTAAATAATTCCAAGGATAGATGCTTTTCTAAATTCAACAACAGTTGAGGTACGCTGTCAACACTTGAGAACAATACTCAGCAAATCAGTAGTAAATAGCAGAGGATGTAATTTTGTAAACATAAAAACACACCCATTACTTAGATTCCACCTTAATTTTTACTTTATTTGCTTTAAGTTATTTTTGAAATTTCTTTGTGAATAATTTTCAGATGTTTTCATTTACCAGCTCCTATTTGACTTTCTAGAGAAAAAAATATAGCTGATTTTTTTTCAAATAAATCTTTTTGCCTTTTTTTTATTCCTTTTTTTTTTTTTGTTTTGTTTTGTTTTATTTTGTTTTGGTTTTGGTGTTTTTTTTTTTTTTTTTTTTTTGTTTGTTTGTTTTTTTTTTTTTGTTTTCCTATTGACAGAACTGTACTAGTTTCATCACAGCTTTCATTAGGTAATTCCTGGTCAATAATAATGAAGTTGAGAATCTTCATCCATCTGAAGGGAGCTTCAATGTGTCCTTACTTGTCTCACTGAACACAGGTTGAACTCTTCATTAAGGTGAGGTATTAAGAATTGCACAAATATTTCTAACTAAAGACAATTCTGTAAACTCAGTTTTTCCATATCTCAGGTCCCAGCAACAACTATTAGCTATCCCGTCAAGGCAATTTTTTTCTTTTTTTTAACCAAATGGAACATCTGCTGAGATGCCAAATGAAATTGCTTTTATTTGTTCATTTAGTCAGCTGTAGCATTTCATTAATCTTAATGTTACAAGTAATCTACAGAAGACATGCGGAATATTTTTGTGAAAAATAGGAAATAGAAACCAACATTTATTTTTCTAATTAAAGTTTCTGCTTGGAGAAAAGATCACTTTTCAGTCAAAACTTTGTTTTATGTGAAAAATGCTGCCTGGTTTTAAACCACATCAAAATCTTGAGCTCTTTTGAGAATGTAGCCAACTATATAGGTGAAATGTTGAGCAGTGTGAAAATATGGGTGCAGAGATAGTGGGTTTACTGTCACAAGTAATTTAGCATTATCTCTGACCTGTTGCTTGCTTAACCCTTGTTCAGTATAATTTATGAATGTTATATAACAAAATGTCTAACAGAGATCCCTCTGGGACAAGTTCCCCCACTAAGAAAACTGATTATTTATTCCTACACTTAATTTCTGGCCAAGTTGCCAGTACACAAGTGTACCTTCCTTCTTCTCTCACAGCACTTTTGCTTCTTTAAAAGCTTTTGGTGAGCAGCTTTGCTGAATACCTATTAAACATCCAAGTAAACTGCTGTGTTTGTAGCTGTGTGTAATCTAAAGAATTGCTGGGACTTGCCCATAAAATAATATTTATCCATTGATTCAGTCATTCTGTTTTTTTTATTATTTACATTTACCTGTCACATATAAAATATTAACTTGTTGATCTGTAGTTCCCTGGATCCTCCTTGAATTCTGCTTAAAAATTAATGTGAAATAAAAACATTAGATACTAGGCTAGGCATTTAATAGCTTACCATCCCCAGTAAATCCCTGGTAAAGTGCTGTGTTTGCATGGTCACTGTCTGTCAGAGGGAGAATTCTTGGCCTTTATTGGTCGCTGGAGTGGGATGATTCTTAAATTGCTGTCTTCCAAGTCCCACTTTTTCCCGCTTATGCTTTCGCAACTTGTCATGTTAATGTTTTTCATTTAACAAATTTGAGCTGCTACCTGCCCTGGCTGCAGCTTTTAACTGTATAACCACAGTCTTACCTTCCTTACCTTGCATAGTCCTAATCATGGTATCTTACAGATGAATCTTACCACGTCACTATTTTCTCAGAAATCTGAAGCAAAATTAGGCAGTGATGATGTATCAGAAGTAGGCCTTGGATCCCAGACAGCTGAGGAGACAGCTAGGAGAGGAGCCACACAAGAAATGTAATGATGGTGCATACAGAAGAGGAGCATGAAACTGTGGAATGGAACAGGGACACTAAAGCAGGGAGGTTGCAAGCTGGCATTGATTCATACATCATCCTCTTTGAGGTTCTGACATAAATATTTTTATTTCCTTTCTCTTGTTTAGGTAATTTCTAGTCTCCAAACTTTGCAGATTGCCAGAAAACCTATGTCATTTTGACAAACCTCTTCAGAATATTAACTTCTTGGTCACAGTTCTATTTTAAATAGAAAACCTCTCCACAGCACCCATTCTAATAGACTGAGATAGTTAGAGTCCTTGTCGGTTGTGGTTTAAGCCCCTCATGCAGTTCGCTCACTCACTCCCTCATCTTTCTTACCCCCAGCTCCCAGAGGGATGGGGAGGAGAATCAAAAGAATGCAACTCCCACAGATTGAGATAAGAACAGTCCAGTATCTAAGGTATAACACAAACCCACTACTGCTACCACCAATAATAATAATGACAAGGGAAACACAAGGAAAGAGAATACATCTTCTCTCCACCTGATACCAAGCCCGACCCACCAGCGAACCCGCCCCTTCTGGGTCCCTGCCCCTCATTTTTAGATCCTGGGCATGATGTGCTGTGGCATGGAATACCTCTTTGGTCAGTTTGGGTCAGGTGTCCTGTTTCTGCTTCCTCCCAGCTTTCTGTCCTCCCTGGCAGAGCTTGTGTCCTGGGTTCAGCAGTTGCAGTCATTTTTCTCCTTCTTGGTAGCTGGTGCAGCGCTGTGTTTTTGACTTTTGGGCCTGGGAACAGTGCTGATTACACCAGTGTTTTCAGTTACTGCTTGGTGATGTTTTGGTCTGACCAAGGACTTGTTGAGGCTCATGCTCTGCTAGGGAGGAGGGGAAGCCGGGAGGAAGGAGACAGGACACCTGACCTAAACTGACCAAAGAGGTTATTCCATACCATAGCATGTCATGTCCAGGATGAAAAAACTGAAAGCAGAGACCCGGAAGGGTGGGGGTTCACTGGGGGGGGGGGGGTGCACGGTGGGGGGTGCATGGCTTGGTCGGGTTGGGATTGATGGTGAGCTATTGTATTCTTTCCTTGTATTTGGCTTGTCATTATTATTGGTGGTAGCAGTAGTGATTTGTGTTGTACCTTAGTTACTAAACTGTTCTTATCTCAACCTGTGGGAGTTGCATTCTTTCCATTCTCCTTCCCATCCCACCAGGAGCGGAGGGAAGAAAGAGGGGGAAGTGAGTGAGCGAGCAAAACTGTGTGGCTGAGAAGTTTAAACCACGACAGCATGAGACTCAGAAAGCCCTCAGCCAGACCAAGCATTCTAAGCAGTAACTGAAAACATCAGTGTTATCAGCGCTGTTCCCAGGCCGAAAGTCAAAAACACAGTGCTGCACCAGCTACCAAGAAGGAGAAAAATGACTGCAACTGCTGAACCCATGACAGTATCCACCCCTTATTCCATACCATTCATGTCATGCTCAGGTCCCACATTTTCAATATACCATCACATAAAATCATAGAATCATAGAATAGTTAGGGTTGGAAAGGACCTTAAGATCATCTAGTTCCAACCCATCTGCCATGGGCAGGGACACCTCCCACTAAACCATGCCACCCAAAACTCTGTCCAAACCAGCCTGAACGCCGCCAGAGATGGAGCATTCACAACTTCCCTGGGCAACCCATTCCAGGGCCTCACCACCCTTACAGTAAAGAATTTCTTCCTCAGATCCAATCTAAACTTCCCCTGTTTAAGTTTGAACCCATTACCCCTTGTCCTCTCACTACAGTCCCTAATGAAGAGTCCCTCCCCAGCATCCCTATAGGCCCCCTTCAGATACTGGAAGGCTGCTATGAGGCCTCCACGCAGCCTTCTCCAGGCTGAGCAGACCCAATTTTCTCAGCCTATCTTCATACAGGAGGTGCTCCAGTCCCCTGATCAAACTCATGGCCCTCCTTTGGACTTGTTTCAACAGTTCCATGTCCTTTTTATGTTAAGGACACCAGAAAAGCACACAAGACTCCAAGTGAGGTCTCAACCCACAGGTTGAGATAAGAACAGCCCAGTGTCTAAGGTATAACACAAACCCACTACTGCTACCACCAAAAATAATAATGACAAGGGAAATGCAAGGAAAGAGAATACAACTGCTCACCACCCGATACGAAGTCCAGTCCAGCAGTGAACCCCCCCCTCCCGGGTCCGGGTCCCTACCTCTCATTTTTGCATCCTGGGCATGACATGCTGTGGTATGGAATACCTCATTGGTCAGTTTGGGTCAGGTGTCCTGTTTCTGCTTCCTCCCAGCTTCCTGTCCTCCCTGACAGAGCATGAGACTCAGAAAGTCCTCGGCCAGACCAAGCATTCTAAGCAGTAACTGAAAGCATCGGTGTTATTTGCGCTGTTCCCAGGCTGAAAGCCAAAAACACAGCACTGCACCAGCTACCAAGAAGGAGAAAAATGACTGCTTCTGCTGAACCCATGATATCAGTAAAGCTGGAAGTATAGATGGCTTCATTACTACTTTACTACTGGTGAGAGACCTGATGATCCCATCCTTAGCTGTTCATACAATATTTGTGTAACCTGAGGTCATGTATCTGCAAAGAGTTATAGGTATCAAGACATAAAGAAATAGGTGTAGCAATAACTCCAGATTTTTAAGAATATGACCTTGACCTTCATAATCAATGTGGTTAGTGGGAGGGCAAAAATTTAAATTTCAGAGCAAGAAAACAGAAATTGTGCCTTCTAAGATCAAGTAAAAAGGACCACCAGTATGTTTTTCTGTACTCAAACAATGTATCAGATTTACATGATCAATTTCCTGTATGAGCAGGAACAGTGTACTAAAATCCAGGACCTTTCCTAGCCAATCAATGAAAGGACCTCAAATAGAATAATCTGTCTGAAGTGTTTAAAATGAAAATGTCATATTTGTATTCCTAGTAGTACATTAAACTAATCACACTTCTCCATTACTACAAAAATATCTATATTTTTAAAACACGAGAGAAGGATTAAATTTATGTGCTCTGAATGTGCCTTAGTGACTATCAAAAGGACATATAATGAATGACTTACAGTCTTATGTGAAAGGAGATAGTCAAAAGCTTTTTTTCTTCCTGAAATCTAAGTGGTACATATTTGGGACAACCAATGCACTGAAAGAATATACATGCAGAAACACAGGACTGAATTTCAGCTTTCTTGTGGGTGAAGTACAGTTGATACTTACAAGGAATACTCTTAATTACCTGAAACTACAGAGCAGGATTAGCTTGTTAAAAAAGGCATATTCACAATATAGATCCAAAGTAACATGTTATTTAAAAGACAATGGTAATGTGTATTGCCCATATCTTTCTCTGAGCTTCACTATCGTACCTCTGTTGAAGATAGCTCCATGATGTCATGGTACAACACCTGTTCAGTTCAAACATTAAAGCAAATTTCCAACAAATTATCTAAACCTTGAAAAGAGTTATAACATTTCAAGTAAATAATAAATTAAGCAAAAGTATGATTTTGACTACTGTTAAAATATTGATGAATTTTAATAAAAACTGCAAACAATTCTGCTTTAAAAATACTTTTAGGCTCAGATACATGACAAGACCTTTAAACAAGCAGTCTTCTTTTATCCCACATGGAGAAAGATCTCACGGAACTTTGAGATTTAGTTCCACATACAGGGATCTTTAGGATGGGAATATCCTGACAAAGACAGGGTGGTTGGCATTTACATGTTTACTTTTTTGTATTACATAAGCTATCATTATCATAATTTACATGTTTATCGCATGAAATAAAAATTTTCATTATATTAACATTCATATATAAAAAATATCTTCCTAATAATGCTGGTTTTTTTTTCCTAGTTTGATTTATGAAGAAAACAGAACAATATATGAGCTAATTTTTCAAAGGCTGTTCTCAGATCAATGTTCTATGTATTTCTCTTAAAAACAAAACAATCTTTGAAATCAGTATATCTAGCAAAAAAACCTTGGAAGGATGCCATATTGTAAAAATAATAATAATAAAAAAGTTGTTTCTATGTCTCAAATTTATTTTAGATTAAAAAAATGTAATAAAAATCCCTTTAAATATTTTAACACAGTCACTGATGTTTGTACAGAGATTGAAAGAAATATTGTGCTCATTTTTGTTAATGAGACAGATATATTAAATCACAGTGCTGTAGCAAGTCTGTGTATTCAGAGAATGGTGGTGAATTAGCATGCTTGAAATAAAAAGGATACAAGTCCTCAAGGATGGTGGAGCAATTTGGTGCTGTATAGGATTAGCTTTCTGCAAGCACACTGTGGAAGTCCTGAGGGTCTCATATCTCACTTATTCTAAAGTTTTAATACGCTCATTTAAATTTTCTCAGACTTAATAACAGGCCCTGAAGTCAGAATTTGATATGTAGGGAAAACATAAATACAGCAATTATCAGCTCAGTACTATCATCTAAGACAATGAACATACATCCAATCATCCTGCTCAGTCTGCTAGGAATTAACAAGAAGACTGGAGGAGTTTTGACACATTTTTGTACTGTTCTGTGGACAGATGCTGTTGGACATTAGTAAACTATCCAGATGAGTATCCCTTTTTTGTCAGGCAGTGCATCAATACAACTACATCTCTTAGAGACTGAAACTGACTCCTGTTCAGGAGCATTAAGAAGAGGAATGACACCCACTCTAATAGAAACATCTCGAACATCTCTAAAGAATAATGTATACTCTGGATTTAAACAAGCAAACAAACCTGCTCTTGGTTAATATATGCTTTAAAATTGTTTTCTATAAAACATATCCAAAGTAATATGTGTCTGGTTTAAAAAGATGTAAGCATCTCCTGAGGCTACATGATAATGGAGAAGGATTTAAACATTACAGCTTTAGTGACCTGTTATAACACTTCATGGAGTTAAATATGTTAGGCTAGACATAAGTTTTGGGTCTCTTTTGATCCATATTTACATTGTGAGTGGAAAAATACCACTCAAAAATACAGTCTGAAGGCCTGTTAACAAGAAGAAAAGATTTTATTTGTTCAGGTTTGGCTTTTTTGATAAAATTTGTACATATTGTTACTGGCCTGGAAAATAATTCTATCCCAGCAGTTCTATGAAGAATGGCATGTATTTACAAATTGTTACAGAAGGAAAATCTTGAAAAGGTTCGGGATACTCTATAATCACACATAGCCAAGACTTTTAAAGATTAAATACTTGCTTAGTAGGAAAAATAGTACTCAAAGCTATAAATATTTTCTAGAAAATCCCTAGAGCAATGATATATCCCATACTCATGGAAGGCTTACCCATGTGTGTGTGAGGTGTCAAAATACCTGAACAATAGAAGATTGTTGAATCATTTAGACCTAGATTATCTGCAGCCTTGCAAGGGGGCTTAAAAGAAAGATGGAAACACACATTTTAGTGGGACAAGGGGTAGGTTGTTGCAATAAGACAAGCGACAATGGTTTTAAAAGAAGTTAGATTCAGGCTAGATATAAGGAAAAAAAATTCACCATGAGGGGAGTGAAACACTGGAACAGGTTGCCCAGAGAGGTAATAGATGCCCCATCCCCGGAAACATTCAAGGCCAGGTCGAAAGGAGATTTGGGCAACCAGATATACTTGAAGATGTTCCTGATCATTGCAGGAAGGGTTGGACTTTAAAGGTCCTATCCAGTCCAAACTATTCTATGATTCCGTGACCACCTTTAGCAGAGCATTAACTTGTGTTGTGATCACAGCACTCAGTGCAGCCTTTAGCCACACCTGCATGGGAGTCTTGGGGTAATTTCTGAAGGGTTCTGATATTAAGTGATCCAAAGGTGGATGGAATTTGTAGCAAAAATCCTCTAGGCTAAACAAGGGATGATCATGACACTGGACAGACCAGACACCAGATTCTGGGGCAGGACGTTTCCTCTCAAAATGTTATTGTGGTAGCTCTAATAAGAATGTGTATAAGCAGCACAAAGTTCTCAGGCCCTTATATCTTACTAATTTGAGTACCACTTCATCTTTCTAATGTTGCAATGAATAAATGAAACATTTATTTATCTCAGGATGACTATCTCAAAAGGACACACAAAACAACCTTTGAATAAAGAAGAAGGCATTTGAATTTGTTGAAACAGAATTTTGAATCCTATTAAGGCTTGATGGAAACTAAAATGTATCAGAAGACAGACTTTCTAAAATACGAAAAAGAAAGCTTAATTTAAAGAAATTCTGTTCTACCACAAGAAAAAAAATGTCATAAATATACCGCATATATATTTTAAAAGGTTAGACATTAAAGAACTGAAATTGAAACCAAGAACATCCCATAAAGATACATAATAGGAAACAATAGAAGGGTGGAATGAGTTCAGTACCAGACAAATCTGAAAAAGATGTGGTGGAGAACAAAACTTTGCTTTGATGATAATCAGTGCTGGATATATACATTAGAGATTATCAGTGTGTGGAAAACTGAGACTGTAAACAGCATGGGTACATGACAGTCTTACAAGCAGGAACCATTGAACTGGCAAGAAAGTAGAGGAGTTCATTTTGTGAGTGTACACTACAAAATAGGCTACCTTGCATCTTGCATTGCATTTTATTCAGCTGTTCTTGTTTTTCTGACTGGATTTGGTACGACAGACATTTTATACCACCATTTTGAGAGTATCCTTTGGCTTCTCTGATTCTCAGATCCAGTCCTCTAAAATGAGAGCTCTACCCCAAAGAGGGACTAATCCACAGCTGCATAGCAGCACAGCAATATCAGTATGACATCTTTATCTTCTGCCTTGGGCAACCATGTCAACGGCAGCATCAGCAAGCAGCATCCACCACTGCACTGCTGTAAGAAAAATTTCTGCACTAAGCCTGAACTTACCTGTTCAGAGCCAGAGACACAAATGCAGATTAAATTATGGTAGCCCAAACTGGCTGGCCTGTACTTGTTAAAAAGAAGGGGGGAAAAAAGAAGTGAAAATGAAACAGAACTACTACACTTTTTCTCCAGCATCTGTTTTATTAGAATAGTGATGTCTCGTGGTGCAGGGTGACTATAAAAAATATGGGGAAACTAAGCAGAAGAAAAACTGCTGGAGAAGAAATAGTATCTTCTGTAGATGAGAAATGGAAAATGATCAGTGCAGCAATAGCAGCGGCTGTCAAGAAGCCTTAAGTGGTGCATTTTGAAACTTTCAAATTCCATTGTTCTGCTAATAGTTCAAGGACTGAAAAATTGTTTGGAAAGTAATATCTCCTGGTCCTGTTCCATGTTACCTTTCAGTAGTGGTATGCAATACCATAGCAGGCTTTGCCCAAGTGAATCTCCAGCTGTGTTGACTATACTGATGACACATATCTGCATATTCAGACTGCTCAACAGGCATGCTTCAGCAAGTAAAAGGACTAGTAATCCACCATTGTATAGGACACTTTTTTATCTCTGTGGATGGCTACAACCACAGACAGATGGCCTAGAAAAATATATGGCAACCCAGTTCACATCTCCTTCCTAGAGCAGAGATAGGCAAACGTGTATATTTGTGATGGTGGGCCAGACAAGATTAATGGAACCATTGGGTCATTGTTGTTTGGCAGAGCACATATTCTTATTACCATGGCTTCTAAAGTTAACAAATGGAAACCCATATATCACCAGGACATCTTTAGTTACCACCTAAGGAGATGCCAGATGGCGAGAGAATAGGTTTTACATGGGCAAATGGTCTTAAATCACTCTTCTTTACCAGGAGTCCAATTCTTATTTAGTGTTTGCAAAAGCAAAATGTACACATAAAAAAAAGAACGAGAGCAGAAGTCCAAGTAAAGCCATGGTTGCTACCTGTTCCAACTGAGCCTAGTTCACTCACCTGTGTGAACCAAAAATGTAAAATCAGAAGGGATATCCTGGTTGAATGTTTTATGTAAATCATTGACAGCTGTTTGCCTGCACTGGGAAATTTCATAGATGGCAGAGACGAGTCATTAAAAATTTCCCTATATATATATATTTTTTTTTCCCTTCTTTGCCCTGATGTCACTGAAATCTAACAGTGGAGTTGCTGGCAGCCACTGGACTGTAGCTTCTGCCTGTAGCTGGGAATCCAGATTCAGCTGTATTTTAAATCCCAGCCCTGCAATCCCAAAAATTCCATGTGACAGCTCCAGAGTTCACTTTTCCAGCTCTGATCTTTGTGTCATTGATACTACCTTACTCTGAAGGGCCAAAAAATATGATTACACTTCTGCAGTAAGCAATGAAACATATAAGGCTTTATTAAAAGAAAAATGCACAGTGCATAATGGGTATCAAACCAGATAAAATTTGTTTGGAGCAATTTATAGTTTAAAATGTAGGTGATGAAGAGGTGCTCATTATTTGCCAGTTACTGGTTTGGATTTGGTAATAACAGGTGCCCTGTTGATGAACTAACACCAAGAGCATGAGTCTTCCAGGTTTCCTTTGATCTAACAGGGTAGGTAATTTGGGAACAGCTGGATGTGGAGAATAAGGCACGGACCCCGTTTCTGGTTAGGAAACAAAATCGTTTATTACCCAAAGGTCCAGGGTTGATATAGGCTATACGAAGTACCCGTGTGTATTTGCGGCTAATACAATTGGTTGGCTATCACCACCCATGTGGGTATTTTCGCTTCTTCATTGATTGATATCTTGCTCACTGGTTACCTTGATTGGATTCCTGCTTCTCGCTTCTTTCTTCCTTCTTATCTTGCCTTTCTCTGCAATACTCCCAAAACTTTCCCAGCAACATTCCTCTGCTATCTCAAAGCTTTCCCAGCAGCTAGTCTAGCTCAGAAATCCATCACATCATGGTCCTTTACACCCACAGATGGACATGCAGTGGACTCTCATAGAAGAGGTGACACATGCCCTGAAACAGGATAGGGTGGTGAAGGTACGGAAGAAGCAGTGCGGGAACTGAGTCTGCAGTCATACTGGCATTATCTAGTAGATTCATTTATGGAAAAATCTGAATAACTTTGAGTCAACAACAGCCTCATGAGATCATCAGAGAAAGTAGATGTCATCATGTCAAGACAGAGAATTACCCTTTCCTTATCACTTTAAAATATCTGCTTTTATAGAGATGTTAAAAATATGTGTTCTATTAGCGACAGCAGAAACAAAGAGTAGGAAAAATGTGGAAGAGGGAGGGTAGACGAAGGCAGCTTGGTGGAAATATATTTAACAGAGTCTATTTGAATCTGTTAATATATCTAGCATCCTGAATTCTTTTTCAGCTATTCTGAGCTAGCAGATTTTGGAAAACTTAGATCAGCGTTTGCAATCACACCGTGGTAATATTTTTGGTTGGTAATAGGGTCCCCAAAACTGTAAGAAGCACATGCTGCATTACCACTGAGACACTGAGAGAGCAGCAGCAGCAGCGACAGCTGCTGCAAGTAAATGGTGGAGCAAGAAAAGTCAGTGATGCAGCAACTAGATGCTCAGGTAGCTAGGGCCTGATGAAGCTTGGTGGTAAAAATATTATCTAATGAAAATGAAACTTTGAGTTAATGCAAAATATTTGTAGATTTGGATTGCAATTCTTTATGATTCCTGCTGGAAAAAATCTCAAACTATTGCTTAAACATATTCATTTCTCTGTTCAGAATCTTTCTTCCTGAACTATTACTTCATCTTTGGTTCATTGTTGGTTTTCCTCCTAGACAATGATCAGGAACTACTCTGCTGAGAGAAAATGAAAAGATTGATTATGGGGTACATTTCTGTTAATCTATTTTAGCTGTTGTGTAAAAACTGAAATGTTTATGGAATAGTGTCTATTGAAACCTGGGTCAGAGCAATGCCAGGCACAGCTACAGGTTGGGTGGGGTGGAGATTCAGAGCAGCCCTGCGGAGAAGGACTTGGGGGTGTGGGTTGATGAAAAAATGAACATGAGCCGGCAGTGTGCGCTTGCAGCCCAGAAAGCCAACCGTATCCTGGGCTGCATCAAAAGGAGTGTGACCAGCAGGTCAAGGGAGGTGCTCCTGCCCCTCTACTCTGCTCTCGTGAGACCTCCCTTGGAGTATTGTGTGCAGTTCTGGTGTCCTCAACATCAAAAGGACATGGAACTGTTAGAACAAGTGCAGAGGAGGGCCAGGAGGATGATCAGGGGACTGGAGCACCTCTCGTATGAAGATAGGCTGAGAAAATTGGGGCTGTTGAGCCTGGAGAAGAGAAGGCTGCGTGGAGACCTCATAGCAGCCTTCCAATACCTGAAGGGGACCTATAGGGATACTGGAGGGACTCTTCATTAGGGACTGTGGTGAGAGGACAAGGGGTAATGGGTTTAAACTTAAACAGGGGAGGTTTAGATTGGATCTGAGGAAGAAATTCTTTACTGTGAGGGTGGTGGGGCCCTGGAACGGGTTGCCCAGGGAGGTTGTGAATGCTTCATCCCTGGTGGCATTCAAGGTGGGGTTGGACATAGCCTTGGATGGCATGGTTTAGTGGGAGGTGTCCCTGCCCATGGCAGGGAGGTTGGAACTTGATGATCTTGAGGTCCTTTCCAACCCTTACTATTCTATGATTCTATGATTCTATGAAAATCTATGAAATTTCAGATAGCATTTTTTAGTTATTTTGAGTGAAGCCTATTAAAAAACCTGATCCTTTGGGCAAACTTAATTTTGCAAAAAGGTGTTTCAAATAGCTTCACTTGTTTGTTGGTGTTGTATTTTTTTTTTTTTTGGGGTTGTTGTTTTTTTTTTTTTTCAGTATGAAACAGTAATAGCAAGAGAATAAGAAGGGAATTAGAATGCTCCAAAATTAAATTATTTTCCATAGAGCTTTAATAAAGCAAAAATATAAATCACAGAATAATTCAACTCAGTCAATCAGTCTGAAAAGATTCCAAGAATACTGATTAGTTCTCAGTGAGTTTATCACAGTTCTTCTGTAATTACTCCCATATTAACACTGTTTAATTTCCTTGGCATAATCAACCCCATATTAGTAAAGAATCACTATTCTTAATGATTTTAATTTTTAAATGTGCTTTTTGATTAAATAATTTTATGAGAAATAGATTTCTCCGTTCTCAACTTGTAAGATAGTCCTCTATGACAGGTGCCTGAAGTAAACCTCAAGTCTTGAGACTGCTATTCCTGTCCATTCAAAAATTATTACAGTCATAAGATCAGTGTAAAAATTATAATTAAAACTAATAAATACATTTTTATTTCAATTAATTAGACACAGTATGAACTGTGTTTGGATTATTCCTGAAAATATGTAGTCATCTAAATGCTCATGTAGCTGAAGGGATATCTTCATGTAAATGGTAGAATGGAACTGAGCTTTATGTCAAACATAAAATGCATGTATATTTCAGTAAGCTTAGATACCAAATACTGTTATATTTTACTTTTGCTTGTTTATTTGTATTTAGTGTTTGAGGACACCAGAGACATGAAGCTCAAAGGAAACAGTGAAGTGGTGGATTGTGGACCAATATAACTAATTTCACTTTTAATATAAAGGCACAAACACACAGCTATGTAATATGACAGTGGACTTTCTTGTGAGAAAGGAATATTCATTCAACAGGAAGAGTTTAAGGTATTACAGCAAAAATGTGTGGAATACAGGAATTTGTCTTGCAGGATCACTGCAACTGTAGATGGATAATATTTTTGTCCTTAAAGCTTTCAACAATTAAAAATGATTCAAACTAGAGCTCACTATTCAATCATGTTACATTTAATTTTCTAAATAACTCCAACCTTCTGTAACAAAACTCAGCCTGAAATTTTCCAAACCCTCACTTCCCCCATTTTTTTTCTTGTATGACTGAAAACATATAGGCCAGCAAGAATTTTCTGCCTGGCCTAAGAATTTCCAGTGGCGTAAGTCAGCTATATTGCAGCTCAGTTCATGTACGTACATTCTGAGATAGGCAAAGCGTCAATTAGATTAAGTAGTAGACAATACTGAACAGTTGTTAAAAACTCTATCCATCTGACTTTCTTGAATTGAGATTTGTGAACAGTACTATATGCATTTCTTGAACAAATGCTTGTGTTTAATAGAAAAATATTCATACTTAAGTATACACAGAATCAGAAAAGTAAGTTTAGTGCAGAGTAATTACAATGATTTTTCATTTCCTATCAAATTTAAAGTCTAAAGAGAATTGAAAAACAAAAAAGCTGTCATTCATAATTAGTTACATATAGTAATGCAAAAAAAAGTTTAATTTGAATTGTGTTTCAAATTATATATAAACCACTAAAGCACAAATTTATATAGGGCCATCTTTCATATCAAATTTCCTTATAGGCTGGTTTCCGATCATAATTTATCAACACAGCTATCTAGATTATGATTAATTTTTGAGAAATGATTGAAACTCCAATTTTTATTGTTTCTTTTACATGGTTCACAATACACGACAAGGAAAATCCAAATATCTCCTCAGATCACAAAGACTTTGATCTCTATTCTAAATTAGGGTTATTGTAATCCATTGTATAAAAGTCTTCTATTCTGATGAAGCATTTAAACTGTAACCTTCCTCAGCTTGTCAACTTATTTAGGAGCAGATGGTGAATATGACCAG
This sequence comes from Amazona ochrocephala, assembly GCA_039720435.1. NCBI lineage: Eukaryota > Metazoa > Chordata > Aves > Psittaciformes > Psittacidae > Amazona > Amazona ochrocephala. The sequence continues at coordinate 28,256,107 of CM077878.1, forward strand.
GTGGTTATAATTGGTTTCTTTCAGTAGGGAAAGTCACTATTTCAGAAAATGGCAACTGAACAAATTATCTGTTGGCATTTCCAACTCTTTAAATAGCATTCATATGCATACATGGTTGAGCATAGAAGACTATAATATCATTGGTAATGATCTGCAGTAGTCTTGCCATCAGTTTAAGGAAATACAGCATATTTTTGAGAAAATTGGGGCTGTTCAGCCTACAGAAGGCTGCGTGGAGACCTCATAGCAGCCTTCCAATATCTGAAGGGGGCCTACAGGGATGCTGGGGAGGGACTCTTCATGAGGGACTGTGGTGAGAGGACAAGGGGTAATGGGTTCAAACTTACACAGAGGAAGTTTAGATTGGCTATGAGGAAGAAATTCTTCACTGTAAGGGTGGTGAGGCACTGAAATGGGCTGCCCAGGGAAGTTGTGGATGCTCACTCTGTGGAGGTGTTCAAGGCGGGGTTGGACAGAGCCTTGGGTGGATGGTTTAGTGGGAGGTGTCCCTGCCCATGGCAGGGGGGTTGGAACTCGATGATCTTGAGGTCCTTTCCAACCCTAACTATTCTATGATTCTATGATTTTGCTAATAAGATGAAATTTGAATAAAATATATTTTAAATATTGTAAGTAGCAAAGGTTTACTACCAGCATGCCACTCATTAAGCCTTGAATTCACATTCAGATATTAATTTCTTTAAATAGTTCTTGCAGCTGTATTTTCTTAGTTAGCTTAAATATATGGAGTTCAATGAAAAGGGCATGAACTCTTGTTAGCTTCAAATGATGTTCAGAGTAGAAGCATATATGCTCCACATATTCAAAGTCACATTTGATGGTTATGTTCTTGAAGATTAGATCTATAAAATATTTCCCATAAATTGAAAGGCTCAGATTTTTACATTGTTTTTTTCCCTCATTCAGCCAGTGTGGATTCATTTCTGAGCAAGCATGCAATTTTAAAAACGCAAACAGATTTTTCCACCCATAGTTAGTACCAATCATGAATGTAAAACAGCTGATTCACTTTCATCTGTTTTAAAGAAAGGCGGAAACTTGATTCTTCAGAATTATTTCAATAAGGAGGAGTTGCAAGAAGAAATATCAAGAGTGAGATATATTCCTTCCCTGAATTAATTCAGGGTTTTTTCTAACCAATAACTGCCTAATGTAAAAAGCATGAGTAGAACAGAGGGCAGAATGATGCTTCATTCCCATCCTTTATAGATATGATAATTTTTAAGCTACTGCTAGTATGACAACTGGAAGCTGAGAGATTTTCTGAAGTCTGGTTTATTGGCCATTGCTGACATAAAAAATCCAGGTGCCTGATCATTTGATATTACAATGTTTTCCATGATATAAAAAGATCTTAGTTTATATTTCACCAACTGCTTATATACATGAAAACTGATATATACTTATGGATGCTTTAATTGTCTGCTCAAATGCTAGTAATGTATCCAAAGGTAAGATTTACAGCTTTTTCATACTGTGATCAGAATATGTCAGGCTTAAGCAGCACATAGCTTTAATTCTTTAAAATTCCTGCTTGACTATCAATAGTGAGTTACCCGGTCATCTGTAAATTACATTTAATTGGATTTTTTGTCACTGCTGTGGTACTCTTCTGCTTATTGCCATCAACAAGATCCTTCTTTGAGTTTAGAAGCTCCATCATAAAATAATTGCAGACTATGATTAAGCACTTCATTATTCCTGATTCACAATTTATAGCATCAAAGTTAACGTGGCTATTCCCACATGTAACTTCAAGGTTGGCAATGTTTGTAGGATTGTGCCTGATAGACACAAGTACAACTATTAAATCTGTGTCCATCCTGTTTCTTTTCATGGTCTTAATCTGTCCCACATTATCATTTATTTTCCAAGTTAAAATTTTGGATTTTAGGTAAAGACTGACTCAGGGGAAGAAGGTGTTTTTTTTTCCTTGCTTCTTTCCAAGGATAAAGGAAACTTCGAAGGACCTATGAAGATTAAGTTTATACCATTCTACTTTGTGAATATCCTGCTTTGGAGGGCCAGGGAGTGTATTCAGCAAATTGATAGTGTTCTCAGTGGATAAGCAAGTGTTATAAAATAAATGTTCACATTGCTACAAAGTTTCAGCAGCAAGGGTTTTTATTTCATTAAAGTAGTGAAGGATAAGCAAGCAGTGATGGGTGCATGGGGTGCAGACACTTCCTCCAATCGCACACCTTACAGGGTTCCTGATCTTCCTTTTATCTAAATGGGTTTTATATATTCATCAGATTAAGCAAGCTTATGCATACATATTCATATCTCTCCTTTACATTATAATTAGTTATAATATTCATTATGCGTGCACAGTGCCTTCTGGTGGTCGTGAGTGAGGGTCCCAGGGTGAAGTAAATGTCTTCCTCAGCTTGAACTTGTCACCTTCTTGTTCCTGCGCATGCTCTCTTATGGATTGGAACCTTGCCAAACCACAGGACTTGTTCTGTCTAGTTCTTATGTCTTTTGGAGTGGAGTTCTTCCCATCCGGTAACTGCAAACAGATCAGTTCATGAGTTTTAGACAAGCATATCTGTTTCACGATTGCAAGCAAACACATGATCCTGCTTAGATACAAGTTATTTTATCTTGATACGAATCACACCGGAACCCACACAAGGATTTCACCTTCCCTAAAGAAAACCCAATTTGAAAAGAGATATTAATTCCTATTTTTGGACCGGTTATATAGCCACCAATTTTTTGTTGGTTTGTTTGTTGGCTTTTTGGGGTTTTTTTGTGTGTTTTTTTGTTTGTTTGTTTGTTTGTTCGTTTTTTGGTTTTTTTGTTTGTTTTTGTTGTTTGTTTGTTTGTTTGTTTGTTTTAAGTTAGTTTACCAAATAATTTACGAGATCAATAATCACATTTCAGCTTTCATCAGGATAGTCTGTGTTTTCGATCTACAACTAAAGAATAACGTATTTGCACATCCTCTGCAAGCATGCAGCTTTGCTGCAGGAGAATGCTGGTCAAGGAAGCCCTTCTTGTGTGTGTGTCAAAGCAATTCACAAGACAGAAGGGCCTGAAGGAGGCTGAACGCCTGTTCGCAGTGAGCAGCGTGATACTGCTCGAGCTAATGGTTGGGGGAGAGCAGTGATCGGCTCCACCAAGGTGGGGGATGTTTTCCCGTGTTATCTGCCCTGAAGCCAAGAACATCGAGTGCCTGGCAACAACAAACCGCCTGGCAACAAACTGCCTGGAGACAGCAGCAAAGACACAGCGGTGCCGCCAGAGCACAAAATGATCTGGGTCTGGGTTTGCCTGGTGCCCCTGAGAACGAGTCTCACCTGTGCGAGGGTGCCAGAAGAGCCTGACACTATGAAAAGGGAAATGGTCGTTCAGCCGCATGGTACTTTCTTCCGTTTTGGGCTTTAGCAGAGTCAGTGACCGAAGGGGCTGCAACTCGCTGAGAGAGAGTACAGAGCTGGACCCACGGGGTGGTGAGTCTGTTTTGATTTGGATAAAACTCCAGGAACAAGCTCACCAACAAAGTTTTAAGTTGACAAGCAGGTATCCTTTATTACTGCGCTGGGAGACACGGGGGATAGCTCCTCCAAGAGTGTCTCTGGTATTGCTGCACAGGCCATCCTTATACATTCACTGGGCATACATTCATATTCATGAGGCTACACATGAATTACACCATTTTCCAGACAGTTTCCCGTATTTATACAAAAATGTGATGGTGGTCTTCGAGAGTTGTTTACAATATTCATAACTGCTGGCAGTCTTTGGAGCTCCAGTTTAATTAACATTACAGACATAACAATCATCCTGTCCTTCTATTAAGCAGATAGTTTCACTGCTCCCATCTTGGACATCTGCTAGTCCCAGATACTCCCCATCCCCAGATCCTATTTTTCTACATTTTTGTACTAAGGTCCTAAGGACCTAAAACTATGTCAACTACCTTCAAGCGTCTCAGTTATTCTCCATTACAAAGCCACCAGACTTTACATTACTTAGAACTGATTGCATTTCGTGTCTCCTTGCCTCAGTTTCTTTGTTTTCTTTCTTTTATATGTTGGGCCGTTTATAAGCATACGAGCTTGCCAAGACTTTTTTTCTCTGGACACAGTTTTAGCAAGGAATAAGATCAATTGTTCTCCAGCCTCTGGAGGGCTTGAAAAGTCCTCCGGAGGGTTTTACTGTGCAGTGTGATAAAAGGTCAGTTGCCCCAGACGCACCAAGAGGGGCCAGACAAATGTCCAAGACAAATAAAATGGATCTGGGAAAGGACTCCTCAAATCTAGTGTATTCTTAGACTACACTAATTTAATGTAGAAACTAGTGATTCGGATTTAACTCCAGAAACAAACTTGCCAACAAATTTTTAAGTTGATAAGCAGGTATTCTTTGTTGCGGTGCCGGGAGACACGGGGGATATTCCTCCTAACATGCATCACCGTGTTGCCGCACAGACCATCCTTATATAGTCACTTGGGCATACATACTCATTCATGAGGCTGCACATGAATTACATCATTTTCCATAAAGTTTCCTGCATACATACAAAAATGTGATGGCTGTCTTCGAGAGTCATTTACTTCTTCCAACAATCTCCATAAATGCTAGCAGTCTTTGAAGCACCAGCTTAATTAACATTACAGACATAGCAATCATCCTGTTCTCCTACTTATCAGGTAGCTTAACTGCTCCCATCCTGGACATCTGCTAGTCTCCGATACTCCCGTGTAGATGTCTACACCAGCTTAATGGGTTCATTAACGCCACAAACACAGCAATCATCCTGTCCCTCTACTAATCAGCTAGTTTAACTGTGCCTGTCCTGGACATCCTCCAGCCCCAGACACTCCACATCCCCAGGTCCTACCTTCCTATTGTTTCTCCTACACCAAGGTCTTAAGGACCTAAAACCATGCCAACTACACCCAAGCACTTCAGTCATTTTCCACTACAAAGCCATCACTTAATGTGACTTAGAACTGATTACATTCCATGCTTTTGTGCCTCCTTGTCTCGCTAGCAATCATTTTATTCATCAGTGTGTGCATGTACATAAGTAATTCACTTTAAACTGAGTATTCATTTTCCTTGCATCCTATTTATAGACTCAACCATGTGTTTTCTCACACAGTAAATGAGATGATGTCTGAACATGAGCCAGATTGTGCCCAGGCAGTCAAGAAGGCCAAGATCATCCTAGACTGTATCAGAAGTAGTGTGGGCATCAGGACTAGGGCAGCGCTCATCTCCCTGTACTTGGCAATGGTGAGGCCGCACCTTGAATCTTGTATTCAGTTCTGGGCCCCTCACTGCACGAGAGATATTGAGGTGCTGGAGTGGGTCCAGAGAAGGGCAGTGAAGCTGGTGAAAGTTGCTTAGACTGGAGAAGAGGAGGCTGAGGGGAGACCTTATCACTCTACAACCACTTGACAGGAGGTTGTAGTGAGGTGGGGGTCAGTTTCTTCAATCAAGCAACAAGCGATAGGACAGAAAGAAGCGACCTCATGTTGCTCCAGAGGAGGTTTAGATTGGATCTCAGGAAAAATTTCTTCACTGAAAGTGTTGTCAAGCACTGGAGCAGGCTGCTCAGGAATGTGGTTGTGTTGCCATCACTGGCGGTATTTAAAAGACATGTAGGTGTGGCACTTAAAGGATGTGGTTTAAAGGTGGACTTGGCAGTGCTGCTCTAGGGGTTGGACTTGATGATCTTAAAGGTCTTTTCCAGCCTGAACGATTCTATGATTCTATTCTATGATTATATTATATTTAAGGGTTCAATATTTATAATCTAAAATCTAGATCTTATTTTAAATGCAGCATGTTTCCACCCAGTGGAAACAGTACTTTCACCAATAATTGCATGAAATTTTGTTTCTAATTTCAGTAAAAGCAAAGATGAACTCCTGAACCAATTAAAAATGGTTAGTCACTGTTTTACTGTGGTGTGGCACTTTTTTGTGTCAAAGGCAAACACAGAATTATGAAGCTTAAGAATTGAATTTCAGTAGCACTATTAAAAATGTATTTCCATCGTTTGCTTCTGATTTTTTAAAAATGTAATTTATCTGTACAGTCATAACTTGGGAGCACAATCCATCAATAGAGTAGTATTACATTTGTTCAGCTGTTAATTTATGATCCATTTTAGAATCATAGAATCATAGAATAGTTAGGGTTGGAAAGGACCTCAAGATCATCTAGTTCCAACCCCCCTGCCATGGGCAGGGACACCTCCCACTAAACCATGTCACTCAAGGCTATGTCCAATCTGGCCTTGAACACTGCCAGGGATAGAGCATTCACAACCTCCCTGGGCAGCCCATTCCAGGGCCTCACCACCCTTACAGTAAAGAATTTCTTCCTCAGATCCAATCTAAACTTCCCCTGTTTAAGTTTGAACCTGTTACCCCTTGTCCTCTCACCACAGTCCCTCATGAAGAGTCCCTCCCCAGCATCTCTATATTTTGGATAGTTTAAAAGCTTCTGGGATTCTTTATATATAGTTTCCTCTAGTGTTTATTTTTTAATTTGTAATATGTACCACAGAAATGAGTTATAGTGATAAATCTCTGTTTTGTGATTATTAAGTTTTTAGATTAAGCATTTTATCTTGCTGGCTGCAGCCAAATAAATATAATTTACACACAGAGCAGTCTATTATACTTATTCAGTGCATGGGATTTCAATTTTTTCAATCCAAATGCAATCTCAGAGGCTTGCTAACAATACAGTGTAGTGATCAGAAGCTGCACAGCAATTATTAGCACATGTATCGCATTACCGCATATGGAAAGATCAGTGCTGGACCTTATAGGAGGGACTATACTGATGTTTTAGTGTTTATTTTCCTCCAAGTTTTTTCAGAATAACTAACTGACATTTAGGTGATTATTATGCCATCATTGTGATTGTATGCAGTTGTTATTGTCTTAACGTATTAAGTACCCAGTTTATTAATTGCAAATTATTTGTTGTAGTATCTGTTATAATTTGTTTAGAATCCAATGACAGGATAGGTGTGATGGTCACAACTATGGATATGCAGATGATGGTCTCTAACAAACAGATTCTGTAGCCTTTGATTGGCCTTTTCCATCTTTACCTTTTTTGCCACCATAGCTCGTTTTCTGTGTTCTCCATCAGAATCCAGATGCCTCTTCTCACTCTCCCAACAGAAATAACTTAACCAGAGATCTGACACTATTTCTTTGATGATGCTGGTCAAGGTTCTTGAGGACCTGTAAACTGGCTAATTCTGCGTCTCATCTGAATGAGAGAAGTTCTAGCTGTTGCATGATTGTTGGGTAAGCAGTGACCTGCAAGTAGCCACTATTGCTGAATGAATCCTAACTATTTAGTGAATCAGGAAAAGTTCTGTAGGATGATTTGGATGTTCCAGGTTCAGTGCATGCTGATGATGAAGCAGGATGTGTTAGTGGTGAATGGGCAGAGAAATAACCACGCCAAAATTGCTGCTTGGCATAGTTCTCCAATGAACTGGTTATGTGTCCATACCAAGAAGTCATTTATAGGATGTGTCAGTTATTAAATCTCTTTCCAGAAGTGTCCATGACATAAAAGTCCAAAATACACTTTTTTCATCCCAGTAGTTCCCCTAATGGTCCATCTGATTTCCTTCTGGGTGTAGTTGATGATAATCACAAGCTGTCATGCCCATCCTGCTGAGGACTTTATGAAACACCTCACAGCTTCAATTCTTATATATCTTTTTTTTTTTTTTTTTTTTTTTATCTAAGCACTTCTCTGATTTTTGTTCTATAACTTTGCTGAAATAATCAGACACTAAACTATTTATTCAGGTAGCTGCTGCTAACAATATTGTCATGTTGATAACTGTAAATACCCTGGAAGAAAGAGTACTAGATTTCTCCGTGGGTGACATATGAAACATGCTAAAATACGTAGTTCAGATGGAGTATAGGAATGCCTGAAGACATCTGTAGGGGCCCACACGTGTCTGAGATCTCTCTCCTTGAAGCGCTACTTGTCCTATTCTCAAGACACCATAGGAGGAGGATTAAGGAAAATCAATGCGAACAGGCAGGGAATCTAACCTCAAGAGCAATATTGGAGCTGTCAATGTGGACGGTGTTTTGAGGATGAGTAAAGTTTGAGTTCTGTCATCATTAGTTTCATTCTTTAGGAGAGTGATGGCTACTCTCAATTAGCATTTGATTTCTGTCCTGCTGCTTTAATCATGTACCTCTAAATTTCTTCAACGACAAGAATATAGAAGAAAGCTAATATACCTGGAATTGCCAATTCTCCTTTTACATTCAGAATAATAAAACTAAATTGTTCATGTGGCTTTTCAGATGTTGGGTGCTATAAAGTGTTTCACAAAGTAATGAATTAAATGTTTGTAGTGCTGTGCCCTGTAGGCAAACAGAGCTTCTATTATGTTACAACAATTGTTCACACAAAGATGTAGAATTGCAACCTGATTTTCCTATTGAGAGCATGAATACAGAGGACACTGAGGTTATTTTCCATTCATTTTGTATAGGTCCAAAAGCTCTGAAAACTTCCACCTGAATAGTCGAAGGCATACAAGGCAGAAAGAGCAAATATACATGAAAAAAATGTGGATGGCTGCATTTTGCTGATTTAAACCACCAGAACTAACTAACCTAAAACATTTGTTGGCATTTTGATTTGTCAATATGCAAAAAGATTGTAGTCATATAGGAAAAATATTCAGCAATGCTCACATTTTTTTTGCAAATCACAATATCCAACTTTATCAGCAATATAAGGGAACTGTTGTGAGTGAATCTTATGAATTCTATTAAGTGTTAATGAAGAACTGAATAAATAATTTATTCATTGTTCCCTTTGGCCAGACCTTTCAGACTATTTCTATCTTACCCTTTCTTGACTATGTCCCATTTTGATTTTTTGCTTTTTACTCTGAGCTGAAGTTTTTCTTCTGCTATAACATGTCCCAGAAAAGTGATTTGCATGAGAAACAAAATGCACTATTTTTTAATTAAACAGGAAATTTTAGTCATTATTTAAATGGAGGGCACTACAGACAGGGGAAGCACTGGTTATTTCAAGGTCTCCTTATTCAGTTTACTGCAGAAAGGACTTTGTAATTATGTTTATCTGCCTATTTTTTCTTCTTCCTAATGTAGTAATTTTGAACCAGTTAGCCAGTGACAGGCTAGCTTTGCAGTCTAAGCTTTATAGTCTTGGCAATATCAATGTTTGCAGAAATTGGTGACTAGAGAAATATTAGAGAGGGGGATGAAGAAAAAACATGTCTACTTTTGCTATCTGTGTCCTACTGTCTTTCCTTAAAGGAGCTCTGAACCTGCCGCAGTATATGTTGTGTGTTTGAGGAAGATACAGAATATTTACAGAATCACAAATTTCATGTGATTAGAAGGGACATCTGGAGATTAGTCCATCACCCCTGCTCAAAGCAGGGGCAACTTAAGCAGGTTGCTCAGGACCATTTCCTGTTGGGTTTTGAAAATCTCCATGGATGGAGACTGGGTAATAAAGGACACTGGAGAAGACGGGAGGTAATGGAAAATCTGCAGCTAGTCTGCTGTGTAGCAAAATGAATGGAAGGGAGAAGAAAGTGTTGAAATAGAGATGGGGTGCCCGGTAGCCAGGGGATGAAAGTAGTGATACTGCAATAAGGGACTATTTAGTATGAGAATATTAAACAGGAAGAAATCAGCCTTCAATTCTTAATACTGCTGACAATCATGGTAAACGTATTTTCTTCCTTGAAATCCATTAAAAAAAAAAAAAAAAATTAGGCCTGAGAAATTTTCAAGATGTGTAGGTATTGTATAAACAATTGTTAAAAAAAAAAAAAGATTGCATTCTTTTTTTTTTTTTTTTTTGGCTTTATATTCCCAAATTGTGTTGGAATTGAAGCAGCATTTCCTAAAGGGTTAACCTTATGACTTCTAACTGTTATTGTCTTGTGTGGAAAGATTATTTTCTGTTTAGTTGGGTCACTGTCACTGTCACATACAGTGATAGTACGGGATAGTATGGGTGACATGGTTTAGTGTGAGGTGTCCCTGCCCATGGCAGGGGGGTTAGAACTAGATGATCTTAAAGTCCTTTCCAACCCTAATTATTCTTTGATTCTGTGATTCTAAGATCAATAAATGCTGCAGTTTTGTAATATACGAATATGTGAAGGCACAGGCACGTGTCCTCACATTGACTCAAATATGGCTGCAGCAAGCATTGAGAGCTCCTCTCTGGCACAGAATGTGCATTTCTACTTAAACATATTTTATAGCATTATCATTAAGGTATGCCCTGGTTTGTACAAATGTAAGATAACCCTATGCTCAAACTGCTGAGCTTGCAAGTTTCAGCTATGAAAAATTGTTTAACATTATTTATGTAAACATCAGAAAAGGATGAAGATTTTTTCTTACTCTCTTTCACAGAGCAGATATCACTTACAGATGCAGAACTATTACAGAATTCTCTGTTGGCTTATAAGATCCCTGAGAGTTGCCCCCTTTTCACACAGTCTTGTGCCTGAAATCAGGTATAGCATACCTTACCCTTTTGCTCTTTTGCCCTCATCATTATTGGTTATTAATTGCCAGGTCACTTATTAGTCACAACTAATTTTTTGTCAGGATATCACAAAAAAAATTATCTCTGCATTATTTGTGTAATAACTGCATGCAAAATAGAGACGAAAGCCTGCTAGAAGAGTTTGTTTACCTTCAAAGAAGCAAAGCATATATACATATAATTGTATTATAGGAAAAATTACTGGGAAAAGCAGATAAAACACATTTTCATGTAACATATAAACGTAGTCTAAAATTGTGACAGGAATAATCTTTTACTGAAAAGGTAGAGAATTCAGCCTCTAGATTTGTGTCTACTATGACAAAGAGGCCAAGTGATCACTTTAAAAAGAAATAATTTTAGAAAGTAGTTTATACCTTTCCAAAAGTTAGTGAAATGTTGTCACAGAACCTCACTGTTAGATAGAAATCTTTTCATTTCTAGCCTGATCTTGGCATGCCCAGGTGGGACCTACAGCTTTGGCATTGCCATTGATTCTAGGTACGTGTGGGATTTTCCCCCATTTTACCAATGTGTGCTACTGGTATGTTAACAGATCAGTGATATTCTTTCATGGAGCATTTTATACTAGAAAAATAGAGTGCACAGCTTTCATTCTCTTCCAAGAGAGTAGTGACACAAGATGGTAACACCATAAGGTGCATTATATTTACTAAGAGATGCTATTAAGTATAATATGATGCTGGGACAAAATATTGGCCTTGTGTAACTTCCCACTGTTGGATTAAGTTTACTTGAAAAGCATATGACATTTTATTTTGTTCAAATACCTACACCTGTTCTGCTATAGCTCATTTAAGCTTTGGTGAATCTCTCCACAGGCTCGTAGCATTTTTGCTGGTTTTTTTTTGCTCTCCAGGAGCATCTGCCACTTTCTGGTTTTGTGCAAGCCGAAACACTAGCCTTTTACTTAGATAATAATGTGAAAATGCAAATTCAAAATTACATTAAGTATGCTATACTGTCAGGAATTTCTGTAATGGTATTAATGATACCTTTACTGAAAATTTATTTCTAGTACAATCTAGTTGGCCTTTTCATAAGTTCTTAACATTAATGTGAAACAGTGATTATAGCTCATGTCTTGAACAATCTTTGAGACACTTACATATAGTCTTGTACATTTTCTTTGGAAAACACAAGGATTAGATAGTGCTGCATTAAATATTTTCTGGATAAATTGCCTCATGCTTATCATAACCCAGGAGAGAAAGCAAGAATAATTTATAGGTCAGAGAGGAAACAGTCTTTTGGCAACAAGAGTAAACCCCACTTCAACAGCTACTGCCACCTTCTAGGTTTTACAAGAGGACAGCAGCAACTTCCAGGTTGTCAACTGTTTTAAAACCAGGTTTTATTAATTGTTTTACTAGCTGACCTGATTGTTCCCCTGAAATTAAAGCTTTGCCTTTGATTCCCATTTCTTCTTCCTTCATCCTAGTCTGACTTGTCTCATTCATTAACAGATGCAATATCCTACAGATTATTAGACATCAAAGAAAATGTCTATATAATGGTAGGTCATATCTTTTCAAATCCTTGTAGCATTCAATGCAGATAAGAAATTGTATCCTGAAAGGAATTGTGGAAGGTCCGCAGGAAGACCCTTATGTGTATGAATGACATTCCTCTCTTCCTATTCAAGTAGTCCATATACTCACCTTAGAATCTGCAAAAATGGAGTGTAGGGTTTATGTCTTCAATATTTATAGAATCATAGAATAGTTAGGGTTGGAAAGGGCCTTAAGATCATCTAGTTCCAAACCCCCTGCCATGGGCAGGGGCACCTTACACTAAATCATGTGACCAAAGGCTCTTGAACACTGCCAGGGATGGAGCATTCACAACTTCCCTGGGCAGCCCATTCCAGTGCATCACCACCCATACAGTAAAGAACTTTCGCTTTATATCCAACCTAAACTTTGCCTGTTTACCTGTTACCCCTTGTCCTATCACTGCAGTCCCTAATGAAATGTTCTTCCCTCCCCAGCATCATTATAGGCCCTGTTCAGGTACTGGAAGGCTGCTATGAGGTCTCCACGCAGCCTTCCCTTCTCCACGCTGAACAGTTCCAACTTTCTCAAACTGTCTTCATATGGGAGGTGCTCCAGTCCCCTGATCATCTTCATGGCCCTCCTCTGCACTTGTGCCCACAGTTCCATGTCCTTTTGATGTTGAGGACACCAGAACTGCACACGATACTCCAAGTGAGGTCTCACAAGAGCAGAGTAGAGGGGCAGGATCACCTCCCTTGACCTGCTGGTCATGCTCCTCTTGATGCAGCCCAGGATACGGTTGGCTTTCTGGGCTGCAAGCGCCCACTGACGGCTCATGTTCATTTTTTCATCGACCAACACCCCCAAGTCCTTCTCCACAGGGCTGCTCTGAATCTCTTCCCTGCCCAACCTGTAGCTGTGCCTGGGATTGCTCCGACCCAGGTGGAGGACCTTGCACTTGTGATGGTTAAACTTCATTAGGTTGGTATCAGCCCACCTCACAAGTGTGTCAAGGTGCCTCTGGATGACATCCCTTCCCTGCAACACATCAACCGAAACACACAGCTTGGCATCATCAGTAAACATGCTAAGGGTGCACTCAATCCGACTGTCCATGTCACCCACAAAGATGTTGAACAAGACCGGCCCCAACACTGATCCCTGAGGGACACCACTCATTACTGGTCTCCAGCTGGACATTGAGCCATTGAGCACAACTCTTTGCTTGTGGCCATCCAGCCAGTTCTTTATCCACCAAGTGGTCCACCTGTCAAATTGATGTCTCTCCAACTTAGAGACAAGCATGTCGTGTGGGACAGTGTCGAACGCTTTGCACAAGTCCAGGTAGATGACATCAACTGCTCTACCCCTGTCCATCAGTTCCATAGCCCCATCATAGAAGGCCACCAGATTGGTCAGGCAGGATTTCCCCTTAGTGAAACCATGCTGGCTGTCACCAAGCACCTTGTTGGTTTTCATGTGCCTTAACATGCCTTCCAGGAGAATCTGCTTCAAGATTTTGCCAGGCACAGAGGTGAGACGGAGTGGTCTGTAGTTCCCTGGATCATCCATTTTCCTGTATTTTTTCCAGGCCACCTGTCATTGCTTCCACCTTTTATAAGTCTCTTTTTTCCTTCAGATTTTCCTCAGCAGCTCCTTATCCATCCAATGAGGTTTCCTGGCCTTCCCGCTGCACTTCCTTTTTTTTTTTTTTTTTTTTTGCCATCCTATATGAATTTTGTAGTTTCATGTCATTATAACACATATGCAAATGATATAACTCTTCTGATAGCAGGGGTTTCAGGATATATGCGCTCAAGAGTTTTTTTTTTTTTTTTTTCTGTCTTTGATAAGCTTATATGATCACATATTCCCTATCTGAATTGTAAATCATCATTCATTTGTTTCAATACTTGGCTAGTGACAAGTGAGCATAATAGGATTTATCAGAAGCAGCAATGAACCACCCTTTTGTGTAAATTCCATTAATCACAATGTCAAGCTGGATAACCATTGGGTCAAATGATAGCTTCTAACCTGTAATTATTTTTATCTCTGGATACACGAATAACTCATAAATATTAATACTTGGGCAGTTTCATAATGCATGAATGAAAAGTCTACCTATGTATTAAATGTTAAGTATACATCAGAACAATCGGAATGTATGTCCTCACCAAATTCAGGTGTTTGAAATTGGCATATGCATTTCTCCTTTGCAATAAAGTGAAAAATGATGAAGGCTTTTCAGAAACACTTTTTCCTAGAAATATTAATTGCACAGTTGGGTCTGGAAAAAGTAGGCAACACTCCATTCTTATTGAGTTACTGCATTTTAAGTTTCAACACCTTCTACTATGGATCCATTGTTAATTTAAATATTAAAAGAATTGCTTTTTAATGATTCCATGTTTCATTAAATGTTTTTCTCATGTAATTGGTTACTTTGTCCTTTGGTTTATCACTGCATATGTTGTCTTTGGAGCATGTATTTGATTGAAGTGGCAGTGTGGCAGACCCCCTGAGGCTGAGTCAATGCAATAACTTTCTGAGGTCAATCTAGTGAACAAAAAGCAACTAAATGTAGCAGATGTCTAATAATAAAGATCTGGGTCCCCATTTCCCAGCCTTTCTCAGAAAGGATGTAAAGGAACCATTTCTAACCTATTTCTAGAAGCAAAATATCTGTAACCATGAAGGGTTAGGTTTGGAAAGGATCTTCATGAAATTGTGTATCTATTACAGAAATGAAAAAATGTCCATAAACTTGAAAGATAACAGTTCTGAAGTCACTCATGGACATTTATTTGCTTTAATTCTTAATGCAACTGCTTTCTTAAGAAACAGGAATTCAAAAGTCTAAGAGACCACTAAAAAGGAATATACACAGCAGTACACGAATAAATGCACACTGCAACAAATAGTTGTCTGGGTGAGACTTTACCTTGACATATGGAAAGTATATTTAGAACCATTATTTATTTCATTGAAAGATATATTTCATAATGATGTAAGATACTTCTTGTGGTAAAATCCCAAGGACTATGCCTGAGTTAAGTGGCTTTGAGGAATGTCTGCTTCCAGAGATCATTTCCAACCTAAAACCCAAACTTCCTGAGGCTGCACTCAATCCCACTACCCATGTTGCCAATGTACGTTATTTATGCATAAAGCTACCCCAAAAACCAAGTATTATTTTTACCAAAGGTAGTAAGCTCCACTTTTTTTTTTTTTTTTTTTTTTTTTTTTTTTTCTCCTGAGTTCTAGCCTGGCTGAAGAGACAGCATTGGCTGGTCTTCTTCCTTGCCAGCTTGTCTTTTGGCATATGGGGACAGGCTGCTTCTCTGCCATTAAAATTTTATTCTTGAAGGATGTCTAACCTTCCTAGACTCCTTTGTCTTTCAGGACTGCCTCCAACCAGGCTCCTAAGCCAGCCAAAATCTGCCTTTTTTTTTTTTTTTCTTTCATGTTTAGGAATCCATTGGTATTAACTTTACCTTCTCTGAAGTTACTACATCTCTGGTGCACAGAGAGTAAGCAATTTCTAGATGAAGACTAGATAGGTCAACTGTGAGCAGCATTTGGAGACACAACAGTAGCATATATGAGAGCAAGCTGTATGATTTGAGTCCAGCTTTAATGTTGCTAGAGAAAATCATTAAAATGCCAATCTTCAAAACTGCCGATTAATATGTTTGATTTATTCCTATCGGTAAAACAGCCATACCAAAAAGGGATCAACAGTTTGCTTACTTGTATTTAGAGTTATCTATTTTTACAGTCTGATGTAACATCTTTTATATCTGTCATACTCTAATTTTGGCTTCTTTCATAAAAGATTAAATAGGCAAAAAGTGCAAAAGAATGCATACTGTAGTGTATTACCTCAGTAATGGTTTGGGTCAGTATCAAATTATTGGATGTGTTATCTGGACAGGCAGGATGATAGAAATTAAGTGGGTAGTAGAAAGCAAAAGCTAAGCACTGTAGAATATGAGGGACAGTACAAACTAGTTTTACTACAATGAAAGTAGGATTAGAATAATCCTACAATATAATGAGGTTTAAAAAACCAATTTCTGGTAACAGTCAGAGTGAGGAAGACTTAGGAAGAGGTTATTACTTTTTTGTTTTCCAGATAATTTAAACAGTAGCAATGGTTCTGTTAGACCTTGGAATTTCGGACTGCATGCTGAAGGACATCCTGAAACAATGGTAAGCATTGGACTGGACCTGCTGATAATATGTAGTAGCATGGATATATGTGCAACTACTTCATATGAAAGTGAAGTATGAGTTCAAACTTCTCAGGTGCTCTGTGGTCACTGCCAATGTGTCTGCTTTTACTCTGTACTTATTTCAAGGTTATAGATCCCTGGTTCTGCATGGGGGTAAAAAGTGTGCAGTAGCTATTGCAATGCTATATTATGGCAACCAGTTTGGCTCAACTTAACTGCTCTTTTATTCAGCAATTTAACCTCCCACATGGAAGCAGAGAAAATTTGGTTCTTAGCTTCACTCATATAATTGAATGGACATCAGAAAAGTACTTCTAAGCATACTTAAAATATGACATTTGAAAAAAATAAATATAGAAATATCAGCTTTTAGACTACAATGGTAGTGAGCCTCTAGCCTCGAGATTCTTTCTATCCTAAATGAAACTTCTTTTCTTGGGAAATGCTCAGTCTTAGTATTCAGTCTAAGTACTCTCTCTCTGAATTACTTGCCACTCATCAAGTTGCACTGTTCTATCTACTTGTTCTCCTAAACAGCTCATCTGACTGTTGTTTTCATGCTTTTCAGAAAGATTTCGTACTTTATTTCCCTGCCACAGCTCTAACTGCCCATACTTGAGAGAATCCACAATTCCATCTGTCCTTGAGGCATACCCATGCCTTAAGAAAGTCTTAGTCCCTCCTTAACTCTTTTTGAAGACTACCTTGTAGCTCACCCTCCGGGCAGCAAAACTAAATTTTGTTTGCACCAATGCACTGACTATGCTCATCAGGTCCAGGTTTCCCTTTCTCTCCAGAAGCTTATTAAACAGAGTGTTATTATTTAATTCATTAACCTTCTTTCATTATATCAGTTTCCTATTTTTATAATAATTTTCCAGAGGTCTTTTTTTTGTCTTTATGTAATGAAGACTTTGAAATTAAGCAATCATCGAGAGAATTTTCAGAAATATACTGTTTTGAATTTGTGGATGCAATTAATTTGCATACCCAAAACAAATCATCTAGACAGCAAATCACCTAGACAGCCTGCTTACTTGAATCTTCTACTCTTCTTGTATTATCTTGAGTTGCAGATTTCCATTTCTTTCCTCTACCATTACAAGTTTGTTTTGGGGTTATTCTAACATGTGTTTAAAGAATTTTAAGATAAAATTACATTATTTTATTTTTTAAAAACATATTAATTCTTCCCTTTTCATCTCTATAGTCATCAACACAGCTGTTTTATTCATTGCTGCATACTTTAAATCTCTTCAGAACTGAATCAATAATGACACTATATAAACAAAGGCAAACAGACCATAATCCTTGTTGTTATATACAACTGTAACAAATAGGTTGTTTTCAAGAAACTGCTGATCAAGCAAGAGATCCAGAAGGTAAACAGGTCCTGTTTCTCTAAAGTCCTGAATATCTTCCCGGAAAATATAATTTGCTATAATTCTGGGATACAAATTAAATACAAATCCTTTTGTAAACTGTCAGAATCTCTTTACTTTTCACATCAGTAAATATTATCAATAAATATTGGTTACTCTGCTGGATCAGCTACCAAAGCAAAGAACAGGGAACAAACAAGAGAAGTGACATTGAATGAGAAGCAAGTTTCCCATTTCTTTGCTTCTTAAACTTCTATTTGCTACTCAGACAGCTGAAATGACATTCAGTTATTTGCTTCCCATATGTCTGTGATTTAATTATAATCAAAACTGTCAGCGAGGTATTTTAAATCACAGGGGTTTGTCAATGTTTGCTGGCACAAGCATGGAAATTTTCTGTGTTAATCTTTTTCTCTGACTTCAAATTTATATTAATGGCCATCATTCTTCAAGCTGCCTCCCTAAGAAGTGCTAGGAATCATGATTGAAAGAGAAATAAACTATATATTGCCTCCAGCAGTGAGCAGCTGGTGTTTTAACTGTCTGAATACAAATGTAAAATGTACAATTCTAGCTTTATATGACAAGGGCTTTTATGGCTCAAACACTAGCAGCACCTAGCTTGCCCAAGTTGACCACAAGTATTGACATGAAGAGATTATTGTAGGGCTAACCGAAGTAGAAAGAAGTTGTCATTAAGCGGAAAAGTGCAAAGAAGTTAAGGAGGCTCAAAATGCTTCACTGAAGCATTTATTTTCTAAAGCAGAGAAAAAACCACTAAAATATCCCCTGTCTTAATGCCTATGCACTTTAAAAATTTATTTGTTAAACAAACCAAAACCCCCCGAAGTCTGCAGTATATGCCTTAATGAAGACTTGTACTTCCGATTAAAAACAAAAAAAAACAAAAAAACCCAACCAAACAAAAAAAAGCCCACAAACAAGCCCATATCAGAACAACCAAAACCAAAGCAAACAAAAAATAAAAAGGAAAAAATACTTCTATTATTGCTGGTGGTGTTTTTTTTTTTTTTTTTTTTTTTTTTTAATAGTCGTGCAGGTAATGTCTCTTAAGAGAGAACTCTTTCAACAAAATAGGTGAAATTATACCACTATCTTACCCTTTGCGCTTAAATTGTAATGGAATGGCTTTGAACCTGTGTGATGATTAACTTCTTAGATGTCACAAAATAAAAAGATTAAAGTGGAAAAAGCTAGAAAGAATGAAACATACATTGTTTTCAGAATTTCCAGTAAATTCAGTCAGTGTAGGACTTCCTTGTCTTCTGTCTTTCCAAAAAAACACAAAAAAAAAAAAAAAAAAAAGCTGTACTGCAGTTTTCTTAATATCATTAGAATTATGCTGTCCCACATAAATATTGATCCAATTTTTTGTTAATTACAACCATTCTCCTAAATTAAGATTCTCTTGTGTTGATTTTTAGAAATACACGGTTTTCTACAACTAAAAATAAACCCTTTTTGGATTATTTCCCAGCAGCAAAGAGCAAACGGACAGGCTAATTGGTAAATCCTACTGGTCTGGTGATAAATCTCAATGTTTATTTCCAAAATAATGTTAACAGGTTGAGGGCAATAAAACAGAAAAGAACTTTTACAAGGATCAAGAAAAAAAACATGCAATACATGTCGAAAGGAATGAAACCTTTGGTTGTTTTGTGCCATGCCTTAGTTGTCATGCCTTAGTTTTTACACCTATCCACATGCATAACAATAATGTTGTTTTTTCATGTTACATTGTCAGATTCATAGAAAGAGCTACATTAATTTCTTGACAACGTATAACTGGGATCAAATTTAAATCATAATTGCTCAACCAACTAAGAGGAGATTAGAGACAATATCTAAAATTATGTAATGTAAGGGCTTGTTAAAAAAAGGCTATTATTAAATTGTTTTTTACTGATAATATCTGAATCAGTGTATCATCAACACTTCTCACTTCCATCTTTGTTAAGAAAAATGGAGTTTTAAAGTCCTAAAGTTCAATCAGTCAATCAGATCTGTTGTCCTAATTCTCAGAGATACCTCATTTCCTTTTCTGGTGACCAGTCAATTTCTGCATTGAGACAATACCTGCAAGGCCTCCAGTTAAAAGGACTGGAATTTAGTTATACTGCTGAATTTCAGTTCTTCATTGTGGGCAAGGCTTAATTTAACTGTGTCCCTTAGCTATAAATGAGAATGGAGAAAAACGTTCATTTTATATTGTACCTGCCATTCATATGAAGTGCGACCTTTGCTAATGCATTTTCAAAAGAAACATAATCTTATACTGAATAGGTCAACAGAATAGTCATGGCATTATGTTGGTTTAAATTATATATGTTCAAACTAATGAACGGGTATATATAGGAGTAGCTCTATTATGGCCCAGTCACAGAATCATCTAGGATGGAAAAGACCATTAAGATCACCAAGCCCAGGACTATCCAGTCCACCACTAAACCATGTCACAAATGGCAAACTGATCATCTCTTGTGGCTGCTTCTCATTATGTCCAGTCACAGCCACCCCTCATCTGCCCCCTTGTAGTGGCCCACACTATGTAGCTGCTGCCCCTACTCCTCATGGTTACCCCTCATCTCTGCTCATGGCAACCCCTCAGCCCATGGCTGCCCCTGCTCTCCCCTCATGATCTCCCCTCACGGCCACCCCTCCTGTCCCCTCACAACCTCCCCTCAGCCGTCATGACCACCCCATCTCTCCTCTCATGATCTTCCCTCATGGCTGCCACTCCTGTCCTCTTATGATGTTCCCTCATCCCTCATGACTGCTTCTTCTGTCCCCTCACAAGCTTCCCTCACCCCCCTCATGGCTGCCTCTCCTGTCCCCTCATAATCTCCCTCACTCCTCATGGCTGCCTCTCCTGTCCCCTCACAATCCCTTCTCATGACTGCCCCACGTCTCCCCTCATGATCTCCCCTTATGGCTGCCCCTGTTCTCCCCTCAAGATCTCCTCTGAACTGTCATGGCTCTCCCTCCTGTCCCCTAATGATTTCCCCTTACACCTCATGACTGTTCCACCTCACCCTCAAGATCTCCTCTCATGGCTGCCCCTGCTCTTCCCTCATGATCTCCCCTCCATCCCTCATGGCTGCCTTTTCTGTCCCCTCACAACCTCCCCTCTGGGCTGTCTCACCTCTGCCCTCATGATTTTCCCTCATGGCCAGCTCTGCTCTCCCCTCATGATCTCCCCTCATCTCCAGCATAAAAAAACAAATGACAGAACAGTCACAGAAACTCAGAAGGATGAAGCTTATTAATTTGACATTTTTCTTTTATTCAGGTTCTTGGCCTCAGTTGTTTTTTGTTACTTAATATTACCTAATGTTCATGAAAGCAGGACCTGTTCATCACACTCAAGGAAATCATTGATGGATAATGTTAAATTTTAGAAAGACAGTCTCAGGACATTGAGAATTCTGAGCATCCTCATTCTAACAGTTTTTATTTGAACTGAAGTCATCTGAGAAAGAAAAGTTCAAAATAACTTTCAGAACTAGTTATGCAAGGGTAGAGGAGACTTAAGCCCAGTCTTTATGCCATGCATACATATGCACTCAGACTGAGGCTTTTTATTTATACCTCCCAGAAAATAGTATACCACCTGCACAAAACATCTGGACATGTGGGCAATTGCTTCTTGGTTTCTACAAAACTAGTTCTCTAAAAACTGGACAAGTCACTAAGTATCACCTAATTGCAGAGCTGCTTCTGTAAAATGCCCATGAAGGCAAAATAGTAAGAACACGTACATGCAAGGGGCAGATGGTACCACCCAGTTGTTGCAACATAAAAGCAGCTTGTAATCTTTTGAAAAAAGAAAACATTTCTAATTCTAAGAAAACTATGAAACAGTTGTAGTGCATCCTTTCTGTCTTAGATACTAGGCTCTACTTATGCATTTAGGAATATGATTGACACTTGTAATTCTTTCATCAGAAGGAGAAACGCATACAAGAAAGCGTGTTAACATTTGAAATAACACACATTTCAATACAAATACAATTTCTGCTGTTGTATATTATTTATTGTATGCTAATTCAACATTTGAGGAGGTGAGCTGGGAGGAATACACCTCTGTGTTTTGCAGCTGCATCATACACTTTGAAACTCTGAGGTCAGCCAGAAGATAATGTATTCCTTGTAGAGAAACAAGCAGAAAATTCCAAGGTACAGTACAGTTAGTCATGACCTTTATTCCAGAGGCTCAGATACTATTAAAATCCCTTTCACTCAAGTAAGCAAAATGTTTTGAGGCTGTAAACTCTGAGTTTGACCATGATTCAGAGAAGGCCTGGGTGAGTTTGCTGTTCAAATAACACCTCTTCAATAATTTCATGTTTAAATAGTGACCAGAGTGAGTAAATGGGAATTTGGCAGTTGATGTGTGCAAGGGAACACTCAGGAGGCCTTGAGCTTCTGTTCTGGACCATCTTGAGTGAGTGGAGGGTGTTACAGAGACAGGCTCCCACGGCAGTGTAAGTTGGAAGCTTGTGATTTCCAGTAAAAGGAAGGTTATTTCTGGATTTGCAGGTGTCACTGACAATGTATAGAACTGTGGTAGGTATGAAAGACAAAACTCTGCCCAGGAGGCTTCTAGGTCAGCTGTGCTTGATTCGCAGTGTCCTGAGTTCAGCAGCAGCAGTCATTTTTCTCCTTCTTGGTAGGTGGTGCAGCTCTGTGTTTTGACTTTTGGGCCTGGGAACAGTGCTGATTACACCAGTGTTTTCAGTTACTGCTTGGTGATGTTTTGGTCTGACCAAGGACTTGTTGAGGCTCATGCTCTGCTAGGGAGGAGGGGAAGCTGGGAGGAAGGAGACAGGAGACCTGACCCAAACTGACCAAAGAGGTTATTTCATACCACAGCACGTCATGTCCAGGATGTAAAAAACGGAGGGCAGAGACCCGGAAGGGTGGTAGGGGTGCACAGTGGGGGGTGCACTGCTTGGTCGGCTTGGGATTGATGGTGAGCTATTGTATTCTTTCCTTGTATTTGCCTTGTCATTACTATTAGTAGTAGTGGTAGCAGTAGTGGTTTGTGTTATACCTTAGTTACTAAACTGTTCTTATCTCAACCTGTGGGAGTTGCATTCTTTTGATTCTCCTCCCCATCCCCTCGGGAGTTGGGGGGAAGAAAGAGGGAGTGAGTGAGTGAGCAAAACTGCGTGGCTGAGAGGCTTAAACCACGACATGCGGGCAGGAAGCAGTGGCACCAAGCAAAGCTCATTGCTGAAATTTGCTGTATTTTGAGAGACTGCCAAGTGGTGCCCAGGCTGCACATTGCTGCCCATCCGTAAGGACTACAACAGTACTCTCCAGAGAGACCTGGAGTGTGCTAGAAATGACCACAGGATTCCATGGGTCAAGATGAAAGGTATGGAAGCCAGACTTGTGTGTTCCCTGGGCCTGCCAGTGAAAGGGAAAGGTTGAGTAGGAGCAGATGCAGCTTCGCATGTCACCATGGTATTGTGTGGCAGGCAGGATATATGGGCTTTCCTGATCACAAAGAACTTTTTCAGAAACATGGATTGCTGGGGTAAGACAGGACCCATCTGATGAAAATGGTTAGCAGAATCTTCACCAACAGGCTTACCATCTAATGAAGATGATATTAACTAAAATGCATTGAGGGAAGGAATTCAAAGACCAAAATGGAGAACAGAGAGAAGGAGGATAGTGGAATACAGTGTGGTGGAATATTTTCCTACACCTCTAATGAGAAAGCAGCATGACTGGAGGCACATGTCATATGCTGGCATATGAAGGGAAGTGGAATGAGTGGCAAATGGGGAGAATCAGAAATGTGCATGAAACTGCAGACTAGTAGCCTTACTAGTGCATGGAAAAGTAGTGGGGTGCCTTGTACAGCTGGAATAGAGTCATGGAAGGGCACAGACTCTTCAGGGAGTAAACCACGTGCTGTGGAAGGAGACTAGATCACTGGTGTAGGCTAGACACCTCACTTTAAGTGCCTAAGCTATGGAGAGAGAAATCCTATGCATGTACCTAAACTTGAAACAAAGCTTTATCATTAATCCTTGAGGTCTGATCTCCTTTGAGGTGCTTGATAAACAAAATTTCTAGAAAACTGGTACTGTAGAGTTTCATTATCACTTTGATAGTGCAAGTTCTGCTTAGAGTTTCAAGCATTGAAAAAGCAGGCCAAGCAAGTTAGTGCCTGAGATTTCATCTGTAATATTTCTGGGCTAGATATTTCATCTTTATTGTATCCTTTTCTACTGAGTGCATATAATCTGATGACTGACTCTTTTACAGTTGCTACAAAGAAACAATAATCACTTTTCTGACTAACCAGGGCATCTAATCATCCCTGGCAATCAAAAGATTTGTAAATGTCACTGCACTTTGTTGCATCCTTCCAGCTGCCAGTGCAAGTGATGATTTTACTCAAATGCTAAATTCTCTTGTCTGACCTCCAAACATGGCAAACATGGAGAATAAAGGAAACTAGAACCTGGAATTTTCAAACAGAAAATCCTTAAAGTTGTCAAACGTGTTTAAATTCAAAAGCGATAGGGATCCAAATACATTTTAATTAAAATATTAAACATAGTCCATTTTATGTCCTTCATGTAATTCTAACTAAATATATTTGTAGGTCTTGTAGGTCCAAAGATAACAGTTTCCTGGGTCCCGTGTATTACTAATGAGCTTTGTAAACTGTAAGCCATATCATAGTTAGAGTCAGACAGAATTTTTTTCCATGGAGAGTGTTTACAGTATCTAAAGCATATAATGAGAAGAAAGTAAGCTGTATCTTTTGAAAAGACTGCTTAACACTTAATTTTTTGTAAGCCTTTGAGATTTTGTTTGTCTGTTTGGTGGTTTGTTTTTTTTAAATACTGCTTCTCCTACTTTAAGTGACCATAATGTGTTATAAGTGATACAGGAAATATTATAAATTCCTTTATTGTGTTCCTGCCTTTATTCTGTTGCTGCTTCCCCCCTACCCCTCCCCACCCTGAAAATATGGATAAACAAGGAAATTTTGCTGGATAATTAACAGACATCAACAACTTAGTCCACCATTGCAAAAATTCAATAAGGTGAGAATTTAAGGCCCAAAAGAAATAAATGAGAAAGTTCAGGGGCAAAAACCAACACCAAAACAGATATATAACCTTGAAAAGACACAACTGAGATTCTATAGAAGACATGAAAATTATGAGTGTCACAGACAAGGTGAATAAATACGATTATTCTCTTCTCCTGATATAAAAATCTATGCAATTTCACATGAAAATAACACTGACAGGTTTAGGAAAAAAAAATAAAGAGGTTAAACAAGACACACTAGACCCTAGACAAAAAAATATCAAAGTCACAGAAGAAAAAGTGATGTATAGTATAAAAAGAAAAATTAATGTTTTTTTAAAAAAAAAAAAAAAAGAGTTCACTTTTCACAAAAAGAAAGTAAAAAATATTTGACACAATAAAAGCAAGAAGCAAATTCAGCAATTGTTTCAAACCTGTCCTGTAGGGTCCCTGAATGCACGTTTCTTAATCTGAGCCTTTGAAAAAATCTGAAGAGAAAAAAAAGGTGCTGTACTGAAAGCCTATATTCTTAAGGTTATGCACATTTTGGTGCAAAGGTGGATTCAAGCACAGACATATCCTCAAGAGTTACTGTTGTGGTTTAAGCCTAGATGATAACTCGGAACCACACAGCCCCTTGCTCACTTCTCTCCTTCTTTCCCCCAAATTCCTGAGGGAATGGGGAGAAGAATCAAAATAATGTAAACCCCATAGTTTAAGATAGGAACAGTCCAATAACTGAAATATAATACAAAACTGCTACTACCACCACTACTAATAATAATTATAAGAGAAATAACAGGGGGAGAGAATACAATTGCTCACCACCAAACAATCGATACCCAGCCCTGGCCAAGCAGTGATCTGGGCCTTCTGGGTAACTTTCCATAGTTTATACACTGGGCATGACATGCTGTGGTATGGAATACCCCTTTGGCTAGTTTGGGTCAAGGTGTCCTGTCTCTGCTTCTTCCCTACTTCTTGTGTTCCTCCAGCATGGGGGAATGAAAAGTCCTTCATCAGGGTGAGCATTACTGAGCAACAACTAAAACATTGGTGTGTTATCAGCACTGTCCACAGACTGAAGTTGAAAACACAGCACTTCACCAGCTACTAAGAAAGAGAAAAATAACTGTTACGGCTGAACCCAGGACAGTCACATAGAATCATAGAATGTTTAGGGTTGGAAAGGACCTTAGGATCATCTAGTTCCAACCCCCCTGCCATGGGCAGGGACACCTCACCCTAGACCATGTCAGCCAAGGCTCTATCCAGCCTGGCCTTGAATACTGTCAGGGATGGAGCATTTACCATTTCTTTGGGCAACCTTCTTTGGTTCCACTGCCTCACCACCCTCACAGTAAAGAACTTCTTCCCTATATCTAATTTGAACTTCCCCTGTTTAAGTTTAAACCCGTTACCCCTTCTCCTACCACTACAGTCCCTAATAAAAAGCCCCTCCCCAGCATCCTTGTAGGCCCCTTTCAGATACTGCAAGACTGCTATGAGGTGTCCACTCAACCGTCTCTTCTTCAGGCTGAAGAGCCCCAACTTTCTCAGCCTATCTTTGTTTGGGAGGTGCTCCAGCCCCCTGATCATCCTCATGGCCCTCCTCTGGACTTGTTCCAACAGCTCCATGTCTTTCTTGCATTGAGGACACTAGAACTGCACAGTAGAACTGCTCTGCAACCTCAGGAGAGGTATTACTCCTTAGAGGCACTTGTTCTAGAAGCCAGATGAGGTGCACATGTTCAGTGTGTTTGCCTACAAATAAGGGGAAGCATTTCTATTTTCGAGGCTGAAAAAAATGATCTAATAAAGTAAATCACACTAGCTGTTGCCTTGTGCTCCTGAATCAATCAATTAATATTTTTAGTTTTCACTTCAGAGGCCATACATTATTTATGAATAACTTAAGTAGTTTTATCTTCAAAGAAAGACCAGAGACTCTCATTGACATCCCTGAGAGAGGTGTTTTTTTCTTTTTCTTTCTTTTTTTTTTTTTTTTTAATTGAGCTATTTATTTCAAGACTTCATTATGCACTTAAGATCCCAATTTCAAGCTTGTCAGTTGGAAAATCCTTGTTTTCTTTAGCAGTTTTTCAGCGAGCAGTAGAGTGGAACCTTCTCAGGTAGAAAAGGTGAAGCGCATATGACATTTTCTCCTGTATTAGTAGTAGAAAAGAATTTCAAAGGAAAGCATCTTATGGTAGAGCGTTTGACAGTGTAAAGGTGTGAGCTCTGCTATTTTCATATCAGGATAATTAAACCACAAGCCTGCAAACACTTTGTGGATAAGTAGCTTTAGATAGAATTAATATACCCTAATTTTAGCAGTTAAAAATTAGCATTTAGCTTAAGCTAATTAAGCAGTCTCACTATATAGAGACCAAAGAGCAACAGAGGCTTCTCCTGAAACAGTTATCTGGGGTTGTCATCTGGGGAATTTAGACTCTCTTGCTCACTAAAAAGGTAGAGTAATTATTATTGAGAAGAACATCCAGACCAATACTTAGGTGTTCGTCATCTCTAAATCTGATCTAGTCCTGTGGGCTACTTTCATTATTAATGAAGAATAAGTACCATCAAAAGATAATTTCTCAAAAATGCACATGGAAGATAGCTCAAATGAATTACCATATGTGGATGCCTATTTTTCTGTTATGACTGTAGAATTAACTAGTTCAGAATTAAGCATCTACATTCTACTGTTGAAATTAGTCAGGTGAATGCCACTTGTCCTTACCTTTTTATTGCTAAGGTTAAACACATTGAATTAAAGCACTTCTTAAAAATCTCAGTGTGCTTCTCTTTGCATCTGCAACTGTCTTAAATACATTTAAATACTCGACTTCCTACAGTTTAGCCTTTCATATAAAATAAAAGCATCAGTAATTTTCTACCTCATACAAATAGTGAAATTTAAAATACACCAAAGAGTGTGAGATTTCCATTCCTATGAAAAGAGGATAAGAGTCAACATGATAAACTGTAGAATTAAGGTTTTATCGTAATATTCAGTATAACACTGGTGAGCACACTTGTTCATTACAGACATAGTAGTATATAGAAGTCATTGTATTGCTTTAGGGTTTTTTTTGTCTATTTATTTCTCCAAATTCAGGCAACGCCTTCTAGAAAATAAGTGAGGGTTGGCTCTACCTTTTAACATATACTGAAACTGTATTAATCTCTCTTCCACATATGAAAAATCATTCCTTTGATACAGAATGACAGTGATATTACACTCTAATCGACATAATAAAAATAATGCTCAGCCCCACTGTGATAGATATTCCACCCTTCTAAATTACACAGTTCTACATATCTGTCATTGCAAGGGAGGAAAAAAAAAAAGGAAACACTACTCCAGTTTCTTGCAATAAACAGAGAACCTGTTTTATTTGATGGCAAATGAGAATATAGGCCTGAGAGCCTATTCTTATTTTATATATATATTTTTTTAAATATATTTATATTTATATTTTATATATTATTATAAATAATAATATAAGCCTGAAGGCCTATTCTTATTTTGAACTAATGTCACATTTGTACACATGCTATCATAATAACTAGTCATGTGGGAGCACGGAGTAAGGCATAAAATAAGGGCATTTCTCCCCAGAAGCCTGTGTTGTGCAGTGTTATCCGTAAAAACACATCCTGATTTCATCTGTAACGAGTTATTTTTCTTCTTAGTAGCTGGCGCAGTGCTGTGCTTTAAATTAGTCTGAGAGCAGAGCTGATAACACACTGATGTGTTAGTTGTTGCTCAGTAGCACTTACCCTGATCAAGGATGTTTCAGTCTCTCATGCTCAGCCAATGAGGAGGGGCACAAGAAGCTGGGATGGAGCAGAAACAGAATACGTGACCCAAACTAGCCAAAGAGGTATCCCATACCACAGCACATCATGCCCAGTATATGAACTGGGGGAGATTACCTGGAACTATTTTACTTAGTTGCTTTATAATCCCTTTTTTAATATTGTCATGGTTTAAGCCCGACCGGTAACTCAGCACCACACAGCGTTTGCTCACACCCTCTTCCTTCCCATATTCCCCCAGTGGGGCGGGGAAGGAAATTGAAAGAATGTAAAACGTGTAAAACGAACAGTTTAATAACTAGAATAAAGTACAGTATAGTGGTAGTTGAAGCAACACCAATAATAACAGTACTGATTATAATAGGGAACAATAACCAAAAAATGAGGAATTAAAATTCAGAAAGTGCAAGTGATACACTGTACAATTGCTCACCACATGCTGACCGATACCTAACCTGGCCTGAGCAGCGATTGGCCCCTTCTGCCCAGCATGATACTGAGCATGATATGCTGTGGTCTGAAATATCCCTTTGGCTGGTTCAGGTCTGGCGTCCTGGTTGTGCTCTCTCTCAACTTCTTGTGCCCCTCCTCATTTGCAGAGCTTGAGAGGCTGAAAAGTGCTTGATCAGGGTAAACATTACTGAGCAACAACAAAAACATTGGTGTGTTACCAACGTCATTCTAAGACTACCGCCAAAACACAGCTCTGTACCAGCTACTAGGGAAAAAACTCCATCCCAGCCAAAAGCAGGACAATCTCCATAGAATCATAGAATCATAGAATAGTTAGGGTTGGAAAGGACCTCAAGATCATCGAGTTCCAACCCCCCTGCCATGGGCAGGGACACCTCCCACTAAACCATGCCTTCCAAGGCTATGTCCAACCTGCCCTTGAAAACCACCAGTGATGGAGCATTCACAACTTCCCTGGGCAACCCATTCCAGGGCCTCACCACCCTTACAGTAAAGAATTTCTTCCTCAGATCCAATCTAAACTTCCCCTGTTTAAGTTTAAACCCATTACCCCTTGTCCTCTCACCACAGTCCCTAATGAAGAGTCCCTCCCCAGAATCCCTATAGGCCCCCTTCAGGTATTGGAAGGCTGCTATGAGGTCTCCACGCAGCCTTCTCTTCTGCAGGCTGAACAGCCCCAATTTTCTCAGTCTATGGCTAAGCATTCTATAAATGAAATGGTGGGAACCATCTACTTTCAGGCTGAAGAAACAGGTGAGATAGATTGATTTCCAGGAATATTGCTTTGAAAGCCTGTCAAGTGATGTGATTAGAGAGGACAGGTTATTGGGCTGAGACTGTATACACAGATGTTATTCAATTGCTTTGCCATTTGTCTGTAGTAGTTGTTAACAACTGTTTTGAACTTACAACGCCTCAGTCCGCATGTGAGAATGGACATGATGATAATTACTATTAATGCAAACTCACAACTGAAATAATGGAAAGTATAATTGTATTCACTAGCAGTAATCAGTACTGACAGCTGAAAGTTGTTAGCAGGTAGATGTATCTTAGGTGAAATAATTTAGATTATTTCAAAAGATAAGGAACAAAGACAGCTCTATCTTTAAAATTGATACTACATAACATTTTCCAGGAGTCTTTCCGGAGAGGCTGTAATTCATAGGTTGAGTCTTGTGCTGAAAGTAAGGAATGTGCTTCAATTCTTGCTTATCTGAATGCCATTATGCGTTCTTTAACATCTAAAGATACGTCTTCCTGCAAAATACCATTGTAAAGAATATTTAATGCACTGTGAGGATGTGAAAAAGCATGCGAAACTAACTTCAGTTATTTTCCTGGGAAAACAAAATGAAATATCAAGAAGGTCAAACTAATTGCTTTCAGAGTTGCATAGGATCCTTTATAAATTTTATGCTCTTATCACTGCATTCTGTGAAAATTTGGCATGATAGGTCTTTCATAACAAGTTACAAGGAACAGTACATTTAGCAAGAATTACAGATAACTTTAGATAAATTGCTTTGCTTATAGTGACTTCACAAACTTGGGCCTTGACATCAAGAAATGAACCAGATAAGCTTTGATGAGAAGGAAGGCTTTTGGAAAGAGCAGAGGCATTTGATAAGAATGTTGGCAAATGCTAACACTCCATTAAGTTCTTGTGAAATTCCATTAAGTTCAATCACACTGGCTTAAGTTTAGACCAATTAGTCATTGCAAGTGAATACCAGGATTAGCTTTTCTGATAATAAACAACTAGCATGTGCATTTAATGTTTATTAATTTACTGTTTTGCTTTTTGGCTCGACAACAGAAAACAAGCCTGGCCTTTCATGTATGGAGTGTTATTGTCAGTTAACATAGAGCTGGCCAGTTCTTTCCTCTACTTTTTTTATGCAAGTTTACTGCTTATTTTTTTTTAACCTGTAAAAACATGTGCATACTAAATCTGCAAAAGACATGGCAGTAGCTGAAATTATTTTAACTCTGTAACATTTTAGCTGTTACAATAAATGCCATTTGGCCTTGATTGTTATTTTTTTTTTTCTGTTTGTAGCTTGTTTAACCCTCTCAATAAAAATCCTGGTTTATGTATTTCACTGCCGACAGAGCTTATTCAACTGTTATAGAATCTCCATGCAGGTTATGCTTTAGTGAATTTGTTCCCTATCAGCTCTTTCCTTTTAATTCAAACTGAAGAACATAATATGTGCTTTACTCAACTGATGTTGTGTTTAGTTTGGGGGTTTTGTTTGGTTTTGTGTGTTTGCTTGTTGTGCGGTTTTTGTTTCTTTATTTTTCTCTGATGACCTTCTTACAATCCTGAAATGTTCTCATATAGACATGCTCAGTAATTAGGCATGCCGTATATCAATCATGACTGCTATTTAGCTATCAATCTTCACTGTTAGAGGTTAACTGGATAATGCCGAAGCATTCTAAACTTTTTCACGTTTCCAAGTGAAAGCTTGTATTAATCTAACCACATAATGCTTCTGAGGACCCAGTTACTTATCTTACGTTGTGTAACAGGAAGATGCCATCAAACATATTAATGTTTTCATTAAGTTCTAAACTAGTTAGTGACAGGAGGAAAAACGTTTCTCTTTGATTAAGTAAGCAGCAGCAGGATAATGTCCTCTAGTCATAGATGATGAATCATGGAGGATAAATCTTTTTACAATTTGTGGAAAAAATATCAGGCGGTGAACGGAAAGGGTGAAAGAAGAGTTGGTGTTCTCCTATGCTCTGACAGGAAAAGAAGGAGTTAAAGAACTGTTATTTTCTTCGTGTAATGTGGCTTCATATTATTATGAGACTGTAGGTTTTGTACCCCTGGGATGAGAGTGTGAATTCTGTCTCTGAGCCTAGCTTGAATCAATATGAGGTATGAGTTTACTCATTGCAACTGTCCCCAAAATACTGTTTCTGGCAATTGCAAAGGTCAGTAGGCTTTCAACAGTTTCCTTTACCCTGTACTTATTCCTGTGTCTGCAGCACGATTCTTTACTTCACAGTTCTTTAAAGTTGACAAAGCTGTCTCTGTTCACTTAGCATCTCCCTGAAAATTGCACAGCAGGAGAAGAGAAAATTTTCTTCATGGGTTTTTCATGCACCCACTGCAGTGGAAACAAAAAGGAAGGGAAGCTTTGGAAGCTCTAAGTAATTCTACCTGAAAAAGCAGCTCCGGTTTCTATCTTCAGTGCATAACCTGTACATACCTATGCAATCTCCCAGCACCAGTCTTTATCCCTATGTATGTCAAACATCACTCCTTAATATTTCCTCAGTCAAACCTGCAACTAATTTAAAATAAAATTCAGTCAGCCCTCTATGCATTAGACTTAAATTTTGTCAGCTTTCTATCAAGGCAGCCAAATTACACTGTCTTAATACAAAACTATTTCCTGGCCATGACTAATGACTGCCAAAAACTACACAGCCTGCTTCCTACTATTGAGGAGCAGTGGGAGGAAGTCTTCTGTCATCTCATTCAAAATTTGAATGCAACAAAGACTTACCTGTCTTTTTTGTAGAGTAAGGCCTGTTGTATAGCATAGTATTTATGTTTGAGCTGTGCCAGTATGTGGACTGGAAAAATGAAGACGTTTGACTCCTGTTTTTTCTGTTTTCTGTGCTTTCCCAAATGTTTTTCCCTAAAAGCTGGTGTTTGTGTTTGGTTTTTACTCTCTTCTCTCCTCAGGTTCTATTTTGAAGTTAGGCTTCAATACCACCACACAGACTGACATTGTTTATATTATTTAACTATAATAGCTTGGAAGCATGCCAAAGTTTGCATTCCCAGCACAATCATCATATATTTTGGCAGGTAGAATGTGCTATCTACAAATCAATCTTTTCAGTGCATCGGCTGAAGCTATTCTTTCTGTGGGAGAAAAGATCTTAGCTGTATGAATGCGTGATATATTGTACTGCCCAGCTTGAGGTCTTGACTAGAAGAGATGCAGCCTCACTGTTTCCTGCATTCTACCCCAGTTCCTGGCATCCTAGTGTTGGATTTTCTAATACAGCTATCCAAAAAGTCTGCAGCAAGACTTCTCAGTTGTTTAAGCACAGATGAATTTTTATGACCCAGGAACAAAGAAAAAAAAAACAAACCCTTTTGATGGCATTATTCAGGATTTCCAACAGTAGCACAATAATTCTTCCTGATCCATTTCCATAAGATGAGTGCCTAAACAAATCAGGCTGAGGAGACTCCATGCATTATGTATTTTACCCCAGTTTTACTCTCCATTGCAAGCACTTCTGGCCTAACATGCCAGGCCCTGCAGAAACAAAATTACCAGATTGCTGAAGTGAAAGGGAAATCAACAATAGCAATGTTAGTCTTTCCTTCATTCCCCTGTAGGTACGGTTGTCTGAACAACCACCTACTAGTTTGTTTAGGATTTTTTTCACCTTGCAGCACAGCACAGACTTCTTTATTTCATGCAGATACTGGGACCATAGCTACTCTCTACTAATGTTGATGGATCTTCTTCAGTCTCAAGACTAGGAAACCTTTGCCACTGGCAACTACTGTTGCCAGCAGGTTGTTGGAGGTGATCCCTACTCCTTTACTCAGCAGCAGTGAGGCCATATGTGGAGTACTGTGTCCTGTTCTGGGCTCCTCAGTACAAGAGAGACATGGACATACTGTAGAGAGAGCAACGAAGTGCCACAGGGATGATTACAGGGGACTGGAACACCTACCTCGTGTATGAGGAAAGGCTGGAAGAGCTGAAGCTGGTTAGCATGGAGAAAATAAGGCTTGCAGGGAATCTTATCAATGTATACAAATATCTGAAGGGAAGGTGCAAAGAGGAGAGCCAGGGCCTTCTCAGTGGTGCCAATGACAGGACCAGAGTCAGTGGGCACAAACTGAAACATTGGAGGGTCAATCTGAATATCAGGAAATGCTTTTTTACTGTGAGGGTGACTAAGCACTGGAATAAGTTGGCCAAGGATGTTGTGGAGTCTTATCAATATATCTTGTTGCAGTAAGAAATTAAGCTTAATCACACTGATATAAAATGCCTTTATGTCAAAATAAACAAAAAGAGGGTTCAGGTGACCAAGTGCAGTACAGATTCCAAAGTCTCCAGCTGTGGACACTTCATGCTCAATAGCCAAAGGCACTCTGAACAGGCAGATCTTTTCATTCCAATACTAATATCCAGATAAGTCAGATAAATCCTTCTCTTCAAATGTTTTTTTCTCTGCAGTGTATCTGAAACAAATTTGAGGTGAGCAACACCTCAGTGGAAACACCTGCATTGCAGATTTCTAAAGGCAAGTGAGATGTATTCCACACAGAATTTCCATTCACATTTTGCGTGGGTTTGTCACAATTACTGCATAAAAAAAATATTTGTGATAATCACTAAGTCCAAATATGTAAAATATGGAAAATATATATATGGTTTTCATTAGTATGAGAGAGAGACATTTAAAGGCTCTTCAGTGTGGAAAAAGATGACCTGTAGTGTCTCAGGGTTGAGATGAGTGTTTAGAGAAATTGATGTTGTTTTGCTGATTAAGTAGATAATACTAGAGATGGAGTGACTGCCACTGCTGCTTGTAGGAGAATACTTCCCATAAAACTAGTTACCATCTTGCACACCCAAAACCTTAGAGGCATCAGTAGAAAGAGCAATTAAGCTTTTTATATGCAATTACTTAAGGCAAGAGAAAATGGAAACCAGCAGAATTGATGTGCCTTATCTGGGATGTCCTCTCCATTTCTGATTGTCTGCTGTTCTGGGCAACAGCCCAGTTTGCCTCCTCTAAGACATAAATCTCCAGTAATCTACAAACATGTTGAATTAGCAAGACAAGTGAGTGAGTGCTTGCAACCTCAGAAATCAAGACTGTGCTTAAACCAGTAATCTTTAACATGCTTAGGAAGCAGTTGATTACCTGCCCTGAGACTCTGCACTTACTATGCTATGAGAGTGATCTTGAAGTAAACCAAAGCAATTTTGTACTGCCTGGAACATTCTATACACATGCTACACACTTCTTATGCGTATATATTTTATATGCAGTAATTTATGTATGGTGTATATATATGCATCATATCTATTATATATATATAGATACATTTTTAAAATTTTACTATTTATTTTCCATACCTTCATGTTTGCATTTTTGTCCTTGTGCTTAGTAGCTGTATTTAATAATGACAGAATAGTACAAATTATGTATTTTGTATTAAGCATT
Organism: Amazona ochrocephala; assembly: GCA_039720435.1. Lineage (NCBI taxonomy): Eukaryota > Metazoa > Chordata > Aves > Psittaciformes > Psittacidae > Amazona > Amazona ochrocephala. Next base: position 28,291,447 of record CM077878.1, read on the forward strand.
TATTTTTCCAGCTTCTGCATTAGCTTGCCTATATTTAATTTGAATTTCGGTTGAAGATCATTGTAGTAGAAAAGATTTCCACATAAGATTTAAAATATTGAATATTTTTCAGTAATAATCCCTTTATAGAACAACAAAAGGTGGTCTGTTTGGAACCATAAATTGTGTAAACTGGTAGCGCTGTCTCTACATTACACTACATAAAAAGCAAAAACTACTGCACAATAGAGGTCTATTAAACTGTGTAACATACAAAAAACCTCAAAACCTACCATGTCATGTCTCATAAGTTAAACAAAAGTTGAAGACAGAAAAAGACCCTCTTATTTCTTCCTTCCTGCCAAAGTGAGATTGTCCCCCACAGTATAATTTTCTAGTGTTTGCCCAGTCTCATTTTAAATTATTCTAACAATGGGGCTCCCACTACTTCCCTTAGGAAGTGTAACCGTAGATGACAATTTGACATTCACATTACACTCTAGTCCCTAGATGACACAGTTCAGTGTAATGTGACATAAGATTTATTGTGATGGACTCCAGCATTTGACAGGCTCCACTACAATGGAATGTGCTGTGAATGGCTGATTTAAACAATGTTTAACAAAACTGCTATAGCTATAAAGCCAAGGTGATTGAAAACCTTGGGAAAATATAAATAAAAAAGTAAAATCTCTCAGAGAATTAATTTTGCATCCAGTATATTGACACATATTGGCAAACATGTAACTCCTGTTACCATGTAAGTTTTGTCTGCTGGTCTCTAGATAAGATGAACAGGAGATGCAAAAGTTAAAGCTTAAACCTCCAATATTAGTAGATGAAGGGCTGAATTGTGAAATGTGTTTAATCTCAGAGAGACAAAAATGAGAATCAACCAGCATTTTCAAAAGAAGCCTGCATGTCTAGCTGCACATTCAGGTATTCACTGACTAGAAATCCAGGTCTTAGGTTTGAATGTCAGGTATTTGTACAGATTTTAACTGCTGGCTATACAAATCTTTGTGTCAGCACTAGGAAGCGGATGCAGAGATAGAGAAAGAAAAGTCACTTGCCTTCTGAAAGCAGTGCTGGCAGGGTACTAACACTGATCAGTGGGTTTTAGATTTGATCCTTGTTTGTAAACAAACACCACAAGCAAACAATAAATAGGCAAGGAAGAGTAAATGAGCAGTCAGGATACCAGTGGAGAGAAAACAGAAATGTGATTGGCACAAGTGCACTTGTGTTAACAAGCACACTAGTTAAAATGAACAAGTTTTACATGAGCCGTCAGGTTTACCTCTACGGGTCTAATGAAGAAGACAATCAAGCATGCTCGAACATATAGCTAATAAGCTACAACTTGGAAGCTGTGTATCATGGAATATTTCTTTTGCCACAGGACTGGCTTTATAATATATGACAGATCTTGTAGTGTCATGAAAAGGAGTGATTTAGAGTCATTCAAACAATGACTGATTTTATCAAAATGTGACTTAACAGAGTTCGATGGCAAGGTTCACCCTATTACTTATTATGTGGATGAAACATACAAAGGAAAAATGAGATTAAATCAAGATAAGCTTAATAGAGACCAAAGGCACAAAATGTTAAGGGAGACCCTCCCCTTCAGTCACAAGGTTCAGGATAGAATCCCATGCTTTCTAAACTCCTGGTGGGACCTAAGTGTGGCTAGATCTAGTCTTAGTTTCCAACTTGGTCACCAGTTTGTATCTGAAGGGTTAGAGGTGTACCAATTCAACACAGAGGAGATTTTTACATGGCTTTTATCTAGTAGTAGTATGATGTTTTAAGGTGGACCTTAATATTTATAAAGTGAGTCAGCAGGATTTACTGCACTTGCCATATCAATTTATACACACACGTACACAGACACAAAGACGTCTCAAGGTACCTGTTAAAATTTCCTCTCAAGTTCAGTGAAATATTCACATCAAATATTGGCATTTGATGAGAGAGTGTTGACCACTGAGTGGGCAGACTTCAGCCCAGATGCCATCATCAGCTTTCAATGACTGTCCTCCGGTTTTGCAGACGTGAGAGTTTGTGAGCTCTAAGAGGTGTTCTACTCAGGAGGAGATCCTGGTTGCAGTCTGCTGTCGTCCAGGAGATCTCAAAGGGTCTCACTTAGGACCACTGTCTATAAGGTCACAAGATGATTGGATTTTGCTATTACATTTCCATCCTAGCTACAACCCAAGTCGAAATTGCTAGAAATTTTACAAACTCTGCTAATAATGATACCATTCCACTTGGGCTATGATCAAAGAAGGGAGTGTTCTGAGGCTAGCCGGGGATGACTGATTATCCTTGCTCTTGCTTCTCATTTTAGCCATTGAACAGGAGTCTCTGGTACAGTCTGGTGCTTAGCCATGCAAGACTTCCTGGTACAGTCCAGGTACACTTTACTGCCCAGCTCAGGGTATTCCTGAGTTCCCAGAACACCACCATGAGCAGTCGTCTAATCTAACCTAGTCCAATCCCTACAAAAACATGCTTTCCTTTCCATCCTCCTCTGCAGTTTTTAATCTCTTGTACCTTGGTAGCCAATTCTGTACTGTGTCTGAGGGGTTTGTATGATGGCCCAATATGTCTTTGGAGTCTCAGACTATAAATAGGATCTGTCTTGGCTTTATGGTCTGTGAATCACTTCTTCTACTTGAACAACTCATTCATCTTCGCATGGAAGAAATAGTTTTGACTTCTTACAGAAAATAAAACATACAACATTCTTTATAGGTCACAGCCACCATGCAGTAAGGCACAGATACCAGTGGTTCAGTCATTTATCAGAATATGTATTTTTCCAATGTTAGATTGTTGCAACTAGGCTCTCAGTTGCCAGAAGGTGAAAGGTCATTCTGGTTTTATGCTGCCCCTTTAGACTTTAGACTACAACAGTGGAGGAATGTTAGTTCCGACAGCTAAAGACACAGAAGAGAATGAGGCTGCAGAACACGGTGTCCTCATGGCTTTATCTCTTCAGGCTAGGAGGTGAGGTAAATATTTAAAACAAAGTCAAATGGAAGACTTTTGCACAAGAAAAAAGCAAAGTACAAACCTGAGTCAATATCCTCATGAAAAATCTCTTCACTCACTCTATTTCTGCACCTATCCTTTATGAATTCTAGGTGATACTGAGGATTGTTTTTATTGTGTTTAAAGTGATATTATGTAATTTTCTTTTTTTTTTTTTTTTTTTTTTTGTGTTGTAAATGCACAACGTAGTCACACTGAGGAGAGTTCTAAGAGACCTATGTTTCACTGACTATAAATTGCATAAAGTTTATAGTAAATCTGAAACTCAGAAAACCTTCACATTTAAATTTTTCATCATGACTCTTTATATTTTGTTTTGAAGGATGTGCCTAAGTGTTAGTTATTGTAAACTCAACTTTGAATAAAATATTGAATGAGTGATTTTCAAGGCAAGTAGTAAACCCTGTCAATGTCAGACTGTAAATCTGAAGAGTATTGGGTTTGATAAAGTACTTTGTGCATCCCTTTTTGAGCCAATGCTTTCTAACACAATAGTAATAAGAGGTTTATGAAAAATACATAAATGCATAGTGTCAATGCAAACACTGCATTAAAGGCAAACATTTATAAACTGGATGCAAGATAAAAAAGTTTGAAATTTATTTTCAAACTTGCTTAAGGGCAAGAGTATGTTATATGAACATCTTATTCTTGGATATCCATTCTACTATGTATAGAATCATGGAATGTTTTAGATTGGAAGGGACCTTTAAAGGTCATCTAACCCACATCCTCTGTAAGAAGCAGGGAAATCTCCAGCTAAATAAGGTTGCTCAGAGCCCCGCCTAGCCTGGCCTTTTGCAACCTCTTATTTCAACAAGCTGTACTAAACAGTTTTTACTTATCTTTCTTGCAAGCCCCTTTAAATATTGAAAGGCTTCAATAAGGTCTCCCCAGACCCTTCTCTTCTACAGGCTGATCAAGTCCAATTCTCTCAGCCTGTCTTCACAGGAGAATCCATCTGATTATTCTTGTGGCCTTCCTCTGGACCCTCTCCAACAGGTCCATGTCTTTCCTCTGCTGAGGACGCCAGAGCTGAACGCAGTACTGCAGGTAGGATCTCACAAGAACAGAGTAGAGAAGGAGAATCCCCTCCCTCGACCTGCTGGTCACAGTCCTTTTGATGCAGCCCAACATACTGTTGGCTTTCTGAGCTGCAAGCGCAAGTTGCTTGGTCAACTCCAGTTCTTCATGCATCAGTACCGCCAAGTCCTCTGCTGGGTTTCTGTCAGTCCCTTCATCCTCCAGCAGGACGGAGAACTGGAGGTTGCCCTGATCCAGGTGCAGGACCTTGCACTTGGCGTTTTCGAACTTCATAAGGTTCGCATGGACTCACTTCTCAAGCTTATCCAGCTCCCTCTAGATGGCATCCTTTTCCTCAGGCATGTCAATACCATCCCTCAGCTTGGTGTCATCTGAAAACTTGCTGAGGGTGCAATTGATCCCACTGTGTTATGTCATTGGTCAGGATATTAAACATTACTGGTCCCTGTAGGATTCCTTTAGGGAAATCACTTGTCACCAGTCTCTATCTGGACATTGAGCCGTTGGCCACCTTCCTCTGGATGTGACCATCCAAACAATTACTCATCCACTGAAAAGTCTATTTCTGTAGTCAGTTTTCTTCATTCTGATACTTGCTGCTGAAAAGGTTACTGATTATCTGCATTAAGACAAATGGAGAATCTTAATGCTTTCTTTTAATTAAATGCTTTTTCTAAGTATTGTTTAATTACTGACTTGAAAGACAACAGAATATTCTATTTCCCTCATTCTCCCACTTTCCGCTTTGTAAATTGTCTTTGTTGCACCCTTTTGCACTCCTGGAAATTACTGCATACAGATTCATTTCTGTTGCTAGTCATATTTCTGTTTGTTCATGCATTGCTTAGAACTTTCTTTTTTACCTGAATAATTATATAAGGACCGAATCATTGCTTGGAGCTTGCCTAAGGCATTATGTCTCATTACTGAGGATTGCCTGAGCCCTAGTTTTACTGCAGTGTGCTTTCTCACTGCACAAGAGAGCATGCATTCACTCATCCAGATTCCTCTGTTCAGGCACTACAGTGTTCAAAAACCCAGATGGTATTTTATTTGCTTTCACTCACTTTCTATTGTCTGTGATTTGTTCTTTCACACTTATTTTCACTTTGCTTTTTCTTTTTGAGCAATACCTTAATTAAACAACTGGAAGTTCATTAGTTGATAAGTCATATAGTTTGTTTTAAGTAACATTTTCTATTGTACATCAGCTCTGCTTATAATAATGATCCAGCAAAGTCCTGAGCATTCCCAGCTTCTTTCTGAGTCACGACACTGCAGTGTTATCAGCTCTCTAATTTGAGTCATGATTTCATTGAGCATCAAAACAGAATTTACAGTGTGGCGTCTGACTCAATTTGGATTTAAAAGTAAATGAATTTATGACCACCTAAGGGTATATAGATGAAAAGTCAACTGAACCAACACTGGCAGAGAAGGGAAATTAACTAGGACAAAAGAATAAATCTTAAAAAGCAATCTTTGTTGCTCACTGAATAAATTTGAACAGTTTACAGTAAGTATCAGATTATCCTTTAAATGTTTTTATTTGCCATATTCCTCTTAGATGTTGTTCCTCTTAGAATTGTTACATGGTTGTTAAAGGTTATTTTACCGAGGTAATGTCAAACATAAACAAAAGTTAAATAGCATGTGTTTTACTGTGTGACTGACATTAACAGTCAGAAATGTACCACAAAACCTGCTGATATCCCTAGTAAGATGGATTTGCTGCTTATGGCAGTGATGTTATTTGTTCAGTAATTGTTTTCTCCTGGAATCACTGCATATATGCCCACAGCTCTGTATTCAACTCCATGGCCTTTTGATCTATGAAAAATCTCACTAAGTCAAACTGGAATAACTTAGCTTTACCCGTCTCTCAGAAACAATTAATGAGCTAATGAGTATACTCTGAACTGCAAGAGAAGACAATAGGGTAATCTATGCAGACCAACCTTTGGATAAAGGCTCTATCAAAGACTGGCTACATGCTTCAAACACATTATCCAGAAATGCTTTAGCACGTAGACTTATTGTAAGACCAGGCGCCAAAAAAAGACTGCTTCTAAAATGGAGCTCATGCAGTCTGGCAACCAGCCTGGATGCTGCCTCCCTTTCTTCTTCTCAGGAGCCTTATCCAAGGTTCTACACTATCGCTGCTGATAATGCAGTTATTAAGAGAAAGTGTCGTTCAAATGTTAATAAAATCCCAAATGAGTCTTTCCATAACCATAAGTAAGATGAGATTTGTAGGTAAAGGAAATACTTTATTGAGTGATAAAAATAGATGTTTTGTTTTTTTTTTTGGCACAGCAGACATTTCTTCAAGTCTGAAAGAAAAGCACAAACATCAGACCTAAATGTCAAGTTTTTTTATATTTTTATGAAGTTTGTCAGTTAGATTATTGAAAGAAAAATATAAGTAAGTTGCACATTTGAAGCAGTGAGGATTTAAATAAGGGGAGAGATTAGGTGGCTATTTTCTGCGACAAAGAGAGCAGGATTTTTTTAGCATACAGCACAGGACAGGATGCAGAGCATATGTGCATTAAAAGAATGAGAAAGTGTTGGAAGAAATTACAGTACATCACAAAACCATAACTTTATGAAGCCTGTGATTTGGCAGCCACAGTAGTGATGTGTTCTCATTACTTCTCATCAATTTCAATCTCATCAATTCTCAGGCTCACCTTCCCAAGGGTCTTCTAGCTCTGTCTAAGAGTGAGAGATCAGTGGTTGAGCAGCTAGTTTTCAAGATGTAATTTTCTACTGCTAAATGAGCAAACTTTTGATTGGGATCACCTGCATAAGCAAGTTCGGCCTGGACTGCTATCCCACCCCCAGCACCCTCAGGGTTTGGCAGTTGGGGCCATCCCATCTGCCCTTCTTCTTGCTTCCATGGCATCCCCGTGAACCTTGGGCTTGCGTGCTACAGCAGGGTGGTCTGCCCCTGCGGGGCTGTGACTGGCCCTGGTCCACCAACCTGGGCTTGCTCCACCCCTCTTGTAGGACTGGGGGATGCTTGGGATGAAGACATCATCAACTCCCCACACCCTGCTCCTTCCCTGCACCCTGCCCAGCATTTCCCTGTCAGGCAGCATTTGCTTGTCCTAAGGAGTTTGGGGTTCTTCCAGCTCAGGTGAAAGAAGTGGTTCACAGACCGTGAAGAGAATCTTCAGCCATCAGCCTTTTTCTGGAGGCCTTTGTAGACAGTCTGTTCTCCCACAAAGTTTGAACCCAAGAGACCTCTCCATGGTCACTCCTAGGACTGTGACTCTATCTCTGAATGAAGACTTCCTCAGTCTCTAGACACCTGTCACGTTTTTGCCTGATCACTGACCCAACCATAAACTCCATCATAATGGATATCACCTAAAGAACAGAGCAAAACCTTGTGAGCAAAAACTTGTTAACAGGAATGAGATCTGTCATAATATTTTGGGCCAAATTAATTTCCAGATCTACTTGCACTGAATTTAGTGTTTTATTTTAGGGCTGAATTCGTTTCTATCATTTAGTGACTAATTCAAAAGACACCTCACAACTCCCCTGAGATGTCACAATGAAGAAAGGTGCCCAAGCATCCTCCTGGAAGCTTCTTCAGCATGTCATTGCTACTTTTCAGCAGGGATGGTCTCTCAGACTATGTACAGACTACTTGCAATAGAGGGTCTTTTTTTAACCCCAACCTGCTATTACTATTCTGTTAAAAATTGACACCATGAGGCAACTTTTACAAGACTTACTTATCTCTGAAAACATACTATGGAAAATAAACCAAACAAACCAGAAATGGTGTGTATTAGGAAAAAGAAGAGAGCTCATAGGGAATGGGTCATAAATTTGAAAACTTGAGGCGCAAATACCCTGAAAATCCTAAGTGTGCTTAAGTACATGAAAAAGTGATCTGCGTCAGCAAGCGTCTTGTTCAAGGAAATGAAAGAAGGGAGTCAGAAAGTTTGCAAAGTGCTACTGAAAGGGAAAGCAGACCCTGGTGCCTAGCAGATAACTGATGCTTAAACAGCTGCTAGATGTTATGTTCTAGACTGCAGCCCTAGTAGAGTATTCGACAACTAGAGAGTATTAATAATGAAAAAATATTTGCATGTTCATAAATTCTTTCAGTTAATGGTCTTTATGTTTGTTGTACACTGTGCAACGGAATTTCAAAATGTCTTAGTAGTACAGATACATAATTTGATGTTCTTTTAATGTAGACTTAGGAGTTATGCATAAAATAGTTAAACTCAAGGTTACACAGAAAATACTAAAAAAAATCGGGATTAAACTCCTTGATTTTGTATGTTGCATTTCTATGTAACAATCAAAAAATGGCTGAAATGTAGTATCCAAGCAAGAGCAGGAGGATGAAATATAGTGAACTTACTTTTACAAATATGGCATTTACTCCCTAGGTGTGATATTTTCAGCTTCAGATACACTCTGAATCACGGTATTTTCATGAAGCATCTTGTTTTATTTGTATATCCGATTCAACAGATTATTTTAATTGACAGTTCTAATTATCTGTGTATGCATTTGTTACAGTTGTATTTTGCTGGTAGCAATAACAGTAATCATAACACTCAGGGTGCACTTCAGTACTTTTTCTTTTTTTCTAACTGAGCAGTATACTCTATGAATGGGTTCCTGAAAGTATTTAAACACCGTTATTTAAGGCTGGAATATTGTGTTAATTGCTTTAAGGACATAAGATGTGATATATTTTGTGATTTATGTTGCTGGTCCTTTCAGTTCCAAATTCTCTTTCGTTATAGAAAATATCCATCAGTGTGCTGGTTTTAGCTGGGATAGAGTTAACATTCTTCAAGGTAGCTGGTATGGGACTGTGTGTTGGATTTGTGCTGAGAAAAACATTGATAATACAGGCATGTTTTCATTATTGCTGAACAGTGCTTACACAGAGCCAAGACCTTTTCTGCTCCTCATACCATCCCACCAGCAAGTGAGCTGGGGGTGCACAAAGAATTGGGAGGGGACACATTCGGAACAGCTGATTCCAACTGACCCAAGGGTTATTCCACACCATCTGGGGTCATGCTCAGCATATAAAGTTGGGGAAGGAAGAAAGAAGTGGGGGGCCAGACTTTCAGAGTGATGGCGTTTGTCTTCCCATGTAACTATTACGTGTGATGAAGCCCTGCTTTCCTGGGCTCACTATACACCTACCTAATAACGGGGATTGGTAAATGAATTCCTTGTTTTGCTTCGCTTGCATGGACAACTTTTATCTTACCTATTAAACTGTCTTTATCTCAAACCCTGAGTTTTCATCATTTTACCCTTTTGATTCTCTTCCCATCCCATCAGAGGGCGATGCTGATAATACACTGGTGTTCTTGTTGCTCAGTAGCGCTTACCCTGATCAAGGACTTTTCAGTCTCTTGTACTCTGCTAGTGAGGAGGGGCCAGTGAGGAGGGGCACAAGAAGCCGGGATGGAGCAGGGAGAGGACACCTGACCTGAACTAGCCAAAGGGGTATTCCATACTATAGAACATCCTGCTCAGCATATAAACTTGGGAGTGCTGGCTTGGAGCTCCCATCACTGCTCAGGGACAGTCTTGGCATCATTTTGCTCATGGTAATTGTACTGTTTATCACTTTTTTTTTTTTTTTTTTTTTGTTTTGTTTTGTTTTCAGGGGGCAGGTTTTATTCCTACCTCTCTCTCCTTCTCTCTTTCCCATTATTATTATTACTATAGTATTATAGTATTCTAGTCTTATTGTATTATTAAGCTGTTCTTATCTCAACCTTTTTTCTCCTCCTCATTCCTCTAGAGGGGGTGGAGAAGGAGGAGTGAGCTGTTGTGCATTAGTTGCCCTCTGTGTTTAAACCATGACAGAATGGAACTATAGAATGTGGAATTAGATTATGGTTTGTAACAGTTATTGTATGAGAAAATTTATTTGTCTAAAATTTTGCTCAAAGAAATGAGCCATTACAAATCCACTTTACAGGGTTTGTATTTCAAGGCACCACTACTGAGGTCTTGATCATTGGGTACATACAGGAAGATTTTGAAGATTCGTGGAGCTGCCACGTAGACCCAAACTGTTTGATTTTAACAGCTGTGGAAGTGACTTTATTTTACCTTCATTTCTGTCATACCTAAGGGGCTGCCTTTAACATACCAAGTCTTCCCATTTGGCGGAGGATTTTGTACAGAATTCATGCAATGTCAAGCTCAGACTTTCTAAACCTTCAGGTTATGCTGCTCTGTTATGGACAGGGGAGACTATTACCAGGGGTGTTTGTGTAAACAGAGCCATACTTCCTTCATCAAATTACAAGAAAACCAACTAAATATTTTTCATTTTCACTGTGAAAATAACTAATGTTAGGTCAGGAAACCTCCTGTGTTGTGTAGTTTTTTTCCTGTTTTCTCTAGACTTATATTGCATACTGTGTCTTGTGAAGTGTCTGAGTGCATAAAATGTTATTTATTGGAAAAGATAATTTTTACAAATAATAGAACATACAACTACCAATATATGCTTCTACTAACTTATCAAGAAGGACCAATGTTAACAGAAAATCCACATGAACAGAATATTAGGATATGTTTTTCAAACCTCTTTGAGATTCAGTACAACTTCTTTCTAATTAGATGTGTTCTGTATATGTACATATAAATTTTGGAAATGGCTTGAGCATGACAAATATTCTTGTTTTAATTATAATAAATAAGAGTGATGTTTTAAAGAGTGAAACTTTGATGTTAAATTCAATTTAATTGTATAATGTAATCAGCAAGAGACACTGAATCTTTCTTACTGGAAAGCAAATTAAGTATTATGTACCTTAGAAGTGCACAGAGTAACAAGAGAATTCTGAAATCTGTCCTGGACATCAGAAGAAAACAGAAGTTTGAAAAGAAATAGTTTTGCATGAGCAATCAGTCATGAAGGTTTGATTTTCTTTTTGTAATTTCTTTGAAGAAAAAATAATTATTGCAGCTGAAATAAGAATCTTGAGAAATACGTGTTGCATTATGAGATGGAGAATTTGTTCCAAGAATTGGTAACAAGACAAAATTACAGCAAAAAACCTCTTGCCACATCTCAGAGTACTACAGTTCTGCATACTAGACATGGAGGAAAATTCAAAGTTCTGTGACTTATTTTTAAATAGACAAAATTATTTCTCCTGAAGGATATTAAATAATATGTATACTTTTGATAAACGGACTGCGTCTATTTACTGATAAAAACGTTTTAAAATGTCTTTTCTGCTTTTAAAGGATCTCTGCAACAATGTCCAGAACAAATCTACTATTAAGCTAGAAAGTCTGAAAAAATTGCATTTGTAATGATATAAGAGAACCCCGCTTTTTCTGGAAACAGCAAAACATTTGTTTTGTTATTAGGCTAAAAATATTGATAATTTGAAAATTTGATTGAAAAAGCATCCTTTCTCACTCTGAGATAAAACTATTTTATAATCCATCTCACCAAAATGTGTGATTACGGGGAATTTTGAAGTCAGTTCTTGCATTTCGAAAAAACACTACTCAGTGAGCGCTGTGCTAGGAGGGGAACACATGGCCTCAGTGTGCAGAGACAGACTGGACACTCTATTATGATGCAATGAGTGACAAAATCTCTTTTATCCTGAAGACACAGACTTGAATTCACCACAAGGACATCTGGATTCAAGCTGAACAAGGTCAGTAGTGGGTCTTTCGAGGTGTTTCCCCTCTTACTGCTTTTACGTGACTCTCCTCCCACCTCATCTCACAGGAAAAATGTTATCTGCTTTGAATAATCATTGTAGATTCAAGGGAACCATTCCCAAAAGGAAAGATTCTGTCTACCATATATGTGGATTGCAAGAGTTTTATTTTATGACAGCCTATTGGGATGTTCCATTTTCTTCTTTTACTGCAGTTAACTACAGTAAGAGGAGTGAACTGCTAATGACCATAGTCATTACAGAGAACTGGGGGAGGCAGATAGGTGGCTAGATGGATAGATAGATAGATGTGTCTGATGTGTATGAACACTGGAATAAAGACAAGTATATAAATGAATCATCACAAATCAATAGCAAAATGAAGATGTGCACCTGTAAGTTTATGTATCTATGAGTGTACTTTTGCATACATATATTCTTTATATATGTTGTTATGTGTATATTTGTGAGCAGAGAAGTATGTTTACACTGTGTATGTGAATATATGCTTATACATTTATAGAACATCTTCTATACATACAGAAAATATGTAGGTTCTGTATATATACATACACACACCCACAAAATACAGTAAGTTTATGAGATTGTATAAAACTAGATTCTTTTTTTCTTACATAAATCCTTAAGGCCAGCAGCACACAGACCACTTTGTGCTTTACTGAATGCACAATTACAACTACATGCAAACCTCGTAAGCTTCACCAAATCAGAAAGAGATTTGATTTTCTTTGCTAGAAGGTTGTAGAAAGCACTGCATGTGAACCCAGAATGTTCCCTAAATGGTTCAAAGATTTATTAACTTCAGAAGTTTACAATTTTCTGTGGATTTTTTGTTGTTTTTTTTTTGGTTTTGGGGTTTTGTTTGTTTGTTTTCTTGTCGTGTCCCCGTCCACCTCCCCCCCCTCCTTCCCCCCCCACCCCCCTGGGCCAACATCCAAGCTACAGGGTACTTTCATTTGACAACAGATGCTTAAGGGTCAGACTAATTCTTATATCTAGGACAAAATTAAGTCCAGGTGTTCTGAGCTACAAAAGAGAAGAAATTAACTTTGCAGGAAAGTGGAAAATAGGTTGAGTTAGATAAATTTTGATCAAAAATGAGAGCAGTTGATCAGTTTTAATAATGCAGCATATGCTGCTATTGATCTGAAATTTGCCTTGAGTGATTTGTCAGAGTGGTTCACAGTATTTAAAGAAAAGGAGTAACTTAATGAGAATGTTGACCTCTAAATCACATTGGCTTGGATACACTGAAAACAATTCAAAAGAAAAGCAATGGCATCTACTGTCTACTCCTCTGTTTTTATAATCTTTTCTTATGAAGGTCTAATTAGATTTGGAAAGAGAGTATGCTTTACCTGACAAACTGTTAGGAATGACCTATAGCATCTCAATCACCATCTGCAGCCTGTTAGCTGTGCAGTTACTCAGGAGGAAAGGAAGGTTCTTCAAAGGTTAATGAGGGGAAAATACTGCAGTAAGATAGCAGTTGTGGTTAGCCTTTATAAAAATGGCAGGGAATACAAACTAGTAGAAAAGGAAGGTTTTTTTAAAAAAAAAAAAAAAAAAAAAAATCAACTGCCTGTCCAGGATGTGTGAAGGTTTTAAGCTAGATGAAGAAAAGCATGGGGAATACAAGACCAGTAGACGCCAAAAAAGGAAAAAGCAGGTAAAAATCATGTGTCCTAGGATGTCCTGTGTCTGTTCATTGTCATTAAGAGACTATGGTTCTATAAGTACATGCATATTGAGGCATATTTGCTATACCTGTACTCGTAAATATTGAATGGGTCCAGCACTGAAAAATAGTTGTCTAAGCTGTCAAATTTTTATTTGACAGACTCAGACACTGTTTTGACTTGAATAACTTCAAAACTCTCAGGCATGTTCAGGAGTTAGCACAGGCCAGGAACCATTTCTGTAGGCAGTTCAGGTGCAGCTAATGCATTTTGGAGATTAACAATGCTAGTGTGATGAGCCTTGTGCACTGATTTCAAGGTTTATGCATATGTCTTAGCACTGCTGAGTTTGCCATTATGTAGCTACAGTGGTTCAGTCAAACCCTGAAGGGTTTTCTCAGGAGGTAAGAGTTGGTTGTCCTCTGCAATCCTGGCAGCACCTGAATAAGAAAAATGAGGCCTAGGAATAGAAGGCATCTTTCCATTAAGCCCGTCTGATAAAATAGAAATACTATAATGCATTTCACACTAAATAGTTTGCTAAAAGCAAGAGTGACAAAACAGTATTTTCACTATGTAATTCATTGTATTTAATCATAGAATCACAGAATCATAGAATAGTTAGGGTTGGGAAGGACCTCAAGATCATCTAGTTCCAGCCCCCCTGTCATGGGCAGGGACACCTCATACTAAACCATGCCAACCAAGGCTATGTCCAACCTGCCCTTGAAAACCACCAGTGATGGAGCATTCACAACCTCCCTGGGCAGCCCATTCCAGTGCCTCACCACCCTCACAGTAATGAACTTCTTCCTCATATCCAATCTAAACTTCCCCTCTTTAAGTTTAAACCCATTACCCCTTGTCCTCTCACTACAGTCCCTCATGAAGAGTCCATCCCCAGTATCCCTATAGGCCCCATTCAGATACTGGAAGGCTGCTACGAGGTCTCCACGCAGCCTTCTCTTCTCCAGGCTGAACACTCCTAGCTTCATGCAGGAGGTGTTCCAGTCCCCTGATTATCCTCGTGACCCTCCTCTGCACTTGTTCTAACAGTTCCATGTCCTTTTGATGTTGAGGACACCACAACTGTGCGCAATACTACAAGTGAGGTCTCATGAAAGCAGAGTAGAGGGGCAGGATCACCTCCCTTGACCTGCTCGTCACGCTCCTTTTGATGAAGCCCCGGGTATGGTTGGCTTTCTGGGCTGCAAGTGCACACTGCTGGATCATGTTCATTTTCTCACCAACCAACACCCCCAAGTCCTTCTCCGCAGGGCTGCTCTGAAGCTCTTCTCTGCCCAACCTGGAGCTGTGCCTGGCATTGCTCTGACCCGGGTGTAGGCCTTGCACTTGTCATGGTTAATCTTCATGAGGTTGGCATCAGCCCACCTCACAAGTGTGTCAAGGTCCCTCTGGATGGCATTCCTTCCCTCCAACGTATCAACCAAACCACACAGCTCAGTTCATTGGCAAACTTGCTGAGGGCACACTCAATCCCACTGTCCATGTCGCCGGCAAAGATGTTGAACAAGACCAGTCCCGGCACCGATTCCTGAGGGACACCATTCGTTACTGGTCTCCAGCTAAACATTGAGGCATTGAGCACAACTCTTTGCGTGTGGCCATCCAGCCAGTTCTTTATCCACCTATCAAATTGATGTCTCTCCAATTTAGAGACAAGGATGTCGTGTGGGACAATGTCAAATGTTTTGCACAAGTCCAGGTAGATGACATAAACTGCTCTACAGCTGTCCATCAGTTCCGTAGCCCCATCATAGAAACTCAACGCTTTTACTGTTTGACATGATCAAATATAGGTGGTTATTGCTGCTGTAGAGATGCTCTTGTACTCTTTAAGGTCAGATAGTAATTTGACATAGAAATAGTGAAAGATGGATTTGAATATTTTCAAAAAAGCTTTATATCATCTACTGAGATCTTTTGATAATCTGGTTGCTTAGATTGGTGCTTCAGTATCAGCAACCTTCTGAAAATTCAGGCCTTAATATATTCACTAGTATCTGAAAAAACATGGCAGAAATTCTGGTCCTATACAACAGTTTTATCATTTTCTTAATTGGAACTAGAATTTTAAAGATGTTTTATGCCCTCTGGTGTTTTTTGTTTTGTTTATTTCTTTTGATTTCAGTTTTTCTTTCAGATATTTTCTTTTTAGGATTAAAAATATGCAGCAAGATGATTCTGACCTGAGTACTTCATAGCTGTGAACCCTGTATTCAGCAAATTAAAAAAATTACAGTTTCTAACACAATATTAAATTAATTATGTTGTATGTTTTCCAAGCATATTAACTTAAATGTGAATGTTAATGTCATAGATAACTTTATATGTATAGCAGTAGTGTTCAGATATGTCTGTATAACCACTTCCATTTAAGGGTCTTTTTCAGTATAAACTTCAAGCTATATATAACTTTGAAAAACAACTGGCTTTCTAGGCTTTATTTTTCCATATGTGATCCCAGTTTGTAATGAAAATTTATCCTTTTTTTGTGTGTGTGTGTGTGTGTGCCTTTTTTTTATTGTTTTGTTCTGGGTTTTTTTTTTTTGTTTGAGTAATTTTTTATACTTTTCTGAAAAGAAGAGGAACAAATAATTTCCCTTCACAGTAAAAATCTTCTTGCAGTGTTGGTTTTACGTAGCTTTAATATTGATTATAAATAGATTTAAAGAAAAGCATACCGACCTAAACAAACAGAAAGAAATCTATGAAAGTAATTGCCACTGCTGAACAATACCATTTTCTTCTTCAACAGGAAAATGGTCTTTTTTTTTTTTTTTTTTTTAATGATATTTTTAAATTTATTAAATAATATTCTTCTCCCAGTTATTCCTAGCATAACTGTGGAAGGCTGCAATGTGATTTTCTTGGCTGGTCTTGTGAGTGTTTTTTATTGCAGAGATTTCCTCCAATGTTCAAACAGAAAATTTTGAAGTGTTTTCTTCCATATTTTTCTGTTGAAAAATGCCACTTTTTCCTATAACTATTTTCCACAGAAATGCATTCTCTAATCTGGACAAAAATATTTTATTTTAACATTATGAGTAACTTGACTTCAGTGTACATAACCTTTGAAGGTAGATCTACAAACCAGAAGATATAATTGAAACCCAGGAAGATATGGATACATCAGCTTTCTTTTTTTTTGTTTTCTTTGACAGGAAACTTCCTTTGATTAACTAAACTAAAAAGGGTTGTTTCATAAGAGGCAATAGCTAGTTTTGAATCCAACAAAGTTCAAGTTTGTGATGGTACATTGTATGATTATGTCTTTCGTTTCTGGCAGTGAAAACCATGAACCTTTTCTCCAATATCGTGTGAACACGAGGAAAGGTTTGACTACTCTTGACTGGTTTGTGTGAAAGTATAGTGGCCCATTGTCTTTAGCCTGTACAATGGGCCCTGGAATGATTTTCCAGGCACTGGTATTTGGTACACACCTTGCCACACTGGATTTGTCCTGAGATGAGCCCAACTGCATGATCCCTCCCTGCCCTCCACCCATGTCCTCACATTCTCACATAAGCTCAGGCACTGAGATTGGAAGGGAGCTATGGCCCATGTTAATAACAGTCTCTCCTAGTCACAACTAGGGAATGGATGTTGAAAAACATTTGATATGCACATAGAAACAACAGTGAAAAGCAAACAGCTGTTTCACCTATCTGTCTACAGAAGCTATTTTTAAAACCCAAGAAACAGTACAATGAATGAAATCTTACGTACAAGGTACTCAAATCATTCTCTAGGGCTGCATAATGTGAACATACTGAATTCCAGACTAGAGCTAAAAATACTTTTAAATTCTCCAGGTGCATTCCCTCAGGATATATAAGCAATCTCTTGAAATTCTGAAAGTGCAATGTTCCCAAATGCATTGCAAATGTTGATTGTTCACAGCTTTTCTATGGGAGAAATCTCGCATTTATCTTTCCCTTCACCACTGCTCCAAAGCCCATTGAAGCCCTAAAAGGGAGAATATCCGAAGTCTGCAAGCCACAAAGAGACAGGTTTTACTGTTAGAGAGCAAAGTGTGCAAAGACCTGTTTCACACCTGTAATA
The DNA here is from genome assembly GCA_039720435.1 of Amazona ochrocephala. Lineage (NCBI taxonomy): Eukaryota > Metazoa > Chordata > Aves > Psittaciformes > Psittacidae > Amazona > Amazona ochrocephala. Next base: position 28,309,013 of record CM077878.1, read on the forward strand.
ACCATAGTGGGGGCCATTCAGTTAGGCATAGCTTTTAGTTATTCCATCAGTAAGACAAATCACAGCTTTGCCATGGCATGGTGCTCCTCCCCTTATGTTCTGGTGATGGGACTGTATGAGGTTGGACACAGAAGGGAAGAGAGCAGAGAAAGGCTATTATTCCTCAGCATCACTAGCCTAACAGCAAGGGTGAGTCTTGAGAATTTGTAAACAGAGGATGCCTCCTTGTGCAGCGGGATCACTGAACACAAAGCCTGTAATTCTGAAATAATGTGTATTTTAAACATAGGCTTTCTACTAAAATGTTATGTAGTGAATGAAAAGTATTTCCTTATCTACATTTTAAATCCTAATCTCTTAAGTATAGCATTATAATGATAAAATATATGAACAGAAAAATTGGTATGGAGTATTTGCATGGACTGTATTTCAAATTTGCACAGAGCAAACATAACTTGGAATGTTTTTTATCGATGAACAGGTCTTAAACTTTTTCTTTTTTATTTCCCATGGGATTGCACTGGCTAATACCATATTCTGCAAACCCAAATGGAGTTCAGAAGTTCAATTTAAATCTTGGCAGCTCTTCAAGAACATTAAAAAGAAATTAAATCCACTTTGAGGTTGGAGCTGTTATATTTTAACTTCCTTTTTACATAAATATTAAAAGCATATTTTCTCTTTAGAATCTGTCCATAACATATGACCAAGGCGCTTCTGCAGTAACCAGTTAACTGAACCACTTAGTTAAATTATAGGCAAGAAAAATGTATTTTAAAGGACTGCCATACACCAGCCACAGTATGGTTGATTGCTTGTTACCTTTCCACTTGCTAAGGACACATTTTTACAGATACCTAACAGCCCAGCAACCCTTCTTTTGTTTTGGGTCTAGCTGGTAGATCATGTTTGCACCCTGGTACCCAAAGAGTTTTCTAAGATCCAGACCGCTTGCTGAACAAGGTCCCTTAGCTTGTGGTTGACCCCATATCAAAACTGGAAACAGGCAGTCGGAGAAACAGCTGGCCTACTCTTGTTGACTGTGCCCAGATCGATTTAACAGAACTGAGATATAGTATTGTGCCCATATTACTCTTTAGTTATTAGTTACATCTCTTTAATTACTAGTACAGTTTGTCCTTGGTGAGCTATAGAGACATCTCCCCATTAATATAAAATGGTTTTTAACCAGTGATCAGTAATTGCGGTTTTTTTTGTTGTTTTTTTTTTTTTTTTTTAATGGAAAACCTGCTGTTGATTTCCAAAGAAGCTGAATCATTCTCTCAAGTATTTATAAGGGAAAAATCATGAAGGGTTTGTGTCAGTACACAAGGTATTTATAAGGGGGACTCAGTGCAAGCAAAAGCAGCTGCTGCTGAATCTTCCTTTTGACTGATGTATAGCGCAGTTAAGAAAATTTATTACAATGAAGAATATGAAGATTTGTTTAATACTGCAGAGCAAAGAGTGATCTTATTGTGCCAAATGTGCATTGCAGACTAACTGAAAATAAAAATAAGTGTTTGATGGAGGTACTCTTGAAAGATGCTGATATACACAGTTTCAGTGATAAATTGAAGATGTCTCTATTTAATAAGGTTAGTTACTTCTATGAACACTTGAAAGTTCATGTTTTCATTCACAAAGGTATAAGCTATATAGTAAAGGTCATACAAGCATTACTTCAAACATAAACCATTGTCAATTGGGTTACAGTTTAGCTGTGGGTTATTAAAGTTGGTGCAGTATTATCTGTTATTATGTATAGCATTCATAATAATGGAGAAGAGAAAGAAGCACAGATGTTAATGGAAACAGATCCAGGAAATGTCTATGGAAGTGAAATATGTATGAGGAGTGTGCTCAGCACCATAATTCTCAAACACATATAGTGAACCAGAATCAACTCTTCCATCATGGCACTTTGGAGCTGTAGGCCAGTTTGGATTTGTATTATTCTAAACCAGGTGAGACTGATTTGATAGAGAGTTTTGGAATAAATGTTTTGCAGAGTTCCTTTTTTGGAGGATTGTTCTCTGGAGGGCATACTGAATATATTTATTTTAAGCGAAAGTACATTAATAAACTGCAGCTATGCCAGGAGGATAGTTTTAATTGTCCTCTTAAGTGTCAGAGCACCATTCTGTGCTACTTCTGCAGTTTGGAATATGCCAAAGCTGTGAACTGCAAAAATACAAAGCAAAACAATATCAATTTATACACAACTTAAAAGTTGACTTCAGGAGACTAGCTCCTATTTCCTTTGAAGAGGGCTTGGTACGTTAGTCCTAGCTGCACCTTCAAAGATGTTCTAGTGAATACAGTCCAGTAACAATATTATTGCTTGAAAATCTTGATTTTTAGTTTCTTCATGATTCTTTACCATGAAGCAAACTGTCTTTTTCAGCATGATCTCAGAGGGTCTTCATAAAGAGTTATGTCCATCCAAAATGGAAATGAGACAGAATGCTGATGTCTAAACACAATAAAGTACTCCACAAAATGCAGCTCTAGTGATAGTATTTATTCAGTATCCATGATACCCGCAAAAAATTTTGAAGTTCCTGTAGATTCCCAGTAATACAGCTCTCACTCTCATAACTGTGTGTGCACACAGATTCAACATGTAACCCTGGTAGAAGCCTTTGTGCGCTGACAGGTGCTTTCCATCTGAGGCAGTGTTGATGTGCCTGTTGGATCCCATACAAAGTCCTGGTGGCAGGATTGAAAACTTAGGAAGATGGAGAGCTAGCTTCGGTGTCTTTTTCTTCCTCACAGGGCTTATGATCACACTGCTTATTGAACCAAACGATAGTCTACTCATGGGCTAGAGTTTGGTCTACTCCATGCCACCTCATCCACTGCTCTTGCTGAATTTGTATAGAAGAGAATATTGATGTCTTGTCATCTACAGGAAAAAAAATTAAAAATCTTTATGCAGTTGGTTAAAACTATAAGGAAATAACCAAATAATGCCAATTTTTGTGTGTAGGATCTGTGGTGTATTTGTTTGTCTTGTACATCCCTCCCTTTTCAATGGAAGATGAAAATTTCATTCATAACCTTGTTTATATAGCATGGGGGTGGGGAATGGAATGTAGAAGATAATATAAGGCAAAGATACAGATGAGGACAGTGCACTGTGATGCTGAGTTTCACACCAGATGAGTTGAAAAGTAAACAGAAACCAATTTTGTTTGGTTTCTTCCACAGTGATATTTTTTGTCAGTTGGATATGAATAATACCCTAACTTGAAATCAAAAGTCCTGCTGAAAAGAGAGGTTAAGCACAAGTAAGGTGCTTGTGCTCCTTTTGCTGATACACAAGCAAGAATTAATGAACCATCATCATTCTGATTACAGAAGCCCTCTTTCTCTTGCAGCAGGAGGCCTGACCAGCAGTGTTGTGAACAGGAAGCAACACATCCCAGATGTACCACTTAGTATTTTATTACTTTTTAAAACTTATTCTGGCAGTAAGTTAATGTGTCTCATATGACTGGAGTTGTCTGGATTCTCACTTATTACGGTGGTCCATCAAAAAGTGTTCTGTAACGAAATACTCTGCTGTGAGGAGCCATGCTTGAATGTACAGGAACTTAAATTTACAGCTTCCTTTGTGTCATTCTTCTTCAGCTAGCTGCTTTTTCATGCTCTGTGAAATATAATTTAGAGATATTCAAGTTCTCATCAGTTTTTTTAGGCCATTTGAAACTTTAGAGCAAAAGAAAATGATCTCACGCACTTTACCCATATTTGCAATTTTGATGACAAACTGCAGTGTTCTCTTCCTACAGTTTAATAATATTCAGGATTGGAATACTTGAAAACTTGAAACACTGGGGAAACTTGATAAGCAAAGCAGTGGTTTCAAGTGCTGCATACAACCCTTAAGCAGAGAGAATTACGGGCTGATTTAGTCTCTTATTGTGTTGTACAAATGAAATAGCATAGCACATGGAAGAAACGTTTATCATTCTCACTGCTATTATTCCCTCTCAAGATATATTTCTGCTCTGCTGATTTTCCCTTGTTTTATGAGCTTTTTGGTGCATTCAAGAGGATTTGCAATTAAGGTAAAGATTTATGTTTCCTAGCCATATAAATTTCAAGAGTTTCAACACTTCAGACCTCCTCATATAATCATACTACATCTTTGAAATTGAATGGCTTTCTCTTCTGATGTGCAAGCACTCCATGCTTCTTGCAAGCAGCAAAGATGAGGGCTTGCTCTGAGCTCCTCGGAATTATCAGAAGAATAACCTTTGTGACACCTGTGGTTTTCCAAGCCAGGACAGACTTTGTGCTGAATACTAATTATATCACCTTTTTGAAGTAAATAGAAACAAGGACTCTGTGGAGTGCTCAGACATATTAAAAGCATTCCATTATCTATTAAAAACTGAGGGGTAAAAAAAAAAAGGCAGTAATGTTGTTTAGCTATTCACATGGAAAATAGGTGCATACACAGGCAGCACTGCCTTACTTATCTGTTCTTGGTTTGGATTAGAGTATTTCCTATGCTAAAGTTGATAGTCTTTGTGTTATTTTTGTAAGTGTGAAGACTCTGAGTATATTTAACAAGAAATGGACTTAATCTACACATCACTTCTGAAATACAGTCAGTCTCTCCTAACTAATCACTTGGTCCCTCAGCCTCCCATTCTCGTTGGCATTTTTACAGTACCACTACAACAACCAAAGACTAAGCCTATAGAAAAAGATAGCTAACATCTTTCTGTTGTCTTAGCTCCCAGAACTTCCTTAGCAAACAAATTTCTATCTCAGCTCAAAGAGGCTACAAACAGGGGGCTGGGTGTAGATAGGACAACTCCTCAGTTTCTCTTTTTATGGTAATTAGGCACAAGATCATTCTAGCTCTGCTGTACGTATGTAATATAAAGTCAGTAGTTACAGGGCTATATTACTTTTTCTTTTGTGTTTCCTTTAGCTTGCAAGTCCTTCTGAGACACATTGAATGTACTGACATTGCAGCCTTCCATTTAATTGATGACCAACTTCCTCACTGCCCTCCCCACCATTTTTATCTGTCAGGGGAAAAGGTCCTTTTGAAAGTGTCAGGCAATATTTTTTTACGGAGTAGCATGTACTTTAAGACAGAAGTGGGGGAAAAGGGACACCCTCCCCCCTCTTTCTTTAAGTTGTAAAGCAGAGACAAACTGTGCTGACTACATGGACTAAACTAAACTGACTGAACTGTGTTTAGGCATACTGGCAGAAACTGATTAGGTTTTTGAATTCATCGCTTCTTTGAATAGAAACCATCAATAATCCTGTATGTAAAGCTAAAGCACAAAGCAATGCTGAATACTTTTAAAGGTCTTTTTTTCTTAAACTGAGAGAAGTACTAACACAAAATTTGTTTCTGTTATGCAGAATGTGCCTTTTCTTTCTATATGTCTCCTTTCTTTTCCAATCCATTTTGAGATTTAAAACCAAAAGCATGTGCAGAATGCAAAAGTGGATGTTGTTTTGTAACACATTTTCACCAAAGTGCATTTGTTTCTCTTACAGGTACTTGCTTCCTCAGAAAATGTAATAGTGCTGGATTTGTCCCAGTAAACATGGAAAGCAAGATCCTTAATTGATCAAAATCAGTAATACTTCACTGAAAACATTAATTGATTCTGCTCTGGCTCCCTTCACAGATTTGAACACTATTGCTTTCTGGAATCTGTGTCTCAATCTAGGGTCCTAACTTACATCTGTAGAGAAAGAAGCTTGTTAGTTGATGTTTAGAGCCTGCTTTGTCTAACTTCTTGTCCAACAAGCCTTTTGCCCTATTAAGATAGATAACATAATCCTAAAAATTTCATTGTGCATGCAAAAAGCTTGCAGGGATCCATTTACTACAAAACAAATTGCCAAAGGAGAAGAATAAAAATTGCAATTGATCTATAGATAGCGTTTAAAAAAAGAAAAAAAAAAAATCATAAAATTCAGCAAATATTCTGTCGATCATCTATCCCCTGAAAATGCTAGGCTTCTGTGCTCAGTGCTGTCATCATAGTCTATAATTAAAATGTGTTCATTATATATGTTATAATAATTATGCCACATAAATCAATTCATCTTAATATTGTTGTGTTAAGGTACTGTTTTTCAGTAGTACCCAGAGGTGTACCTAGCTGAAACTCCATTATACCGAAACAAATGTCAGTCCTTGCCTCCAAGAGATTGTGGTGAAAAGGACAAAAACTAACAAGTACTGAGGAAGTAAAATAAATATGGTAGGAATAATAAGGGGTTAGTTTAACACAAATAATATAAAGTGGTGTAAAAAAGCTCAGGTCACAATTTCTTACTTGCGTATAGGCTAAGAGATAGCAATATTCTGTATACAAAATGTTAGAAAGTAATCTGCTTTTTTTATGCAGGGACTTAATGAACTTAGAGGTACCTAATTCCCAAAAAGTTTATTAGTTAAAATTCTGTTCAAATACTTTGGGTGATATGAACAAATCCCAAGAATATTATGCTATTTACTGCTTCCCAGAATAACTTCTTTAAGCAGCACACATACTAAGGTAAATATTTTTAAGCTTCAAGGTGAGTTTGAAAAGAGATTTTAAAAGATTTTTTGGTATGCAGTTAATGTCTGAATTTGATCTCTGAGTAACCAGTATTAGGTATACAAAAACTAAAAAAAACAACTAAAAAAATAATGCTATTACCAAAGTTTGAAGAAGTAAACCAGAAAGTACCTACTGCTCCTGGAGTTTTAAAAAAATCCCTCCAACTGGAAGCAGACTTAAGAAAAACACCAAACCAAAACAGCCCTACTTGAATGTTTACAAGTCTTGATTAAAAAGCAGTAATAACCTTGCAAGTTTTAAAGCAGCTTCATTAAAAAGATGAGCAAACACAAACCCAAAAGATATGTATGTAGATTGGCTGGGGATGATGACAATATGCTATACAATAAAATCCACAATTACAGTTGTTTCCAAAGAATACACGCTCATTATGCACTTTGAATATAAACAAAAAAACCTTTTACATTTGGATCAATTACTCTAAATTCATTTACAGCTTTTGTGCATAAATTTAGAAAAAATATTTTTCTAGAAAACTCCAATAGCATCTATGGCACTTCACTGGAAGGAAAGGAGGCACACACTAGTTCCTTTACACTTTGCACTTAGAAGCAAATGAAATTCTAAAACAGATGGGATTAAATTCCAGAACTGAATATAGGCGAGTGAAATCAACATAAGGAAACTAGAAAAGAAAGGCAGGAAACAATTCATGAGTAAACTAGGATTTTGACCACCAGAATCAATATTGTAAATGTCAGGCAGTCGTGCTAGATGCGATCCATAGACACCATTAGGTAACTTTGCGGATGTGTGAGTATTGCATGGTGGAAACGTATGGCATCCCAGAAAACAGTATTAATTCCTTGATTACATTATCATGTGGATTTCTTTTCTCTGTTTTAGTCTACCTGGACCCAAATACTGAAAATGAATACAAGATCATGAATTGCTACCTTTTAAAATGATTTTCTGGTTTTACATTGAGCATGGGAATACTCCTTTCAATATAGAGAAAACAGCATTTAATCTTCCATGGCAAATAGCTGAGTAAGCAAATTATTCAGCACATGAAAGAAATGTCATGACAAACAAGATTATTAAAGCAGACCCTCCAGGTATCTTTTAGCCATTGGATTCCATAATCAGCTTCAATGAAGTAGCAAAAGGTAATTAGCCCCTGTGGGTATACTGGGCAGTTCCAGCAGCAACCCTAACATCAAAGGCAAATAATATTATAAATACAATTGATAGCTACTCTCTTGCATCAGCTACTTGATCAAATTGAGTTCTTCATCAATACCAAGACTTCAGAATGCAAATAAGTGTTTAAGAAAGAAACCAGCTGTCAGACAAATGCTGAAGCAAAATTCAACAGTAGTTTGATTTTTCTTAGCTGACATTGTGACAACAGCCAAAAGAACAGACTTTGGTCTAAATGTTGTAGACGTCAGAAAATATCATATTTCAGATATTTTAGTTGTGATTAGTTAAGGCTAAGAGAATTATTTTCTGATTGATTGTTTATTTCCCTCAACACACTTCCATATTTTAGGCTTTCCTTTGATAGCTCAGATACACAGATTAAACGTCTGAATACAAGGCAAAATATATAGCAACTATCTGATGACTTTCCTCAAACACACTGAGCAGTGAAACAGTAAGATGGTCTGCCAAATTCATCAGAAGACCACTTTGTACTTATTCTCACCCAAAGCTAAAGCTATTGCTTATATATAGCTGAGATCAAAAACTGTTTTCTTTTCCTGGAGTGTTTTTTTGAGTAACAGTTACTCTTGGCTTATGCCAGTGAATGAGAAGGATCTGGCCCTTATGTCTTTTTCAGCTACAATGCTAATTGAACAACTGTGTAAGAAAATAACTTGCCTCTAAATCTGAACTTTTCTGATAACACAGTGCTTATTTCCATTACTAGTTACTGCACAAAGTAAAAGTGTTGCAACATTGGATCAACAAGCATGTGCTTATGAGGAAAGTTCTTTTCAATTACTTGCAAAATATGCTTTAACAACAGCTATATCATTTTCTGTTTAGGAGAACAGATCACCTGAAGTGGCAAATGAGTCTGGCATTCAAATATACTGAATTCACTGATGGTTTAATGTGCAGGATTTTAGTAATCTCTTCTGTAAGTGGAAGAATAAAGGCAACACAAGGCATACATATTTTTATGTGAAAATCTGGTCTGTTTTGTGAACATTCATGATCAAATACTTCATAATTTTATCTCCATCTTTGTGGTTCAACGCTGCCATATTGTGCTGCTTGCCTCTAATGAAGTAATTAAAAAAAGTTACAGCAGAATGTATCAGAAGGGTCTTTTGTTCTTTCAGAGAATTAGTAAATGTACATGTGGAGGAAACACTTGTAGCTCTTAGACTCCTGTATGTGCAAAACATAATGTTATCTCAACATAATCCCTCTACAGAAAGAGAAGCACAGAGAGCTATATATCAGAAAAACACTCCTAACTTATAATTATGCAGTTCTTTTTATGAAAATGTTCTGACAAAATCTTACTTTAATTAAGGTAGTCACACAGGTTGGAATGTAATTGATAATCTACTGCATTTGGGAACTTCAGTCTGCAAAAGAGACTTCTCTTTCCCAAAGCACCTAAAGATTCTATTAAACTGGAATATATTGTCCTTAATATTATATCATATAATTTCCTTTTTCTCTCCATGTTTATGAATGAGATAGTTCCACATCATAAATTTAACAAAAACAGCCCATCAAAACACTCCTGGTAAGAAATCAGCACTTAAAGTAGCCTTTATTTGCCCCAAAGCCTTCATAATCTCTTCCTAGGTTGTACAAATAGTCACCTTGTCAGCTTTTCAGCCACATGAAATTTTTCACGCTTCCTCCTCAGCCCGTTTCCAAACTGCTTTAGTTATGCATTTGTTTACCATCTCTCAAGTCAACACGATATTATGCAGGTGAGAATAAAATAGATGAACCAGCCAAAGAATCTTTTGGATGTAATCATGGGGCACTGTTGTGGTCTAAGCCATAAATCACGCAGCCCGCTCACTCACTCCCCCCTCTTTCTTCCCCCCCACTCCCGGGGGGGGGGGGGGGAATGGGGTGAAGAATCAAAAGAATGTAACTCCCACGGGTTGAGATAAGAACAGTCCAATAACTAAGGTATAACACAAATCACTACTGCTACCACCAATAATAATAATGACCAAAGAAATGCAATGGAAGAGGATACAACTGCTCACCACCCTACAACCAAGCCATGAACTGTACTCATCCGGGTTCCTGCCCTGAGTTTTTCCATCCTGGGCATGACGTGCTGTGGTATGGAATGCCTCTTTGGTCAGTTTGGGTCAGGTGTCCTGTCTCTGCTTCCTCCTGGCTTCCCCTCCTCTCTGGAAGAGCATGAGACTCAGAAAGTCCTTGGTCAGACCAAAACATTCTAAGCCATAACTATAAACATCAGTGTTATCAGCGCAGTTCCCAGGCCAAAAGTCGAAAACACAGCACTGCACCAGCTACTATGAAGGAGAAAAATGACTGCTGCTGCTGAACGCATGACAGGCACCCATGAGGAAAAGCAGTAATAGAGATGAACTTCGTAGTTTACAGGCCTCTGCAACAGATTAGGAGTTAATGCTCATGAAAATAGTTTCTATTAAAGAAACCTAAGGGCATAAAAGATGCTGCAGCAGATGCTTAGAGAGATTCTAAAATACTGAACAATGAAAGAGTGGAAAAACATAATAAAAAGAGCTAAGAATAAAATCTTAATGCAATCACTGATCCTTTGTTGTTAAGCAGAGATTTAAAATGCTACTTGCTAATTTTTCCTTACTTGTTATAGAAGTACAAAAATCAATTCTTTCCCCAGCGCCCTCCCAGCCTGCAAGTAGAACTGAGCCCACTGCTTCTATTTAAGAGGGAAAATATGGATTTGTCCCTGTATAATAACTGTCAACATCAGTGTGCAAGAGGTAGGAGTACTTCACATTAAAAAAGGTAAGAACAGAAATGTGGGTTGGTTTAATGTGTTATTTGCCACTCCCAGACAAAGGTTTTATGCTTCTATGACTCCATTGCCAGTGCTGTGGTTTAAGCCCAGCCGGCCATGCAGAAAAGACAGCGGTGTTATCAGCTCTGTTCCCAGGCTGAAAGTCAAAAAAACAGCACTGCAGCAGCTACTAAGAAGGAGAAAAATGACTGCTACTACTGAACCCAGGACAGCTGGTTATAGAAATACAGTTGAAAGCACCTCAAAAGTAAATTAATTCTGTCAACGGGTGTGAAAATATTTCACTTCTCCATCATTAATAGTGAGTAAATGTTCCTCTAATAGACAACTGGTAACATAAATGGTGCAATAATGACCCTTGATTTTAGTCTTGCTATTATTTTTACAGTTTTTGTCCTAAATCAATCTCCAGGAGTCTTTTATTGTAAGAGAAAGGAAACAAAAATTCATTCGACTCCTATGTAGATTCAGTTATAATTAGAGGAGGTAAAAAAGACAAGCCTTAATTTTCATAAGTTATATTTGCATTTAATTTCACAACATAATAGTAAAATTGAAATGAACTGTCTTTATAAAATTGCATAGAGAAAGGTTAACATGAAGGAAAAGGTGACTCAAAAATAACTAATAAATTGGATGTAAACACTGATATCAACAACCTGTAGGCAATAAAAGAACAAAACCAAGTTTACACGTAAAAAAAAAAAAAAAGGCAACTTCAAGTGAGTACTGAACCCCCTTTTAACATTGCCTGGAGGCAAGGCAAACTTTAGGGCTTTTAAGGTGGCTTCTTACATACTGATGTTCCCAAACAGTATTTATTTGCCAAAACTGTGAGTAGCTACAATCCCATAAAAGCCAGTAATGTATATAACCTTCGAAAGGAAGCCTGTTTTTTAAATAGGAACTTTGGTAAAAGTTAGGGATTTTTGCCTGTAGTAAATCCAGTTTGAAAGTTTAGGTCCATTTGCATATTATTATTTAAATGCAAAGTTTTGTTTGCATATGATTCATTACAATTTCAAAGATTTTCAGAAATAGGTAAATTCATTCATAAAGCCAAACTTTCAAACACTGAACAATTAAGGGCATATATTCACAAAATATGCATGTCATGAAGTTATCTTAATTTACCCAATGAGAGGTGCATTTTAATCTTTTTAATAACATTGATTATGCAAATACTTTTTTAAATTGTGACTTTTTTGGAAGTTTTATCTTTCAGATAGAGACCATACAGTTCTGTTATCTGAAGTGACTGAGGGAGGTGTTTGACCAAATAAAGTACTGAAGTCCTCAATACAATTTTTGGAGGTAACAGTGTCCAGTTTCACAACCTGAAAGCTTCACTTTCATTTTCAACTTAAATCTAATACAAGAAGTCATGTTAAAAATTAAGATTTTCAACTTAAATCTAATACAAGAAGTCATGTTAAAAATTAAGATTTCTTTATGTAGCTCTCATTGCTTATATTGCAATAATAACATAATAGTTTAACCTGTTGCCAAATTGTGTATAGTTTCAGAGTTGCTCCACCCAGCTGTGATGACACCCTAATTATTGCAGCACACAAAACTTCATAGACAGGAGTAATCACATTCTAGTTGACACAAAAAAGCGAAGTATTCATGTTCAAAGTAAAAAGAGCAGTAATTCAGAATTGCTTTTGTTCTGTTTTTCTTTAGTGGGACTTGAACAAATGATGAATGTCAGATGTTCTTTGGTAAAGAAGCAGATAAACTTTTGCTACTACATACTTACAGAATAATTTAAAATTCCTGGGGCCATTCAGGTCTTAAGCTTAGCTGAAACCTAGCTTAAGCTTCCTCTGTAATAAATTTTAATCAAGCAGAGAGTAGTCTAACTTAAAGGTTTTTTTGTTTTGTTGTTTTTTGTTTTTTTTTCTGAAAACTTCTAGGTATCTAAAAGATTTGATGGTGTGTTTAATATAGCTGCTAATAGAGAAAGACAGGTGTCTTCACAGTTTACATGACACATCATAAGCAACCTATCTAAAATGGGTGAGCTGGGTTTCCCCAAGGCTATGAGTAAATTACTGTCCCAGCACACAAGAAGCCTCTGGAAGTGTCTGTCTTGCCAGAGGCATTTGAGGCAGACAGCATATTCTGGCTGCCCAACTGTTAAATGCCTCAATTGAGCTGCTTTCAAGTCCATCCATAACTATGGCAGTTGTCTTCTGGAAGAAGAAGTCTTTTTCTAAGCAGCATAATGGCAGCACAGCCTCACTAAACTGAATTTATAAATACCTGTCTGAGACTACTAGCACCAGTTGTTTTCAAATAGACCATAATATAGTGTAAGGCTGTTAACTCTGAGGATCCACTATCCTCTCTCTTTCTGACCCTCCACTTCTCAATTTTATGCATTAAAAATTTATTCTCAAAAAGTTACAATTTTCCATATCTGGAGCCAGATGCAAGCAGCTATTAAGTGAAAGTGAAAGTAAAAACATAACAAGACAAACATGAATTTAGAACAGTTCATTTCAGCGATATTCAACTATTTCATAAATTGGCCTCATCATACTGATATAGTGCATTAGACATAAAGCTCACTTTAAAATGGGGCAATGGTAAATACCTATAAACTTACAAGTAAATAGAGAAAAATATTATTTCTTTTTATATTTACCTTATATTTAGTAATGATAAGTAAATTTGATATTAATACTATTCATGTTAATGGTTAATAAAAGTTCAATAATTAGGAATCACAATGAAATGTCTTGAAAGGTGTAGAAACACAAATAAAGGCTGGAAGGGACACTGCCATCTAGCGATGTGATAAAAAGTTATCTCGATCATGCATCAAAAAGTTTCGTAAAGAAATAAACATAATTCTCAAAAAGGAGAAAATACACCTTTAAATTGGTAGAATGATTTTATGATCTTTTTGAAAAAAAAAACCCTACCAATGATACTATGCTCCGGTATGAGATAGACCTACTTATAAAGAGACATATATCTCTAAAAAAGTGAAATATTGCTCAGTGGCTCAGTGTCCAGCTGGAGACCGGTAACGAGTGGTGTCCCCCAGGGATCGGTGTTGGGACCGGTCTTGTTCAACATCTTTGTGGGTGACATGGACAGTGGGATTGAGTGCGCCCTCAGCAAGTTTGCCGATGACACCAAGCTGTGTGGTTCGGTTGATACATTGGAGGGAAGGAATGCCATCCAGAGGGACCTTGACACGCTTGTGAGGTGGGCTGATGCCAACCTGATGAAGTTCAACCATGCTAAGTGCAAAGTCCTCCACCTGGGTCGGAGCAATGCCAGGCACAGCTACAGATTGGGTGGGGAGGAGATTGAGAGCAGCCCTGCGGAGAAGGACTTGGGGGTGTGGGTTCATGAAAAAAATGAACATGAGCCGGCAGTATGCGCTTGCAGCCCAGAAGGCCAACCGTATCCTGGGCTGCATCAAAAGGAGTGTGACCAGCAGGTCGAGGGAGGTGATCCTGCCCCTCTACTCTGCTCTCGTGAGACCTCACTTGGAGTATTGTGTGCAGTTCTGGTGTCCTCAACATCAAAAGGACATGGAAGTGTTAGAACAAGTCCAGAGGAGGGCCACGAAAATGATCAGGGGACTGGAGCACCTCTCGTATGAAGATAGGCTGAGAAAGTTGGGGCTGTTGAGCCTGGAGAAGAGAAGGCTGCGTGGAGACCTCATAGCAGCCTTCCAATACCTGAAGGGGGCCTATAGGGATGCTGGGGAAGGACTCTTCATGAGGGACTGTGGTGAGAGGACAAGGGGTAATGGGTTTAAACTTAAACAGGGGAGGTTTAGATTGGATCTGAGGAAGAAATTCTATACTGTGAGGGTGGTGGGGCCCTGGAATGGGTTGCCCAGGGAAGTTGTGAATGCTTCATCCCTGGCGGCGTTCAAGGTGGGGTTGGACATAGCCTTGGATGGCATGGTTTAGTGGGAGATGTCCCTGCCCATGGCGGGGGGGTTGGAGCTTGATGATCTTGAGGTCCTTTCCAGCCCTTACTATTCTGTGATTCTGTGATTCTCTTAGAAAAAAATTCATTACCAAACATAATTATCATAGAATCATAGAATCATAGAATAGTTAGGGTTGGAAAGGACCTCAAGATCATCGAGTTCCAACCCCCCTGCCATGGGCAGGGACACCTCCCACTAAACCATGCCATCCAAGGCTATGTCCAACCCCGCCTTGAACGCCTCCAGGGATGAAGCATCCACAACCTCCCTGGGCAGCCCATTCCAGGGCCCCACCACCCTCACAGTAAAGAATTTCTTCCTCAGATCCAATCTAAACCTCCCCTGTTTAAGTTTAAACCCATTACCCCTTGTCCTCTTACCACAGGCCCTAATGAAGTCCCTCCCCAGCATCCCTATAGGCCCCCTTCAGGTATTGGAAGGCTGCTATGGGGTCTCCATGCAGCCTTCTCTTCTGCAGGCTGAACAGCCCCAACTTTCTCACCCTATCTTCATATGGGAGGTGCTCCAGTCTCCTGATAGTTCTCATGGCCCTCCTCTGCACTTGTTCTAACAGTTCCATGTCCTTTTGATGTTGAGTACACCAGAACTGCACACAAGACTCCAAGTGAGGTCTCACGAGAGCAGAGTAGAGGGGCAGGAGCACCTCCCTCGACCTGCTGGTCACACTCCTTTTGATGAAGCCCAGGGTATGGTTGGCCTTCTGGGCTGCAAGCGCACACTGCTGGATCATGTTCATTTTCTCATCGACCAACACCCCCAAGTCCTTCTCCGTAGGGCTGCTCTGAGTCTCTTCCCTGCCCAACCTGTAGCTGTGCCTGGCATTGCTCCGACCCAGGTGGAGGACCTTGCACTTGGCATGGTTAAACTTCATCAGGTTAGCATCAGCCCACCTCACAAGTGTGTCAAGGTCCCTCTGGATGGCATTCCTTCCCTCCAACTTATCAACCGAACCACACAGCTTGGTGTCATTGGCAAACTTGCTGAGGGCGCACTCAATCGCACTGTCCATGTCACCCACAAAGATGTTGAACAAGACCGGTCCCAACACCGATCCCTGGGGGACACCACTCGTTACTGGTCTCCAGCTGGACATTGAGCCACTGAGCACTACTCTTTGCGTGCGGCCATCCAGCCAGTTCTTTATCCACCGAGTGGTCCACCTATCAAATTGATGTCTCTCCAACTTAGAGAGAAGGATGTCATGGGAGACAGTGTCAAAGGCTTTACACAAGTCCAGGTAGATGACATCAACTGCTCTGCCCCTGTCCATCAGTTCCGTAGCCCCTTCATAGAAGGTCACCAGATTGGTCAGGCAGGATTTCCCCTTAGTGAAGCCATGCTGGCTGTCACCAACCACCTTGTTGGTTTTCATGTGCCTTAGCATGCCTTCCAGGAGAATCCGCTCCAAGATTTTGCCAGGCACAGAGGTGAGACTGACTGGTCTGTAATTCCCTGGGTCATCCATTTTTCCCTTCTTAAAAATGGGGGTTATATTTCCCTTTTTCCAGTCATCGGGAGCTTCACCTGACTGCCATGATTTTTCAAATATGATGGACAGTGTCTTAGTAACTTCATTTGCCAGTTCCTTCAGGACCCGTGGGTGGATTTCATCCGGTCCCATGGATTTGTATACATTCAGGTTCCTAAGGTGGTCCCGAACAAGATCCTCCCCCACAGTGGGCCCAGGGTCCCCACCCTCACCGTCCCTGCGTCTGCCTTCCAAGACTTGGGTGGTGTGGTCAGAGCATTTGCCAGTGAAGACTGAGGCAAAGAAGTCATTAAGAAGCTCAGCCTTCTCCAAATCCAGGGTAGCCAGTTCTCCCAATAGCTTCTGGAGAGGGCCCACGGTGTCCCTAACCTGTCTTTTTTTGGCAATGTACCTATAAAATCCCTTCCTGTTATCCTTAACATCCCTAGCCAAGTTTAATTCTAAGTGGGACTTAGCTTTCCTAACCTGTTCCATAGCTTCCCGGACAACATCCCTGTATTCCTCCCAGACCGCCTGACCTTGCTTCCACCTTTTATAAGCCTCTTTTTTCCTTCGAATTTTGCTTTGCAGCTCCTTATCCATCCAAGGAGGTCTCCTGGCCCTCCTGCTGAACTTCCTTCTAGTTGGGATGCATCGCTCCTGAGCTTGCAGCAGATGATCCTTGAATATCAACCAACAGTCTTGGGCTGCCCTGCCTTCTAGGGCTGTATCCCATGGAACCTTACTGAGCAGGTTCCTGAAGAGGCCAAAGTCTGCTCTCTTGAAGTCCAAGGCAGTGAGCTTGCTGCACGCTCTTCTCACTGGCCTGAGGATCTCAAACTCAACCATCTCATGATCGCTGCAATCAAGGCTGCCCTGGAGCGTCACATTCCCAACCAGCCCTTCCCTGTTGGTGAGGACGAGGTCAAGCATGGCACCTCTCCTTGTCGGCTCCTCTATTACTTGCAGAAGGAAGTTGTCTTCCACGCAATCGAGGAACCTTTTGTATTGCTTGTGCCGGGCTGTACCATCCCTCCAACAGATATCAGGGTGGTTGAAGTCTCCCATGAGAACAAGGGCCTGCAAGCGTGAGGCTGCTCCTATCTGCCTATGGAGCGCTTTGTCCAGCAAGTCCCCTTGGTCAGGCGGTCTGTAACAGATCCCCACAATAACTACTTCTGTTTTCTACATAAAACCAGGCAAATATAAAAGAAAATTTATCAGAATAAACTAGTGTCAATTAAATGCTATTGCTTCACTGCTGGCTCTGAAACCCAACATCTACATTGCTGTTCTTTGCTGTTACATTATTTCACAGAAACAATGCTGAAACATTCATGAGGACATAGAATCATAGAATCATAGAATCATAGAATAGTTTAGGGTTGGAAAGGACCTTAAGATCATCTAGTTCCAACCCCCCTGCCATGGGCAGGGACATCGCGATGATCTGACTCCAGGGTAAATGTTTTCTGCTATGTTGTAAAAAGAAGGCATGGATGACTCTTTCTTTTCACAGAAATAAGCCTTCATGAATCTCAGGTAATGCTGGCAAGTGTTGCATGTTTAAGGGCAAGTCCTGGACTTCAACAGATCTAGTAAAGCATTTCTAATGAGTTCTGTATCTGAATAATAACAATATTTTTTGAGTTTTAATTGCTTCTCTAATAATGAATACATATCCATTGTATATACCCATTTTATTCACTATGCATATCCGTTGTATTTATCTATTACATTCAAAATCAGTGGAGGAACTAAAACTCCCAAAAATATGATTATAGTCGTGAGATCACTCTTTGATGAATTAAGATACAGAACTCATTAGAAATGCTGTACTAGATCAATTGAGGATTCATTCTATGAAAGCAATTGCACTAGTGAAAAGGTTAAATAAAAATCACCTGAGAAGGGAATGGATGCAAGATCAAAAATAACAGCAAAAAAGCAAGGATGTCTAAATCAAAAGAAATACTTTGCAACAGCAATATAATTTTTAGATATTATTCCATGTGTGATGGAAAAAAAAGAACAAAAATTAAAAAAGACACAAATAACAAGGGTATAAATATTGACATTGCAGCAGCAATTGAATTGACATCATAATCTCTTGTCAAGCTGCACAGTGTCTCTTACTCTTGCATTGAAATACAGCAGCTTTAAATGTCATCCTAATTATACTGGCGGAGCAAAGTGTCCTCAGGGAAATATGAAGTGGAAGCAAAAAAACACTGCCTTCCCATGCTGTGGGAATGGCACTTATACTTCCATTGTAGTGCTGAGGAATACCTTGCTACATTTGTACCTAAAACATTAACCATTGTTTATTTATTTGGCTGCTTTTGTCTTTATTATACACTGTAAACATTTACATCTGTGATCATGGTGTTTCTCTTCAAAAAGGTTTGCTATTTTTTTCAAACGTTAAGAGCCAGATGAAATATTAAAACCAAAAGTACACTTCATTATAACTCCCAGATTTATTTTTTTTCTCTTATTCATTTTCTCTAGATACATAAAGCCCCGTTGTTACAAGACCATTTATTTTTCTTTTCTCAGGATGCTTGTGAAGTGGGAACATATGATCAATTCCTTTAAAGAGATGAAGAATAGAAGCACAGAAAGAAAAGTCCAGATCTTCAGAAAACACAGCAATTGCTATTCTTGCCAACAGGAAAAAAGTGCAGCCTAATTCATTTTTTTGACTGAGGATAGACATATATAGAGATAAATTTCCTTGCAGAGGTCTAAAAGGACACATTTCCAGACAGGGGTAATACTATAAAACCAAGCTACATTTCCATTTCACCTTTAGAGAAAAATGTAGTAGCCAAATAAATAGAAACTACTATCACTAAAGTAGTAGTAGTCATAATTGCAGTATTAGTAGTAGTAGCGTTAGTAGTAACAGCAGCAGTAATAGGAGATACTTCTGACCAGATATCCCCAGGCATGGCTCTTCCTCAATTGGAAAGAGTTACAGTGCTACAGTACAGCCCACAGATCAGGAATTTGCTGGAAGGGACAGCTGTACATGGCATTGATCAGAAAGCAGAGCAGATGATAGACACATTTGCTTTTCTAAATAGCTGCAGAGGGAGTTTCTACACCTGGGACTCAAAGATGTTCTTTTTTATATGTTCATCCACCACAGAAGCTTTTATCTTTATTGTAGCAGGGAGTTTATTTTTGGTTGTGGGGGAAGTTGCCCACAGAATATTACTCTCCTCTCCATAGTATGTACTACCTGTCATATTTTATAGAGTAGTTCACATTCACTTTCATCATAAAGCTTTCAAAGGACCATATTACATAGAAAGGAAAGTTGTTCTCAGAAGTGAAACAAGATGGTTACCTAAAAAAGTACTAGCTTCATATGTCAAAATTATTTCCTTAGTGGAAAAAGTTGAGAATAAATGAAAGGTCTGAGCTGGAGCTCGGAGATGCACATCATCCTTCTTTCCTCACAGAAGTTGCATAGGATGGTTTGAATCAACAATTTTTTTTCTACACAATGTCCTCAATTATAAAAAATACTTCTACAAGATTGCAGTAACTCCACAGATGTGCAGACCTGGGCTTTTTTAATTTATTGTGTTGGTGGGCTGCATTTCTCCTTTATAAGTTACACCCTAATGCTTCTCTGAGGGTATATAGGAACAGGGGAGCATTCAAAGAATTCTAAATTTTGCTTTGACTTCTCTGACATAGCCTCAAACCAAAGTTTGTGGTTTCCAGTTCTGCTGTTTTCTTCCACTGTTTTTATAGTTTTAAAACAATAACCTGAACCAGGAGAAACAGTGTAGAATTAGACGAGATTTATTGCTAAACTGATCTTTAACTTGTGTGCTGAAAAATGCAAGCTAAATGTAAACCTTTAAATTATTAGCACATAACAAAGATTATTAGTTTACAAGCTATTAAGTATAATTCAGATGATTGATATTTTACACCAGTTAAGAAAGTTTTCGAATAAATCTAAGAAAAATAGTGGTACAGTATTATGTTAGAAGGATAATATCGAAAATACCAAATAACTTCTAACTCTGCCTGTCATTCATAGGTAACATACTATGAATAGTAGTATATAACGGCTTGATATATTGCATCATATGTCATTGCATGCATACATAGTGTCACATAGAATCATAAAATAGGGTTAGAAAGGACCTCAAGATCATCTAGTTCCAACACCCCTGCCATGGGCAGGAGCACCTCCCACTAAATCATGCCACCCAAGGCTCTGTCCAACCTGGCCTTGAACACCGCCAGGAATGGATCATTCACAACTTCCCTGGGCAACCCATTCCAGTGCCTCACCACCCATACAGTAAAGAACTTCTTCCTCATATCCAATCTAAACTTCCCCTGTTTAAGATTTAACCCATTACCTCTTAACCTATCTCTATAGTCCCTAATGAAGAGTCCTTCCCCAGCATCCCTGTAGGCCCCCTTCAGATACTGGAAGGCTGCTATGAGGTCTACACGCAGCCTTCCCTTCTGCAGGCTGAACAGCCCCCAACTTTCTCAGCCTATCTTCGTACGGAAGGTGCTCCAATCCCCTGATCATCCTCATGGCCCTCCTCTGCACTTGTTCCAACAGTTCCATATCCTTTTGATGTTGAGGACACCAGAATTGCACACCATACTGCAAGTGAGGTCTCACAAGAGCAGGGTAGAGGGGCAGGATCACCTCCCTCGAACTGCTGGTCACACTCCTTTTGATGCAGCCCAGGACACGGTTGGCTTTCTGGGCTGCAAGCGCACACTGCCAGCTCATGATAATATTTTCATTGACCAACTCCACAAGTCCTTCTCTGCAGGGATGCTCTGAATCTCTTCTCTGTCAAGCCTGTAGCTGTGCCTGGCATTGCTCCGACCCAGGTGGAGGACCTTGCACTTGGCATGGTTAAACTTCATCAGGTTGGTATCAGCCCACCTCACAAGCGTGTCAAGGTCCCTCTGGATGGCATCCCTTCCCTCCAACGTATCAACCAAACCACACAGCTGGGGGTCATTGGCAAACTTGCTGAGGGCGCACTCAATCCCACTGTCCATGTCACCCACAAAGATGTTGAACAAGACCAGTCCCAACGCCGATCCCTGAGGGACACTACTTGTTACTGGTCTCCAGCTGGACATTGAGCCATTGAGCACAACTCTTTGTGTGTGGTCATCCAGCCAGTTCTTTATCCACCGAGTGGACCGCCTATGAAATTGATGTCTCTCTAAGTTAGAGAGAAGGATGTCATGTGAGACAGTGTCAAATGCTTTGCACAAGTCCAGGTAGATGACACCACCTGCCCTACCCCTGTCCATCAGTTCCATAGCCCCATAATAGAAGGCCATCAAATTTGTCAGACAGGATTTCTCCTTAGTGAAGCCATGCTGGCTGTCACCAAGCACCTTGTTGTTTTTCATGTGCCTTAGCATGCCTTCCAGCAGAATCTGCTCCAAGATTTTGACAGGCACAGAGGTGAGGCTGAGTGGTCTGTAGTTCCCTGGATCATCCTTTTTCTCCTTTTTGAAATGGTGTTCATATTTCCCTTTTTCCAGCCATCGGGAACTTCACCTGACTGCCATGATTTTTCAAATATGATGGACAGTGTCTTAGTAACTTCATTTGCCAGCCATGTATACATTATAAGATGTATTGCATAATATTTTAGAACTCTGTAGTCACAACAATTCAATATAAGCCTGTTGGCTTCTGTAATGATTTTTTTAAAATTCTGAACTTTTTTTCCTTAATTTATCTATAAATTAATAGAAGCAAAATATAGGTAAATTAAACCTACCACAAACTACAAAATTTTAGGTGCCACAGCTAATTAAGTTATAGTGTCATTGGATGAATAATCTGCTTCTTTAAAATTTAGGTTTAAAAAAGCCTCCTATGTGTCCTGTTCACAGTTCTTGTAGTATCTGTTATCTAAAAATGTAGTTTTAGAAAAGCAGAAGAACTGACCCTCCAGCTGGTATGGTGGGTGAAAGACACTTGGGTACAGCAAATTTTCATGTTGTTTTAATTCCAGCCTTGTCTTGGAAGTCCATTTCCATTTGAAGATAAGACTGAAAAATAGGACTGAATCTGAGATCACTGGATTTGCAGAGGTAAAAAAAAAAAAAAAAAAAAAAACTAAACCAAAAAGTATTAATATAAGGAAAGAGGCAGCAGGATGTGTAGGAAATTGGCAGTATTCAGAGCGGTGATCAGTTATTTTTACCCAGGCTGGCAGTCTGTCAAAAGTGAGATCCCCTAAGGATTGATACTAGGCCCACACTGTTCAATATCTTCATAAATTATCTGGAGGATGGGGTCAAAAGCACCCTCACCAAGTTTGTTAATGACATCAAACTGGATAGTGTGGTGGGTATCTCAAAAGGGAGAGACATTTTACAGAAAGAATCTGGACATGTTGGAAGAGTGAGGTAGCAAGAACAGTATGAAGCTTAACAAAGAGAAGTGCAGTCCTGCAGCTGGGACAAATAACCAAGGCACACAGAACAGGCTAGGATCTGTGTGACTGCAGGGCACTTTGCTTAAAGGGACCTGGGGTGGACAAAAAACTGAACAGATCAGCAGTGCACTGCTGCAGCAGTCATGGCAAATCAGATCCTGTGCATCTACACAAGCATTACTAACAGATAAAGACATGATCATCCCATTCCACTAAGCATTTGTCAGGTTGTATCTGGAGTCCTGTGTCCAGTTCTGGTCTGCACAGTTCAAGAAAGATGTGGGTAGATGTAAGAGTGGCTAGAGGACAGCTGCAAAGATGATCAAATTGCTGTAGAGCTTGTCCATGAAGAAAGATGAAGGGTTAGGTCTTTTTTCCCCTGGAGAAAAGAATGCTTGGAAGGGGCCTCATCACAGAATCCCTGTACTTAAGGGAGGCTACAAAGAGGACAGAGGTTCTCTATTCATAAAGAGCTACATGGAGAAGACAAGCAGCAACAGATACAAGTTGCACAGGGAGAGTTTTCATCTTGACATAAGAAAAAAAATTTAGAGTAAGAGCAGCTATTCCCTGGAATAGCTTCCCCAGATATGTGGTAGAGTTACCACCACTGGAGGTTTTCAAGACATGATTAGACAGTGCTAGATAATCTCATCTGTGCTCTTTGCCACAAAAGGCTGGCTCAAATGTCCCTTTCAACCTGTATTGTTCTATAATTCTAGGAAAAGGCAGGATCTGCAACTGGAATAGTCAGATACATGATTTGCAGAGATTCCAGACAGTGTTCGTGAAGAGGACCAGTGGTTTTATGGCCTCCTTGTGTAGCAGTGCTGGAATGTGAAAAACATTTCAACTGAAAGTTAACTTTACAAAATTTAAGTAACACCTAAATACTAGTTCCTACCACTCTAAGCAGTCTTTTGTAATCCAGCCTTCATTTCTGCTTCTTATTTCAACTGGAAGGCTTACTTTTAATGACAATACTGTCTTTATCACAGAAATCAAAGGTCTGACATGTCAGATTTTGCTGGAGAGTATACAGTTGCTCAGCTTCCCTGAATCAAGGCAGCAACTGGAAGAAAGCCACCATTCTGGAAGAAGAACACTACCTCAACAAGGTTGTTAAATGTTCTCTTTGGCCTTATTGCTGCATTAATGAGTCATTAAAAGGTAATCTTTTGCAGAATGTACCTAAGTAGGATAATCTGCATATTTAATATTCACAAAATCATGCCCCTCTGGAGCTAACGATTTAAAAAAATTATCTCATTTATGACAGAGAAAAGAAATTTTAATAAAATATAGTTATCATTTATTTCAGTTTATTTGAAACGTTAAAATTAATGTTTTGGGCTGCATGGAAAAAGATTAAATGAATGAAAAATCAATCAAAACTCTTCACCTTTTTAACAGTGTCTATGTGGGATAAAGGAAGAGACAATTCATGATGGAAATCCATATTACCACAGTGATTTCATGTTTTCCAGTCTCATGTCTACTGCACCAATAGAAACTCTCTAAAGAATATAATGAAATAACATCCCTGTAGGTAATTACAGCAGGAAATGCTTCAGTCAACTGACTACACCTCCTGTCATGTGACGGAGAAGTAATCTTTCTTCCCTTTTTCCTGTCAGATAGCTGAGAACAAAGATAAGGAGCAGTTTCTGTCAGCATGCCTGTATGTCACAGTAATCGGTCCCAGCTGAGCAGCTAAAGTCAGCAAATTGACATTAATTTTAAAGCATTTTCGACAGTTACCTCTGACTCATGTGCCAATTGAGGTGGATTCCTTGTGGATTCCTTGATGTCAACTGGATTACCTACTGACTCAGCTAAAATGAGTGGGAACAGATGTAACACCCGTGTAATCAAACTCATCAAGGTTTATTCTCATATGTGAAAATATGAGACTACTTCTATTGAATAAATAACCCTGAAGTCTTTATATATTTTTTAAATGTAACTTTACCAGGAGAGTCATCATCTTCCTTTCATTAAAACCCTTACAACTTCTTATACTTTGAAGCTGGCACAAAGTGAACTCTTTCAGAGGGTTTGTGAGTTGCCAAGTTTACAGATATTATATGCTGTTTAATCAAGTACATTACGATTCTTTCCATCATTCACACTTTGAAGGACTTTTAGAAATTCTGGCTGGCTTTTATATATTCTGCATAAACAGAAAAGACCTAAGAAGCATTTTCCATATACAATTATAGAGAAGTCTGTGTTGCTTTAGTCTGAAAGCTCAGAATGGAAAAGTTTCAATTGGAAAAAAATTATTTTTTTTTTCTTGGTGAGAATAATGTGCTTTTGCTTTCTGTGTGTGGTTTCTGAAAAGTCAGAAAATAACTGAGAAAATCAGGGTGAAATGAGGAGATGTGGAAGATGCCTGCAGCTTGGCCTCCACTGCGAGCAGCAGTTGGGACTTCGTGTAGATGGTTGGAAGAAGGCTTTATGAAAGAAGGAAACAAGAGTGAAGAAAAGGAACTGACTACAGGCAAGAATAGAACATGTAGACGCTGTGTTAGCAATAAGTGATTGTAGATATGCTGCGTTTGCAATAACGTGATCATAATATGCTGTGCATGCAATAATGTAATCATAAGACTAACATGATATAAGCTTGTCCTAAGAAAAAGAATAATGTCATAATCTTGTGATCAATACTCTATACAGAAAAAAGGGAACAGAAAATTGCTGTGTGGGGCTAGAATAAGGGTATAAAGCTTGACCTGTATCTCAATAAAAGGTCTTCTCTTCACCTCACGAGAGGAGTCTGTGTCATCTGTCGTCGCAAGGAGGGGCTGAAATGGAGACAGTAGTGCAGAAGAAAGACAACAGTTCTTGAGGCAACAGTATCTTGAGAGATGAGTTTTAAATAACACAAGTTAGAGAGTCTCATACTAAAGTATCTGATATGCATAAATTATATATTAGCTTTTGTTGCTCTGAAATTGCTTTTAATCTTGTCACTTTGTTTCTTTCAGATACCTCATAACTTCATGTACACACACAAAAACAAAAGAGAGAAAGAGAGAAAAAAAGTCAGCACTGCCCAGTAGTGAGCATGTTTCTTAAAAGGATTCTTTTATTATTAATGAAATAGAAAACCAGTCTCCCAGATGTCATTATATCATAGAATGAGAGAATGGTTTGGGTTTGAAGGGACCTTAAAGCTCATCTAGTTCTAACCTCCCTGCCATGGGCCCGGACACCTTCTACTAGACCATGTTGCTCAAAGCCCCATCCAACCTGGCCTTGAACTCTTCCAGGGATGGGGCTGGCACAGCTTCTCTGGGCAACCTGTGCCAGCACCTCACCACCCTCATGGTGAAGCATCTTTTGCTAATATCTAATCTAAATC
This sequence comes from Amazona ochrocephala, assembly GCA_039720435.1. NCBI lineage: Eukaryota > Metazoa > Chordata > Aves > Psittaciformes > Psittacidae > Amazona > Amazona ochrocephala. The sequence goes on from CM077878.1 coordinate 28,334,875, forward strand.
TAACGTCTTTCAGTGTAAAAACATTCTCCTTTGTCCTATCACTACATGCCCTTGTAAAAAGTCCCTTTCCAGATCTCTTGTAGTCCCCCTTTATGCATTGGAAGGCTACTATAAAGTCTCCCCTGAGACTTCTCTTATCCAGGCTTGAAAACGCCCAACTTTCTCAGCCTGTCTTCATAGAACAGGTGCTCCAGCCCTCTGAGCATCTTTGTGGCCCTCTTGTGGGCTTCCTCCAACAGGTCAATGTCCTGATGTGGGCCCTGGAGCTGGACACAGTAGCCCATATAGGGTCTCATGAGGGTGGAATAGAGCGGAAGAATTGGCTCTCTTGACCTGCTGATGAATAGTCATTTTGACTAAAATAGTCATGGCTTTTTAATATCATCTTTAACAAGTGTTCCCTGCACAAATTTATATATATATTATGTTCTTTGTAAAAAAACACAAATTGGGACAGAAGAAATATGAAGTAACATTATGTAGGTAACTATAATAGATTTTCAATTATCTCTTTCTGGAGCTTCCTCAAAGCAAGAATGTTCCTGAACATTTTTCAAAAGTTTTCACTAGTTTCTCTTCCAAGAGATTATGTAGCAATTCTTCTTTTCTTTTTGGTTATAATCTGAACACTGAGATATTTCAGCTCATAAGAATATCCTGCTACACAGAGTAGAGATGCTGGTGCCTTTGTGTTCTTTGTAATATAAGATCAGGGTATTTGGCTTGAGAAAGTTTTTTTTTACCTGATTTGAAGACTTCAAAATGCTTGCTAGTGCCAAAAGAAAGTCAGGTAGGGACAAACGAGATGTCACCTCCAATGCCCTCAGAAAGTTTCTTTCTACTAGTGGCTCAGGTCCTTCTAACCGCTTGTGAAAATTATGTTGTATTGAGAGATTTGTTGCAGTCCTTTTCCTTTCCCAGCTGGCTGCTATGAATATCCTTACAACATTTCCATAGAGAAAATGGGATTGAGTACACTTAGACCAGTTGTAGACGTGAAAGTGAGCATGGTTGTTACACTGCCACCACCAGCTTTAAAAAGAGCAAGCTGGCCTGCTTGAAATGAGACTTTGCTAAAATATCATTGGGTTGTTGAACTTCTATATAACTAGTATTTCACTTGATGCTGAAAGACATTTGAAGCGCAAGCAAAAGTTATAAGCAGTTACAGTGAAAAGAACAACCCTGCAATCCGTCTTTCTATTAGTTCTTCTGGTATATATTTTTAGTGTATTTTTTTAAAGAAAGAGTGAAGAACAAAGACAACAAGTATACGCTTTTACTTGCAGTAATTCCCTCTCAAACAATAATACTTATCCCCCAATGAACTATAAAGGTGTTAAGTTCCACATCTAAAAATGTGCACAGGAAATGCAACTGTTGGATACGCGGACATAAACTCTATGTATGGCAAGCAAATACAATAACTTGCTGTTACCAAAATGAGGAATTCATACCCTCTTGTATCATCTATTTATCTGCTGCTCTTAGCTGCACTCATTCATTTTGCTAGACCCCTCAAGTTAGCCAGTTAAACTTTCATGGTCAGAGGAAATTAAACCAGGAAAAATGTGAGCAGCTTTCTTTTCAGTTGGAATGGAGCTAAAGTCTTCAGCAGAAGGGAGTTTGTGGGATTTCAGATTTGAGGTGCTGAAAGTGATGAGGTGCCCAAACAGTGAGCTGTTAGCTTGAGTCAGCTGATTCTAGGAGCAGCTCTCAAGACTGCAGCATATGAAAGCCTGCATTATATCATTTAGTATTAAGGGCTTAATTAATCATCTATATTGGATCGAATTAATCACATTCATGAAAGGATCACTGTGTCTCATTCCTTTCTCACTCTCAGACCTGAATGTCCACGAGACATGTCTCTTCCTATTCAGGAATCACAATCCCAAGTTTGTCTTGTCTATGCCGTTTGTATAAAAAACTCAGGGGGGCCGATGAGTCTGAAAAAGCATGTCCTGAAAAGGATCTTTCTTTTCTATAAAGTATCTATAAAGTGGAAGCCAGAACCTGGCTTTCTTTTGCTCCATTTTGGGATATCAACCCCAATCTCCTGGCAGCAAACTGTTTCTACTAGGTTGTAAAGTCTCCTTCCTTCAGCAGAAATCCTGTTATATTAAGTAGCATAATGAGCAGTCCTTTTGGGTTGGTTGCAGAACAGCATCTAGGCCTGGTTCTTAGTATATCTTTTGTGTGGATTTTAGTATTTCTTCAGTATATTACTATTTTGACTGTTTCCTGTATTTGAGAACAGTTAAATGGAGAGTCAGAGGATCCAAACTGTGGATTAAAAAGTGCAGGCATCTTATGTATATGCACTGTTTATAATCTGGAAATGTCTGATAAAATTAAAAAAGCAGGGAGATCTAAGCAAGAATAAAAGGAGGAAACGGTGATTTCAAGTAGGAGTGCGTCTTGTGGGACCTTGGTAGCAATTTTGAAGTGTTATCTGGGAAGAAGGAAAAAGAAAAAAGAAGTCACACAATCTTTTTTTTATGTTTAATACACACACACACACAAAGTTTCTTTTTTCTTGTATATGGTGTTCCCTTGAAGTTTTTCAAGTATTTAAAAATACATATTATGAGAAGCTTTGGAATAAGCTATACCTTATTAGCTGAAATACCTCAGGAAAGTCAAAGTGACTCTGAAGCAAGAAGTGAGCTATTCACCTTTTTTTGATAGTCATAAGCAAGTATTTTCTTGAACTGAAACATTATTTGAAGGGAAAGCTAAGTATAGAGTTTTTAGGCCAAATAACAATCGAAAAAACAGACAAGTTTCCAGGGTTTCAAACCCTTCTTCAAGGTCTTGTATTCTCAATGTCTTCTTGTAAAAACCCTACACATACTCAAATGCTGATAAGCCTTAAACATGTGAATATTAGTGAAGACTGTCACTCTTACCACTCTGTCCTGGGTTCGCAGCAGCAGTCATTTTTCTCCTTCTTGGTAGCTGGTGCAGTGCTGTGTTTTTGATTTGGGGCCTGGGAACAGCTCTGATAGCACCAGTGTTTTCAGTTACTGCTTGGTGATGTTTAGGCTGGCCAAGGACTTTGTGACTCTCATGCTCTGCCAGGAAGGAGGGGAAGCCGGGAGGAAGGAGAGACAGGACACCTAACCCAGACTAACCAAAGAGGTTATTCCATACCACAGCACGTCATGCCCAGGATGTAAAAACGGAGAGCAGAGACCCAGAAGGGTGGTGGAGGTGCACAGTGGCGGCTCGCGGCCGGTAGGGGTGCATGGTGGGGGGTGCACCGTGGGGGGTGCATGGTGGGGGGTGCACCGTGGGGGGTGCACGGCTTGGTCAGGCTGCATGGTGAACTATTGTATTCTTTCCTTGTATTTCTCTTGTCATTATTATTATTGGTGGTAGCAGCAGCGGTTTGTGTTATACCTTAGTTACTAAACTGTTCTTATCTCAACCTGTGGGAGTTGTATTCTTTTGATTCTCTTCCCTATTCCCCCGGGACTGAGGGAAGAAAGAGTGGGGAGTGAGTGAGAGAGCAACTGCATGGGTTTATAGACTTGAACCACAACACACTCATAAGCATTTGCCCAACTAGCAGTTAAATTCAATATGACAAGGGTCAGACATCTCTTTTTTTTTCAGATCCTGTCAACTGCAATTTAAAATCAGTGAAGATGGTTAACATTTTTATTTCCTGAGGTAGCAAAATGTCTATCATCTGGAATGTCTTTAACCTTGAAGTGTTATGAGTGAATCCCTGCACTCTTGATGGCTTAATTAGCAACCCCAAATACCTGAAGTGACCATTTGGGCAACTCTGTTAACACAGTGATTGCTGTCCTTCAGCCTCTTGGGTAAACTTTAGGAAATCTTCAGTTTATCAGTTCTGTTTGCATTATCAATCAAACATGTTCTTTGGCATTATGATTCAAAATGTCACCCAAATGGTCTGAAAATTGTATTTGGAAAACTTAAAGAGCAGTTAATTACTGAAGTAACTGAAAGGTCAGGAAACATTACTTTGGGAGATTTTTGTACTATTTTTTATTAATAAATTCCTAGAGAGTGTTAGAACCACAGGTGGGTAGCAGGCAAAGTACTTTGCAGAAACCAAATATAAATAGATTGCATCAGGTAAACAGGAACTGAGGGGCATGCTTAGAACTTTAACTATTTATTTGCAATTTATAACATAAAGATCATATTATGTACTACGTACAGTGGATGGGGTGATCTTCATTGACCACTGTCTAAATATGTGACATCTACAGTACAGCTCTAATAGCCACTGCATATACTGTACATACTGTGAACAGTAGGAAAAGAAACTAAAAGAAACCTGAGATGCACAGAAGACAGGAAAAATAAAAGGGTAGGAAACAAATTTCAAACAGAGCAGGAATAAGGTCCTGTCATCAGCTGCCATGGAATATAACTTGTAAAACTACAGAGCTGCAGAGTTACAACTCTTTTTTAACCCTAATGCTCTGTGCTCACTACGATTTTGTCCATACAAATCAGGTGAGGAGTTTAATGAAAAGGATCAAAAAATTTTAAATGTATTTATATTAGCATGTATTTGTATTAGATAAAAAGAAATATGATTCTTTTACAGTCTTAAGAAAATAGACTGCGAGAACACAGTGATGCATTTACATTGTCAAGTTGCTGGTTTAATAAGTAGCTACCAAAGAAATCTTTAAAAAATCTGAGAGTAGTACTTGTCAACCCCTCTATGTGATCTTAAAAAACTGTGTATAGATTTAAAAATTTTAAAATAGCAAAGGTGCAATAACATATTTAGAAATTCATTCATATTCAATTTTCCAATTACTAGGTGTTTTTATATTTCTTTGGGTTTTTTTTCTAATATATGCTAAGGAGCTTGACACTTTAGACATCACATATTTTCAGTGGAATTTCTTCCTTATCTTAGTAAGAGTCACAATCCTGGACACAGTGTGGCTTAATCAAAAAACTACATCTAATCTCAGCATAGCCTAACTTTGGCTCTTCCATCCATTCTCTTGGGAACTGCATGACCAGCCTCACAATTGTTCTTTCCTCCTCTTCCTACAATGAATGCTTGAATGCAGAAGTCCACCTCCTCAAAGAAGGTGGGGAAAAAATATTTATTCTTCTAAAGTGGTTTTGTCCATCAGACTGCCCCAGCCATGTTCCCAAGTTTTCCTGCATCAATTGTTATGCAAATGATGGTACACTGAGAAAGGAAAGAGGCTTTATTTTCACTTAATAGAGCTATCCAGTACAAGTCCTCTTGAATAAAAGAATAAATGCACAAGGTTACAATTTCAAGGTGAAAACAGCTCAAACATCAAACTGCAGAAGGCAAATCCATCTCTATAGTAATTCCAATTAAGACAGAGCTCAGTTCAGTTCTGTGTGTGGAGTTTCTGGGGCACACAAAATGTGAGAATCTTTAGTAATGCATTTCAGATGAATATTGTTTAGCAATGAATTTCAGGTGGATACTGTCCACAGATTTTTAAGAGGTGACTGTTCATGGAAATACTCTGAAATGCAGTCACAATTTTCTTATGCTTATTGCAAACTGTTCACTCATTCTGAAAACAAAATGGTTCCTAAAAAAAAAATATTTCTTAGAAATAGGATATGCATTTTTCCAGACTATCTTCAAGATCATGGAGCAGAAAAAGAAGCAAGCAAAGAGCTTTTTACTAAATAAACAATTCATAAATAAATGTTACTGCTTCCAGCCCTTTCACTTAAAACACTTACTTCTAGCATGTTTGCTTTCAGCTTTGCAGTGAAAAATATCCAGGCTATTATTTGGAACTCATTATGTGTAGTTTCATGTGATTCAGTCTGGGTTTTTGTGTGCTGCACATACAGTCTTTATAATTCACGTGCAACACAATCTGCCATTAATGTTACATCACAAGATAAGAAGCAGATGCATTAGGAATGCTAGATGAGTAGATGCCTTCGAAGGAAACTAATAGATGTGATAACATACATACAAAACTATTTGCAAGGCAAAAATTTATAAGATACAGCAGTAGTGAAATGGCAAGATAAAAAGAGACGAGTAACATTAGAACAGAATGGTTAATGAAGCACTATTCCAGAAGATCATGGAAGTAATGTAATGTTGTCACATGAAAAATCAAATAAGATCCTTGAGGTAGGAAAGGAAAGGAACTTGGTAGCATTGTTGGATTGGCAACATGGACACTCAGCATAAAAATAATTGCTTGCAATGTAAGTATATTAAGTAGGTAATAAGTATGTATTAACCAAACTAGAAAGACCTTTGTAGATCTAGATGCTTATCCTCCTGAAGAACTAGATTTTTTCTAGAGAGACACTGACTGGACTTTAAGAATTCTAGAGTATAATGAACTGATGTTATTGCATGAACTATTTTCTCCAGCAGTGGAATGGGTAAGACAAAGTTTTAAAAATGCAAAAGAAAGAGCATTGCTTTTTATTCATGAACACAGAATCATAGAATGGTTAGGGTTGGAAAGGACCTTAAGATCATTAGTTCCAGATCCCCTGCAATGGGCAGAGACACCTCCCACTAAACTATGTTTCCCAAGGCTCTGTCCAGCCTGGTCTTGAACACTGCCAGTGATGAAGCATTCACAACTTCCCTGGGCAACCCATTCCAGGGCCTCACCACGCTCACAGTAAAGAACTTCCTCCTTATATCCAATCTAAACTTCCCCTGTTTAAGTTTGAACCCGTTACCTCTTAACCTATCATTAGAGTCCATAATGAAGAGTCCTTCCCCAGCATCTTTATAGGCCCTCTTCAGATACTGGAAGGCTGCTATGAAGTCTCGACGCAGCCTTCTTTTCTCCAGGCTGAACAGTTCCAACTTTCTCAGCCTATCTTCTCACAGGAGGTGCTCCAATCCTCTGGATCATCCTTGTGGCCCTCTGGACTTGCTCCAACAGTTCCATGTCCTTCTTAGGCTGAGGACACCAGAACTCCACACAGTACTCCAAGTGAGGTCAGATGAAGGTGGCTGAACACTCAACTCTGAGTAATAATAACAAATCCATTCTTACATTAATTGCTGAACTACTTTCAAACAAATTTCAGATTCTAAATGTGAATACTTGCAAATCTTGAACGTATGCCGAATAGATCTATAGAGAAATGTGTGGATTTTAGGAAAAGTAGTAAGGCCTTGGTTAACCAGACCAAAGCAGTTTTGGATCAGACATTTCATAGAATCCCATCATGAAATGCAAAAAACTGCAAATCATCTATCATGATGTCAGATTGTGTATCTGAGCTAGAACTGTAGTAAATATAAAAGTCAGACTTGCTGATTCTCCTAATGGTACTCTTGTAAGTTGCTACTTCCTTGTGAGGAATGAGATACGAAATGCAGCAAGGAATTTTAAGGCGTGAAAAATCCATTATGATTCTAAATCAAAGTAAAAAATCCATATAATGTCAAGGCACTCTTCTAGATGGAAGCACTCATAACTGATTATCTGTCAGAGTTGAAATGAAGATGAAGTTTAATTATATCCTTACAGCAAATATGAGGACTGGAAATGTTACAAAAATTCTGAAGAAAAGGCTGCTATTCCAAAGCACACTAAAAAAAAAAAAAGGAACACTTATCATCTGCATTAGTGAGGTTCATTTCACTTCAACCATAAAAAAACACTGTGTGCTCAGGCTGCAGTGTAATTTTCAGACTGGCAATTCTGTGGTGTGCTAACTGCCTCGAATCAAGGGGTGCCAACAGAGCTGAATATTTACCTTTAGGTAGGCAGTATACATTTCTAGGGTTAAAATGGACTAAATCATGCAGGAATTTTAAAGGGAAATGTTATATTACCAAAAATGAACAAATAATTCTTGATTACAAGTATTTTTTTTTAATTTAAATAATCATAATTAACCCTTCATTGATTTTAATGCCACTGGTATCTCCCCCATTACAGATAAGTGCCTGTATTTCAAGTAAAGTAGCTCAACAGCTTGAGGTAGATTTAATTCATGGGTTTTCAGTTTTTAACTCCAAGACAAACAGATAGCTTTTAAACACTGAAAGCAAAATAAAACCAGTGGCCTCTAGGAGCTGTTTCAATGTTTTCTGTCCTGTTTTGGAAATATTTTTACCACATTTAACAGCAGTCCTGTAACATTCCGGGAATTTGGGGTTCAGATAAAGAAAATCCATTGAATTCAACAAAGGAACCTTGGCAATACTTCCGTCACCAAGTGAAGAGAAGATCTGAAGACTAGGCTGAGGGCCAAGACCCTACTAGCGTCTCTTGTCTTCAGTGTTGGTTGCAGCCCAGACGTAACTCAGGCTTTGTTGGCGAAGTGAATGCTGGAACTCAGATATTGATAATGTCAGAGTATTTCTGTGTTAAATCCTTATCAGAAGACAACAGTACACAGTTTCCAAGCACAGGGTTTGTGCTAATGCAGCTAATCTTGCCACTTTTCTGCAAAACCGTGCAGTCCTGTCCAAGCTGCCTGTTGGGAAAAGCTGTCGGCTAACACTAATCATGATCAGTCACAGGGCAGGACTAAGTTTGTTGCCAGGCCAAAATCCAGCCATTTTTTGATCAAGCTATGCAGTGATAAGGAAAATCACATACCAGTCCTTACCCCTGTATCTGGCCTTTTTCTTTAATAATGTAGATGCAGCCCAAATCACTGAACAGCCTCTGGAATATAGCATGAGGAAGCCTTTTAATATGAACTTGGATGTTTACAGTGTGGATATTAAGAGAGTTTTGCTGTTGAGGGAAGGCTTGGACTCCAGTTTAACAGATGGTATAGGCCACTGAATTCAACGGGTGGTTGAACAAACCTGTGGAGAAGTAAAAAGGAGATAAATTTACATGAACTTGAATGTAACATGCACGGCAAAGGTTTGACCCAGATAGATGCAGAAACCTTTAGTGCGACATTTTAGAACTACTGATCTGCACTATAAGATCAGCTGTCAGTTTGGGTGCCTATATAGACATATATACACTTGAAAAAAAAAAGCACATCAATATTTAAAATGTTCAGTAGTTAGGATCAGTATTATTAGAAAGCATTTAATGTGCTTAATCATAATAATGAATGTGAATCGTACAATACATCTGAATCATATATTTCAATAGTAATATTTTCTCTAAATACATAATTTGGCATTTTACTAAATAAAAGATTCTTTCCTCTAGAGGCACCCTGTCATGGTTCATATTGTGAGGAATTAACGTAACTGTAAAGTTGTTTACTACTGCTGCATACAGTCTTCTGGAATACTTGCTGTTTCTCTCTAGGCATCTGTTATTGTATCACAGCTATTTAAAACAGCAGTATTTTTAATTTAAGTATAAATCAGTCCATGTGTATTTTTCTGGAAAAAAGAAACCAAAACTGCAGGCACCTTGAAAGGTAGTCACTGAATATATTTTTCTGTTTGAACATGTAATGGCCATAGCAACCTTTACGTGCATTATAAAGCAACTGACGCAGGAGTTGTTCAAGCTAATATCAAAATGCATCTAGGAAAAGTCTATTTAACAAATTTGGATACCAAAATATATGTAGGTGGAGCAAATTCTTACAATTAAAAAAAAAAAAAAGTCATGGCTGCTGTATCTGAATGGATGCAGAATTTACTAGTAGCAAGAAATGTAATTAACCTGCCTGGGCAATCTCTGATGTTGCCTAGTTTGTTAACACAGTTGTAGCCATAGTATGTTAGCAGATATTTCTGCATGTTCTTTGTGAACAATTCACAATGAAATTCTATAGAAACATTTGACAGTGATGTGCAGCTAAGTAACTGATTCAGCAACTGTAAATTTTGAATGCATTTACCATTTACTCAAAGAAATAACTATTTTATAATCACCTGTTATGCAAATCAAAGTTAGATGTTATATCTGTAGTTCTTAGCAATTAAAGTAATACTCTGTATTTGACAATTTGTCCTACTAGTAAAAAAGATGGGAAAGTCACATGAATAGTTAGATGAATTACTACTGCACAATGGAGAGGCAAGATCAAAATTCTATCCTTCTATTTAAGATGCATTGCTTATCGTAAAGGAGTGATAATGAATCATTTTGGTACCAAAGGTACATTTCCTCTTTTCTTTCAGTCTCTTATCAAGTGTCAGTTTTGCCTGTCTCAAGCTATGAACCATAATAATCTGACATAATCTGATCTCTTAACTAAATTGCCAATATTTTGGAGAAGGCCGATTTTTTTTTCACCCAAATGAGTTACGAACATGCAAACTGCCTGAGAGGTTTTTAAAACTGATGGTAAATATTATGTGCAGTGAAAGTTGTTCTTCTGCTGAAAAGGGATTTACAAATTATCACCAATGAAGGACTGGGAAAAGGATTTAAGAATACGAAATATCAAAAGTATGAAAAAAAAATTTTCAAAACAGATAGTGAAAGTAATTCTTTATGTCTGCGAAGAGTAGACATGCATAATAAAAATATTTAATGAAAAAATAAGCTTAAATTAATTCAAAATATACTTGAAATAGATTAGAAAATCATAGTTAAACACATTACCTAGGGAGACTGTTTAATTCACAACATTAGACCTTACTTAAAACAGACATTCAGATAATGACAATAGCATTCTGTCAGACCTGTTCTAGATCCATTTAGTTATGCCTCTGAGCTGTGACCTATACCAAATAATCTCCTGAAGACATTTTGACGCCTAAGTTTCTATGACTGTATTATGCAGCTCATTGTTTCTGTTCTGAAGAATGACAACTTATGTATAAACTGTGAAGAGTACTGGAACATCTATTAATATTTCCTAAAGGAACCTTCTGGAGAGAAAAGTATTATATAAAGCTCTGTCTGCTACTTTATAAAACTAGAACAAAAGGTATGTTCAGAGGAGGTGATTCTGAGCACTGTTAATTATCTGTGTTGGTGGCTTTTACTTTAGTAACGTTCAGTATTGCTCTGAGACTACATTTTTCCTCCTTCAGAATTGGTTCTTTTCATGGTAACAGGGTTTTTGGCTTATTTTACTTCTGTTTTTCTTCTTGTTTCTACTAAGTCTCAAGTTACTTTTTCCTTAGCATTGGTATTAATTATTAGTAATTGCATTTTTAGATGACATAAAGGATTTTAATCCTTTGCTTTTCATATGCCTCCATAACATGATGTATTGTATGTTTTATGTTTTTGCCTACAAAAATAATGATAAAATTAGTCATTAGTGATATAAAACGGAAAAAAGAAAAGTTAATTATTCTACAAAGGATTTTCTTTAGATCTGATTAACATTAATATTTCTCTCTGAGATACATTCAAGGCATTTGTAAAGCAGTTGAATTGTTTAGATTCACTGTTCATCTGTTTTTCTTTTCTGCTTCTTATGGGGGTTTTGTTTGTTTGTTTGTTTGTTTGTTGTTTTTACATCAGTTGCACACTATGTATCCATAACCTTATCATTTAAAGATATACAACTTACTTCAGCATAGTGGAATAAATAGCGTGTGCAGAATAGCTCATGAATAAGTTTAATAGGTTCAGAGGGTTCTCTGAAATAGAACAAAACTGGATTTAGAAATGTCATCAATGAGGAAAAGTAAAAAAAGTCTGTATTTTTCTGGTCAGTTATTAGAAAAAAAAAACACAGAGCTACTGTCTCTGCATAAACAGAGTTCAGCTATTTCAAGAAGCATCATTAGTATCTGAATTAGTAACAACTGGACTGATCTAAGGAAATATGAGGTTTTTGCAAGATATGACCTTGTGCTGTAGCATTATAATATTGAGTCCATAGCTCAGCAAATGGAATGCTGAAATGTTTTGCATAATTATGGCTTCACGTAATATTTCTGTCAGCCCACTGCTGTGTTTTAGCAGTGCAGTGCTGTGCAGAGGTAACTGGTCATAAGTAAGTGAGCTTTAGTGCTAAAAGCAGTGACGCTGAATTGAGCTTCATTTTCCCCTTCTTGATGGTCCTTTAGGTTGCATCAACACAGAGCATGCATCAAGATGACGCATCTGACCCTTGGGCCAACAGCCAGAGTAAGAAAAATGCACTCTGTTCAAGGTGAGTACCTCCAGTCCAAAATACAGTGTACAAAGAACAGATGCCCATTTAAGACAATTTTTTATGGAAAGAAAGTGAGGATATCATGCTGTGAGGTATATTGTGAGAGTGTGCAAGGGCATTTGAAGATGCAGAGCCTGTTTAGCTAGGGTAGGGTACAAAAAGAGCTGGATTTGGAGCAGTCTTGTCTGTTATGTCTGTAGATATATATTTGCCTCAGCATGAGCCAAGGAGGGGCTGAGCTCTGAATTTAACTAGCAAGTGTAGAAAGGAAAACCAAGAGTGACTATATCAGCTGAACCTCGTGCTTCTGTGATAAGCTCAAAAATTTCCACATAGCTTTAAACTGCATAATAGAAATTAGGAACTTAAATTTTGTCACTGAAGAAATACTCTTCTCCAGACTTGGAGTGTTAGACCTTGTTGTGGTTTAATCCACTCAAGCAGTTCACACACTCACTCCCCCTTCTTTCTTCCCCCCCACTCCCAGGGGGATGGGGAGGAGAATCAAAAGAATGTAACTCCCATGGTTTGAGATAAGAACAGGCCAATAACTAAGGTATAACACAACCCCAGTACTGCTACCACTAATAATAACAATGAGAAGGGAAATACAAGGGAAGAGAATACCACTGCTCATCACCCGATACCAAGCCTGACCTAGCAGCGAGCCCCCCTGTTCCGGTTCTCTGTCCTCAGTTTTTTGCATCCTGGGCATGACATGCTGTGGTATGGAATAACCTCTTTGGTCAGTTTGGGTCAGGTGTCCTGTTTCTGCTTCCTCCTGGCTTCCCCTCCTCCCTGGCAGAGCTTGAGGCTCAGAAATTCCTTGGTCAGACCAAACATTACTAAGCAGTAACCAAAAACATGGGTGTTATCAGCGCTGTGCCCAGGCCGAAAGTCAAAAACACAGTGCTGCACCAGCTACCAAGAAGGAGAAAAATGACTGCTACTGCTGAACCCAGGACAGACCTATATATGGATCTGAAGGAGGCATATGGATTTGCAAGAACGTAAGAACATTCTGATTTCCTATATCTGTTTTTCTGTACCCTTGGATAACCCTTTTGGAAACTTTAAGAAGAGAGAAACACACCTGCACACTCGAATTCAAAGATCAGTGGTAGAATCACAGATATCTCAAGTTGGAAAGGACCCAATAAGGATTATCAAGTCCAACTCTGCTTCTCGCAGGACTACCTAAAACTAAACCATATGACTAAGCATCATCCAGATGCTTCTCAATCTCTGACAGGCTTGGTGTTATGTGGACACTTTGCTGGGGAGCCTGTTTCAGTGACTGGCCACCCCGTCAGTGAAGAACATTCTCCTCATGCCCAATCTGATCTTCCCCTGATGCAGCTTCATTCCATTTCCTCATTTACCGTTGCTTGTTACCGAAGAGGTATCACCACCTCCTCCTCTGCTGTCCCCCTTGAGGAAAATGTAGACTCTGATGAGGTTACACCTCAAGCTTCCCCAAACTGAACAAACAATGTGAATTCAGCCTTTGCCCAGAAGTCTTGTTTTTGAATGGTATGGGGGGTCCTGCTTCAAATCCCTGCTCTTTTTCACGGGATATTTACTGACAAAAACATCTGATCCACTGTAAGCACAAAAAAAATCTTTGCTTAAGCAAAGTAGTTATACTGCATTCATAAATTAAGTGTGAAACTTAAACAGTCAGTAATAGGATTTAATTTTAAAATCTCACATCTTTCTTTATTCATGCTGTAGTATTCCCATCTATTGGACTGTATGTATTTTTAATAGGGAAACAAAAAGAATTTTTTTTCTTAGATTTGATAGAAAGTAAGTCCATCTCTCATGGAATGAAAAGGGACTATGACAACTTTTAACTTATAGCTCTAGCAGAAAAATATTCAACACTGAATCCAAACTAAACAAACTTCATGTTGTCTATTTTTCTAAGAAAATGAGTTACTCATTCCATAAAATTGCTGACTCCTGAAATTGTTGTTTCCAGCCATATATTTTCTCGTTTACTATTAAATTATCTTTAAGGTGGAAAAAAAATATGCAGTTTTAAAATCATCAGTCTCAATTTTTAAATGTCAGTTGTGCTACTTTGTCTATATTAGGGACTATTTTTCTGAGCATGCTCATTAGGTTACCCACATCCTTAATTCTTTGAACTATTTTAATGCAAACTTTTTTAAAGCTTTTTTTTTTGTTTGGATTGCAGTATTGAAGATACTGTTGTCAGATTTCCTCAGCAACTTATGAATTCCAAAACAAAGCTGGACCCTGACCTACCTGTGTTTACATAACTTGCTTGATCATGGTGTCTAAACATTCCTATTTTTACTGCAATTATCCTCCTAACACCTTGCCATGTATAAGGGATTATATAGTTACTCAGCACAGTTACTCAAAGCATAGAAGTTAGCTTCTGGTTTTGTGTGAATGGAATAGATGCAATTACCAGTGCGAAACACTGCTGCCCATATTTTACTGATAGGGAAGAGCTATAAACAGAAACTAAACAAATAGCTTAAGCAGAGGAATCCTGCTGGGAGGCAAAGTCACTCGTCTTAACCTTGGGCTATGGATATAAGCATGGGATTTACTTTGTCTATAATCAGTACCTCTATGCTGCTGTCTTTTTTCTGAAATTTATGACAATCCATATTCACAGTAACTCACATGCACCAGTTAGATCTGCAGAAGTAATTTTTACTCAAAAAAAAAAAAAAAAGAAAAAGCAAGATAAAGGTTATCATGATACAGGGCTCAATAACCTATGGAAATAAGCAAGAGATAAATTTATTTCCTGTTTCCTTTTGCATATGTGTAACATGGTAATGATAAGTTCAAGAAGTTTCCTATCAAACAATACAAAGCAATATTCACTTCTAACAAATTACATATTTTTTTCATATCCCTATTTTCTCATCTTTAATTTTATCCAAATTTCTAGATAAAATAATTAAGTCACATCTCAGAGAACAACCAAACCTGTATTTCACATTGATTTTAAAGAATCACTTACAACTGCATTATTAGGTCCCAGATATAACACAGATTCTATTCACAGATACACATAAAGAAATCTGGCAGCAGGAGTGAATTCATGCACACCACAGTGGTTAGGCAGCATGAATCAGTGGCAATTTATGTGGCTCTAGTGACTCCAACAGTATTAGGATTCAAGTTAAAAAGTATTCAAAGGACTCTTTTTTGCAAATACTTTCTACAGGTAATTCTGTATTATTTGGATATCTCTGAACTATGATAAGTAACTGATTTGCTCTAGAAATTATACCTGAGATGTCTAACATAGGACTAAATGTATTTTTGTATTTTGGTCACCATAAGCAATATTCTTAGGACATAGAATCATAGAATGGTTTTGGTTGGAAGTGACCTTAAATATCATCTAGTTTCAACCCACCTGCCATAGGCAGGAACACTTTCCACTAGACCAGGTTCCTCAAAGCTTCATCCAACCTGGCACTTCCAAGGATGGGACAGCCACAACTTCTCTGATCAAACTGCTTCAGTTTCTTGCCAACTTTCAGAGTAACCAAATTCTTTCTAATATCTAATCTAAATCTATTTTTTTTCAGTTTAAAGCCATTACTTCTTGTCTTATTAAATAATTGCGTTAAATTATCAACATGATCTTGACAGGCCAGAATTTTCCTGTTCTTTGAGTGTGTGCCATTTTGGGAAAGTTACACCAATATTAAAAGAATGGCAGCTACTGTAAATACATTCAAATGTTCAGACAGCTAAGAACAATGCCAAAACTACTGGTAACTCATATTCTGCAGTTTATTAACAGCATTACTGGTATATGAATTTTTATATAAACTAATTACATAATTTGGTTTCTGTTGATAGATAAATTCATTTATGTATATTTGTTTGTGCATGTATAAAAGCACAGAGAAGAGAATACGCAAGAAAAGTGTATACTCCACTAGAATTCGGTATTATTTCAGATATGGCAGGGATTCATATTCTGCTTCTAATGGAACAAGTTATAAAAGTCTGCATGAGTTTCCCAGGGATATCATTTTCTAAAGAATTAAGTGCTAACACTGGAATTGTGCTACTTTTTTTTTTTTTTTTTTTTTTTTTTAATATTACACTGGATATGCAGAGATGGGGAAAACCAAGTAGGAGTTTCTCCAGGATAGTGTAAGAAAGAAGGCTCTAAGACTCACTAATGAATATTATTTTTTATCTTTAAACCATTCTTATATAACTGCATTAAATGTTTGCCTGTGCACAAAAAGGATTTGAATCTGTGGGGGAGCATAATATCTACCAAACCACTGAAATAAAATACTTCATATTAGAACACTACTGTGTTCAGTTCCTAAAAACACAAAATCACCAAATTTTGCTTCTTTACACTCTGTTTAATATCACGACAAAATATCTGTAAAATTCACAGGCTTGGTGAGTGTTTGGTGACTCAGAATGTAGAATAATTTCTAACCTAATTTACTATTAGTACTCTAACCACCTTGTAAAACCTTACGCAGTTGCAGTAGGGTCAAATTTGACCTGGTTGCTCATAGAAAGGATTTGCAGCAATAATATGTGGCATGTTTTGGGAGCCTTTGAATTGCCTTATATGTCGCTACTGGAGTTTGACAATGTACATCATCACCAGGAATGTGTATCCAGAGAGATCATTTTTCTCATCTTTGTACCAAGCCATAGGAAAATTATGTTCTTGCATGTTCAACATCCTCCATAAAATCGTGTTAAAAAATTAATTAATAAATGTCTTTTCATCCATTAAAAAAATACATGCATATTATTAATTTAAGCTTCAGTACTGCTGAAGTGCCATAAAATAAATTATTCTGTAGCAAAAAATGATGACTAAGAAAACTTCACCACTAGAAACATATTGTGGTTTCAATACAAAGCATGTAAGCACACGATAGTTTTAAAGATCAGACATCAAGTAACTATTTTCGTAAATATTCATATATTTATTAAAAGATATTTTAAAAGAAAACAGTGTTTGTGAATTAAGTGATGTATGTGCAATCCTCTAATTAATCTATGAAATTCTGCATTCAATCAATTTTTCTGCAGCTTTTAACTATCTCACTGCCTGAATCTTCCACACTCTCCCATTCTAGGGAATTTTTAAGTATTACGTAACCAAAAAGACAAATGCATTGCTTGCCATTTCTAATGTCCTGCTTGCACAAGGCTCAATAGCTAAAAGATGAAAAGCCTGTCAGTATGCTCTACTACCTAAAAGCACACACACATATTTTCTCATCAAGGAAGTGCCATTGTTGCAAAATTGATACTTGACCTCACTGATTTCATATCAAGCTCTCTAGACAAGCTGGTAACTTCACTTGTCCATGGAGTTTTTTGCTGTGTTTCCTCACTTTCCGTTTTGTAGTTTAGTGTTAACAAATTAACTAGATTTCAGACATATTATATCTTAAATATCACAGACTGCATGGTTTCTTTTGTGGTCACCACTTTTTTGCTTATTCATTTTTGCTTGTTTTGTTTTTTTGAGGGGGTACAGTAGTCTTATTGCCACAGTAACCTTTAGGCAGAGAGAACGAATAATTACTTTGGAATTTATCACATCATATCCTGTGTTTTATACGTGTTATGTAAAGTGGTGGTCTCCTGCATTGGAACTGGTACACATCACACTGCCTATGAATCTCCCATTGCATACAGTTATCAGAAGAGAGTTTAAACTCTGTTGTAACTGAAAGAACACAAGGCCACCCTTATGCTGGTTCTAACATCATGGTCAACAGACCATGGATCAGCAAAAGCAACTACCTCCCTTTCTTGTAGGCTTGTAAAGATATACAGGAAATACACATGTATACTGAAACAGAAATGGGAAGGGAAAGGTGGCCATCAGTATTGTGACAGAGGTTCAGGATTTCTTTGCCTAACTTATTTCCCACAACAAATTAATTAGAGGTTGCAATTGGGGTGGCTAGTGAAAGAAAATGCCTCTTTGAAAGGAGAAAACAAACACTGGCAAGGTCGTGAGGACTGTGCACAGCTCTGTGAAATGGGGTCACAAAAGAATGGTTGTTAAGGTTTTGGAAGGGAACCATAAATCATCATTAAGGATCTTCTATCTTCAGTGAGCTATTCTTAAGGGAAAGAGGTGCATCTGAAAAACCATTGCAAGCATAAGTAAATGAAAAAAAAAATAAGGTATGTAGAATACAGATGTTTCTTAGACCTATGGTGGTGTACCTAGACATGAAAATTCAGATTGGGAAAGCAGGCATAGCAAAACTGCATGAGACTCACTAACTAGGGAATCAGGACAGATGCAGCAAGATTAGTAGTGGGAGACAACTAGTTTTGGGAAAGGAAAGCTATTTTTCTTCTGTTCTATAAAACTTCCATATTTGCCCTGAGAAAAGAGGAGGATTTACTGTTTGGAGAATAGTAAATACCCATAGAAATTAGAAAATCTTGCCTGTGTTTCATTTTACATTTTTCCCCAACTTCTTAAAAAGTTTTGTGTCAACTTGTGTAAATCCTTAGGTGACTTCATCATTGAGGAAAGAAAAATCCTGCAAAACAGCTGTACCTACTTATGGGAAATAAAGGCTGAAGATTTGTGCCTCCCTTCAGTGCTGTTCAAGTGTCAAAGAAAAAAAAAGATCTATCTTAACATGCTGTGCTCACTGCAGCTGATGAGCGAAAGGGATGAAGCTGAAGGAATCTCAGCAGATGAGAATAAATGGTGTTGGTCATTTGTTTGTTGATTGAAATGACATGTTCTCTGCTGATGTAAAACTGAAGGAAAAGACAATGTTCAGAGTATTTTCAAAGAAATGGTTTGTAAATTGAAGAGGGGCAAAGCTGCCAAAGTTTTAATTACTTGATTTTAAAAAATTTTTTCTTCTCAACTGCTCCTAGAGAAAAGTACTTACATCTAAACATCTGAGATTAAATAATTGGTTACCCAGTATCTCATTATTAAGGAAATAATAACAAAAACTGGAGGTTTTTCCCTTCATTTAATTTGTTGCAGGTATAACTAAAAAAAAAAAATAAAATTAAGACAACATTGGGAACAGCATGTGGATCATCGACCTTGCTGTTGTGTGCTTTTTAAGGTTATCTCTGTTCAGTTCTGACCACAGAACTCAGCAGTACACAGTGTTCTTACAGGTTAATTGGTTCATAATGCATTGAAGTCTGGTTTCCATGGCTCTCCTCTTCACGGCCCATAAACCACTAAATCTGACAGTACTTGGACTATTGTAAAAAAAAAGTAATTTCAGTTAACCATGTCATATTGGAAAAGGTAAGCAGAAGTTCACTGTTGATTAGCTTTTGTTGTCCTAAAAACAAAAAAACAAACGAAAAAGCAACTTTAACTTGATCTTTTAATTGCTCTCTCATGATTGCTTGCACTTTCTCTTTAGAATCATAAATCAGAGAATAGTTTGGGTCAGAAAGAACCTCAGGAGATCTGTAGTCCAACCTTCTATTTAAAACAAGGGCTTCTATGAGATTAGATCAGGCTGCTCAGGGGTTTGTATGGTTGGGTCTTGAAATCTTCATATATAGGAAACCTTTGATACAGGAAAGATGCAGCAAGAGAGTGTGAAGGGCTGATCACTGTCTTTTTGGTGCCCATCAAGGCACTCTATCACTTCCCATCCTCAGATGAAGTATGATGAAAAGCTTGTGGGTCAAGATAAAGACAGGAAGATTGCTTAGCAATTACCATCATGGGCAAAGCAAGCTGGACTTGGTGAACAGAACAAGATAGCGAGAAATAACCCTCACCCCCAACCCCTTCCTTCTTCTTGGGATTTACTTCACTCATGACTTTTCTTCCCCTAAGCAGTACAGGTGTCAGGGAATGGCAGCTGTGGTCAGTTCATACCATATTGTCCCTGCATCTCCTTTCTTCTGTTCTTCCCCTGCTCCAGTGTGGGGTCCCACCCATGGGAGACAGTCCTTTATGACCATGAGCTGCAGAGGAATCTCTGCTCCCGTGTCCAGACTGCCTCCTCCTCTTCTTCTTCACTGACCTGAGTGTCTGCAGGGCTGTTGTCACATATTCTCACCCCACGCTCATGGCTGCTGTTGTGTAGCTATTCAACTCATTCTTAAATCTGTTTTCACAGAGACACTACCAATGTCACTGACTAGCTGAGCTTCGGCCAGCAGCAGATTCATCTTGTAGCTGCAACTGGCTCTGTTGAACATGGAGACAGCTTTTGGCATCTTCTCACAGAAGCCACCTCTGCAGCTACCCACTACCAAAATTAGTAGAAGTATTGTCCCAGGAATCATATTAATTCTGGATGACTCATACTATTTCTGGAGAAACTTTTAATACTCTAAAACCTTGAAATTAACAAGTAATTAATATCCCTAAAGTTCCTGTTAACATTTATGCTGCCCTGTATTTATACTTGGTTGAATTAAGAATGGAGGAGGCTTATTTGGGTGCGCACAAACCATATCACTTTAACATGGGATCACAGTATCATAGAATTGACTCGGCTGGAAAAGTCCTTTAAGATCATCAAGTCCAACCTTTACATCAGGACTGCCAAGTCCACTAAACCATCATCTGTAATAAATGGTTTTGACTAATATTGTGTGCAGACAAGCAGCTGCTCTTTTCTGGAAGAAAATGTCAAGATATCAGGAGAACAACAGAAAAAGAACAAAATGCCGGATGAATGACACCAGGAATACTAAAAGAATAGTAAAAAAACAAATCTCAGTGTATGTTCACATGATAGCTGCAGAAAGGTGTGTGGAGTAATTAGGAAATATGGGATAATTAGGAATTAAACTTATATTTGAAATGCAGCATTGTCCACACATAAGGGAAAAACGGACTTTCAGGGCCTCTCAGGGCGAGATGCAGCCACACCTGGTACGCCAGAAATGTGCACTCCACAGCAGTTCCTGTGGCAACACGGAGGGTAGAGCGAGGTGGAAATCTCACAGTACGCTTTGTCCTAACTTCAGCAAAAAGATGGGAACAAGGTGGTGCAAGAAACTGATAAGCTGCATACTTGCTACCCTGAGCCAGCAACCTGTCATCTTTTGACAGAATGTCGTCCTCAGTGTGAACTTTGCTCCATTATAATGTCATTATAATGCATTTACATGCTAAAATACACACCCATCTCCAATGTGACCCCCCTCCAAAATGAGACCACCCCTCTCTGAGCATGCGCTCTGAATTTTTGGTGTCATATACCTTCAAATTGAAGCGAGAGAAATTTGCACCTATAGTAATAAAAGTATGTATGACTAGAGTAACTCAAGCTCCACCTTGAAGGTGAAAATAGTATAAAATGACCCAAGAGAGAGGGGGATATTTGGGGAAGATACCGTCATGGAAGATAACATCAACAAACTCCTGGGACCGGTCGACGGGCTGGACCTCTCTTCCCCTCCCATAGGGACGCCTGTGGGTAAGACTTGCACTATATCCAGTGCTTCCCCGGGAAAACCTAGAATCTCTATAGAGTTACTTTTACTGTCATCTGTATATTTTATAGCTATGCTGTGTTAACTTTATCAAGCGCTTGTATTCATGTAATCATTATTCGCACGTGCTTTTGCAGACAGTATTTATCACCGGCAATCCGTAAGAACCTGTATCTATTGTATCAATAAATAATTTTCTCACTGAATACAACCCCATTTCTAGCTGTGGTGCACTATCGGTGAATCCGGATCAGTAAGGTTCGAAATAGCGAACGCGGCCGGACTGATAGTGCAGCTGATTGGACTGGATGGAGTGGTACACTATTGGTGAATCCAGATCAGTAACGTTCAAACTAGCCAACGTGGCCGGACTGGAAGTTGCATATTGGAGCCATTTCCTGTCCTTTCTCTAATAAAGCAAGGGGTTCGTTTCCCATTATCGGTGAAACCTTATCAGTAAGGTTCGAAACAGCGAATGTGGCCGGACTGGAAGTTACATATTGGAGTACAAAACAAGGGGTTTATTTTTCCCCCTTTTAATGTAACAAGGTGTCAGGAAAGCACATCAGCCTTCAGTGTTCTGGCTAAATTATGGTCAATACCCAGAATAGCAACACGAAAACCTGATCAGATTTTGTATTTTTTTTAATAGTCTTTGTTTAGCCATACTCTCAAACACTGGGCAGTGCCATCTGTTACACTATAGAGTCTCATTACTGCCTCAGCTCATGAAAGGTAAAGGAGGAAATCACATCTTGAAGAGTGAAGTGCATTCAAACTGTCTTTCTCTAGAAATGCATTCTACTTTGGCCAACTTCAAATTAATGAATTTCCTGATACTGACATTCCACACACATAAACATGTACACTTTTAGAAACGTACCATATTGCAAAAAAAGGTTACATATACCACATCCAGCTTCTCAGGATAAAGACTACTTGTGCTCATTCTTCTTCTATGGGATTTCTGTCACTACAGTTTTGTAGACACACTTCAAGACTGATACATTTAATTATATTTTTACAGTTCTTAAATGCTTTTGGCATTGATTGATATTTGTATAGCATATAAAAATATATGAATGAACCTTCCTCTTCTCCCTGTGAATTATGATATATTATGCAACACCAAATATTTTTTACATGATTGACATGCCAGATAGACCTACTTGTGAACAAATCAATTTTATTTTTTTTCCCAAAGATATTAACTTTGTGGCAAGCATTAAGAATATCAACCTAGAGAGTTAGACTATTGGAAAAGCTATGAGAGACTGAGAGTGGAACCTTTTATTGCTAAATACCAAGTAGGTCTCAAAGGCAGAATGTGATAAACATGAATCCTTCACAATATACAAAGCAAGGCTGGAGACAGATGGACAAGACTCAGTTCGATAAAAAGTAATAAAACTGATAAAAAGTGAGTTGAGCTAAAAGGGTTTTATACCACCCTCCTAACTACCTTCAAATCATAACTATCAAAAAATTGAAGTAGAAATGAGGAATTTTTAGCATTATGCTTTAAGAAATACACATTAATCCTCTGCAAAAAAGACCTGAGATAAAATAACTACTGAAAAGTAATTATATGTATATATATGATGAAAGATTATAGGGATTCAAGATGATTTGTGAGTTTAAACACTTAACAGAATTTTAGGATTACTTTAAAGAAAGAATGGAGAGATGACATAAAAATACAAGTTACACAAAATAATTTCAGCATTAAATAGGTTTTCCCAGAAATCAGATATTTTTAATTGACTTCCAAAAAAAAAGCAAGAATAAATTCTCAGTGGAAAATCTAATAAGATCCCTGCTTTTACTACAAAGTTATAAAGCATCTGACATCCAGCTATTTGTAGAGCTGAAGCCCCTGAGCATTTTCTTCGCTGGTTTTCATGTGTTCTTTGGAACTAGGATATGTGATTGCAAAATTTACATGACAAGAGTAGGTGGCAGTGCATCAGCCTCTGAGACATGCTTGCTTTGGAATAATACTGCTCACAACAACGGAAGTGTCCTCATGTCTTGCTTTAAAATCTCAAGGGGTTTTGCTGATCGTAGAACCATAGAATGGTTAGGGCTTGAAAGGACATTAACATCATCCAGCTCCAACCCCCATGCATTGGCAGGGACACCTCACACTAGACCATGTCGCCCAAGGCTCTGTCCAGCCTGGCCTTGAACACCACCAGCGATGAAGCATTCACAACTTCCCTGGGCAACCCATTCCAGTGCCTCACCACACTCAAAGTAAAGAACTTCCTCCTTATATCTAACCTGAACTCCCCCTGTGTAAGTGTCAACCCATTACCCCTTGCCCTGTCACTACAGTCCCTCATGAAGAGTCCTTCCCTCCACCACATCCTTATAGGCCCCCTTCAGATACTGGAAGGCTGTTATGAGGTCTCCATGCTTCCTTCTCTTCTTCAGGCTGAACAGATCCAACTTTCTCAGCCTGTCTTCATATGGCAGGTGCTCCATTCCCCTGATCATCGTCATGGTCCTCCTCTGACTTCTTCCCACAGTTCCATGCCCTTTTTATGTTGAGGACACCAGAACAGTACATAATACTCCAAGTGAGGTCTCATGAGAGGAGAGTGGAGGGTCAGGATCACCTCCTTCGACATGCTAGTCACGTTCCTTTTGATGCAGCCCAGGATACGATTGGCTTTCTGGGCTATGAGCACACACTGCTGGCTCATATTCATTTTCTCATTGACCAACACCCCCAAGTCCTTCTCCACAGGGCTGCTCTGAATCTCTTCTTTGCCCAACCTGTAGCTGTGCCTGGGATTGCTCCAACCCTGGTGCAGGGCTTTAATCATTAGCAGATTAAGTGGACTCTGTCTCAAAGCATCATTTCTATGTACAACTGGATTCACAAATCTTCAAGAAAACAAAGCAGTTGAAAACTTCTGTACGTTTCAGCTTGCTTACTCTAGTTTAAACAAACTTTCTTGAGTCTATATCAATCTCTTGTTGCGTTGATGGTCTCGGATTTCTCTCTCGAAACTTAGAGCTTTCACCATTTCTCTAGAAAGCTTTCTACTCCTGATACCAACTTTTCTCTCTTCTCAATTAAGAGTGAGAGACCCTTTCTTTTACAAATGAATTAATCATCTGCCTGATCAGGCAGGCATTACAATTATCCATTAAAGGATAGATTTGAAAACTGGTGTGTGAGAGATTTATCATACCTTTGTACAGTGGTATTCCATTTAAATTAAATAAGGGCTCTCATAGTTGGTTAAATACTAGGTACAAGAATATTCCCAGTGTGCCTATGGACTCTACTTCTATATAGAGGTAAAAGGAAGTAATTGTGCCCACAGTTAAAATTCTGTGTATAGTATAAAAAGAGAATTCTCATTATTAAATACAACTTACACATCTGAAACTATTCAAAAAAATCATGCCAATGTTGGCTGGGTTTTGTTTTGCTTTGTTTTTTGTGTGTGTGTGGGGGGTTTTTTTTGTTTGTTTTTGTTTGTTTGTTTTCCCCCCCCCCGTTTTTTTCCTGTTAGAATAAATTCTAATATTAAACCACTTGCAGAATATTATGGCTCATAAATATCTGTTTTCTAAAGTTGAAAATATAACATTCCTCCTACTCATCATGGATTTACAGGTGAAACAGATTAAAGAACTTCTGTATTTTCAAAATGTCATTAAGGACAACAGAAATTAAACCCATTCTGAGGAATGACTATCTCAGAACCTGTGAGGAACAACTATCTCAGAACATTTAATGTTACCTCCCCACAATTTGAATAATATTATTATGGTCTTTCTATCCTTACTAATAAAATAGAGGAACATTTTTACTAGCAGGCTAACCTAATCATGCAAGTTTTGCTTATTTTATCTTAGCTGAGTCTCTGTTCTTTTCTACTGCCACTGAACTAAATAGGTTGCTGTGAAACAGCCTTCTTTTTTTTTTTTAATTTTTTTTTTTTTGCAGACCCTAAAAAATATTGCTTTCTTGCTTTTGAAGGTAATAAAAAGTTTGTCCATGTTTTAATGATTTAAATTAAATGTAAATGAAAAATTTTAATATAAATAATTTTTCTTAGCCAGATCACTTTGACATAGGATCATAGAATCATAGAATAGTTAGGGTTTGAAAGGACCTTAACATCATCCAGCTCCAACCCCCCTGCCATGGGCAGGGACACCTCACATAAAACCATGCCACCCAAGGCTCTGACTAATCCGGCCTTGAGCACTACCAGCGATAGAGCATTCACAACTTCCCTGAGCAGCCCATTCCACTGCTTCACCACCCTTACAGTAAAGAATTTCTTCCTCATATCCAATCTAAGCTTCCCTGTTTAAGTTTGAACTCATTGCCCCTTGTACTACCACTACAGTCCCTAATGAAGAGTCCCTCCCCACCATCCTTATAGACCCCTTGAGATACTGGAAGGCTGCTACGAGGTCTCCATGCAGCCTTCTCTTCTCCAGGCTGAACAACCCCGACTCTCTCAGAGGTGATCCTGCCACTCTACTCTGCACTTATGAGACCTCACTTGGAGTATCATGTGCAGTTCTGTTGTCCTCAACATAAAACCAACATGGAACTGTTGGAAGAAGTCCAGAGGAGGGCCATGAGGATGATCAGGGGACTGGTGCACCTCCCGTATGAAGACATAACAAAAGGTGAAAGGAAGGACATTCATTCTGGGGAGAAGAACACCTGCAAAAGTAGAAAGCAAAGGTCCTGGCAATTTTTTTACTTCTTTAAAATGAAATAAGAAAATAAGTGAAAACAGGTTGGAAAAAGTATTCATAAGGACAGACACAAAACAGTTACTCTTTCTGGAAGCTTTAGAAACATTTTTAGTTAAACTATTTGAAATTTGGTGCAGTACGTCTTTAATTCCACAAATATGGGTATTTTAGACATCTGGTTATATATTCAAACTAGAGAGAAAATGGTTGGAGGGTATGAACTAAGGCTTAATGACAGTATTAAAGGCTTCTGTTGTTATTGTCCATAGGTGCCTGTCACCTCAGTTTTGACTGTTGTTTTGTGCTGCTGCTAAGCATTCAGGCATTTAACCAGTGTCAGATACCAATAGAATGAAACAAAAAAAATCTTAATCATGACCACATACTTTTGCCATTCTAATCAAAACTATTAGCTAGGTAATATGAAAACAGCCAGACAAGCAAATGCACACTTTACACCCCTTTACAATCATATTGATAAAAACAAATATATTGTTATGCAAACTCTTTAGGCAGAAACAAAGCATCTGAGGGAACGTTACCATAGATACCAATATAGCTAGAAAAGGAATTTTTTCTTTTCACTTTGAACATCCGATCTTATCATAGAATCATAGAATAGTTAGGGTTGAAAAGGATCTTAAGGTCATTTAGTTCCAAACCCAGAGCCATGGGCAAGGACACTTCACACAAAGCCATGTCATGCAAGGCTTTCACAACTTCTTTGGTCAACCCATTCCAGTGCCTCACCACACTCACAGTAAAGAATTTATTCCTTATATGTAACCTGAACTTCCTCTGTTTAAGTTTTAACCCATTACCCCTTGTCCTATCACTACAGTTCCTGATGAAGAATCCCTCTCCACCATCCTTATAGCCAATCTTCAGATACTGGAAGGCTGCTGTGAGGTCTCTACACAGTCTTCTCTTCTCCAGGCTGAACAGGCCCAACTTTTTCAGCCTGTCTCTATACGGGAGGTGCTCCAATCCCCTGATCATCCTCATGGCCCTCCTCTGCATTTCTTCCAACAGTTCCATGTCCTTTTTATGTTGAGGACACCAGAACAGCACATAATACTCCAAGGGAGGTCCCATGAGAGCAGAGTAGAGGGGCAGGATCACCCCCCATGACCTGCTGGTCACACTCCTTTTGATGCAGCCCAGGATACAGTTGGCTTTCTAGGCTGTGAGCATACACTGCTGGCTCATATTCATTTTCTCATCAACCAACACCCCCAAATACTTCTCTGCAAGGCTGCTCTGAATCTCTTCTCTCCCCAACCTGGTGCTGTGCCTGGGATTTCTCTCACCCATGTGTAGGCCTTGCACTTGGCTTGGTTAATCTTCATGAGGTTGGCATCAGCCCACCTCACAAGCGTGTCAAGGTCCCTCTGGATGGCATTCCTTCCTTCCAGCATATCAACCGAACCACACAGCTTGGTGTCATCGGCAAACATGCTAAAGGCACACTCAATCCCACCGTCCATGTCACCAACAAAGATGTTGAACAAGATCGGTCCCGACACCAATCACTGAGAGATATAGTGATTAGAATGGTTTGTTTCGTCTTGTTTTTTTTTTTTTTTTTTTTTTTTTTGTTTTGTTTTGTTTTGTTTTTGTCCTTTTTTTTATGTGAAATAGTCTCTTCTGTAGCTTTCAGTTTCATTAGTATTTCCTTGGGAACTCAGTGTTGCAATACAGGTTAAAGTGACATGATAATCTACAAAACCAACTGTCACCTTCTTAATCAACAAATCTACCTTTCAGCTCTTATCTGCATAGTGACAGGAACAGATTTTAAAACTTTTTTAGCCCTGCTGTGCTAGTAGACTTCATGTGTGCTGGGTTTGTTTTATGTCTGCTGGTATCCACCAGCTGAATTATTTCCAAAAGTTTTGTTCCGAAAGCAAGCTCTAGTTGATTATATCTGTGCAATTCCAAGTATTCTAATTACTAGGTTTGTATACGGACTCTGGCAGGATTCTTAAGATGCACTTTTTACAGGGTAGCCAGCTTTCTGAAATGGGAAGTTTGGGGCTTGGTGTAGACAAGCAGAGGATGTATTACGTATCCATAATAATTTCTCTTCGTGCTTAGCTGCATTATGCTTGTAACAAAGTGAACTTTCCTGTCTATCAGGAAGAGGCATGCTAGGATCAATGTCAAAAAAAATTTATTGTAGTTTTTAACTTAAATTTAAGGTTCAACTGAAAGTAAATGGCCACGTAAATAGTTTATAAGCCAGAATTCTTACTCCAGCACTATTATTACTTTTTTCTGATTTTCTGCCTTTTTTAGCTAAAAGACAAAATCCTCTATAGCTGAGAATTAATGCCAAGAAATTCTATAATCTCCGTCATAAAATCATAGAATTATGGAATAGTTTGGGTTCAAGGTCATCTAGTCCAAACCCCTGCTAGACCTGGCTGCTTGAAGCCCTATCCAACCTGATCTTGAGAGTTTCCAGGGATGGTACGTCTACAGGCTCTCTGGGCAAGCTGTTCCAGTGTTTCACCAACCTCAGTGTAAAAAATTTCTTCATTATATCTAGTGTAAATCCACTCTCTTTAATTTTAAAACCATTACCCCTTGCCCTATTGCTACAGGCCCTGCTAAGCAGTTTGTTTTCATCTTTCTTATAAGTGCTGTTTAAATATTGAAAGGCCACAGTAAGGTCTCCTCGAAGTCTTTTCTTCTGCAGGCTGGAAACTCAGTCATAAAAAAGCAGGTGACAAGTACACAGTAGGTAAGACTAGAGCTCTTCAGCTCCTGACTGAGGAGCCGTGAGAAGAGCCACTGAAGAACAGCTTTCAATGAGGTCAGCCTGAGCTTTGTAACAAGTAAGAGTGGGGAAAAAGGACAACCATGAGTTTTATGGGATATTTGAGGGGGCTCAGGGGAAGGTCAAAGACAGGGAAGGGGAGGGAAGGATGAGGGTTGACCAGGGAGGAACAAACTTAGGACAAAAAAAAAATGTTGAATAAAGGGACCGTAGCATGCAAGCAGGTTGCAGATCACTGCCATTCTCTGGTTGTGCCTTGTGCCTGGTCACTGCAGTCTGTGCAATCTGCACAATCTGCTTATGAAATCCTTAAGTGTTTTGCTCTGTGTAATCTCATTCTGTGTCTTACCTGACCACTAATGTCCAAGCACTAGCAAGGAACCAGGTTTATTGACCTATGTGCCATCAACTGGAGGGACTGGGGTGTGTTTGCACTTCGCCAGTGAATTTAATCCTTCACAAGCTAATAGCAAGAGGTGGGCCAGAAAGCTGAATACTGAGTAAGGGGCCCAGGATCTAGATCTGGACATTAGGCAGGCTGAGAAGCTGTGCAGATCTTGAGGTGATCCATAAATACGCATGTGCTTCTGAATGTGGACAGTATGGACGTGTGTTGCACCTAATGAACCTCAATCCTGGCCTTTTGGAGAGGAGGGAGGTAAATTTGCCACATGTACATATGTTTTATGTGATTACTATGTAGCGTGTGTGTGCCTGTCTGGGAAACACACTCAGCCTTGCTGCTAGCTTAACATGCGAACAGGAACATAAGCCAGGACAACAAGCATGCCCAGATGGGCTCCAGCACCCAGCAGGTGCAGGAGTCTGAGGAGTTCAGCAGCTGCCCATAACCTCCTTACCAGGGTATGGCTGTCTCTGGCACAATTATATAAACTTAGGAGGAGAGTTTAAATTAACCTCTCTGATACAGTCAGAAGTATGGAGAAAACAGGATACCAGGTGAGCACCAGAACAATGAAGACCTTTGCCTGGATTCCTAAGCATGTTAAATATCAACTAGAAATAAACCACATATTTTTTTGCTGTGGTCACATAAGTTTTGAGAAGTCTTGACATCTGACTCACACTTAGAAGCAGTTACACAGAACTTATGACTGAAAAAAAAAACTTTCAAAAGAAAAAGGATTTTCAAAGTCTGTTTTTATTTTTAGTTGTTTTCAAGTTTTTAAAAATGATCTCTTGCTGCATGGTTACAGTATTATTTGATGTTTTTATTGCATGTTGTCAAGAATATAAGTGGTCTGCTTTAAGACTGCCAATTCCAGTGCTGAGAATGACTTACAGTAGCCTTTTGTTTCTAGGATAAAGCTGCAGTATCTAAATGAAGGTTTTAAATTCTGTGGTTCAAAGTCAGTGGTTTTTCAGTGATCAAAACAACATTATTTTCCTTCCTAATTCAAGTTTTACTTTATGAAGTATTTTAATGTTCCTTTAAGAATCATGTGTAAATGTTCACATGAAAAGGTAGAAAGAAGAAAGCAGAACACACAGGCACAAATATATACTGTAATGATGATCTGAAAATACTTTATGTTGAAAATTGAGCTCCACTTTTAGCTTGCAGCTTGCCTGTGTGCATTGTCTTCACCTACGAAAGGAAATAGACCTGATTGATACTGAGCAGGATGCTAAAATTGAGTTCAGTGTTTGGCAGGGACCTACACAGGAAAAAAAAAAAAAAGCTAACCTTAATTTAAATAGAATTTATAGAATTATATTTATAAATATATATATTTATATATATGTAAATATATATAATTTATAGAATTATATATATAAATAGAATTTAGATAGATATTTAAATAGATCAGAATAAAAAAGATATTATAGAGTCTTTTAGACTGATAAGATCACATCTATCTTCTGGTTCTCTCCTGCAAGGACACTGGAGAGCAAAAATGGCACATGGATTGACTCTGGCCAGATGGATGAGAAAGCATTCACATCAAAAACCGCTTCAACCTGACAGTTATAAAGTGACAGGCTTGCCACAGATGAAAAATTGTTATCCAAAGATGATATGGGACCTAGACTGCTTTGAGGGAAACAGTATCTAATACAGCCAATAAATTTTTCAGGATAGAAGTCTTCATCAGTTAAAATCTGTTAATTTGATCTTTTTTGCTTAATTAGCAGTAGTTGACAAATTTATGTTTCTCTTTCACTGTAACAATGCTAGTTTCAAAATCTGACACATAATACTTGCAAATTTGGGGATTTGCAAATTTACCTCTGAAATACAGCTAGCAGCAAGACCTTTGCAATTCTTGTGGCTGATAGTGTAGATACAACAGCGTTTCTTGGTGTTGTATTATTTGGGAAAAACTGTATGTAAGACACATTTTTCTTGCAACTGAACCCACATTTTTATATGTTGCCTTCTTTGAAAAATAGACAATATGTCTGGGCTATTCTTCGAGTGAGATTGGCCGAAATAAGGATGAGGACATAATAACTGCATATAAATGTAAACGTCTAAGAAATGCTGACTGACGCCATCCTGTTTTCAACAAAATATATGTATGTGTATAAGCACAAGCACCAGATAAATGTTGGTTCAACATCTAGTAATATTCTAAAGGGAAACAAGAAGTGCTAAGCTAAATGCAAATAACATCTGTAATAAAGATTCTGACTTATATCCTTTAATCTCTCCAATATAAAATTAGCTAATAATCAGTTCCATATTTGTAAGGATTTCTACACACCTTTGATCATCTCCTGATTTCCCTTGAGAGTTCCTTCACAATGCAGTAACTGATATGGATTTCTGTTTTTGCAAATGAACCATTTTTATTATAGGAACTATCAATACTACAGTAAATACTGTTAATATAGCCTAGACTAGCACAATCAAGACTAATTTTCAGTAGATATTTTCAGCTGTTACAATTTGGATTTGACTTAATCTAAGACTTTTTTTTTTTTTTTTTGACACCAGTCCTTGTTCCTTAATTGCAGCAGTTGTGTTTGCAGTAGGTAGAATTGCGGTTTTCTTTTTGTTTGGGATTTGTTTGTTTGTTTGTTTGTTTGTTTCCAAAAGGGAAGTATTAAGAATTCAGAATTTTAAGGTCAGAGAAGACGTGGATACATTCACTCTTTTTTCCCCAGCCAATACACTGTAGTAAGACAATAAGTTATCACAACCGGTTGTCAAGTTATTGCTTATCTACAGGTTATTTGGTGATCTACAGAATGAAGAGCACTATTCCATTCCTTCTTCATTCATGCATCCATGAAAAGTAGGTTGCAACACTGACAGTAACCACGTTTACTACAGCACAATTATATAATCTATATAGCTTGTTTCACTGTACTCAAGACAGTATGAGTTACTGTTCAGAACACAGGTCTCTCTCTTTGGAATGAAAAGGGAGTCTGTACTAGATACCTAAGTTTATTTAGGATGAATTCTAATTCAAGATTTTTGACAAAATCCATTTGACAAAATTGTCTTAGAAACCAAAATAGAGCCCAAAATATTCTGTGCTACAACCACTCTGCTGAAATTATGAATTAAAATTAGTTACACAATCCTTCTCTAAAGCCTAATAATTATTTCAACGGCATAGTTGTAATGCACTCTTTTATAAAGTCTTTTTATCCTCAGGAATGTGAAGAAAATGAATACACAATTTTGTGAGTAATATCCAATCCTGAATATAAGTCAATGGGATTTTGTCTTAATACAGTTTATTTTAATTTAGACAGAGATGTACAGTAGTGTTGAAAATTTTTAAATGCTGCTGTAGAATATTATTAACTTTGTCTGAACAATAGCCCTATTACAGAGATAGAGAAAATCCATTTCTTTCATAGAGGTGACCCATCCTGAATCTGCAGATGCTTAGCCAGCCAGCTGCCTTTCAGTTTTACACTTAAAATTAGAGAAGAAATCAATATATCATCGTTCAACTAAGTGTATTGTAGACATTTAGAATAATCATATACATAAAAGAAAAATATTATTCTACTTAATTTATATTAATGGCATTTATTTTGGCAATTAAATAAGAATTGCAAAGCTTTCCATGAAGACAAAAATAAAGGATTGTGGTATACAGTGAAAACGTATTAGACAAAGTCCAGGTCACATACTTTTGACCTTATGAATTATTGTGCCTGCAACACCCAATATCCAAAAAGAGTCTTGTAATCAATCTTTATCAGACTTACTGCCAAGACCAAAAATCAATCCACCCAAGGGATGAGCATTGCTTTTTGCAAGTGGTACTGTGATACTTTGAGTCATGGCATGTCATAAAGGTCTCACAACTTAGAGAAAAGAGGTCAGTTCAGAATCACAAACAGGGCGAACCTGGAAGAAAACAGTATTCCTTTAATAAGGAAGCAAATTAATACAGCCATTCCACTCAATTCTGGATTTTTATTTTCATTTTTGTTAATAATACCTGAGTGGTAATTTAAAGGTGAGTAACTTACCTGGGAAATGCTTACTGTAAAATGCACCATACATTTTATGTACACCTGATAGGGTATGTCATATAGCTGGGGAAAGTGGGTTTGGGGTTTTGGCTTTTTTTTTGGAGGGGTGGGATTTGATCTGGCTGCATCCTTGCTGCACTTCCATTTCTATATATTGTGGTTTAACCTGGCAGGCAGCTAAACACCAGAGTCATTCCCTCCCTCCCCTCCAGTGGGATGGAGGAGAGAATCAGAAAAAGGATAAAACCCACAGGCTGGGATAAAGACAGTTTAATAGGACAGAAAAGGAGGGGGGGAAAAAGCAAACATCAAAACAAGTGATGCACAATGCATTTGCTCACCACTTAGTGACCAGTACTCAACCCCTTCCCAAGTAGCGATCAGGGTCTCCTGGCAAACTCCTCCAGTTTATATACTGGGCATGACATGCTGTGGTATGGAATACCCCTTTGGGTCAGGTGTCCTATTTCTGCTTCCTCCCAGGTCCTTGTGCCCCTCCTCACTGGCCGAGTAAGAGACTGAAAAGTCCTTGATCACAGTAAGCACTACTGAGCAACTACATTGCTGTGTTATCAGCATTATTGTGTACCAGCTGCTAGAAAGAAAATTAATTTAAAATTATTATTAAATTGAAAATTAATAACTTAAAAAAATTAATCTCGGCTGAAAACAGGAGAGTACACTTCCAGTTTTCTTTTTGTATAAGAGAGTGAAGTATCCTTCCAAATCCCTGTCAGGGACAGATTCTTCAGATTCCTAGGGACCTTGAAAGAAAGGAAGGAAGGATTTTGTAAGCGGTTATACAGAGTATCTCTGAACAAAGAAAAAACCACTGCGGTTTTTTGTTTGATTGAGTGCTTGTTTATTCTTGCTGTAGTTAAAAGCGCTACTATTCTACAAGAATCACATTGAGGAGGATCCCATAATGTCTACTTTGCTGAAGGTCTACATGAGTTTCCTCTGTAAATCATGTAGCTAGGAACACAGCAAAGAAGTTGTGATACTTGGTCTCTGACTGCACGTTTGTTCTCATGGAGGATTACCTCTTCACCATTTTGCATTTGAGGCAAATGCAGCCAAGTCAACATCCCCACTGGTATATTTCTTTGCCGAAATACCCAAACTCTTAGAAATCTCAGATATGGATGAACCAGGTCTTCGTCTAGATGGAGATATCACTAGGTCTTCAAATCTGGAAATTTAGTGAGCATTTAGTTTATTAACATTTGCAGCATCTCAGGCTTTATTTCTATTTCAAAAGGAAAAAGAATACTGATTTTCATTAGGAATTTAAAAATGCATCTTTTAAATCTTGATGTGTAAATACATCTAGCTATCTTCCCTCTTTAGGAATGTATTTTAACATTATATGAAATGATTATACTATCACTTGAAAAAAAAAAGTGTGCTGCAATATATTTATACACTTAATTGTGCCATCAGTACATGTGATAAATAAAGAGCTAATGCTTGTAGTGATGAATAAAGTATAAAAATTTCTGAATTGAATTAAATTTATACTTTCACAGTCTGAAGTAGTCCCTTTGTGCTCTTGCAGCATATAATATATTTCAGCTGACAGAAGGGTTAGGAACCAGGTCTTATGAGTTTTATTCTGTGAGTTGCCTCAGCTTTTGGGTTTTAGTTTTTTTGTTTGTTTGTTTGCTTGTCTGTTTTTTTGTTTTTGTTTTTCATTTTTTATTTTTCTGTTTTGTTTTTTTTTTCCAAGACAACAAGCATATAATTTTGTAAAGTGATTTGTTGCCATTAAAGCCTCAGTTCTGTCTTTGAAGGCTACATCCACATTTCCTCTGGCAGGCAATGTCACTATGTACTTCATCTTTAACAATGTTAGTTTAGTTTCAAAGAGATATCCTTTAGCTGCTCTTATGAATTTCTTGCACTGCTTAAATAATCTAATTTGCCAGTATTGGGAAATTTCTTCAGCAGAAAGGCTTTTCTTAATTTGGTTCAGTACTGATATGTCAGTTTTAGTTTTAATTCTGCTTCTCAAAGTTGATAAGAAGAAAACTCTTAAATAACCCCAGGTACTTAGCTCATATTAATAAAACTTCTCCTTCCCTGTGGGGGCAGATTTAATATGTATTACTTTACTGACACTGCCATGTGCAATAAGTATACTGCCCACTTTTTCTGAGCTACAATAGAGTTCAAAAGCAGTTCAGAGAATTCCCAGTGTCACATTACTAGTCATCACCCTTATTTTATTTGCATTACAAGTATTTTCTCCATTCGAACTGCAGAAATTAATTCAGGCTGAACATAAATGGTTAAACTTGGCGTAATACCTCTATTTAAGGAGTAGATTCAAAATTGACACTCTTTTTTCTCTCCTGCAGTTGCAGTTAAGTGATTATTATAAAATTTCCACCAAATTAAGTAATATTTAATGAATTTACAAGTGTAACACCTGACAGCACCACATATTATTACATTATACATTACTTCTAATCAAAAATCTCTTTTCTGAGTTTATACTAACTGAACTACGTGATTCAGATTTTCCATTTCTTAGATGCACCTCAGGATGAGATTTTGGAAGGTTTTCAGTGATCTCTGTGTGCATATATGTGTTTTCAGAGAGAACAGACAAACGAACTCCCCCCAAAACTAAAATGAGGCATCTTAAAATGAGCATGGTGAAGATTACTTTTAGAAGTGGTTAGATTTCTTACTTGTGATAGAGAGAACTTGAAATTTGGCATTCTGGTGTTCTTTAACAACCTGTGTGATTCCCACTTTTGCGGAATGGAGATCTGATCTGCGTCAGACAACCAAAAGGTATTTGGAGGTATCTTGAACAAGTGTTTTCCCCCCCTTTGTGCAGAAAGCGCTCTCAGGAATTTTATTCTCAAATTTTTCATCAGCATTTGTGAAAGGCTCTGCCTTAAAAAGCTGTATAAGGAATTCCTCTCTATAAGTCAAAAATAAATGAGTTTTGCAACCCTTCTCTATTTTTGTCTCTAGTTCACTTCAGATTACGTCTGTTTCAGTCATGCTGAGAAACACCCTTAAATCTCTGTTCGATGTTTAAAGCTATTATCTGTACTAAGACACACAGGAAATCTGGTGTCCCACAGTGCTGTGCATTTTGTATAGTTGTTGCACATTTAGATGGTGATCACGCATTGGCGGTTTGAAGCCTAGGAAGCGTGCTTCTAATTCTTATAATGTTTATCCTACTATGGAGTGCCTGTCAGTTAATAGTAACCATAGTCCTAACCTTGCTCCATAGCTCGTCAACGGCTTTTTCAATTGTTTGCTCTCTAAAATGCACGAAATATCCTTCTCAGTCCTGGCTGACACTCACCAGGTCAAGATGAGATATATTAACCAAAAAAGTTCAGTTAAGGTTTTATCATTGATACTAGGCATCTATCAGCTGTTATATCTTGCTTCTAGAAGATCATCCTCCCTTCAGTCATAATTTACTAGAGATATTTTTAAATAAGAGCACTATTACTAAAGCAGAAGCATTTGAATGTTGTTTTTGATCATAGAATAGAAGCAGTGTACCCCAGGGGACAGAACTGAACACGATGCTGCTTAATGTCTTCATTGCTGATCTGGATAACAGGGCAGAGTGTATCTTCAGCAAGTTTGCAGATGACATAAAACTGGGAGAAGTGGCTGATATGCCAGAGGTTGTACTGCTACCCAGAGGGACTTAAATTCTTTCTCATTGTTGCATGTAGACTCTTCTTTCTAATTATTTTTTTTATTTTATTTTATTTGCTTTAAGTCATATCCAATACTAGTTTACTG
Organism: Amazona ochrocephala; assembly: GCA_039720435.1. Lineage (NCBI taxonomy): Eukaryota > Metazoa > Chordata > Aves > Psittaciformes > Psittacidae > Amazona > Amazona ochrocephala. Next base: position 28,372,148 of record CM077878.1, read on the forward strand.
ATTTTGTGGTGTAGGTTTTAGGCTTTGCTGGTTTAGCTTTTTATGAGCAGCTTCAAGCATTAATAAATAACAACCTAAAATATTTTTCTGTTCACAAATTTGGATGAATTACTTTTACTCAAGGAGTTTCTCAGTTTTCTTGAGGCATATATATATTTTGAGCAGGCTCTGTTATAAAGGAATTCACTGGCAAAACTGTAGTAATAGAAAAAACTAGGAAAAAATCATGATCTGCTTAGGAATTTTCAATGACTTGAAGAAGAAAGAAAATAAAAACAGGGGATAAACTGACAGTTGTAAGAGATTCAAATATCAGCACTGCTAATGAAAAACATAATATATGGTTACTATCCTCAAATGGGACTCTGCAGAGTAAGCTATTAAAATAGAAATGTGCCCTGTTGTTAAAAATGATACATTCCACGGCTTTGCTTGTGTTTTTCTCACTTCAGTTTGCAAGGTTATTTAATTCATTGGTCTATAGAGATTCAGAATTTGCTTTTCTGCAGGATATTAATTCAAAATTAGATTATCAGAGACTAAAGCAGTAAAGTTTCACAGCTGCTGCAACAGTACAGAGCAGAAGGACTAATGAAATAGCCTGTCATGGGTTTTAGGGAACACATGACAGTTTTGACAGTAAGACCTAAATTAATTTCACTGACTATGAAAGCATGAATTGCTAGCCAACTGCCTGTGTGCCTTCTGTATTCAATAAGGAAATAAAGGTGCTGCAAACTCTGTATTCTTCCCACCTGCCAGAAATGGCCAAACACAACATGAATAATGTTCTTTTTATTAAAAATAGAGCAGTTTTCTATTTGCTTGCAAGTCATGACTATGAAGCCTTGCTTCCTGAATGGCAGGGAAGCAATGTATTCTAACCCAGCCACTTTTCCCAAATTTTAACCAGAACTTTAATAGAATTAAAAAATGTCCTTCACTAAATGCTTGAAAATAAAAGTTTGTTACTTGATCTCTGGCTTAACTTCTGAAGGGTAATCCCTTCAGATTTGGTCTTTTTGGTCCTCTCTTTACTGTCCTTTAAAATAAAAATAATAGAATGTTTTTTGAAGATCTGTACTTGAAGACCATATTCCATGATGGTGATTAATATAGAATTACACGATAATTCTGCTTGGAAGAGATCTCTGGAGATCATCCAGTTCAATCCCCACTCAAAACCTGGACCGACTACATCAGTACTAGATACAGTTCTTCTCCAGTTGGGTTTTGAAAATTTCCAAAAATAGAGATTCCTCAGCCAATTTGGTCCAGCATTTGACTTCCCTCACTATGAAAGTTGGGTTTTACTACATCTAATCAGAATTTCTTATGCTGCATCTCATGCTTGATGCCTCTTTTCTATGCATCTCAGAGGAGAGCCCGGCTATGTTTTCTCTACAACCTCTCACTGGGTAATGAAGGACAAGAATAAGATCATACTCTCACAGTTTCCCCATGTCTAGCCCATGCAGAACCATGGGATTATTCTAGCCCTGAAGCTGAATTTTGCATTTTCTTTTTCTAAAATTTAAATTATTCTCAAACTATTTCTACAGACTGCCAGAGTTCTGTTGAACAATGACTCCTACTTCCACTATATCCAACCGGTCTCAAGATTTTTACTGCTCACAGTTTTTCTGTAGGTACATTCCATTCTCTTGTTCATGTCATTAATAAAGACAGTAAAGAGTATTACCTGATCGACTTTGTACTGCATTGCAACAACCAGTGATCCATCTACTGTATAGTTCACCTATCCAAATCATAAACATAGAATCATAGAATAGTTAGGGTTGGAAAGGACCTTATAATCATCTAGTTCCAACCCCCCCTGTCATGGGCAGGGACACCTCCCACTAAATGCACCATTAAGTCAAAGCAAACAGCATTCTGTTTTCCCTTCATTCACAGTCAACTTGTCAGAGAAAGTTATTAGTTTTGTCAGACTTTTTTTTGTCAGACAATGTGCCTACAATAAATCCATGTGAGATACTCCTAGTCACCTTCTTGTCTTTCATCACTGGTACTTACAATTTTTTCTCTTCCTCATTATTTAGGCCAAATATCATGTATATGCTTAGCCAATAAAGAGACATTTCTGAACTGCTCCCCAAAAATTCACTATTGTTTTTGTTTTGCAGCCTATGGGATAAGGATAATTCATCAGTTTTGGTTAAATTCTTTGTGCTTGTTTTCAAAGCCTCTTTATGCATATGAATACAAAATAGTAAATCCACATGACCCTACCTGAGTGTACAATTTGAATAACAAGCAAAATATATAAAAAGAGACTCATTTTATATGAATCCAAGCTAATCCTTTGAATCTATAATTAATTTTTTTCCAAATTGTATTTGCACTTCCCATAATAAGAAATCTGAAATGAATCTGATTAATAGGGAAGGCACGTCAGAAATTCAAAGGTATTACTGGGAACAGCTTTAAGCACTCTGCATGCAGATTTGCTGCTAAACCATGCACAAGGCACAATATAATCCATTAAGTAGTTAGGATTAAGTTAAATTTAACTTACCTACCTCATTCACAATTTTCTGTGCACAATGAATGAGGCAGTAGTCTTGTGAAAATAAAATCATGATAATGCAGTTAAAGTTATTATAGTAAATATATGTTAGGGATAAAAGTATCATCAGGCATGTATAACTGATATTCCTAGATATTGCTACCTTGTTTCCTTATGCAGGATTCAATGATTCTAAGATTTAGCAAGTTAAACCAAGACAAGTGCAAGGTCCCACAGCGGGCTCGGAGCAATCCCAGGCACAGCTACAGGTTGAGCAGAGAAGAGATTCAGAGCAGCCCTGTGGAGAAGGACTGGGGGTGTTGGTTGATGAGAAAATGAACATGAGCCGACAGTGTGTGCTTGCAGCCCAGAAAGCCAACCTGGGTATCCTGGGCTGCATCAAAAGGGGCGTGACCAGCAGCAGGTTGAAGGAGGTGCTCCTGCCCCTCTACTCTGCTCTTGTCAGACCTCACTTGGAGTATTGTGTGCAGTTGTGGTGTCCTCAACATCAAAAGGACATGGAACTGTTGGAACAAGTGCAGAGGAGGACCATGAGGATGATCAGGGGGCTGGAGTACCTCCCATATGAAGATAGGATGAGAAAGTTGGGGCTGTTCAGCCTGGAGAAGAGAAGGCTGCATGGAGAGCTCATAGCAGCCTTCCAGTATCTGAAGGGGGCCTATAGGGATGCTGGGGAGGGACTTTTCATGAGGGACTGTAGTGAGAGGACAAGGGGCAATGTGTTCAAACTTAAACAGGGAAAGTTTAGATTGGATCTGAGGAAGAAATTCTTTACTGTGGGGGTGTTGAGGCCCTGGAATGTGTTGCCCAGGGAAGTTGTGAATGCTCCATCACTGGCAGCGTTCAAGGCCTGGCTGGACAGAGCCTTGGATGGCATGGTTTAGTGTGAGGTGTCCCTGCCCATGGCAGGGAGGTTGGAACTAGATGACTTTAAGGTCCTTTCCAACCCTAACTATTCTATGATTCTATATTCACTTTCAGTTCAGAAGCCTAAAGAATAGGTAAGTTATTACCTTAATTTTATTCATACCTTAGACAAAAATTTGATTTAGGTCATTAAGGGAACATTATAAAAGACATAAAAATTATATGAAAAATTATTTTATTGCTTGGCAACTTGTGTAATAAAGGGGAAGCTATAAAAGGGAAGAAAATATAAGGAAAATAAAATTACTATAGATTAGCTTTTGGTATAAGTAGTATGTATGGGTGCCTGTAATTCAAGTAATGATGAAGAGTAAAATGCAGTGATCAAGAATTATTTAGTATGTGAGCCAATAATTTTATTCAACATGACATCCCATTTCCTTTCCATCTGCTTATTGTTGATTACATCCATGAAGCAATTCATAGTATTACAAATTCAGCCATTATTTTGGAACAGCGAGCCTGAGACAGGTTTTCTGTTTCAGTAGGGTACCTTTCAAAATCTGAATATTTATGCAATTTATGCAGCTTGAAACCCTAGTCCTTCCTGATGAAAATTGTCATAGAGATGTTACACAGTAGAGAACCTTGAAGAGTCTGTGTAACATACAACTCCGTAGTGCAGTTTCCATGTTAAATAGTTACACATTCATAGAATCATAGAATAGTTAGGGTTGGAAAGCAACTTAAGATATCTAGATCCAACTCCCCTGCCACGGGCAGGGACACCTCACATAAAACCATGTCACCCAAGGCTATGTCCAACCCAACCTTGAGCACAGCCAGGGATGAAGCATTCACAACTTCCCTGGGCAACACATTCCAGGGCCTCAACACCCTCACAGTAAAGAATTTCTTCCTCAGATCCAGTCTAAACTTTCCCTGTTTAAGTTTGAACCCATTGCCCCTTGTCCTCTCACTACAGTCCCTCATGAAGAGTCCCTCCCCACCATCCCTATAGGCCCCCTTCAGATACTGGAAGGCTGCTATGAGCTCTCCATGCAGCCTTCTCTTCTCCAGGCTGAACAGCCCCAACTTTCTCATCCTATCTTCATATGGGAGGTGCTCCAGCCCCCTGATCATCCTCATGGTCCTCCTCTGCACTTGTTCCAACAGTTCCATGTCCTTTTGATGTTGAGGACACCACAACTGCACACAATACTCCAAGTGAGGTCTGACAAGAGCAGAGTAGAGGGGCAGGAGCACCTCCTTCAGCCTGCTGGTCACGCCCCTTTTGATGCAGCCCAGGATACCCAGGTTGGCTTTCTGGGCTGCAAGCACACACTTCCGGCTCATGTTCATTTTCTCATCAACCAACATCTCCAGTCCTTCTCCACAGGGCTGCTCTGAATATATTCTCTGTCCAACCCGTAGCTGTGTCTGGGATTGCTCCGAGGTAGGTATAAGACCTTGCACTTGTACTGTCAAGTGATACCAGCTTTGGAGCCAAGTATTGGCCTGCTGGGCTTTCCTGTTTCTTTCCTCATTATTCCCTGCAACTGGTAGAACAGAGGAGAGCACTACTTGTTCCCTGATCCCTTAACCCATTGTCCCAAGACCCTGAAAACTCTTTTGATTCCCTCAGACTTCTTGTTGCAACTTTATCTCTGTCTGTCTGAAAAATAAATAATAGATAAGGATAATAATCTGAGGGCTGTACCAGGGTGGGAAGTTTTCTCCTCACATCTTTAACCCACTCTTTTACCAAGGCCCCATAGAGGCAGCAAACTGCCTTAAGAAGTGGGTCCAGTCTGCATAGTGGGCTTTCTGTACCCCTCAAGAGACAGTCTCTTATGACAGTGATTCATCTATTTTTCTTTATGGAAGCAGTTTTGACTCAGGGTGTAAGCTGCCTTAACCTCAGTGACACCTCCAAGCTGGAGGAGCCATCTTTTTCATCAGTGGTTGATTCCACGTGCGTATTCTCCCATATAGCTAAAAAAAAAAAAAATAAAAGAAAATAAATCTACCTCTTAGCACTTTACAAATAGTATGCATTAACACAGTCAATTATAACAATTAAAAAATATGTTTGATTTAAGAATTTTTACAAGGCATTACCTTCCTTTCCCAGGAAAAGGAGGAATGAACAAAACTTAGTTATTTGCAACTTCCAGTTCGTTTTTATCAATGCAGTGCTTTTAACAATAAAATTATGGTCTCCCCATAATAATTTTCAGCATGCTGAAGTACTGAAACCACCAATGTTATTATAGTTTTTGTTATAGGTCAATTGCATGCTTTCACTGGTTAAGATTATTGTCTTCTAATTTTGGTCATCTGAAGTTTAAAAACCCTAACTACATTTCCTGTGTAGCAAATGCAGATAAAAAATACTTCCAGAATGGAATTAATCATATCTGCTTTACAGCTTTCTTTTAGATTTACATTAATTACCTTTGAGGAGATAAATAAGTCTTAAATATTAAACTTCATTATGCCTTTTCAATGGCAAATGAATCCTACTAGCTGAATTTTGTATTCCAGCAATATTAATATTTATCCTCTTCAATATCTTCTTTTTCTTGCCCATGGTTCCAAAATGATAATATAAATAAAATACTTTTTTCCAGACTATCAAATGTATCTTCTAATGTTATAATCCGTACAGTAATTGCTCACAGTGAAGAATCTGAAATTTCTTGACCATTAGAACCAGCTACCTACCGGAATGGTAGATTGAATTCTTCATAATCAGAAGTCTTTACAGAACATAAAACAAATCATGGTCAAACAAATTTTTGGGCATAGTATAGGTGTAAATGGATGAATATCTATTGTATGGTAAGTCAGACTACATGACTAACTTCCCCTTTCGACTTTAAAATGATGAATCTTTCTTAATTTCTTTTCATTTCCTCCTTGATACCTAAACTACTAGACTGTGAAATGCACTTCCATAATTTCAAATCCTTTTAAATCTTACTTCCCTTTAAATCTTCTTTATGTGAGAGACCAGAAAGATTGGAAAAGGTGCAGGACTTTCAAGGGTTTATTTTAACAGATTGCCATTGAAAGACACCAGTAGGTGAAATCCCTCATTCTGCTTCTGCAAAAGCCTCAAGTGAAATTTATTCCACTTAATGTTGCCAGTTTTAAAAGTGATAACTGGTCTAAGCTAGCTGTTCAGAATCCCTTTGTCATTAGACATGAAGTCTCTTTTGAAGGTGATGCTTCTCAATAGGTAGCTAAAATACATGTAATATAATTCTACCTTTGTCTTCAATATTTTATTCTAAATGGAGCAAGACCAGGCAAATGGATATTCTAAATAATGGTTATTATTTTTAATCCCCCCTGCACATAATTCTGTGACCATGTCAGAAAGATTGTATTTCAGCAGCAGCCTAATACTAGTTACCATGCGTTACCAAGATTTCAAATAAAATTGTGTAAAATTGTAATGTATCTCATGCATCACAACAACTTTCTGTTAATGATGTAGTATTTTGAGGACTGTGTATTACTCCTTGTTTTCTAGTGAATGAGTAAGAACTCCTTTAAGGATTCATCTCTGTGGTCCAGAATTTCAGTGACTCCTTCAAAGACTATTCTGGCAGCTGCCAGGCCACCACCATACTGCTCTATCTCTCTCCCTTCTCAACAAGGCGGGGGGAGAAAATAAGATGAAAAAATAATTCATGATTTGAGATTAACACAGACAGATCTCTCACAAGTTGCTATCACCTGCTCCTATATGTGCTCCACTCCATGAGCTGCAGCTCCTCCCAGAAGCCTGCTCTAGCATGGACCCTCCAGGGCATTAACAGCTTCCTACAGGACATATACGCCAGATCCAGGACAGAGTCCTCCACAGGCTGCAGTATGGGAATCTGCTCCGGTGTTGTCATGGTTAAAAGCAGGGTCCTGGTTAGAAAAGATAAATACAGTGATCATATGATATTCAACCCAGACTACTTAAAAAAGTAATGACATAAATCACTGTGGCATTATCAAATTATCTTTCAAAAGTTTTTAGCAAGTAGGGGACATCCCATGTAAGAGAAGGGAGATAGCCCAGGAAAGTTCAGGTTAGATATAAGGAAGAAGTTCTTTACTGTGAGGGTGGTGAAGCACTAGAGCAAGTTGCCCAAAGAAGCAGCAAATGCTCCATCCCTGAGAGTGTTCAAGGCCAGACTGGACAGAGCCTTGGGTGACATGGTTTAGTGTGAGGCATCCTTGCCCATGGCAGTGGGGTTGGAACTGGATGAGCTTACGGTCTTTCCAACCCTAGCCTTTCTATGATTCTATGTACTTCTCAAAACAGGATAAAGGATGAATTAGTGAATGAGCATTGTGCCTGATACTTAGGAAAATTGTAAAGGAAACCTTTAAACAGACTGCTTGCAAGAAGCTAGATAATAGTGAGCTGATTATGAAAAACAGCAAGCCTGGGTGCATTAAGAACATCATGTCAAACTGGCTTAATTTCTTGCCCTGATAGAGCACCTGGCCCAGTAGAAAAGGAAAACAGTAAATGTAATTAATGTATCTTGACTCTAAAAGACATTTTGACACATTTTTAGCAAGCATTATCATAAGTAAGCTAAAAATTTAATGTACTTAATGAAACTACCTACTAGTTGAAAACCTCTGCTCTAAAATCTGTCACTTTCACTCTGAAAAGATGTTTTGAATATAGATACATCCAGGATTAAACAAATAGTAGAATAAACATACATATATATATAAGGGGAATAAATACCGAAAAGAGAAAAGAGGGAACAACTGGCTAGGCAGGAGTATGGCAGGACCACTTCCCCAAAACCTCCGATCCACCCTCCCTCCCCCCCTGCCCCCAAAAGAAAAAAATCAACAAAACAGACTTTCTATTACATCACATCATGTCAACAAAGTAAGTTAAGAAAAAATAAAATCTTGTTCTGGGATGTGAATGTTATCCATTTGATAAAGGAATTACTGTTTGGTTTAGTGGGGCTTCAGCTGAAGCATATCACGAGTTCTCACATTAACAAAATCATGTGGATTGCTTAGTAAGACAATAGCAGAACAATAAGATGAGAAAATATGTGGTAGGTGAGGAATTGCTTTTCATCAGTACAGAGAGGAAAATGCTATGGCAATACATTCATGTTTTTAAATTTGTGTTTTTAAATTAGTGTTTTTAAATTCGCCTCATAAAGATTTGAGCCACCTATTTAATTTTCAACAAATATTTACATTGATTTTTAGAAAAACCTGACTTATTACAAGAGCAACCTAAACCTGAAATTATATCCAATGGGGCTGAGTGAAATATCCTTTCATCCTTATTTCTGAAGGAAAGATTAAATATGCACTTATCAAGGTGGTTTGTTGGGCTTGGACAAAACTGGCCTCCATGAACTTTGGATATTTCTTCCTTCTGATACTCCCTCCTTCTGATATTTCAATGATTTTATAACTCTGTAGCTTCTCTCTGATCTTTTTGAAGAAAGGTGTGGTAAGGTTTTCAGCGCTGTAGCAATTGTGACCATGGGGCCTTACTTCACTGCAGGCGAATCAAAGTATGTGAGAACATATTAGAAACCTGAAAACTGCTAGGATATGTGGAGGAACAGCAGCTTTTGGGGAAATAATTATAAGAGCAAGTTAAAACCAAATCACATCCATAATAACACTTCATTAGAAGACCAGAACTACAAGATATTATGCTTAATAAAAAGCTAAATTACATCTACTACTGGATTCAGAACAATCTATTAAAACAAACAAACAAAAAAAATAGAAAAAAAAAAGGTATTTTCCACAGTAAAATACAAAAATGATACAGGTTATAGATAAAAAATAGCAAGGAAGGATAGAACATCTTTTTAAAGAGGCGGTAGTTCTAAAAAAAACAATCCCCAAACTTCAGCTCATTTTCATTAAATTAAGTTCTAGTAAGTTCACAAGTGTAACTTTCGACAAATGCTCTCTGTCACACTAATGTTTTATCAATTAAGCTATATCTTCTGGGACCCTAGATCATTGTTCCTAATGATGGGAGGCAGCAGTGTCTCTTCACTCACAATAAAAGTAACTTTTATTGGCCTTTGCTAATACCAGTGAGATCTCTCTTTTAGTTAAAGAACAGAAAAGCATTCAATATTGCAGTACAAGCCTGAAAAGCAGACTTTCATGGTTCCTAAACTTTTTAATGGCACTTACACAACCTGGTGCCATATTTCTAACTCTTATTTCATATACTATGACTTTGAAATTATAATGTGTATATATTTTATTAATTTATGTGCTTTTATTCACCAATTTTAATGCAAATGCATACATGCAGGAATACCAGTTAGATTTAGGTAAACAAGAATTAGTGTTGTTTTTCTTTCCCCTGACAAGTTAGACATGTAAAATCCTAAAATATTTTATCTTAACACAGTGTGAATTACAAACGTTTTTTGTTAAATCAGTAGTGGCAAGCTAGAGAAACTGGGTGAAATTTCCCACACAATCCAGGCAATACATACAAAGCCAATAATCTTGGAGGAGTTTCGGTATTGCAGCTAACTTCCACTAACCTTTCTGAATTAAACTGTTCTAGCTATGGTCTGGTCTAATGTGCAAGTTTTCTATTGATATTATAAAGGCAAAAATGAGAGGAGTCATTTAGAAGTGGCAAAATTTTCACTAAATTAGATGAGATATAGTCACAGTGTTACTATTACTTAATGTTCTGGTTTGCAATCTCATTTTATATTCCTTTAATACAGATGACTAGAACCCAGTTAAAGTTTAGTTTAAATAAGGCCTGTAGAAGGCAGGTAAGGATAAAATATTTGGGAATAACTGCATGAAAATAATTGCTTAAACTTGCAGAATAAGAAAAATGAACTATAATGAAGATGAACTCTCTCAAAACTAACTTCCTAAGAATTTTCTGGGAGATTTTAGACTTTTTTTTACATTTTAGTTTGAGTTTCTACTAATAGTGACACAAATAACACAACACATATAGGCAAAGACTTGTTTCAGAAACACAAAACAGATGATTCCATTTCACTCCTTCTCAAAATCATTAGTGACAGATTTCAGCAATATCCACAGTTCCTGCTACTGTTCCTAGTTGGTAGATTATTTGATGCTTTGAAGAGATGGAAAAAAAAATGAAACTAAATGGCCACATGAAGTCTATTCCTGCAAGCTGAAGCCATCCGGAAACAAAAGCAGTCTTAAGATTTATTCCTTGTCAATTATATTTTTGTGTTAGCCAGAAAGTGCACTCTCCCTTAATCAGTTACTTTTTCTAAGTCCATGTGCTATAATGGTGGGGCTCAATTTTGATGTCACTCTGAGTTTTAGTTCTTCTTTCCCTAAATATAAACCATGAAACATATGCTGATGGAGTCAAGAAATTTTTTCGTGTAGATAAACTGAGACAACCAAGCTAGGTCTTCTAGCTAGGGAAGTGCAAAGTATGTCTGCTAAAATAGTTCAGGAAACATAATTACTACTTCATTTTTTTTAGAGCCAAATAATAATTGCTTTGTATTAAAATTTTCATGTTTCAACATACTATTTATTGGGAAGATATTCGGTTCCAGATTTAATGATAGGAAATAAGCTGCAGTTAGAGTGTTCAAAAGTCAAATAAACATTTTATGGAATGTAAATAGCACTACATACCAGCTGAAAATAACTAGCTAATTTCAAACTGGACTTTTAATATAATTTCCGAAATGAGTAAGACTTACATAATAGCTGTCTTTTTGTCCATCTGTTTCTTTCTACATTTTTCAGTTTCCTTTGATAACTTGATCTCACTGGGCATTTTCAACATATTTAGCAGGTGGCTTAAGGTCTAAAAGATACTAAATTTCTATGAAATATTAAGTTTAAAGTCTGTGGTTGATGTCTGGGAGAGAAGATACAAATTAACACCATTAAGGGTGTAGGATGGATGAAACAGTCATCTGTTTTTTTCTGGTTTGCCAAAATCAATATCTGCTATGCAGCTACAAGATTGCCTACCTTTTGCTTCAAGTAAGCAGGGATGAAAAAGAATTGAAGTGGACAAAGAGAAGGTAGGAAACTGTGGAAGGATAACTTGTAAATATTTTTTTTATTTTTATTTTTATTTTTTTTTTAAACACAGAAAAGAGTCAAAAAGCAGGAACAGGCATATTGAATATATGCTGAGAAACTGGGGCTCCTCACAGAGGGGAAACAGACTGGTTTAAAACCTACTGACAAATTTAAGACTTTGCAGCAGTTCAGAGGCAATCAACAGGATAGAAACATTAAAAAAGTACAAGTAAAATTGTATAAGTATTTTTAGTCCTTAATGTTCAAAATAAGGGGACAGTTAAAAAATATGAAAAAGGAGGGCTTAGATTATGCATTAATAGGATTGCATTATGTCAAATTTCAGGTTTTCACTGGATTCGTGACAGCTATTCCTTTCTTCTTAGGAAACATGGATATCTATGCACTCAGATAACTCAGATCTGGGGCTTTAAAAGGAGGACACATTAGCTTCTGTGACTGCCATGATTTAAGGCAGTCGGCAACTCAGCCACGCAGCCCTTGCTTGCTTCACCCCCTTTCCTCTCTTCTCTCCCAGTAGGATGGGGAGGAGAATCGAAAGAATGCAACTCCCATGCGCCGAGATAAGAACAGGCCAGTAACTAAGGCATAACGCAAACCACTGCTGCTACCACCCATAATAATAATGACAAGGGAAATAACAATGGAAGACCAAGCAGTGATCTAACCCTTCCAAGTAACGGCCCCCAGTTTATATCGTGGGCATGATGTGCTGTGGTACGGAATACCTCTTTGGTTAGTTTGGGTCAGGTGTCCTGTCTCTGCTTCCTCCCAGCTTCCCCTCCTCCCTGGCAGAGCACTCAGAAAGTCCTTGGTCAGAGGAAACATTACTGAGAAGCAACTAAAAAAAATGGTGTTATCAGTGCTGTTCCCAGGCTGAAAGCCAAAAACACAGCACTGCACCAGCTACAAAGCAGGAGAAAAACGACTGCTACTGCTGAACCCAGAACAGTGACATTCAAGATATATTTTTAGGCAGGAATGTCACATTGTCCATTCTGAAGGAATTATTTTCGATGAAAAATTTTCCATCTTTGAACAGAAGCATTCACATTTTACACTAGAACAAGTAGCACCTGAGACAAACTACAGACCAGTGTCACCTCTGTGCCTGGCAGGATCATGGAGCAGATTTTCCTGGAACCCACACTGGGGCACATGAAGAACAAAAAGGTGACAGAGCCTTGGGCTACATGGTCAGAGCCTTGGGCAACATAGTTCAGAGTGAGGTGTCCCTGCCTCACTCTGAGGTGTCCCTGCACAGGGGTTGGAACTAGATGATCTTTAAGTTACTTTTTAGCCCTAACTATTCTATGACTCTATGGTACTCTGAACGTTATTGACAGATTTAGCTACAATGGGAGCATAAACCGATGCATTTCTAATTTGTGCCAGTACTATCACATTCAGATGCAATTTATGTGATTAATCTAAGTTTAATTAACTAAAGATTTAGCATATAGTCTTAGGTTTATCCCTCAGATTTTTTGCCTTCAGATTTCTTTATGGAGCAGTATAGATTTTAGGATGGTTGAACCTGAACATCTAGTCAGAGACAGAAGTGATAATGAATTTTTTGTTCCCCTTAAGCACCTTTCCTAGAATATCTGAAGACGAAAGGTATTTCAGAGCTAACCTGAGAAAGAGATTTCGGTACCTGTAAATTTAGCAGCAGAACAACTGTCTTTTAAGCTCCTAATTTCTGATACATGTACCTGAGCTACCTCTGTTAAGCATTAAAAAAAAAAAAAAATTAATAAAAAATTGAAACTCACAACATCCAGCATGACTATGCAGTCAGTAAGGGGAAGAAAGTAGTGTCTCTAATTTATACACCCCTGCTGCCCTTACAGCCCAGATGTCTAATCCTTGACTGAAAGGAGATGAATTTCACACTAATTCTCTTCTTCCCACCCCCACCCTCAACAGCAAAGAACAATGTAAACACACATAATTAGTAGTCAAAGTGTAAGTTAACTATCTTGAGAGCAAAACTTGAAATTCAAGTCTTCCTTTTTCAGGTGAGTTAACTGCTTCTGTAAAGAACATAGCTGCTCCTCTCTGCCACCCTGAACCTAGATCTCCTCTACTGGAGCACAGCTTTTATTCTTCAGTGTGTCCATCTTGAAGCATTTTCTACTGGTAAATGGAGAGCTAATGACTGAACACTGAACTGAGGTTTTTCACATTTTGTAATTATTATTCTCAACAGTTTTTAATGGAAAGATAGAAAGTACCGGCTGACTTAAGTTTACATAGAATACAATGCTGCTGACGTTTTAGGTGTTGTCTACTTGCATGTAAAATATCGAATTTTTAAGTCAACAGAGACAAGGAAACATTTGACTTCAAGATATTAGTTGGATTTACCTGTAAGTTCCAAAATATTTCGTCTGAGTAGTGTCAGTTCTGGGTCCTTGTACAAACAGAACTATTCTGATAACAAAATTACTTTGTGAAAATATGGACATCTGTAGGATGATGTAGTGCTTTACACTTTAGCACCTGCATCTGGCCAAATCTCATGTTAGTCTCCATATTCCTGGGTATCAGTCCATTATGACTGCTGTTTTGAAAATGTTGGTCACTGTTTTTTTCTGACCGCTCTAAACAATGCTGGAGATGATGAATTGATTTCATCGACGGTTACATAAGGTCACATGTACAATAGTTTTGCTTATATAATAAAAAAGGTTTTCAAACTTGTAATTAAAAAAATATTGAGGTAGCACTTAAGATTTTGTAGCAGTTTCCCCCTTTTAAGGGTGATGCCTTTTGAACACGCTGATAAGCATCAGGAAAAAGAAAAACAAACAGCAAAGAGTCAAAAAGGAAACAGAAACTGCTGATGACTCCACAAAAGAAGAAATGTGGTGAGAAAGCTGTCCAGGTCTGTATATTAATGAAACATGCTTCAAACTAACATCAGGGCTTTATAAAAAGATAACCATGTAGCCATTCCTTCTCTTAGGAGTTCTCATACTCCAGGAGCTGCAGTCAAGGTTTTCTCTAAGACCAAGGCTGATTCAGTAGTATGTTAGTTACGCAATGCATATTTATGGATATAAACCTGATAGATTTAAACAGAATTGCAACATTCTAGTAGTATTTCTTTTTTCTTTCTATGAAGGCACTGAACAGCTGTACTATCTACAATCATTAGTATCTATGTGTGGAATAATTGGGAAATGTGGGATAATTAGGAATTAAACTTATATTTGAAATGAAGCATTATCCACACATAAGGGAAAAACGGACTTTCAGGGCTTCTCAGGGCGAGATGCAGCCACACCTGGTATGCCAGGAATGTGCACTCCACAGCGGTTCCTGTGGCAACACAGATGGAGGATGGAGCAGGGTGGAGATCTTGCAGCTACTCACTATCCTAAAGATGGGAACTAGGTGGTGCAAGAAACTAATAAACTGCATACTTCTACCCTGAGCCAGCAGCCTGTCAACTTTTGACAGAATGACGTCCTCAGTGTGAACTTTGCTTCATTAAAATGTCATTATAATGCATTTACATGCTAAAATACACTCCTATCTCCAATGCGACCACCTTCCAAAATGAGATCACCCCCCACTGAGCATGCACTCTGAATTTTTGGTGTCATATACCTTTAAATCGAAGCGAGAGAGATTTGCACCAATAATAATAATAATAATAATAATAATAAAGGTATGTATGACTAAAGTCACTCAAGCTCCACCTTGAAGGTAAAAAATAGTATAAAATGACCCAAGAGAAAGGGGGATACTGGGGAAGATACCATCATGGAAGATAACATCAACAAACTCCTGGGACCAGTCGACGGACTGCACCTCTCTTCCCCCCACATAGGGACGCCTGTGAGTAAGAATTGCATTGTATCCAGTGCTTCCCAGGGAAAACTTAGAACCTCTATAGAGTTACTTTTACTGTTACCTTTATATTTTAGAGCCAGGCTGTGTTAACTTTATCGAGCGCTTGTATCCATGTAACTATTATTCGCACGTGCTTTTGCAAACAGTATTTATCACCGGCAATCCATAAGAACCGGTATGCATTGTATCAATAAACTAATTTTCTCACTGAATACAACCCCATTTCTAGTTGTGGTGCACTATCAGTGAATCCGGATCAGTAAGGTTTGAAATAGCGAAGGCAGCTGGACTGGTAGTTGCATATTGGAGCCATTTCCTGTCCTTCCTCTAATAAAACAAGGAGTTGATTTCCCACTATCAGTGAATCCGGATCAGAAAGGTTTGAAACAGTAAACACAGCCGGACTGGTAGTTGCATATTGGAGAATAAAACAAGGGTTTCCCCCCCCCACCCCCTTTTAAGGTAACACTATGGACACAGAAGGAAATATTATTTATGCTCCTTCAAAAATCTTGCTCCTCTTAGATTAATTTGATTCAATTCACAGTTAAAACTGTACTCTTAGAACTGTAAATGATACCCAAGTTTGTGCCAAAGGTAGATTTTATGCGTGACTTCAGCTAACTGTTGAAGTCCAGACAGTGCAAAGAGTTAAATCCACAAAGGGCATTCAGAGCCCTTCCTTTTATTTGTCTCCAGAATCATGGAGTAGTTAAGGTTGGAAAGGACCTTAAGATCATCTAGTTCCAAACCCCATACCATGGGCAGCAACATCTCCCACTAAACCATGCCATCTAAGGCTATGTCCAGCCCCGCCTTGAACACTGCCAGCGATGGAGCATTCACAACTTCCCTGGACAACACATTCCAGTGCTTCAACACCCTCAGAGTAAAAAACATCCTCCTTATATCCAATCTAAACTTCCCCAGTTCAAGTTTGAACCTGTTACCCCTTGTCCTCTCACTACAGTCCCTAATGAAGGGTGTCTCCCCAGCATCCCTATAGGCCCCCTTCAGATATTGGAAGGCTGTTATGGGGTCTCCACACAGCCTTCTCTTCTGCAGGCTGAACAGCCCCAACTTTCTCAGCCTACCTTCATATGGCAGGTGCTTCAGTCCCCGATCATTCTCGTTGGACTTGTTCCAACAGTTCCATGTCCTTTTTAAGTTGAGGACACTAGAATTGTACACAATACTCCAAGTGAGGTCTCCTGAGAGCAGAGCAGAGAGGCAGGATCACCTCCCTCAACCTGCTGGTCCTGCTCCTTTTGATGCAACCCAGGATACGGTTGGCTTTCTGGGCTGCAAGCACACACTGTCGGCTCATGTTCATTTTCTCATAGACCAACTCGCCCAAGTCCTTCTCTGCAGGGCTGCTCTGAATCTCTTCTCTACCCAACCTGTAGCTGTCCTGGGTTGCTTCAACACACATGTAGGACCTTGCACTTGTCATGGTTAAACTTCATGTTTCAAGTGTCAAGGTCCCTCTGGATGGCATTACTTCCCTCCAGCATATCAATCAAACCACACAGCTTGGTGTCATTGGCAAACTTGTTGAGGGCACACTCAATCCCACTTTCCATGTCATTGACAAAAGATGTCGAACAGGACAGGTCCCAACTCCGATACCTGAAGGACACCACTCATTACTGGTCTCCAGCTGGACACTGAGCCATTGAGCACTACTCTTTCTGTGTGGCCATCCATCCAGTTCTTTATCCACCCAGTGGTCCACCTGTGAAATTAATGTCTCTCCAACTTAGAGTCAAGTATGTCATGTGGGACAGTGTCGAACGTTTTGCACAAGTCCAGATAGATGACACCATCTGCTCTACCTCTGTCCTTCAGTTCCTTAGACCCATCATAGAAGGCCACCAAATTAGGCAAGATTTTCCCTCAGTGAAGCCATGCTGGCTGTCACCAACCAACTTGATGTTTATCCTGTGCCTCAGCATGCCTTCCAGGAGAATTTGATTCAAGATTTTGCCAGGCACAGAGATGAGACAGACTGGCCTGTAGTTCCCCGGCTAATCCATTTTCACCTTCTTGAAAATGGGGATTAGATTTCCATTTTTCCAGTCTTCGGGAACTTCATCCAGAGTCTTCTTGATCAGGCGGTCTGTAACAATTACCTGCAGTAATGTCCCCCACAGCTGTTCTCCCTTTAACCCTGACCCACAAACTCTCTCTTAACTGATTTAGCATTTCTACAACGAAAAATCTAGTAGACGCGTTTGCCAAGCTCTTCTGCTAAATGTCAGTATGTAGTCTAATGACTATTCAGTCATTGATAAGATAATCATCATATTAAAACCAAACCACAGAGAACTAGGCTAAAGGTCAGAAAAAGGGAAGAAAGCATATGTTTTTAAATAATGATTATGGTACAGTTCAGCCTGAGGTCAAATGTGCTGACACATGAACCCAGGCTGTCTGGTTTACAGGGTGTTTGCCTTGAGCAGTATGTGCATGATCATTCTGCAGCACTTGGGCGATTACCCTTAATGTTGCAGTACAGCCACTGTAATTGCATTTTTCTCCATATTTTTTCCATATTTTTATATATAATACATAGAAATATTAAGACCAAAAGAAATAAAGATTTGGTTTTCTATGATTTTTTATGCACAGGGCGTAAAATCGTATGTGCACTGTCAAACTACCAAAATGATATTTTTATATTACAGCAAAAATTACACAAATTAGATGTGTTAGGAAGTATCATGAGGGTATGTGAGTGGGAGCAGTGCAAAAAGCACTTCTGGAATAACGCAATTAAATACAGAGGTGAATGACGTCACTTTGGATGCAAACACTTCCATATCACCCTTAACAGCAGTGTCAGGAGTGAACTATCACCAAAACAGAACCTGTTCCACTGGAAATAGATAGCTCACTCAAAAATAATGCCCAATGGTTAATATGCTGCAATAGGGAATATCAAGAGAGCAAGACCAGGAAGGAAATGGAAGAGACAAATTATTTGATGCTATTTGACACCAATAGAAAATCTAAGTATACAAGCACAAATACAATAAATGTATGCTTTTTTTTTTTTTTTTTTTTTTTTGTAACAGGATCCTTCAGAATAACACATGCTCTAAAGAACTCTTCGTTGAATAAGCTCACTGGAAATAATTAAGCACAGAAGTAGTATAATGAAGTCGCTCTCTAGTGTGAAATTCCCTTAAGGTGGAGAAATTCTTAGGAAAAAAAATCTTTATTGAAACATACTATTGTCAAAAATTATTTTGCCTAACTGCAGAAAGAATAGCTAATATTGTTTGTCAGTCTTGCTTGCTCTCATTTGAGCTGGTGTAAACTTGGAGAAATTCCAGTAAAGTCAATGGACTTGAACTTGTATAAAACCCTAATATAAAACTGGGATGAGTAGCAGCAGTCTCTCCTGTGAAATACATAAACTTTATAATCCATGCAAAACTTATGCTCCAGTGATTATGGTTAATACATATTCTTTAGACAATATGACAATTTGAAAAGATCATGAACTGGATATTTTATATTCATATTGATTTCAAGCTTCATTTGTAGCTAAGGATCATTAAGATCAGAGATGCTTAAAAAAGAAATAAAATAGAAAAAGGACTACACAGCTTTTACTTGTAAAATTCTCAGTTAGCTTTTGCCAACACACTTTGTGAAAGAGGATTAGATTCAGTGAAAAATTCATTAGGATGGCTCCTTACATCCAAAGTAGAATTTCTCTTTAAGGGAAAAAAACAAATAACAGGATATGTAGAGTTCATATTTAAACCCCTTACTGTTTTAGCATCAGATTGGTCATTTTTGAGGATTGGAGAGTTTTTTTCTTTTCCAATGTTTGTTCCACAAAGACCTCTCTAAAACATTTGTAAATGTCTCACTGTTATCAGTAGAGATTAGTGGGGAAGACAGCCATCAAACTTGACAGAATATGGCATTCATATTTTCCATCTTAGAATCGTAGAATAGTTAGGGTTGGAAAGGACCTTAAGATCATCTAGTTCCAACCCCCATGCCATAGGCAGGGACACCTCCCACTAAACCATGCCATCTTGCCTCATTGAGGATGATTACCAATCTGTTCTGATTCAGAAATATATCTTAACTGTTATTTTAATAACATTTGCAATGCCCAAGTGCTAAGGTTTTGCTGATAGTAAAGAATTGCCTTCAGATTAACTAGCTCTACATTACAATGATAGAGTTAACATCCTCTGGGTCTTCTTCATTCATGTGTTCATTCATAGAGCGCTGTGCAGTGGAGTGCCTGCGGAGGGCTCTGACAGGCTAAAACAGGCTGAAGGGTCTCATCTTTCCTGGGGTGTTAACAAATCCATCAAACTTCAGGTGAAGGAGTGAAATCTTTCCCCTTACAGGGTGTGCGTGTGGTGCAAAGCCCCTTGCTGGTTTAAAGACCCCCTTCCTCTGACACCCAGATTTAAACTTAACTTTCAAACTGTATCCAACAGTATGCAAGCACTTCTTATAGTGGAATTATAAATACTGAAAGTCTTTTAATGACAGTTTGTTAGACTGTCAGTATGGAAGAGAACTTATCTTCAAGCACACATTTATTGAGAAGTTTGGGAGGGGAAGTGTAATAAAAAAAGTCGGAAGCTTTGCTTTACTTCAATAAGAGATGTATCAATGTAAGAAGATATCTGTAATTTTTTCATTGGGAAACAGTAACATTAAGAGTTCACTCTAGTTATCTGTTCATCTAATATCTATAAATGTCTAGGTATCTCGAATATTTAATAGATTCTGGTGGGATCTGGAAATGGATTTTGAGTGAGCTGATACTGCAGAACACTGAGCTTCACCTACATGTGGGAGGGAGACATTTCCTTGGTACTGAAGGAGTGTAAGAATCTATGTACTGAGATACAGCAGCAGATGAGTTCAGCATCCTTCCTTTACCCATGACTAGTAGAAAGCATTTAGTTAAAAAAGCAGATGGCAAGTGATAATTTCCCTGCACATTCCAAATATTCATCTCCCTCTTTTGTACAATCCACAACCTAAAGGGACCTCCAGAACCAAAGCTTACACTGAAATTTGAACAGACCTTTGTGGATTTATTCTTTCCTAGTTATTTTTTAAATGCAAGCTGTTTAAATTTGTGCAATCTGCACCATTCTGTGGCAGTGATTTCTACAATTTAATTATGTATTCATTAATAAGACCTCTGGTATTTCTTGTAAAGCTGCCTAATTTTTTCTTCTGATGCCTATGGGAGTGTTTTAGGTGTAGTAGTGGACAAGCATTAGTCACTTAATTTCTCCAAGTAACGCAAAATCTCCCTTTGCCGCATGACGTCCTCATTCACCTCTTCTGTCACGTAAGTTGTTTTCATCACTCAATCTCCTCTGCATGTTTACGGTATGCTCTGTGAGAACAACCTGCTCGACTAGGTAAAACAGATCATTCCTTTGGCTGCAGGGGACTTCTCAATTCTTCTTCTATTTTTTTTTCTTTCTTATTTTTTTTTCTGGTGAATGTTACGATAAACAATATAACAGAACTGAACAATCCCCTGAAAATGAGTGCATTCACAAGCATCCAGCGTAGAAGAAGGAAATAAAACAGAAGATCAGTAAAGGAGAGTCATTATTACACAGACCTTTTCACAGACATGATGACTGGTAACCCTTGCCAAGTGCGTGTCCTGAAAATCAGTTTCCTATACATTAAGTCAGTGCTTGTCTGGTGCTTGCAAGGTTTGTTGAGGTACTTTAATAAGACTGTGAGTGAGAAAGACATCACAAATTGCTTATATTTGCCCTTATCACTACTACAAACAGGGATAAACCTTAGTGTACTGCCAATAATATCTCTTCCTCCATTCTCCTTATCTAAATTTCTCCATGAATATAAACAGTGATGTCAGCAGCGGACCAGTGGTATGGGCTGCTGGGCCATGACATGATAGTACAATGCATTCATAATGGTGAAATTAAAAATTAATGAAATGAGAGAGATCAGAGGGATAATTTGGCTCATGAGAATTTGTTCATGGAGTGCATCTATTTCTTCCGCATACAGAGGGCTATTTATCATACCTTTGCTCTTCACAGATATACCACATGAAGACAGTACCCATAGCATCATATAACTGTAAACTTACAGTTTTAACCTTTCACTTGATCCATGGAACATTTATTTTCATGTGGGAAATGACATTCCATCATAGGAGTCAGACTGCATACCTGCTCCTGGCAGATGAACAACACACAGTGAATTAATGAAACCCTGGGATCCAGCCGAAATCCCCACAACAGCTCATGTCCTTAAGATCCACATCTGCATATCTTTTAGAAACCTCCAGGGATGGTGGCTCAACCACTTCCTAAGCAGTCATTTTGACGAAGGAATTCTTCCTAATATCCAATCTAAACCTCCCCTGGTGCAACTGGAGGCTGTTTGATCTAGACCTGCTGCTTCTCACTTGGGAGAAGAGATAAACCCCTACCTCACTACAACCTCCTTTTGGGTAGTTGTAGAGAGTGATAAGGTCTCCTCTGAGCCTCATTTTCTCAAGGCTAAACAACCTCAGTTCCCTCACAGGACTTGTGCTCTAGATCCATCACCAGTTTTGTTTCCCTTCTTTGGACATTCTCCAGCCCCTCAATATCTCTCTTGTATGAATTCAACTTTATATAACCTATGGTAAAGATCTTTCAAATATTGAAATTTAGCTTTTTTATATCTGAGAAAATAAGAGAGCAGAAATAAATTCCACAGAGAGCTCACACAAAACTATTTCACATACTTATATGTGTACACACCATATATACACGTTTTTTAATGTATGAATACCCAGTAAACATTAATAATATACCTTTCCTCTAAATTGCCTGCTTTCCTCCCACCACCTAGCTAGTTTCTACTAACACTCATAAGGTTAGCAAACCCCTTTTTCCAACACTTAACAGTACAGCTCCTTCAAACAGACTCTGCATGTAGAAAACATAGCCCAGCTTCAGTCATTTCCAAACTTTGCTGTTATTCATAGAGTTTGTAGGTGCACACCACTTTATTTGGATTTATTAGCTCTGTGGAAGTAAAAGAACTAGCTGTTATGAGCCTTTGAATCCACTTTAAACTTGAGACAGGCTTACAGTGAAAACAACAGGCTTTATCTGAACAAAGTTAAGATGGCAACTCAAAAATTCTTCATTTTCAGAGTACTGTGTTGCAGAAAGTCCTCGAACCTGGAGGTTTACAAATCATTATTGAGTCCAAATAAAATGCCTGAACATCTATAGGATATTTTCCCTCAACTCCATCTTCTTCCTTTCAATTTAAGGGGACTGGCTATATCTGGTTTTGACTGACAATGGCTGTTTATGAGAATGCAAATGAAACACTATTTAAACATGTCAGATTTAAAAGGCTGTCAGTATAGCCTACTGCTGTCTCAGTAAATCAACTTAAATAAAATTTCACCTAACTCCTCTCTTCCTGGACAGAGGATCTGTCCTTATATGATGAGGCTAAGGAACTGAGGGACAGGGGTAGAGCAGTTGATGTCATCTACCTGGACTTGTGCAAAGCATTTGACACTGTCCCACATGACATCCTTGTCTCTAAATTGGAGAGACATCAATTTGATAGGTGGACCACTTGGTGGATAAAGAACTGGCTGGATAGACTCATGCAAAAGTTGTGCTCAATGACTCAATATCCAGCTGGAGACCAGTAGCGAGTGGTGTCCCCCAGGGATCGGTGTTGGGACCAGTCTTGTTCAAGATCTTTTGTCAGTGACATGGAAAGTGGGATTGAGTGCGCCCTCAGAAAGTTTGCCAGACACCAAGTTGTGTGGTTTGATTGATACGCTGGAGGGAAGGAATGCCATCCAGAGGGACCTTGACACGCTTGTGAGGTGGGCTCATGCCAACCTGATGAAGTTTAACCATGCAAGTGCAAGGTCCTATGCCTGGGTCAGAGCAATGCCAGGCACAGCTACAGGTTGGGCAGAGAAGAGATTCAGAGCAGCCCTGTGGAAAAGGACTTGGGGGTGTTGGTCGATGAGAAAATGAACATGAGCTGGCAGTGTGCACTTGCAGCCCAGAAAGCCAACTGTATCCTGGGCTGCATCAAAAGGGGTGTGACCAGCAGGTTGAGGGAGGTGATTCTGCCCCTCCACTCTGCTCTTGTGAGACCTCACTTGGAGTATTGTGTACAATTCTAGTGTCCTTAACTTAAAATGGACATGGAACTGTTAGAACAAGTGCAGAGGAGGGCCACAAGGATGATCAGGGGAATGGAGTACCTGCCATATGAAGATGGGCTGAGAAAATTGGGGCTGTTCAGTCTGGAGAAGGGAAGGCTACGTGGAGACCTCATAGCAGCCTTCCAGTGTCTGAAGGGGACCTATAGGGATGCTGGGGAGGGACTCTTCATGAGGGACTGTAGTGATAAGGCAACGGGTAATGGGTTCAAACTTAAACAGGGGAAGTTTAGATTGGATCTGAGGAAGAAATTCTTTACTGTAAGGGTGGTGAGGCACTGGAACAATTTACCCAGGGAAGCTTTGAATGCTCCATCTCTGGCAGTGTTGAAGGCCAGGTTGGACAGAGCCTTGGGTGACATGATTTAGTGGGAGGTGTCCCTGCCTATGGCAGGGGGATTGGAACTAGATGATCATAAGGTCCTTTCCAACCCTAACTATTCTATGATTATATGATTCTATCTACCTTTACAAAATATTTTAAGGAGAACTAAGTATTTTAGGCATATCTTAACTTGCAAATTACATACCAGAAGATCAATTAACTGTGTAAAAGTTCTTATTCCGATTCCCAGGATGCTACTGTTTTTTTATAGACATCATACATAGTATGCTCATATCTGTCTTTCTTACCATCTTGAAACTTGTGTCAAAAATTCGATTAAGAGCTTTCTTAGGAAATTTATAGCTTTCAGTGCCATTTAAGCACTGAAAATGTGTCCAGTAGTTTAGAATTTGTAAACCTTAATTAATAATCTATGTGTATGAGATACACAAGCTGAGTTAAAGATATTAAAGTCTGAAAAAGCCATTGCAAGTGAAAGAAGCATATTGTTCTCTACCATATTTTTGCCATGAGTGTATGCAGTCCAGTGTTAAGTGCTCATGTGAGCTGCTGAAGAGTACACTATACTACATAATTCATAGAGATTTGTGCTATCTCAGAGCCAAAGCCAACAGTTTTTGAAAGTTCTCCTTAATCCATTCCACAGACAATCCTCAAAAAAATGTAATGGTGGATATAAAAACTGCAGGAGAAAAACAGTGAAAAGATCCTGAAATAAGATTCAGGGAAACAATGTCAATATTTTTTTATTTTGCTAAAATAAACACAAAAAAAAAAAAAAAAAAAAAAAAAACCACAAAAAAAAAAAACCTTTAACAAATGAGCTATAATTGTATCATTTTTTTTTAATGTTTAATAGTTTAATATGCTTTTTGCAATAAGAAACTCTTTTTTACTGGTTTAAATTCTATAAAAAAAAGTCCTTTTACTATAGAGCTACAGAACCACAGTTAAGAAATGTTTTGTCTGTAGTCACAAACATGAAAAAAAACGCATGATTATTACACTGAATCACTTTCAGTTGGATTTCTGTGATGCCCTTAATGGCTCAGACTTATAAGCATCGTGCTATCATTCTACAGGGTTTCAGGCTGACATTTTCAGATTCTATGATACACCACATTTAATCATTGCTACTTACAAGTGATATATATTTTTACGTTCCCTCTGAAGGTAAGCATTGCCAGGCTTAGATGCATGAAGAAGGATGACTGATCTTGCCCACATGTGTCTGACCTGCACCACTGCGGGAAGAACTCCATTGGTCATCAGGCAGCACCCAGTTTTCTGCAATGCCAAACCCAGGATAAGAATGTAATTGGTACCAGTTTCCTTTAACATACTATACCAGGCTTATAGTGTGTGGCAGTTTAACAGTTAGTGTTAGAGCAACAAAATTGTTCGTTCAGTAGAGGTATAGACAGCTGGATCTGCGTGGTGGGGGTCTATGTATATCCAAGGGTGAAAGTATGCATCAGAACTGTCTAGTACCCTTTATAAATGCCAATATTAGTGGGATTTGAGAAGCAAACAAACAAACCAACAAACCAGCCATTAAAAATAAAGTTTGTTTCAGGTGCTCATGAAGACACAGGATGTTTTGATTCATAAAACAATCAAAGGGAAAAAAAAACCCAAACCAAACCAAAAAAACTCCAAAACATCCCAAAACCCAAAACATTGACCTCCAAGTGTCATGAGTTTTGATTAAGCCTGCCTAGCTGCTTTGGAGAGCAGACAAACATGATTGGAGGAGGCATAATTGGGATCAAGTTAAACTGAAGCAAGTAGTACATGGTGGCATCTCTGAATCACAGAGAACAATTTTGAAATCCAGTCTAGATAATTTTTCCTGTCAGGTTGCAAATTGTCACTACAAAGGAATAGGTGGGTGGGTTTTGGGAAGGAATTTCTCTGACATATGCAAAACATTGCTCTTCCTGTGGAAGCACGGAGATGTTTTGGCTACTCATATATTAGGAAACTGCACAATGCCATGCAAGTCTCCAAGCACTGTAACTACATCAGCTGGACAATTAAATTGTGAGACTGGTACCTGACTGGCACTTGGACATTCCACGTAGCACTCCCCCATTTTGTGGCTTGAAGTTAGTAGTGAGTCTGGATGCAGCCACCCCCTTTAAAAGGCAAGACTTGACATTTCTCAAGTTGCTGGGTTTTTTTTTTTTTTTTGAACTACACAAAGCCTTCCTGGTGCAGAGAACCCGCTTATTTCCTTATTTCTCCTGTTTTTTACTTGAAAATCAAGTTTAAGCTTTTTTTTTTTTAAAACGATTCTTTATAATTTCTTTGCCTATCTCTAGCTTCTTTTGTGTTACAACATAGTAGTAATGTACATTTGTAATGCTGACGTCACCAAGAAAGAATTCATAAAGCTATAGTATTGCACATAGTTCAGAAGCTGCAGTCTGTCAAAACTTTCATTCAGCCACACATACATAAAAAAAGTTAATATGAAGTTTTCAAAGAGAATTTATCAGCTTTTTACAGTTCTTTTGTGAATGTATTAATGGGAAGAAGAGAAACAACACTTTTTTGTCCATTTAGGCTTCTTCTTTTTTCTTATTTATAGTAACAATACGTATATTAATTAATGAGAGAAGAAGAGATTGAATGAGCTCATATCTAAAAGTAAGGGGTTCCTTTGTTCAGCATGATAACAAGAAAGAAATATTTTTCTTAGACAACCTGAAGTAAAAAAAATGTTTTGATTTTAAATGGATAAAAGCTTGGATAATTTCAATTTCAGTATCTCTAAGCATTGCTCTTGGAGATGAGTTACTAATAAAACCCTACAAAATGAATACTTTTAAAAAGAAATGATAAATCAAACCTTCAATGTATTCTTTTGACAATCAAAATGTCCTGAAAAATGCATCACTGAACAGATAAACTTTCAAAGCTGAAATGAAACCTCAGAGGCACAATTGAGAACAAACCCAGAGATTTTTAATAATGTTTCAGAATAATTGGTGCCTGCGACACTTTTGTTTTAAAGATGCAATCCATGCCTGATAAAATACAAGTTTCATAAGAAATATCTGCTGCATCTGTCTTATAAAATGCATTTTTCCCCTCCTTGGTTTTCTTGCAGGGGGAAAAAAAAAAAAAAAAAAAAAAAAGCATGTATGAGAGATTATAGTATTGCACAGAGACTAAAAAATATCATTATGAGCCTTCTTTGAAGCTTTGTGTGCTATACCTTGCAGCAGAGAATAGTAAGCATCCACTTTTTCTTAATGGAACACTTATTAAATTACCTGAGGGATGAATGGCTCTGTGAAGTAGCAATGGGATGTAGAGGCTGCCTCATTACTTGCTGCTTGTCTCTGTCTGCAGAACTCCTGCTGCTGAATCCCCTAGGCTCTCAGGAGCAATGTACAAACCTGCATGTCCCATCAGTCTGGGTTCTTCCATCATGGACCCTTTCCCACAACTCCCTAGATAGTGTTATCCTGGAGTTTGGAAAATTTGCATCTTCTTTTTTGTTCTCCATGAGTCTCCTCCTCTTTCTGGGGTGGCAGCTTGGGCAGGGGAACTTGGATTACATGTGAGTCTAGGACACATACAACTACACTTGAAGGCTTTGTCGTCCTGTCGTGGTTTAAGCTTCTCAGCCACGCACAGTTTTGCTCACTCACTCACTTCCCCCTCTTTCTTTCCTCCGCTCCTGGAGGGATGGGAAGGAGAATTGAAAGAATGTAACTCCCACAGGTTGAGATAAGAACAGTCCAGCAACTAAGGTGTAACACAAACCACCACTGCTACCACCAATAATAATAATGACAAGAGAAAAATATAAGGGAAGAATTTTTCTTTCCCCCACTCCAAGGGGGGGGGGGGGGGGAGAGAGAAATGGGAAGAAGAATTGAAAGAACGCAACTCCCACAGGTTGAGACAAGAATAGCCCAGCAACCAAGGTACAACACAAACCACTGCCGCCACCACCAATAATAATAACAACAAGAGAAATACAAGGGAAGAGGATAGAACTGCTCACCACCCGACGATCGAGCTGTGAACTAAAAAAAAACTTTTCCGGGTTCCGGCCCCCATTTTTTTTTACATCCTGGGCATGACGTGCTGTGGCATGGAATAACCTCTTTGGTCAGTTTGGATCAGGTGTCCTGTCTCTGCTTCCCCCCGGCTTCCCCCCCTCCCTGGCAGAGCATGAGACTCAGCAAGTCCTTGATCAGACCAAAACATTCTAAGCCGTAACTATAAACATCTGTGTTATCAGGACTGTTCCCAGACCGAAAATCGAAAACACAGCACTGCACCAGCTACTATGAAGGAGAAAAAATTGTCTGCTGCTGCTGAACTCATGACACTTCCTTACAGGAAAGTGGGGATATGTTCAATACACAGGTACATCCTACCTTGTGTATGTCACACCATCACTGTTGAAGGTAGGTGTTAATATAATACTAGCATTTTGAAAATATGCAAAATGTGTAATTATACAAAAGAAATGTGGAATACACAGAATGTGTAAATGGAACATATTTTCTTCATCAACAACAACAATAAAGGGGAAAACTGGAATGTGTGAGTTCTGTAAGAAGGAGCATGCAGTAATGCAACAGGCAGCCTAAAGAGCTGCATAGTTCTTACTTAGCGAAGGAATGTATACACATTATTCATTTTCAAATTGGCTACTTTGGCACAAACCTACTAAAAGATTAAGAATGTTTGTTTACTGTGCAAATATGTCATTCCTTTTCACACATTGCAAAATTAAGTGCATATGAGTTAAATGATCTGTCCAATAAGGCAGGTAGGGTCCTTTGTAATTTTTTAATATGTTATTTCCTGTGCCTGTGGAATTCTATTTGAAGGATTTTATTTATTTATTTATTTAATTGCAAATCACAGCAAAAAAGTGTGAACCATTGAATGCTAAAGGGAAAGGGATGAATAAATAAATGAATTTCATTAGACAGCTAGGCTGGGATTGGCATGACTGAAAGTAGATATACGCCTGTCAGGTAGTAACACTAGTTCTTTTTATAGCTAATTGAGAGAAATTGTCGCTTCCAAAGGAAGATATGTATCTTCCTGAAATAAAGATTTGGACAAGGTCAAATGAACCACCTTTTGAGATGTCTTTATTCCCCCACTGGTTTTAAAGGGAGTCTAAGGTGATAATGTATAGCTGGGATTGCTAAAATTAAAACATCCATCAAAAAAAAGAGGTAAAGCTCACACTTCTGCAGTTATTTCAGAGAACATCATAACCATGCTATACTAAAGAGTTTAAGAAATACGATACACTTAATATCTGTTGTGATTTTTTCTCTGGAGAAATGAGGTAAATAAAATTCTGAATAGATCACAATGGCAACCTAAAATAAGCAATGAACAAAAATTACCAGACCTACGGTGCAAAGGAGAGATGTGTTACAAACAATACACTAGGGATTCAGGATCTGCTTTATATTTACAGATTAAGTTGATGGTGAATTTAGGAAAAATATATTGATATTAGAAAATGATAAGTGAAGTGGTGGCTGGATATTCACTATTTTTCTAGGCAAATAAGTGCGATGTCAATGTTTTGAATTAATCACAAAACTATTTTTCAGTAAGTTTAACATGAGCTCTAACAACAGTAAATGCAGGCATCATATTTATGCTACATATTTTAGGCACCATATTTTCTCATACACAATTTAGACCACACAGATCTTACAATTCCCTTGGTTTTTATCTTAAAATAAAAAAAGCTGAGGTTTATGACAGGGTTGATGTTTATTCTGTGGCATCTTTCCACAGCTCTTCCAGCATAAAACTGATTCAACTGGTATAACACTGTCTTAGCTAGTCAGAGGATTGTACTACTGAGTACAACAGTGTGCATCAGATGCCTTCCTGCAATACAGAGAGCATAAGCAGTGTGAGGATGCAGTTCTCTCATGCTCTGCACGTTCTCACACCCTGTATTCTTAGTATAATTCAGAACTAATTGTTTCTAGTTTCAGCTTCATATCTGTACAATAACTTACTTTTAATCTGCACCTGCAATTTAGCCTAAGATCTTATGCCTGAAATCATTCATACAAAACCAATACAATTAATCATCTGCATGCAATTTCCCCTCTTTTTTTTTTCAGTGAAAATGATTACACAACAGAATATAAACTTGGAAGAGAAAAGACACTAAAAGATTATTTTTGTATGTTCAGTAGAAATTCCACTTAGGAATTACATCCAGAAGCACATGAGTATGCATAAATACTACTAAAAATAATGGGATTTAAGGCAGGATTCAAATTAGACATATATTTGCAGATTTTCATGAGCTGAAATTGAATTAATGGTCCTTCAGCTGGACCTTAAATTTGCATTAAAATAAAATGAAAATCTAAAAATATACGGCGTTCAAGGTGGGGTTGAACATAGCATTGGATTGCATGGTTTAGCGGGAGGTGTCCCTGCCCATGGCAGGGGGGTTGGAACTAGATGATCTTAAGGTCCTTTCCAACCCTAACTATTCTATGATTCTATGATTCTACTCCTAAATATTTAAGATATAGCATTAAAATGTGCTACAGAACATTAAAAAAAATGAGCATAGATCATTTTTATAACCCATGAAGCATAGTGAGTCTTGAAATTTTTCTAGGACAAAAAGTAAATAAGCAGATTCATTTTGACTAAGTCCTTCAAAAGAGGAGTTAGGGCAAAGGCAAAGGACAGATTACTGAAATTAAGCCTATTTAAACAAACTTGACCCCATTCCCCTTTTATTCAGCCTCCTTATATACTCTCGTCTGAAAGCAGCATTGATCTTGGTGGACTTTAGAGGTAATTACATTCACATAGCTCAGATGTTTCATCTAGATTTGTCAGACAATTTGATACTTCAGAACTGACTGTAACGAAGAAGGAGAGAAAGATACAGGCCAACATCAATCATCTCACCAAACTTTAGATGTCTGTGGTAGGATGCAATTCAAGATAAAGGCATCCAAACAGAGATGTTTGTCTGAAAGCATCTATACCTGTGTGAAGTATGTGTGAGTCTACATGGGACTAGCTCAAGGCCTATGGAATATGGATGCCTTGTTGGAAAGACAGATGGAAGCCAGAAGCTGTAGGACATTTCAAATGTCATTTTATGCCTTTGGATTAACAACTGAATTGAATTTTGAATCAAAAGTTAGTCATGTCCTAGAATGTGCAGCCATTCTCCATTAGAGCCAGGATTCAGTTTGCTAAACATGAGCATTTAGTGTAATTTCAATTGGTCTTGGACACTCAATGTTATCTCTAACTGATGTTCCTAGAGGCTTTTTGTCTCCTATGTTTTCTTTTTATGACTGTGAGCACTATATGAATATCCTCGAAAACTCACTGCAGCTCAAGAAGCTCTAAATAATTCCTTTCAAACAAATTAATTACTCTGTTTTAGTCTGCGTATAAGACAAATTATTTTCCAAGGTACAGTCACTGTACTAATAAAAACTTCATCACTGAGAGTGGGGGACATATCGCATACTTCTGTGCAGATATACAAATCTGAGGTTCTTAACCTTCAGCTGAGTCTCACTTTCTAGTGCACATCATAGCTAAGTTAGGTGCTCCTTATACAAACATATATTAAATAGAGCGACAGAATGATAGTTTACTTGATGTGTTTTTCATATTTATTTTAGAATGACATGCACTGTCCCTGAAAGTGTCTCTTTTTAATTCTTTAATTTTTTTTTTCACTTTATTGGCCATAAAGTGATTCTTTATAAGCCATTTAGATGCTGATATTTAAATATACTCATTTATTCATACTTTTTGCTGTTCTTTAGTTCTCTGCATTTTCTTTGCACCAAAACTGCCACATATTTTCACCCATCTATTTTCCAGTGTGATCAATATTTGTTTACAGTATTAGAAGCTCATTATTGTAAACTTTGGGAACAAAGGGATAAGTATTTTTATGTAGTCTAGATTTTCTTTTTCACTATCTAATTCCTGATGGTTCAACATGGGCTCCAGTACCAGTTTCTGCGCTTTTCAGGCAGTCTATTGCTTCAAATAAACTTCTGACAAATCTTTTTTCAAAAAGTAATCCACATATTATATTACACATATTATATATATACACATATATACACACATACACATATTACATATATACACATATAGACACATATACACATATTATTCCTGAAAGTGTTTTTCATCCATCTCTTTTCTAGTGAGCCAGGTCTATCATATACAAAGGCCTGGTCTCTCACTTTTCATGTAGCAATAACATCTTTGGGACACGGAGAACTCTTGCAAGTTATCTGAAGATGAATACTTCTAGGATGCTACTTGTACTCATGGTCCTCATTACTTATTACCAGAGCACAGTCTATAAGCAGAGCCACATAGCAGACAGTTCCAATAAAATATGAATTTTCAATTTTAAAGTTTATGCTCTTAATAGCATGCATGTAGGAACAGTTCGAAAAGAAGTAAAAATCTGACAAGAAAAAACGAAGACAATATAGAATCATAGAATCATAGAATAGTTAGGGTTGGAAAGGACCTTAAGATCATCTAGTTCCAACCTCCCTGCCATGGGTAGGGACACCTCCCGCTAAACCATGCCATCCAATGTTATGTCCAATCCCACCTAGAACACCGCCAGTGATGGAGCATTCACAGCCTCCCTGGGCAACCCATTCCACTGCCTCACCACCTTTACAGTAAAGAATTTCTTCCTCATATCCAATCTAAACTTCCCTGTTTAAGTTTCAACCCATTGCCCGTTGCCCTATCACTACAGTCCCTCATGAAGAATCCCTCCCCAACATCCCTATAGGCCCCCTTCAGATACAGGAAGGCTGCTATGAGGTCTCCACACAGCCTTCCCTTCTCCAGACTGAACAGCCCCAACTTTCTCATCCTATCTTCATATGGGAGGTGCTCCAGTCCCCTGATCATTCTCGTGGCCTTCCTCTGGACTTGTGCCCACAGTTCCATATCCTTTTGATGTTGAGGACACCAGAACTGCACACAAGACTACAAGTGAGGTCTCACGAGAGCAGAGTAGAGGGGCAGGATCACCTCCTTCGACCTGCTGGTCACGCTCCTTTTGATGCAGCCCAGGATATGATTGGCTTTCTGGGTTGCAAGCACACACTGCCAGCTCATGTTCATTTTCTCATCGACCAACACCCCGAAGACCTTCTCCGCAGGGCTACTCTGAATTTCTTCTCTGCCCAACCTGTAGCTGCATCTGGGATGGCTTTGACCCAGGTGTAGGACCTTGTACTTGGCATGGTTAAACTTCATCAGGTTGGCATCAGCCCACCTCACAAGCGTGTCAAGGTCCCTCTGGATAGCATTCCTTCCCTGCAATGTATCAACCGAACCACACAGCTTGGTGTCATTGGCAAACTTGCTGAGGGCACACTCAATCCCACTGTCCATGCCACCCACAAAGATTTTGAACAAGACCGGTCTGAGCACCAGTCCCTGAGGGACGCCACTCATTACTGGTCTCCAGCTGGACATTGAGCCATTGAGCACTACTCTTTGCGTGCGGCCATCCAGCCAGTTCTTTATCCACTGAGTGGTCCACCTATCAAATTGATGTCTCTCCAACTTAGAGACAAGGGTGTCATGTGGGACAGTGTCAAATGCTTTGCACAAGTCCAGGTAGATGACATCAGCTGCTCTACCCCTGTCCATCAGTTCAGTAGCCCCATCATAGAAGGCCACCAGATTGGTCAGGCAGGGTTTCCCCTTAGTGAAGCCATACTGGCTGTCACCAAGCACCTTGTTGTTTATCATGTGCCTTGGCATGCCTTCCAGGAGAATTTGATTCAAGATTTTGAAAGGCACAGAGGTGAGACTGACTGGTCTGTAGTTCCCCAGGTCGTCCATTTTCCCCTTCTTGAAAATGGGGGTTATATTTCCCTTTTTCCAGTCATCAGGAACTTCACCTGACTGCCATGGTTTTTCAAATGTGAGGGACAGTAGCTTTGGTACTTCACTTGTCAACTCCTTCAGGACCTGCAAATGGATTTCATCAGGTCCCATGGACTTCTGTACGTTCAGGTTCCTAAGATGGTCTCGAAACAGATCCTCTCCTACAGTGGGCCCAGGGTCTTCCTTCTCACTGTCCCTGTGTCTGCCTTCCAATTTTAAACACATTATGACACTATGGTTATGTCACCAACAAAGAGTTTGTATTTAGGTTGTTTTCTACCAAAAACTTCCCATATAGCTTGAGAAAGAAACTTTTTCTTTACATCTTAGTATAACAAGGGCTTGTGTACTTCAGTGTTTTATTGGTGCTTTCTGGGAGAACTTAAAAATTGTGGGATCACAAAAAAATATTCAGTATAATTGTGTGGAAAATTCTAAGGGAATATATGGATTTAGTAATATCTGAAATAAATGTCTAACTTTATTGTTTTGTTACTTTTTTCTTTTTAATGAAGAAAAGTATTCAGGGAACGTAAGTGCATTTTAGCAGTGTAATATATGAGAAGCCCTCCTTGAAACTGTAAAAAATATTTTCATGGATATCTACCGAGAAAGTTTAATCAGCCACAAACCAGCATATGCTTTTGCTGTAGAAAGGTTGGTTGCTGAACTGCATGATTTAGAGGTTTCTTTGAAAGAACCTCAGCAATATAAAATATGCTCCTAATAATTACTGACTGAAGAGATAAAAGCATGCAGTCTGAAGTCTATTTTCTTTTTATAAACCATATGAAATCTCTTTTTTATGGGATTGCTTGAGATTCTTGACATTGAGCAAGATGATTTTAAGGTTAATATTATACTACCAATGAATCAATTTGTTTTAAAAAGGTTGCATAGCCATTTGCCAAGTTGTGAATGCTTCATTCCTGGCAGTGTTCAAGGTGGGGTTGGACATAGCCTTGAATGGCATGGTTTAGTGGGAGGTGTCCCTGCCCATGACAGGGGGGTTGGAACTCAATGATATTGAGGTCTTTTCCAACCTTAACTATTATGTGATTCTGTGATTCTATGACATACTATATACCTTTCCCTCCCTTCCAGTTTGGCTTGATGGTAACTGGCTATACTCGGGAAAAGGGAAAATACGTTGCAGCCTTCCAATATCTGAAAGGGTGCTATAGGGATGCTGGGGATGGACTCTTCATTAGGGACTGAAGTGATAGGACAAGGGGTAATGAGTTCAAACTTAAACAGGGGAAGTTTAGACTGGATATAAGGAAGAAATTCTTTACTGTAAGGGTGGTGAGGCACTGGAATGGGTTGCCCAGGGAAGTTGTGAATGTTCCATCGCTGGCAGTGTTCAAGGCCAGGTTGGACAGAGCCTTGGGTGGCATGGTTTAGTGTGAGGTGTCCCTGCCCATGGCAGGCGTGTTGGAGCTAGATGATCTTAAGGTCCTTTCCAACCCTAACTATTATATGATTCTATGATTCTACACTGGTCTTAAAGTTATCGTTTCTAAAAGAAGATTAGCTATCGGTTAAGGTGTGAGAAGCTTACAAAGATTCTAAAATATAGTAATTACTTACGTGAGCAATCCCAAAACCAATTTGTGTGCACAAGGCCAGTTAAGTAAATGCCAAAGACGGCACAAAGTGTATTTTCCAGTTAAAAGGTAGATACGAACTTTTTACGTCATATACATTTACATTCCTTTTTAAGTCATATACCTTTTTACTATATGTTAAGGAAAATTTTACTTGGCAAAAATATTAATTGTATAAAGTATTTATAAGTACACTCAGGATTTATAAGTATCCTTTCTATTATTCTGAACTTTTTAATGCCATTAAGCAGAAACAGACTGCACTGGCATCACTAGAGCTGCAAGGTATAGGAAAAGGAAGAATCCAAAATATAAATGCTGACACTATGAAAAGAAATTCATTCCATCATAGCCAGATGTTTAAGATAAATTGGATGAGCAGTTCTCTAGCTTTTTGTCTTTCTTTATTACCTTTGAAGAGATCCAAGGTCACTAGCATTGACCTGATTTCTAACTTGTAGTTTGCTAGTGTAATGAATCATAACCTCCAGGGTTTGATTTTGGGTTTGGATTTTTTTTCAGGAGGTCAACAAATATGCTTCAAAGACATTCTAATATGTCACTCCTTGCAGTCTGTATCAACCATTTATTATGCATTTGTTCACAAAAACACTCCTCCCTTTTATTCTTTCTTTAAAAAATAACTTTGAATTCTGGACCTGAAGGAGAACAGACAACTTAGAAAGATGAGTGTCTTTAAAAATGAGGCTTAGGAGCATATTACTCATCTGTGACAAATTCCTCACATGAAGTCTCCTTTTCTTCACTTTTTAGAGAGTCCAAATTTTCCTAAAGCATTGCCATTCCTACAATTGAATATATTTTAATTGGCACCTCATAAAAACATTGTTTTCTACCTACTACTTAAATAACGCATTAAAGACATCTTTTCTATGATATTGAAAATTGTTTGAACTTTGCCTGATAGCTTTTTTTCAAAAAGTGTTTTCTTCACTGTTTGAAAATACTCAAGCTAAATAGTCCTTTCTTTTTAATGTATGCAACTGCCGCAGCTGCAATAAAATTGATTTTGTTTGGTGGTTTATAAAAAATTTGCCCAGTGAGTTCAACTATTTCTAGACTTGTTCTAAAATATAATTTCCTCTAAGTGAAATCTATTTTTCTGAATTTATTTAGAATTCAGTGACCAACTTTCAAGTTGTTTGAATACAGACTGTAAGCTGTCTAGGGAGATGGAAGGTCTTTTTTTCATGTTTTTACATTGTTGACTTGAAAGGCCTGGTTAAAAAGACAAAATAAGAAATAGATTATTCTTCTCATTTGATTAAAATAATCTGAATGATAAAATAGTAAAATAAAAAAATACTGAGTATCAGAGGAACTGACTAAACACTGCCTTCTTCAATATTTTTTAAAAAATAGAATAAATTTACAATAAATATTTCTGAATTGCAAGAGCTGCTTCTCATCCTTCCCTGTTTAGCCAGGTTCAGGAATCAGAGGGAAAATATTTTTACCATTTGTGTAATACAGTGGTAATCCAGCCGGCAGAAACCTGCAGCATGCCAAGCCGAGCATACTCCATGCATGAGGTCCACTGCCAGCATATCCATACTTTATTTTGGCAGCATGGACCCTAAATTCTCAGAGCACCCATTTTTCTAGGCCTCAGACTGCTCTTCCTCTATCCTTCCTATTTCTTGGTCCTGCATTGCAATGCTGACACCCTCCATGTGGACAAGATGACTGCCTACACATGGGTCTGTCTCTCTCCTGTGCTAGGAGCTTGTTAGCCCTTCCTCAACTTTTCAGAAAAAACTCTGCTACAATAAGTCTGAGTTGTCCCAGGACAGCAAAACTGCATTTATGTGCTTTCTCAAACAAGCTTCATCCTCTTCTCTTGCAAACTAGTCTAATATCTGTCACAGGCTACCTTACCTCCACTTCACCCTGAGATTTGTACGTGTCTGTGTTTATTTGAATTCAGTTTCCCAGGAAGGACCAGAGATATTCAACAAACTTAGGGCATAGGACTAGGATATTGATATGTGCATAAAATGATTGAAGAGGAGAAGCACAGGACAGATATTCTAGTAGCTAATTAGTAGTTATCAGGTGGTTGGGACACTCCTTTTTGTTGCATCAAAATTTCCAGCCGCATTGTTTATCCATATTTTAAAGAAACAGTCCAAGATCCACCGTGAATAAGCAAAGCTCACTGTTCGTTAGCTTACATATTTGTTATAGAATATAATTATATCTTCACTCCTATCCTCTTTTCCTGGAGGCAACTTGTTCTTAAATAAGTATACATTGTAAAAGTCAAATATAAAATGAAAAATATTTAGTAACCCCAACTTTCACTGTAAAGATCTGTTCCGAGCTGAGGTTTCATGACTAGCTGATCCATTTTAAGAATCCATGATTTCCAAAGAAGACGTCACTTCTTTCTTCTTCTCTGTATCTCCCTCCTCCCTTCCTCCTTTTCTGTACTTCCTTTCCTCTCTCTCATACCAGAAGCATTTTGCTGATTCTTCTTTGGATTGACTCAATTGATTAAACTCATCCATCCTTCAAATCACATCTTTCATCTTTTTGTATATCAGTAAACTGAAGCAAGACAGGGTCTGTGGAGTCCAACTGGCACAATTTGGGAACATCCACATTATTTACCACTCTTACCAGCCAAAACAAGGTGGCTCATTCCAGACACTGTTATGGAAAGGTCCTTGCTTAATCATGCATGCTAACTCCCAAATTGAGTCTGGGAACTGCTTGCGTAGTTCTACGTCGCCTCAGACAAATCCATGACAGGGACCTCTCTAATAACAAAGTAACAGCATAAGTAATCCAATTTCTCATTCTGTGTAATCTGCTGTTGCAGATGTACCCCATTTATCCCTAGTTTGTCTGATTGTAGAGTTCAGTATCTTACCAATATCTAGCAGAGAATCAAGTAAGAACAAATGTCATGAATGAAGCTTGATTTACACGAACACCAAAATGCTAAACGATCTGAGAAGAAACCTTGAGGACGCTTCCTTTCAAACACGTATTTTGTCACTGTTTTCCATAAGTCTGTTATCTTAAGCTTTAAATATTGTAACGTACACTTTCTTAATATATGGAGATAGATGACGTGTTATGAAGGTATATGCCATCACCTCTAACGTATGTTTGCTGAGTTTCTATACTGTAGCTCTATATTGTCTAAAAAGCTTTTCAAAATTTTTTTATTACCTCAAAAAACAAACTTGGATATTCCTCAAAAATGCAGGATTTAGAGCACATCATTCAGAGCTGTGAAACTGACTCTGCGCTTGTGTCCAAAAGTAACCTAACATTTTTGACTGATCAGTCATACTGTAGCTAATATTTGTTTGATCACCTTTTGGAGAAGACTAAAAGCTTACATCATAAAACCATGAAGAAACTTGAAGAGTAAATTTTTGTCCATAATTATTTTAATACTGATGGAATTTCCCTGCATCATACAGCAAACATCTATAAATACTGTGGCTACAGACCTAGAAAAAGGTTTATTACTTTTAATTATATAAATAGGCATATTTTTTTTTTCATTGAGGAAAGTATTTCATCATAAGGATGATAATTTAAATAAAGTGATTTACTGACCTTTTTAGCATGGCCAACATCATCTATGGTAATAGGCTAAATACAAATTTTCTCATCTGAAGCAAAAGATATTACAAACCCAGTTGTTTTTCTAAATATATAATGATGACTACAGAAATATTAAAAAAAAAAAAAAAAGCAAACAAAAAAAAAAGAGTATGCCCTAATCCAGGCATAATTGCATTTATAATTAGGAAACATTTTTTAGAGTTTTAACTCAGCTTTTATACTTTTATTCCTACTAAAGTACATTTTTATCTTACAGTTTTCATCGCATCAACACTAAATTGAGATCTGTGGCATTTTGAATATTTTTTTTAATTGAACAAGATTTTTGGCACGATTCTTTGATTTTTTTTCAATGTGAAGAATATTATAAATTCATTCACATGCAGAGTAATGATATTATTTATCCTGTAATTGCCATTTTATTTATAATTAAAAAAATAAAGAAAATTAATTTTAGCTTTGGAAATACTGGAAGATATCTGCATTCAATAGTCATCAAATGTAGGAAACCAGCATAAGAATTCCTGAAGAACTTCACAGAACAACATCTGAAAATGTTATGTTTAGATGCAAACTGGTAAGCGTGCAGAAAACCCGGAAACAGCCTTTATATAAGTTTATGATAGTTTGTATAGAGTCTTGAAGCTTTATTAAAGAATCATGGAAATGTATTTCAAATAGACAGTGATTAAGAAAAATAGAAAAATAAACATTAAAATTTGAATGACTAAGATTTATCTCCCTTAACAACTACCTGAAAACTGAAATGCTATGATGTTCAGCTGTTTACCTAGATTCCTTCAAGATAATGGCAATAAATGGTGGCTTTCGGATGCCAGTTCAACAATTTATCCTGCCCTAAGAAAAGTGTGAATGATCTCCTAGAGAAAGTCCTTAAGGACGCACTACCTGCCCTCCATTGACTGAAGAGGAAACCGCAGCTGGTAGGTGACATTAAAACTGACATATTTTTATCAATATGGCAGGATTCTTCTACTAAATTTTGTAATATAAATGCCTATATCTTAACTAGTCATCCTAGACTTTTATAACCCATGAAGATAAATAAGCACTTCTGGAGCTCTTTCATGCAATCTATCTAGTTGTCTAACTTAGGTCATAAATAAATAATCAAGGGCCTCTGTAATAAAGAGGAGACATTCTTAGTAGTGCTTATTTGTCTTCATTGTCCATAAAGGAAGTAAAATAAAAAGCTTAAATATAGACAACCACACTGTAGAACACTAAATTTTGCCTGATGCATTTAAGGGTTTTCCAGCAGACACAATTTAATATTGATGGGGTATGTTATAAATCTGATATCCATTAAATAGAGACATCACTACAACCTAAAAAAGGAATAATCTAGTAACCCACAAAAGACATATCTATATTTGACTAATCCAACTTCAGATGAAAAAAGTGAAGTCATGACAAGATCAGGCCTCTAGGAGTTAATTGTTTTTTATAACAAATTATACCAATGCCTGTGTAGAATCTCTTTACATTTTCACAGGACCTTGGGTAGGAAATTTGGGAATATATTTCTGAAATATATGTAGTTAGGATTAGGTAGTCAGAACTGGCAATACATGATTCCTCAAAGAGAAGGTGTCTAAAGGCAGAATATCTACAACAAAAAAGTTACTTTTCTGAGTGGACCTCTACAGCAGGAATGCTTCACAAGTATTTTGTTCTGTTCAGAGGTCTGAATATGGCACATGGCAGCACATAGCAGCGCATGGAAATCGGATAAATTTGTTACCAGCCTAGCCATCTCTGTCATGCACTCACAAGTTTTTACCCAGATACAGATGTCTGTT
Source organism: Amazona ochrocephala (assembly GCA_039720435.1). Taxonomy (NCBI): domain Eukaryota; kingdom Metazoa; phylum Chordata; class Aves; order Psittaciformes; family Psittacidae; genus Amazona; species Amazona ochrocephala. The sequence continues at coordinate 28,413,087 of CM077878.1, forward strand.
ATTTGTTCTATTTGTGTAGCAAGTCTTGTAATGCTAAAGTTTTCACTCTCTTAAGCAGAAAGTAGGATTAATTCAATTCAGTATGTTAGCTTAGAAATTCACTTGTTCTTTAACATACTGGGTTAGAAACTTTCTTCCCAAGACACCAGGCATCTATTAGAAGGGCAGGGTGGGAAACTGACTGGTGGCTGTAGCTGCTTCAGCTGTCTGATTTTAATCCTCTGTCATGTCTGCTGAATCTTTAGTGGGATAAGACACTGCCAAGGATTAGACAGACTACTTGTGAAATAGATTTTAATTAAGAATATTGACTTAAAGTGAATTCAGGTCTATAGGCTTTTCTCCCTTCCACCTTGAAAATCCAAGGACAAAATATTTCTGAGAGGGTATATCAGTTGATGTAGGTAAAATAAAAGCCAAGTGCAATTGCTATTTAACTTCCACGTAAAATCACTACTAGTTTCTACTTAGAACCTTATCTTAAATGACATTAAATTACTTGACGAATTAAAATTTCTTAAGTAACTTCCCTGAATATCTTATCTAAATTAATCAATTATTTTTATAAGGTAAACATATTTAATGTTTGCATTAAGATTAGTGCAATTGAAGCTCCATAGAATGTGAGTTTCATTGTTTTACACACTCTCCTGCTACAAGAGCCTCTCGTCTATATATCAAAGTCATGCTGAAAAAAGAAAAATGGAAGTGATATGACCTGGCAAGGAAAATGTAGAAGATCCACTTTTTGCTCAGTTCATAGTTCAAAACCTGTCTTCTGGATCACTCAATTAAATAAATTCAATTTTATATTATTAGATATCCATTGACCATCCAATAGCATTATGATAGCTGGAGAAAATGCAAAGGGCATACAACATTTTTTTCTATCCTATCCATATATTAATCACTATTTTTTTATCCTACCCTATTTAATTACTAAAAAACACCTACCCTTTTTTCTACAGAGGCATAATCTTCATAGAAAACTGTGTAAAGTGTATACAGAAACATTTAAGTGAGAAATGGTTGGCCTAGAAAAACTGCCTGCAGTGGTGTTCTGGAGATAAGAATATACTCAGTACAACACAAACCGATATAGGGAAACAGTTCTTAATACACCTAACACATAATACTCTCACATGGAGTAAAAGGAGGAAAACATGTCTGTACAGAATACAATATTATATGCAGTTATTCAGTTTGTCATGGGGACTGGAAATGTTATTAAGAAAAATATATATGATGTTATTTCTCTGGAAAAGATGTTCAAAAATGGGGAAAAATTATACAAGATAAATTGGCAAATATGTGTTGTGCTCATGGCATTAGAAACATGGTTTCCAATAATCATACTTGAATGTATACAGCTTCTAATTCTGATGAACTGGCGGTTCACTGAGGAAATGCAAGAAAAGGTAGATAAGCAGTTTTCTCTCATTTTAGTCTCACAATATTTCTCTAATGCTTTGCTAAATTCATTTTGCTAGATAGTTGAGACATAGAAGTATGGGGGTTTATATGAATTTTTAATATTCAAAGATAACATTATGATATTTCGCTGTAATGCAGTTGACTTTGCCCCTTAGGTAGATCTAGCTTAGCAAAAAGTCTTATTTGCTATTGCACAGTTTCAGTAAGTACATTTTTACTGTTTTGTTACAGTCATGGATGAATACAGTTTACTTGCTTTGAACTTAGGCGATATAGAATTTATCTTTATACTTCCTGGTCAGGAAGTTGTTTGCTTTTTTATGTATACCATAACAGTTCTACTTCATTAACTTGCTCGTTATAAGTTTTCATCCTCTAGCGCAAAGGTTGCTAATCGGCCATGTGAACCCACTCATGAAGGTAGTTGTATGGACACCTAATGACACAAAGAATACCTGTCACATAACTAAAGCCAAAAAGAAGAGTTTCTGAGAGTATTTCACAAAAGGAAAACTGTAAATGTTTCCGTGCCTTCCACTGCACTATGTGGTAGGGCTGCCTTTGTACCAGAGTGGGGATCATATTACCTATCAACCTTTGCACAGCCTCACTAGGGGCATGATGTAGTTCCAAAAAGCCCAGTTTTGACCCCTGTTTAGTGACCAACATGGGGTTCAGGACCCAAAGACTGATTTCTTCTGCCATACTTATGAAGCATTATAGTCTGTTTTGTCATTTGTTTCATACATAAGATGAAATACAGCTGGAATAAAACCTAGCAAAAGAGGGAACTAACTCAGAACAAGGGATAGAGGGCCTGCCTAGGCCCAAAGTATTTGTCATACATTTTCCATATATAAGGAACTGAGTTCCTCCTGATGGTCTCAGGTTGTACAGAAGGAATGTTATAATAGGGGCATAAGTGGTTTTCTCCCTAGGCATACCTTCAAGTCAAGTTCAATTACTTTTGCATGCATAACCACAAGAGGCAGGAAACGTCATTACATTATCATATACACATCTGTAGTTTATAGTGTTGGTCTTCGCAGATCTAGACTCTCATTTAAAGTTCTGTGAGGGAAACCATAAGCATCCAAACCTGTTTTTTGGAAGGAGCCCTAACAGTATGAAAATTATCCCTCTCAACGAGCCAGAACAATCCCAACTCATCAAACATAATTTTGATAATGAACATCACCATTTTACATTCAAATGCCTCTTAAAATGGTGGCAATTTATTAATGTCAGATTAAAGGGCTCAATTCATTATTGCCTTTCAGTAAAGAGGCAGTTAATGACTGATGCATGCACATGGACAAGCTTCTAATTAGAGCTTCTGTATGTGCAGAAAGCTTGGTGCTGGGATACTGAGTGGCTGCCAGCAGACTATTGACATTTTTCCCTCTTTGTTGAACATACCTATTTATACAGCTTATTGCTAATGAGATGCTAAGTGAGTCTGCCATATCTAAATAAAAAAAACCCTCGAGTTTATTGCTGAATCCTCTAAATGGAGCTCTATTTCAGAATATTCTCCCCTGACTTATTTTCTTCAGCACTCTGCTTTTTGATTGAAAAACTCTTTTGAACAATAAGAACACAATGCCAACTTTATTTTTTTAAATAAAACAACAAAACCTCCAAAGCATTATTTCTAATATTAGTTTAGAAAAGAGCTTAGTAAATGTATGCCTTAGTATTTACATTTAGCCTTTCTTAAAACCATGCCAAAATGCTTTAAAATATTTGGTGAATGCTTTACAGAAAATGCTAAATGCAAGTTTCTATGCCCTGAAGATGTTCCAGTATAATCATTTTACATGGAATGCAAGCAGCCTAGATGATCACCACAAAAGCAACAACAAAGCATATTAAGAAAAGTGGAATGAAAACAGGAGTCAGGATTAGAGCAGTTAAATTATTTGGTTAGCTATTGTAGGTTTGCATAAGGGGTGAAAATGATCAAAGTGTGAGGATAAAGCAGCGGTTTTATGATCTCCAGCTTATTCAGCTAACAGCAAATTCACCTAGGTTCATTCTTACACCACGTTTTCAATACAATATGCATTTTAATATAAATCTTGGAAATATTTTCAGCACTAATTTAGCAAATATTTCTCTAAAAATACTTCATGCTTCTCAGGTATCATACAGTGAATCAAAGAATCATAGAATCATAGAATAGTTAGGGTTGGAAAGGACCTCAAGATCATCGAGTTCCAACCCCCATGCCATGGGCAGCGACATCTCCCACTAAACCATGCCACCTAACGTCATGTCCAACCCCGCCCTGAACACTGCCAGTGCTGGAGCATTCACAGCTTCCCCGGGCAACCCATTCCACTGCCTCACCACCCTCACAGTAAAGAATTTCTTCCTCAGATCCAATCTAAACTTCCCCTGTTTAAGTTTGAACCCATTACCCCTTGTCCTCTCACTACAGTCCCTCATGAAGAGTCCTTCCCCACCATCCCTATAGGCCCCCTTCAGATACTGGAAGGTTGCTATGAGGTCTTCACGCAGCCTTCTCTTCTCCAGGATGAACAGCCCCAACTTTCTCATCCTATCTTCATATGGGAGGTGCTCCAGTCCCCTGATCATCCTTGTGGCCCTCCTCTGCACTTGTTCTAACAGTTCTATATCCTTTTTATGTTGAGGACACCAGAACTGCACACAAGACTCCAAGTGAGGTCTCACAAGGGCAGAGTAGAGGGGCAGGAGCACCTCCCTCGACCTGCTGGTCACAGTCCTTTTGAAGAAGCCCAGGATACGGTTGGCTTTTTTGGGCGGCAAGCACACGTTGCAGCTCTTGTTCATTTTCTCATCGACTAACACTCCCAAGTCCTTCTCTGCAGGGCTGCTCTGAATCTCTTCTCTGTCCAACCTGTAGCTGCATCTGGGATGGCTCCGACCCAGGTGGAGGACCTTGCACTTGGCATGGTTAAACTTCATCAGGTTGGCATCAGCCCACCTCACAAGTGCGTCAAGGTCCCTCTGGATGGCATTCCTTCCCTCCAACTTATCAACCGAACCACACAGCTTGGCGTCATTGGCAAACTTGCTGAGGTTGCACTCAATCCCACTGCCCATGTCACCCACAAAGATGTTGAACAAGACCTGTCTGAGCACCAGTCCCTGAGGGACGCCACTCGTTACTGGTCTCTAGCTGGACATTGAGCCATTGAGCACTACTCTTTGCGTGCGGCCATCCAGCCAGTTCTTTATCCACTGAGTGGTCCACCTATCAAATTGATGTCTCTCCAACTTAGAGACAAGGGTGTCATGTGGGACAGTGTCAGATGCTTTGCACAAGGCCAGGTAGATGACATCAACTGCTCTGCCCCTGTCCATCAGTTCTGTAGCCCCTTCATAGAAGGCCACCAGATTGGTCAGGCAGGGTTTCCCCTTAGTGAAGCCATGCTGGCTGTCATTAAGCACCTTGTTGTTTATCATGTGCCTTGGCATGCCTTCCAGGAGAATTTGCTCCAAGATTTTGCCAGGCACAGAGGTGAGACTGACTGGTCTGTAGTTCCCTGGCTCATCCATTTTCCCCTTCTTGAAAATGGGGGTTATATTTCCCTTTTTCCAGTCGTCGGGAACTTCACCTGACTGCCATGATTTTTCAAATATGATGGACAGTGGCTGAGCAACTTCATTTCTCAGCTCCTTCAGGACCCGTGGATGGATTTCATCCAGTCCCATGGACTTCTGTACGTTCAGGTTCCTAAGATGGTCTCGAAACAGATCCTCTCCTACAGTGGGCCCAGGGTCTTCATTCTCACAGTCCTTGAGTCTGCCTTCCAGGACTTGGGTGGTATAGTCAGAATATTTTCCGGTGAAGATTGAGGCAAAGAAGTCATTAAGAACCTGAACCTTCTCCAAATCCAGGGTAGACAGTTCTCCCAATAGCTTCCGGAGGAGGCCCACGTTGTCCCTAACCTGCCTTTTGTTTGCAATGTATCGATACAATCCCTTCCTATTATCCGTAACATCCGTAGCCAAGTTTAATTCTACGTGGGCCTTAGCTTTCCTAACCTGGTCCCTAGCTTCCTGTACAACATCACTGTATTCTTCCCACGCTGCCTGTCCTTGCTTCCACCTTTTATAAGACTCTTTTTTCCTTTGAATTTTGCTCAGCAGCTCCTTATCCATCCAAGGACGTCTTCTGGTCCTCCTGCAGCACTTCCTTCTAGTAGGGATGCATCGCTCCTGAGCTTGCAGCAGGTGATCCTTGAATATCAACCAACAGTCTTGGGCCCCCCTGCCGTCTAGGGTCATATCCAGTGAAATCTTCCTGAGCAGGTTCCTGAAGAGGCCAAAGTCTGCTCTCTTGAAGTCCATGGCAGTGAGCTTGCTGCATACTCTTCTCACTGTCCTGAGGATTTCAAATTCGACCATCTCATGATTGCTGTAATCAAGGCTGCCCTGGAGTGTCACATTTCCAACCAGCCCTTCCCTGTTGGTGAGGACGAGGTCAAGCATGGCACCTCTCCTTGTCGGCTCCTCTATTACTTGCAGAAGGAAGTTGTCTTCCACACAACTGAGGAACTTCCTGGATTGCTTGTGCCGGGCCGTACCATCCCTCCAACAGATATGAGGGTGGTTAAAGTCTCCCATGAGAACAAGGGCCTGTGAGCGTGAGACTATTCCTATCTGTCTACAGAGAGCTTCATCCACTGAATCCTCTTGGTTAGGCAGTCTGTAACAGATCCCCTCAATAATGTCACCCATCGCTGTTTTCCCTTTAACCCTGACCCACAAACTCTCTGTCGACTGCTCACCTGTCCTCAGACAGAGTTCCATACTCTCCAGCCTATCCCTAACATAAATAGCAACTCCCCCTCCCTGCCTACTGTTCCCGTCTTTCCTAAAGAGCCTGTAACCTTCCATTCCCACACACCAGTCATAGGAGCCATCCCACCATGTTTCTGTGATGCCTATGATATCATACCCCCGTAGACGTGCTCACATCTCTAATGCCTCTTGTTTGTTCCCCATGCTATGGGCATTTGTATAGAGGCATCTGATCTGAGGTCCACTTGATGCCGGCTCATTGGCTGGAGCAGCTGGAATATCTCTACATTGCTCCGAATGTTTACTATAGTTTCTGGCAAGTAATTGGGTGTGTTGGGATGGAATGATGCCCCCCTCCCCCAACACATCTAGTTTAAAGCATCCTTGACCAGTCTGGCAAGCCTCCTCCCAAATCCACTCTTCCCTTTCATTGTCAGACCAGCTCCACCAGCCCCCAGTGGACCTGGCCTACTAAATTGAGTCCCATGTTCAAGGTATACCTAAACCCCTGACTATGAATGATATGCTCAAGTGATTCAGGTTTTTTTCAGTGTGCTTATGCTCTTTTTTTACCATGATATTTCACTTATTTTCCAACCAATGAAGAACACATTTGGGATAAAATATTTTCTTTTTTTCATCTAAAACAACCCTGAAAAACTCTTCAGTGCATCATTCATTGTAATTTTTCATACTGACAGTAGTTCACCGTGATGTGTCTCCTAATATGTTTGCATGGCTCTCCATGGTTAGTGAATTCTCTTAGGTTAAGTGAATAAAGACTAATCACAGTGAACACAAAGACCTGGCAAGGATAGAAGAACAACAGCAGGTGGAGAAATTATAGTAACCTCATCAGGATCACACTGGATAAGCTGCTCCAAAAACCAAGATAATAATTAGATCACTGCTCCTGTTGTGAATCTACAAAGACGCACCAAGAAAATAATCTCTCTGGAAGGCCATCAAAACTAAAGGAGTTATTGCCTAAAGAGATGTAGGACTTATGGTGGGATGCAGTGAGAAGAGAATATGAAGATTGTGAAAAAGCTATTATGAGATGTTTGAGGGAGTCGTGGGAACACAAAATAAGTTTACGGCAAGGACCAAAAACGATAAAGTGAGTTCTCAGGGTGGATCAGTGAGGAAAAATAGAGGAAAAAAAGGATAATAAGAGGGGGTAGGTGGCTGGCCAGTATGCCTATCTGGAAAGCCCTGCACATATGATCATCGCAGTCTAGTCTATATTCTCATTAAATCCTTCTTCTAACTACCTTTGGGGTGGATGCATTTCCTATCTGAAGCTCTGTGTACACATGCTAGACAGCTTAAAGCTGAGTATTGGGAGAAAATGTCTATGTGACAACCTCCTGGAGTAGGAAGCTGGTGGCTGAGAGGACTCAACTCTGGTCTTCAGCAGCTAGAAGAAACCAGGGTCTGGGAGCCATCAACTAGGTGAACTGAATGTCCAGCTACAGGAAAGAGCTCATGTGTTTATAAATGTGTGTGTGTCTTCCATTAGCAAGCTTTAACCCTAATCTGCAGGAGGAGAGGAACAGGATCAAGCCATTGGTATTTTTCACTGTTTGTGTTTATGCAGGTTGTAATGGCTTTTCATGCCATTTGTAGTGTGCATGCCGATGGAGAGAATGTGGTCGTCCTCACTGCTGACTCAAGCTGGAACATGAAAATGTAGGAGCCCTGCAGCTATGGGGCTGTGACAGAAGAAAATACCCTGGGCCCCAAAACCTACCAAATTTTGCACTCTGTAACAAATTGTGCTAGAAATCTCAGTTTGTCTCTAAGAGAGAGAAGCCAGAGAGCTTCCGTCATTGGAAATGTTTAGATTAGAGAAATAATCTCTCGAGAACAGTATAGGTTCAATTGATTTTACTTGCGGCAGAATGGACAGGCTAAATGAGGTCACTTCCAGTCTTATGAATGTCATTAATCTCCATTATTTGGACCATTATTCACATCCTTGGAAATAAAAACAGCCATTGACAAAAGCTGGACTTGTTCAGTCTGACAACAAGCAGACTAAAGGGTGAGCTTGCAGCCTTTCGTGAGCTGCAGCTCATAAGGTGAGCTGCAGTTACCTGAAAGGCAGCTACGACAAGAGAGTCAAACTCTGTTCAGTAAATAAATGATGGTAAAATCAAGGTGAATGAGGGCAAATGGTGTATTAATGGTTCAGGTTAGACATTTCGGAAAATATTCATCATTAGGAAGGTAATGCAGCACTACAGCAGATCTGTTAAACCAACAGAAGAAAAACTTCCAGCTTTAGTAGAGGTATTCAAGGCTTAGTAGGATGAAGCTACATGTGACCTGATCTATTATTGACAGCAGTTGTGGTTCAAATGGGCGCTGAACTGCATGACCTGCAGTAATCCCTTACAACCATCAATTCTATGATTCTGTGACCTCTGCAGCAGCTGTTTTGAACAGTGTTGTTTAGAGCTGGTTACCTTCCAATAGATTGTTAGCAGGACTCACATATGCTGTCATGACTTAGCTAGGTAGCTAATAGAAGCATGACCAGATTTTTAGTGCTCATGCGTGAACAGTGTTGCATTTTTCTATTTCATCTTGAAGATGGCACCTTTCACAACACTAAAAAATAGTGTGATACTACTTCACAGCTGTTATATCTGAATTATCAACACCAAGTGTTGGTTAGGATAGCTTAAAGAGTGGACAACCCATGTCTTGTAACAAGCCATCGACTCAATTTTTTAGTATTAAAATGATGCTTGCAATACTTCTAACAAATGTGTTTGTGCAAGGAGCGTCCATGGCAGTGCAAATCAGTTTAGTGCAAGGACAAAATGTCAGTTTAGAGTCTTCAGATGCTAAAATAATAATTGAGAAAACCCAAACATGTTTTATAGATTGGCTTCCTACATTGGTTATGGGATTTGTCAGATAACATGCAGATGTGTTTAATGGAATAAGCACCCCAAGCACTCTTTACAGACAATAAGAGACATAAGCACTGCAAAGGTGTCATTTATCTCACTCTAAAGTTTATATTTAAAATAAGAGAATAATTGTGTCCTTTCTTTCCAGTTCCTGTAAGGGGACTCTAGGATAGGTAGCTTAGATGCATTTCTCTATATTGTAGGTGTCTTTGTACTCATCAATGTAAGATAAAGTAGTAGCCTTTGAAGCTTTACAAGGTAGATGATATTATACCATGGTGTCTACAATAAGATGAATCTTAAGATGGGCTTCAGAGCCCTGCCCTTTTAAGAGCTCAACATGTTAAAAAAACAAACAAACAAACAAACAAACAAAAAAAAAAAAAAAAAAAAAAAAAAAAAAAAAACCAAACACTTTTTTCAACATGTTTTTTATAGCCTGAGAGGTGATAGACAAGTTTCACAGAGGATTTTTGTTACTCACTGGTGCTCCTGGGTTTCCTAATCCATGATGCATGAAGCTTTTTAGCTGATTGCAAGAGTTAACAAATGGTAAGAATTTCCCTAGGCATTTTTCTCTGGTCTGGAGGTGGTTTGGGACAGACAAATAGTGTAATTCTAATATTCCACATCTATCTTCTCCTGGAAGGCATGCTAAGGCACATGAAGACCAACAAGGTGGTTGGGGACAGCCAGAATGGCTTCACTAAGGGGAAATCCTGCCTGACCAATCTGGTGACCTTCTATGAAGGGGCTACGGAACTGATGGACAGGGGCAGAGCAGTTGATGTCATCTACCTGGACTTGTGTAAAGCCTTTGACACTGTCTCCCATGACATCCTTCTCTCTAAGTTGGAGAGACATCAATTTGATAGGTGGACCACTCGGTGGATAAAGAACTGGGTGGATGGCCACACGCAAAGAGTAGTGCTCAGTGGCTCAATGTCCAGCTGGAGACCAGTGACGAGTGGTGTCCCCCAGGGATCGGTGTTGGGACCGGTCTTGTTCAACATCTTTGTGGGTGACATGGACAATGGGATTGAGTGTGCCCTCAGCAAGTTTGCCAATGGCACCAAGCTGTGTGGTTCGGTTGATAAGTTGGAGGGAAGGAATGCCATCCAGAGGGACCTTGACATGCTTGTGAGGTGGGCTGATGCCAACCTAATGAAGTTTACCTATGCTAACCATGCTGAGTGCAAAGTCCTCCACCTGGGTCGGAGCAATGCCAGGCACAGCTACAGATTGGGTGGGGAGGAGATTCAGAGCAGCCCTGCACAGAAGGACTTGGGGGTGTGGGTTGATGAGAAAATGAACATGAGCCGGCAGTGTGCGCTTGCAGCCCAGAAGGCCAACCGTATCCTGGGCTGCATCAAAAGGAGTGTGACCAGCAGGTCGAGGGAGGTGATCCTGCCCCTCTACTCTGCTCTTGTGAGACCTCACTTGGAGTATTGCGTGCAGTTCTGGTGTCCTCAACATAAAAAGGATATGGAAGTGTTAGAACAAGTGCAGAGGAGGGCCACGAGGATGATCAGGGGACTGGAGCACCTCTCGTATGAAGATAGGCTGAAAAAATTGGGGCTGTTCAGCCTGGAGAAGAGAAGGCTGCGTGGAGACCTCATAGCAGCCTTCCAATACCTGAAGGGGGCCTATAGGGATGCTGGGGAAGGACTCTTCATTAGGGACTGTGGTGAGAGGACAAGGGGTAATGAGTTTAAACTTAAACAGGGGAAGTTTAGATTGGATACGAGGAAGAAATTCTTTACTGTAAGGGTGGTGGGGCCCTGGAATGGGTTGCCCAGGGAGGTTGTGGATGCTTCATCCCTGGTGGCGTTCAAGGTGGGGTTGGACATAGCCTTGGATGGCATGGTTTAGTGTGAGGTGTTAGACAATGGGACTCATTTCCGGAACAACCTGATAGACACTTGGGCCAAAGAGCATGGCATTGAGTGGGTATATCACATCCCCTACCATGCACCAGCCTCTGGGAAAATCGAACAGTACAATGGGCTGTTAAAAACTACACTGAGAGCAATGGATGGTGGGACTTTCAAACACTGGGATACACATTTACCTAAGGCCACCTGGTTGGTCAACACCAGAGGATCTGTCAACAGGGCTGGTCCAGCCCAGTCAGAACTTCTACATACTGTGGAGGGGGACAAAGTTCCTGTGGTGCACATAAAGAATTTGCTGGGGAAGACAGTCTGGGTTATTCCCACTTCAGGTAAAGGCAAACCCACTCGTGGGATTGCTTTTGCTCAGGGACCCGGATATACTTGGTGGGTAATGCGGGAAGATGGGGAGGTCCGATGTGTACCTCAAGGGGATTTGATTTTAGGGGACAATAGTCAATGAACTCAATTGTATGCTGTTGCCTGCTATGTAATACTTATATAGCCCACCAACTAGATGTCCTCGGGTCACCAGTGACTGGCTCTCTGACTGTCGTCCCAACAAAGAATGAACTTTAATGAAACCGGATGAGTTCTGCAGTAAAGGAACGATCAGCATCAGCAGGCAACGATCCAGCACTGCACACGGCCTCCCCTGCTCTGAATGACTGTTACAAGAGATGGAGCTTGACGTCGCGGACTGAATGGACTCGGAAGCTTTGTAGGAATTGATCTATGCACTGAGGGATGATCTCTCTCTCCTTCTGTGTGTGTGTGTGGATGTATACATATATATATATGATGGTATATTGAAAATGTGGGATCTGAGCGTGACGTGAATGGTATGGAATAAGGGGTGGAATGTCCTGGGTTCAGCAGTAGCAGTCGTTTTTTATTTATTTTTTTTTTCTTTTTTCTTTTTTCTTTTTTCTTTTTTCCCCTCTTGGTAGCTGCTGCAGCACTGTGTTTTTGATTTTGAGCCTGGGAACAGTGCTGATAACACCAGTGTTTTCAGTTACTGCTTGGTGATGTTTAGGCTGGCCAAGGACTTGCTGAGTCTCATGCTCTGCCAGGGAAGGGTGGAAGCCGGGGGGAAGCAGAAACAGGACACCTGATCCAAACTGACCAAAGAGGTTATTCCATACCACAGCACGTCATATCCAGGAGGAAAAAGAACTGGGGGGCCGGAACCTGGAAGAGGGGTGGGTTTAGTTCACAGCTCGGTCGTCAAGTGGTGAGCAGTTCTGTCCTCTTCCCTTGTATTTCTCTCGTTATTGTTATTATTGGTGGTGGTAGCGGTGGTTTGTGTTGTACCTTGATTGCTGGGCTGTTCTTGTCTCGACCCGTGGGAGTTGCGTTCTTTCGATTCTTCTTCCCCCCCCCCCCCCCTTACGGAGTGGTGGGGAAGAAAAAACTCTTCCCTTGTATTTTTCTCATTATTATTATTGGTGGTAGCAGTGGTGGTTTGTGTTATACCTTAGCTGCTGGACTGTTCTTATCTCAACCTGTGGGAGTTGCATTCTTTCGATTCTCCTTCCCATCCCTCCAGGAGCGGAGGGAAGAAAGAGGGGGAAGTGAGTGAGTGAGCAAAACTGTTTGTGGCTGAGAAGCTTAAACCACGACATCTTACCAGTCCACCTAACCTCTTGAAAGCAAGCTTAGTCTGATTTCCAGAGAACTACTTAGTGAACTGAGTTGGTTATTTAGGATCATGGAAGAGTTAGGGTTGGAAAGGACCTTAAGATCATCTAGTTCCAATCCCCCTGCCATAGGCAGGGACACCTCCCACTAAACCATGCCACGCAAGGCTATGTCCAACCCCGCCCCTAATATCGCCAGCGATGGAACATTCACAACTTCCCTGGGCAACCCATTCCAGTGCCTCACCACCCTTACAGTAAAGAATTTCTTCCTCAGATCCAATCTAAACTTTCCCTGTTTAAGTTTAAACCTGCTATCCCTTGTCCTCTCACTACAGTCCCTCATGAAGAGTCCTTCCCCAGCATCCCTATAGGCCCCCTTCAGAAACTGGAAGGTTGCTATGAGGTCTCCACGCAGCCTTCTCTTCTGCAGGCTGAACAGCCCCAACTTTCTCATCCTATCTTTAGAGAAGATATAAAGTAAAGTAGGGTTTCAGAATTTCAGTTACAGTTATGCACAGCATCCTAAATGAGTCTTTCAGTGCCTTTCACATAGCACTTTCTCTCCAATTCTACCTTCATGAGCCCACCAGTCGAAATGAGATAAGGGTGCCACTTTTGCTTATTCTGATAATGTGTAAGTTAGGTGCCTTCCAGAATGACTCCCTTCTCAACATGTCTGGAAGTTGAAGCCTAGATGTATGAAGAATTTTGATACCAAAGCTAAAACTCTTCCTGAAATTCATTTAATGTATCTTTGTTCATGTAACAGTCTGGCACATGCTTTCAACTAGTCATCCACTCTGAATGGAAGGGAACAGATGGCAATTTATCACACCTATCTTAGACACCTACATTTGAACACGATGAAAAACCTTCTGGAGGGGCTTAACTCTTCAGTGAGTTTAACTTCTACTTATGTCCTAAACTCTGAAATTTGCCATTGAACATGAGCTGCATGGTGCTTTCTTCTGTAAAAGTAGAATCATTGATTGAAGAGGCTGCAACTCGCTAAGTGAGAGTACATCGCTGGACCCGCAGGGCGGTGAGTCTGTTTCTTTGTTTTCTTTCTTTTATACATTGGGCCGTTTATAAGAATACGAGCTTGCCAAGACTTTTGTTCCTCCCGACACAGTTTTAGGGAAGAATAAAATCAGTTGTTTCATTTTTCAGTCTCCGGAGGGCCTATGGTTTTACTATGCAGTGTGATTAAAACGTCAGTTGCCCCAGACCTTCAGGTCTGTATTCATTTTCCTTGCATCTCTATTTGCAGAACCAACCATGTGTGTTCTCACACAGTAAATGCGATGCTGGCTGAACATGAGCCAGGTTGTGCCCAGGCAGTCAAGAAGGAAAAGATCATCCCGGCCTGTATCAGCAGTAGTGTGGGCATCAGGACAAGGGCAGCGCTCATCTCCCTGTACTCAGCACTGGTGAGTTCACACCTCAAATCCTGTGTTCAGTTTTGGGCCCCTCACTGCACGAGAGACATTGAGGTGCCGGAGCAGGTCCAGAGAAGGGCAGTGAAGCTGGTGAAAGTTGCTTAGCCTGGAGAAGAGGAGGCTGAGGGGAGACCTTATCACTCTACAACCACTTGAAAGGAAGTTGTAGTGAGGTGGGGGTCAGTCTCTTCTCCCAAGTAACAAGTGATAGGACAGGAAGAAGTGACCTCATGTTGCTCCAGAGGAGGTTTAGATTGGATCTCAGGAAAAATTTCTTCACTGAAAGAGTTGTCAAGCATTGGAACAGGCTGCTTAGGAATGTGGTTGTGTTGCCATCCCTGGTGGCATTTAAAAGGCATGTAGATATGGCACTTAAGGGATGTGGTTTAGTGGTGGACTTGGCAGGGCTGGGTTAGGGTCTGGACTTGGTGATCTTAAAGATCTTTTCCAGGCTAAATGATTCTATGATTCAATAATGACACATCTATACAATAAAATGTAACATGGTTTAACACACTATGGCTTCCTGAAGTGGATATACAATATCATGTAGCGGTCTTCCATGGAGACCAAATGTTGCAGAACACAGAACACACAACCTATGTAAATTGTTTGGTCAAAAAAACAATACTATATCTTGATGTATGATGAGACATTTCTATAATACTTAGTTGCCCTGGGGTGTGAATACTTGTCCCCAAATACGGGAGAACTTCGCATCACACCTCCCAGTGCTTCTGATTCTTAGAGTCGTCCTCAAAATAAGTTTTATTTAAACATGCAGAGTGGGCTTGTTATAGGCGTCACTGAAAATAACTAGGATTTAGGATCTCAAGTCTCTCGGGTTCTTTTGAAAAAGTTGTTTTATAGTGAGTTGCTTGACTGCATGAGTATCTTCTGTATTTAATATCTTCACACATGACCCTGGGTTCCCTTGGGAAGCAATGAGGTACATCTTTGGAAATAAGGAAGGAAGGATCAACAACAGGTGAGATAAATTGCCCCAAAGATTACATCCAGACATATAAATTCAACTGAAATAAAACCCATCCTCACAGCTTTGTCAAAAGGAGTCAAATACGTTTTACATTTAAAATGACAGAAACACCATAACGAGATAGTAACAGCTAATTCCTATGTTGAATTGTTTCATCTACATGCCTCTCTATCTTTTTTTGAACAGGACAGAGACCTCTAACTAGCTACCAGGCGTAGCATGATGTCACCTCCAGAATGATACCAAAGCAAAAAAGACAAGATTAAGCACGTACCTCACAACATCTGTATTATAAAAGATTTCTCCAAGCACAGTATTTAAGCAGTTGTGCAGCTGTGGAAGTTGCTGGTGAAAAATCATCTGAATTGCTATACATTTTTCATAGTTTATTATGAAACCCAAGGAATCTGCACTGGAGAAGGAAGAGAAAAGAATTATCTGGATGATGAGCAGAACAGAAAGCCTGATTGTGAGAGGACAGAGAAAATGCATGAAAATGGAAGAAAATGTTAATGCCCACATCAGAAACAATGTCCTAGCAAGCTATTTACAGCGCTTCTGCCTAACAACATTTGCTGAAAGGGGCAAAGTGCTGCAAAATCCCACCACTTCCGTAAGCGTTCTGCCTCGGGGACAGCCACAGTGCACATAAAGATCATCTCACATTCCCCTTGGCCTGGAGTGTGTACGTGAAACCAGAACACATTGCAGAGAGTGTTGTGACCTTCACTTCCTCCTCCTCTGGGATGCCTCTCACTCTGGCTATGGAAATAACTCTCATTAGTGTTAAACTTGGTTAAATAACCCATCTTTTTTCTTTTGCTTGGATGTCTGGGGAGGGGCAGAACAGTAAATCTCTGAAAAGATCCTGATGACAGTCTGAAAGCAGGTACCCTTTTAGCTGTCCTTCCCTACAATAAGAGGAAATAAATTTCAGGTCATTGATCCCTGATTCGATGCTACGTATATAAAAAACTATCATGACACAGTAAAGCAAGTTTTTCTATAGACTATGACAAACCCAACAGATATTAAAAGTAATATTGCAATCTTAAATGTTGCAAATATAATAAACATGATTGTAAATAAAATGGCTTTGGAAAGGATCTAGATACAGTATCAGTCAGCCTTAAAATAGACTTATATTAGATAAGTTTATCAGCTTTTGCTGTGTTATCTGAGCCTCTCTCTTCTTTCTACTGGGAATACCTGCAAACACACAAGTTATGCACTAGAAATCTAGCTAATTGTTAACCTTAAAACACACTATTTATGGGCAAACACTTCATATAACAGGTCATGCATATATGGGATATGTGTATATATATATGCACACATAGTTTTTCATACTTTTGTATACTTGTATACGCAGTGAGATACTTAATTGGTGTATTTCTATTTCCAACTTTTTGCTCACCTGGTTTTTCATATCATAGCTCCTGACTGCACATGAGTTTGCTGTTATGATACTCTATATTGCAACACATTTGGAGATTTTTCTGAATAGAAATTATGCAAAAATTTAATTATTGTACCATAAGCTGCAGTATCCAACATATTTAGAAAAACTAGGAATCAGCATTATTCCAATTAAAGCTATTTTCTGTTTACTTCATTCTTTATAGTATGGTTTCTTCTTACTCATCTGAAGCATTTCAAGGAATTAAACTTTCTTTCCTTTCCCTGCTTCCCCCCCCCCCCCCCCTTTTTTAAGTTATTCATGATTTGAGAATTTTCTGGGTGCTCATCTTGCTAATCCATTAGAACTTTATTTTCAAAGGCTTGATATGTCACACTTTCTGAAAATAAGACCCATTCTAAGATGTGTCTTTTTCTTATATGGAGAAATTCTGAAAGCATATTTTATCATCATATAATCCTTAAAAAGCTAGTGCAATATTTAACAAGCTTATTTAGAGTTAGTATCCATATTGCTATTTGACTACAGAACTAAAAGTCTTTTACAATCCACTGAAATGTATATTCATATCATCCAATTTATGCAGCTGTAGACTTCAAACTCACAGACAGTTCAGAACTGCAAATTTTATGCCTCAAGTAAATCAGAGTGTAGAAATATTCCACCCTTACATATTCACAGACCAATACAACTGTTGAGAATATGTCGTGGTTTAAGCTGTAAATCATGCAGCCCGTTCACTCACTTCCCCCTCTTTCTTCTCCCCCCACTCTGAGGGGGGGGGGGATGGGGAGAAGAATCCAAAGAATGTAACTCCCACGGGTTGAGATAAGAACAGTTTAGTAATTAAGGTATAACACAAATCACTATCGCTACCACCAATAATAATAATAATAAGGGAAATAACATGGGAAGAGGATACAACTGCTCATCACTCAACGACCGAGCTGTGAACTAAAAACTCTTCTGGGTTCCTGCCCCCAGGTTTTTTTTTTACATCCTGGGCATGATGTACTGTGGTATGGAATACCTCTTTGGTCAGCCTGGGTCAGGTATCCTGTTTCTGCTTCCTCCCGGCTTCCCCTCCTCCCTGGCAGAGCCTGAGACTCAGAAAGTCCTTGGCCAAACCAAAACATTCTAAGCCATAACTATAAACATCAGTGTTATTAGCTCTGTTCCCAGGCCGAAAGGCGAAAACACAGCACTGCACCAGCTACTATGAAGGAGAAAAATGACTGCTGCTGCTGAACCCACGATAGAATGTATGGTAAGTTGACCCTGGCTGGACACCTGGTGCCCACCAAATCTGCTCCAACAATCCTTTTGTCAACTGGACAGACAAGGGATAATACAGTTAAAGACTTAGGGATAGAGGTAAGGGCAGGGAGACATCAGCCACCAATTACCATCATGGGCAAAATATATTCAACTTGGGAAAGAAATTAATTTAGCTTATCACCAATAAAATCAGAATATGATAATGACAAATAAAACCCAAGTCTTAAAGCATCTTTCCCTGCACCTCTCCCTTCTTCCTGGGCTCAACTTCACTCCCAGATTCTCTACGTGCTCCGCTCAAGCTGTGTAGGGGGATTGGGAATGGGAGTTGTGATCAGTTCATCACAGGTTATCTCTGCCACTCCTTCCTCCTCAGGGAAGTACTCCTCACACTCTTCCCCTGCTTCATTGTTGGGCCCCTCCCACAGGAGGCAGTCCTCCATTAATTTCTCCAACGTGAGTCCTTCCCATGGTTGCAGTTCTTCATGAACTGCTCCAGCACGTGTCCCTTCCATGGGTGCAGTCCTTCAGGGACAGACTGCTTCAGCGTTGGTTCCCCGCAGGGTCACAAGTGCTGCAGCAAACCTGCTCTAGCATGGGCTCCCCTCTCTATGGGGCCACAGACCTTGCCAGGAGCTTGCTCCAACACAGGCTTTGCATGGGGTCACAGCCCCCTTTGGGCATCTCCCTGCTCCAGTGTGGGGTCCTCACTAGGCTGAAGGTGGAGATCTGCTCCATCATGGGCCTCCATTGACTGCAGGACACAGCTGCCTTACCATGGTCTGTACCACAGGATGCAAAGGAATCTCTGCTCCAGCACCTGGAGCAACTCCTCTTCTCCTGCTTCATTGACATGGGCGTCTGCAAGGCTCTTTCTTTCATATGTTCTCATTTCTCCCAGATGTAGTTGCTCCTGCACAATAACTTTTTCCCCTTCTGAAATATGTTAACCCAGAGGTGCTACCACCATCACTGACGGGCTCAGCCTTAGCCAGCGTTGGGTCTGTATTGGAGGCATCTGGCACTGGCTCTGTCAGACATGGGGGAAGCTTCTGGCAGCTTCTTACAGAAAGCACTCATGTACTCACACCCCACACCCCCCCCTGCTTTATAACCTGGCAGACAAACCCAATAAAGAATGTTTTCGGCTGGATATTTCTTCTGGGACCAATGAAATAACAGCCATGAAGAAGCAAGTAAAAATTTAACCAACTGTTGACCTAGTAAAAACTTACATCAGTCAGACTTTCATTAATTTATATTGTAGGGACTCTGCAGAATTACACAGATTGATTCAGAATATCTTTTATCTTTACCCTAGACAAAACACACTTTTATTTGGTTACATGATTGCATAAAGTGCTTCTATTTCAGCTTCATGTCTGAACTTCATTAGTTATGGATGGCATTATAGGAACTCTTTGAAAACATGAAGAACTTCTAATAAACTGCAGTGATCTTGGCTACAGAAATCTATCTACAGGAGGTTTAGCTCATAGCAAAACAGTAAAAGTACCATCTTCATTCATTTATAATTAAATACCAAGGATGTAAAATGATGCTTAACACTCATTTAGTAAAGCATTTCAAAAAAGAATCAGCATACTATGACATGTAAGAATAAACTCCCTCCAAAATCATTAAAATGTGTAATTTGATCAGCAAATTTAACACAAAAATATACCAGTGATCCAGGGAATGACTTAATATATTTATGTCAAATATTGTTTTGCAGAAAATTAAAGTCATCAGCATCTGAAAAATGTTCCTTGCCAGAAAATGAAAAAAAAAAAAAAGAACAAAAAAAAAAAAATCAAAACTAAACCAACACTTATATCCAGTTGCAAGTGATGTAGTTGATACCTCCCCATCTTTAATTGCTCATCATAACACCCAGTCTTTCACTGTTCTCAGGCTCTATAAACTGTTTTGAATTTACTTGGTCCAACAATCAGTCTGAGTGATGCTTTTTTTATTCAGACCACAGGTGTATGTAACCAACAAAAGCAAAACCATCTGTAGAACTGGAGAGCTCAAATATTTTTAGCACAACGGACAATTCTTACGGAAACCAGTTAAAAGGCTAATTTTTACTAGCTTTATGCCAATACAAAGGATATGCATACACACATATGCATAAATTAACTGTCACGGGGGATAAGGAACAACGTACCACTGACCAATATGATCACGCTGAACAGTTTAATGTGCGCAAGCATGTCTTATATAGAAAAGTTTCAGAACACTAGAACATTCGATAACACTGGATTGGTTAACTTCACCCGGGTGAATGCTAGCAACAGTTTAACGATTGGTTGCGGTTTAAAGTGTCCGCAGCAGCAGGCTCCGGCTTGCAAGCAGGGTTTTCTCTGTGGTAACCTGATCCGGCTCCGCGGCGTCCGGCTCAGTACCTCTGTTAACCCTTTCGTCGACCTGCAACGCCTCACAAAGCCTGTTACCCACTGCTAGAGTGAAGCTAAGTCAAAGGCTGGATTGCTCACATGTCCATTAGCTGAAAGAAATGCTTCCACAATTAACAGTTATCTTTGACCCTCTACATCACCCTTGACCAGTGAGCTATAATTTAGTAAGGGTTATAGCTTTTCCAGTCCCTTTTGTTTTAATACATTCTAACATACAGAATATACTAACATGCAGTATAAATCAGTCCAGTCTTCTGGATTAAATTAAAAAAATCCATTAGAAAGTGTAATGAATAGGATTACTTATAAATACAGTGTGCATTTGGAAGACTGAGACTGAAAATTTACTAATATTAAAAAAAAATATTAATAAACTTGGTTTGTATTACTTAGGGTTGCACACTCCAAAACCTTAGTAACCTGCAGATCAAGTCATGCTACTAGGAAATATCAACTCTAACCTCAGCCCAGATGACATAAAATAGGTATTGGAAGCTATATTTCCCCAAACTTAGTCAAGTCTCTCACTAATGAGCTATTTCTGTATTTTGATGAGGTTTGAATGATATCTGTGCTGTGGGAAATGCTTCTCTGCAGGTAGTCTCAACTTTCTAACACCAAGTATGCTGGTGTTGTTAGGATTCTACCTAGAGGCATTCATTTAGGCTGCATCTATGCTAGAAAATTACAGTGGCAGGGGTCGTTCCCAGCACCGTGATTCAATCATCTGAAGTGTTCAGGTATTAGTATTGCCTTTGATACAGTTGTAGCTGAGGCTGATTCCAATTTCTAATGGACCTCTTTTTTAATAGTTACCCTCTTTTAAAGGCTGAGAGAGTTTAATAGCATGGATTTAGACCATTTAGCACCTAAGGCAAATTATGAGCACAAGTAATTGACTTGTATATACCGTATACTGTAATTTAATGGTTAATGCTGTAGCTCAGGTGCCTGGGGAGCTTTGAAAAATAAATAAATAATTGAGATACCTATGGAATTGGGCAGTTTTACAAATAGGTTGGTATCTGAGGACCAACACATCCAGACTCATGCCATCTACTTCTCATTTTCTTCAGGAAACTAGACAATCTGAAGTAATTTTTTTTTTCCTCAAGTACTAAATTTTTGAGGTTAACCATAAAAGCCTCCATTTACTAGATGGAAGAATTTTGGATCCTCTGTTTCACTTTATGACCATTTCCAACAGTAAGTTCCCTGTTAACCTTCTTCTTATGTGGATTAAAAGCTTGAAAACATTAATCTAAATTGATACATGATTTCTATTCATGACTTCTCATTAAGCCTTACAGGCAGATATTTTCGCATTTGCATCCAGGGCATTATTTCTATCAATCAGTGGTCTACAGAGTTAGGACTGTTTTCCCTTTTGTTTGATTTTTGGTTGATTCTTTTTTATACTTTTTATGCTTCTAGCACATTCCTTCCACCACCTCAGGAAGCCAGGTTGTTGCTACTTCAGTACCAGCTTATAGTATTATCAAATATTAAATATGCTGTTATAAACAAAAGAACCCACATATATAATAAAACTAGTGTATCACACACCTAGATTCTTTTTAGGACACAAAGCTCTTAAGTCAGCATTTCCCACAGGGACAAACATCATTTGTAAGCAGAGAGTGCAAGACATCCCTGGGACCTGCAAGTTCTACTGTGCTTGCAGCTCTTATTTCAAGGTTCCTGAGCAAACCTGTAATTTCCATTTTCTAATGCAGTACACAATTTCAGATTTCATCATCATTTTCTTTATCATTTGTCGTTTTTTTTGCCGTTGGGCACAGGGTGTAATTTAAAACATGCTGAAAAAATATGGTCAGGTTTTTTTTGTTTGTTTTTTTTTATTATTATTTTATGAGGGTTTCTTAGTTCAAGAATTTTACATTTCACTTTCTCCTTAATCAACAAAGTTTTCCTGAATTTGATCTTAAACTTTGTGCTAAACAAGGGTAGTATTGCTTTGCAAAGAATGACAACTGTGAGCAAAAACTCAGAAACCATGATCTCTGATCTCATTATTAATTAATTATTTTTGAAACCATGGTCTTTTGTAATTACTGAAAAAATAAAAATGCATTCGTGAGGGTTTGGGGCTTTTTATATATGTATATTTGAAGCAACAAAATAGTACTTGAGAGAACTACGTTCATAAACTAATGCTTATGCAAAATTTCATCATGACACTGAACAAGTTCATGTTTAATTTCTTTTAAAAACTTGTCCTCAAATTGTGGTGCTAAGACAGCTTGTCTGCTGATCTGACCTGGTTAGTAAAGGGGTGAATGCTGAACAAAAGAAGTCAGCTTTTTACTAGACAAACTGTTAAATCACAGATTTCTGCTTGCCATGAAAACTGTTAGAAACACTCAGGAAAACAAAACGGCATTGGTGCATTTCACCCTGTCAGGGTCCGACTGGAATAAAATGCCAGTGCTGGACCTTGTTTCAGTTCGTGAACCCAAGAGTGAAATTAAGAAACAAATGAGGTCAAGTGCCATAATCAGACAGTTTGTTTATTACAAATTACACAAAGACTGTTATTATGAAAAGGGAAATAATTGTAATAAAGGGGATAGTGATAGGACAGATTGGAAAAAAGGTAGAAAAGGAAGCAAGAATTTGGGGTGCGGAGAGGGAGAGAGATAGTCACTACCATGGATCCAGCGGTGTCCTGGGGATCTGTTGTCATCGTCATTGGTGACAGGAGTTCTGCAGGTTTCATAGTCTCATAGTATTGGAGTGGAGCGTCCCCCCTGCCGGTGATGGGTGTCTTTGTGGAGGCGTCCTTCTGGGGTCCCCTTGAAGATATCCCATGGAGTGTGTCACATGAAGTTGCCCTCATGGTGATGTCTCAAGGAGGATGTCCCTCAGGGTCACTAGTAGTCATCGGCGGAGAGTGTCCTCACAGAGGTGTCCTTCTGGAGTCATCCTCATGGTAATGGCTACCTGGCTATGTGTCTCTTGGTGATGTGTCTCTTGGTGATTACCTTTTCCCCTTTTGTAAAGAGCTGGGGGGAGTACATCTGTTCATGTGTCCTGGGTTCAGCAGTAGCAGTCATTTTTCTCCTTCTTGGTAGCTGGTGCAGCACTGTAGTTTTGATTTTGGGCCTGGGAACAGTGCTGATAACACCAGTGTTTTCACTTCCTGCTTTGTGATGTTAAGGCTGGCCAAGGACTTGCTGAGTCTCATGCTCTGCCACGGAAGGGGGGAAGTCGGGGGGAAGCAGAGGCAGGACAGCTGATCCAAACTGACCAAAGAGGTTATTCCATACCACAGCACATCATGCCCAGGATGTAAAAAAAAAACAACCTGGGGCCTGGAACCCGGAAGAGTTTTTGTTTAGTTCCCAGCTCGGTCGTCGGGTGGTGAGCAGTTCTATCCTCTTCCCTTGTATTTCTCTCGTTATCATTATTATTGGTGGTGGTGGCAGTGGTTTGTGTTGTACCTTGGTTGCTGGGCTATTCTTGTCTCGACCTGTGGGAGTTGCGTTCTTTCGATTCTTCTTCCCCCCCCCCCCCCCCCCGAGTGGGGGGGAAGAAAAACTCTTCCCTTGTATTTTTCTCTTGTCATTATTATTATTGGTGGTAGCAGTGGTGGTTTGTGTTACACCTTAGTTGCTGGACTGTTCTTATCTCAACCTGTGGGAGTTGCATTCTTTTAATTCTCCTTCCCATCCCTCCAGGAGCGGAGGGAAGAAAGAGGGGGAAGTGAGTGAGTGAGCAAAACTGTGTGTGGCTGAGAAGCTTAAACCACGACATCATGTCACGTATTACACACTCCTGGTGGATCAGTTTCTCTGGTCTTGCAGCCAGATTTTCAGCTGCACATGTCTGCACACACATGTCTGCAGCAGTTCTTGGGATAATACCTCACACCAATCCTAGAGGTAATGAACTGAAGAGTCTTATCTCATCTCTTTCCCACTCATCCCTCAGGCAGTGGGTGGTGGAGTCCCAGTTCAGCTCCTCACTCCCTTCTTCCAGGCAATGGAGGAAACAGTCTTATCTCAACTCCTCCCACCCATCTCTGAGACAATGGTCAGTGGAGTCCCATTTCAATTCCTCAGGGCAATCTTTGAGACAATGGACAGTGGAGTCTGATTTCAGATCAGTCTCTCACAAAACCCAAAATTCAAAACACTAAAATCTGATATGAATTATATTTCAGTTTTGTACTATTGTACTTCCATTTAAAACTACAGAACAGATCTCTCCTATACATTGTGTCTACTTACAAAAAGGTCTGAGAAGGATAGGAAAACAAGTCATATCAGAGAAAAAGCAAATCAGTGATGGCTTATAAAACATACAACAGGAAAGAAACTTCCTCTCTGCAGAAGGAAGCACATTCTGTGATGTTATTAACTGTTATCACAATGTTCAAGACAGTGGCTTTATGTTTTTCTTTGGCTGCTTTTTTTTCTGAGAGGTTGTTCCACAATCCCTCTTCTCTTTCCATATTCCAAGGTAAGTATATCAATGATCAGTTTTTCTGAATTAGTGTTGTCCAGTTATTGATGAGACAGTATTGGCTTTCAGCTTAAAAAAAAATATACTTCTCCCTTACCATCATATATGTCTGACCAGATACATACATATGTATAGAATAATCTGAAAATAGTGAAAACATGAGCAGCATGCTACAGCTGCCACAAGGCATTCTGGCAGCAATAAGGCATTCACCCAGGAAATAATTTTGTATTTAACTTTTCCAAAATAATTTCTATTAAAAAAAGCTTCCCAAAGCATATACAATAACTATTTTATAAAAAGCCAATACTGAAGTTTTGATAACCTCAACTATTTTGCAAAACCTTTTCAGCTTCCACAGATGTTGCTGTCAAAAAAATAACAGTGCTTTTTTTGAGAAATACGGTTTTAAAAATAATATTTCCCTTAGATATATTATTGTATAACAGGGTCTTTTAATGTTTTGTAAAACAATTATTTTGTTTGTGTTTCAAATCCAATTGCATTTCTCTAAAAATCTTACTTTATTCTGTGCTATGCTATGATATGCCAAGATAAATTATGCTATGTTATTCTTTTTGTTGTGTTTTTTTTTCTATTAAAAAAAACCAAACCTTCAGAAATTGTTTTCATAAGTTCCACTGTATTTTAACAGAAGCACATCACAACTACTTTTCACTTTTATTAAGTACGTGTACCTTTTATTAAGGACATGTAGAGATTTGGCAGCAACTCTGAAGCATGTAAACAGACTGACAGAGCTTCTGGGAAAAGATTGGCCTGTGATTAATGATCCCCTTGTAAGTGCTTGCTTCTTTCAGATACATGGTATATCTAAAGTTTAATATCAAATTACAAAAATAAGTGTTTACTTTTAGGAGAGCTTTGGGAACAAGAGTAACTTTCAAAACCATCCCTGAATGATTTTATTGGCATTTATAATAACCATTATTTCTGGTTTATTTATCAAGTTAATGCAAGATGTTATAAATATTATTTCAGTCGTATGTGCCCAAACTAAT
The DNA here is from genome assembly GCA_039720435.1 of Amazona ochrocephala. Classification (NCBI taxonomy): domain Eukaryota; kingdom Metazoa; phylum Chordata; class Aves; order Psittaciformes; family Psittacidae; genus Amazona; species Amazona ochrocephala. Next base: position 28,438,841 of record CM077878.1, read on the forward strand.
TTCTTGCATAAATGTTTTTAATAGATGCATTTTATACACCGATTTTTATCTCCTAATGTAATGGTAAGGTGGGAGATAATTATTCCAAACTTTGGAGGTGGTGTTCTGTCTTTAACTTACACCTAAAAGAGACAAATACTTCAGAAAAAAAAAAAAAAAAAAAAAAAAAAAAAAAAAAAAAAAACACCCAGAAACATTTCTCTTCAGAATCTTTGCTGTTCCTTGGTAAACGCAACTTTGCATAGAGTATCTGCCTCAGGCACGTGAGAAGGGTAAGGCACCTTCATAAAGTTTATACACGACCTGCTCATCTACAGAGGACGGGTGTGTTAATACCTCCCTACCATTAACAAAAATAGCGTAGTGTAGACTATGGTACTTTGGTAGATATTTTTTCCCATGATCTCCAAATTTCTTATATAGAAATCACTATTTCCCAGATCTTGTGCTTATGATTCAGTTGAAACACAGATGGTTGTATAATTTTGAGAATAAGTGTGAGCATTCTGCTTTCATGCAGCTGGAGTTTTTTGGCCTTGAGCAATGAATAAAACTACCCTTTTCAATCTAGAATTTTTATTATTCAATTTATGCCTTTAAAAGTGTAATTATTATGTGAACAATCCTGGCTTCTTCCTTCTGCATGTGTAGAGGTAGTGGAAACTGTACTTTGCCTATTAGAAATGAAAGGGAAATATCTTTCTTAGAGTACATAAAGAAAATGCATATATGCTATTCGTGTTGAATTTATTTTCAAAAACGTAGGTTTAATTTTCCATATGGAAAAAAATACTACCTGTGAGAATATTATGGCTTATAGCAAAAGACAATAAACCCATTTATAGGAAACACTGGAAAGCAGAATCTGCGTATGACTTAGGAACGCCAAAAGTGCCTTATGTCTTCTGGTAATTGTTTTCATCTTGATACCCAGGATGACTTTTAGCAAGAAGAGCAGTCAATGAATTAGTCTATAATGTTTGTGCCATTAATAACAAAATGTTTATGAATTACTTCCATCTTATGCAGAATCATGCTTGAGGATTATACAGTCTAAATGACAGTTTTTTTAAAAGGCTGAAATAGGTGCCAGCTCCATTTTGAGATAAGTGTTCAAATATTGAAATATATTTCTTTGTAGAATTAAAATTAGACCTTTAAAATAGTAAAAAATGCCCAAATAAATTGGCAGATGCTCAGAATGGCCCAGAACATTCACCTGAGCATCCACTTGAGGTACAGAAGAATGGGAATGAAGGTTCCGTTTTGTACACTGATTTGCTTCTGGCCTGGAAAAACTCCGTACCAGTTCTCTCTATGCTCCAAGGTATGTTATTTCTGTTTAATCTCTTCTACTTCCTGGTAGTGACATTCTTTTGGCTATTCTGGCACTTCTTTATTCATTATCCAGGGCTTTCATCTATGACACGTGAAAACCTTGTTTTAATCCTTTACCTGAATCAGACACAACAAAATTTCAGTAAAACAGAGTTTTTAAGGGCGTGAGTTAAGCACTGAATGAATAACCAATTTAGGACGGATTTCTTTCTCAAGTCAAATGGAAGCCTGCAAATGAAATAACAAAAAAAAAAAAAAAAAAAAAAAAGTCAATTCCAAAAACACTGCAAGCAGAAGGCTGATTTTAAAACTTTTCAGGGACAGAACATTTTTCTTTGAAAATTTGTCAGTTCTAATTATCAACAAAAAAGACATTTTTTTTCAAGGAAGAGCTTCAGGGACTGAGTAATAAGATCGTACTGCTCCTCAATGTAACAAGCAAACAACCAAATCAAACCAAAACATAAAAATCCATACTATTTTGGTTGACAAAAAAGAATACCCAAGATTTTGTAACATACTTTATTTGTTCCTATTTGTAATAATTAATCATTTTTTTCCTTTTATTGCATGCATACTTACCAAACAGATTTACATCTCACTTATTCTACATTCAAATACTTTTAATCTCTTCAATCCTGTAAAGGTACTTCCAAAAGAACCTCAAGGTCTAAGCTGAATATGCACTTTATTGATTTTATTTCACTACACTATCATTTTTTGTGATATTATATGTAATTTAATACCAAGTAATCCAACTGCTACTTCATTTCAGGTTTTTTTTTAATTATACCATTTCTCTAAAAAATATAGCTCATTAATAATTGCAAGTTTCCTTCAAGAGAAATTGCAGCCTAGGATAATTTTAAGGACACATACCATCAGAAGGCTCTGTGCTTTTTTCCCCTGTATTTTTTCTCTACCCTGAAATTGTGGTTTAAGGCCATTCTAAATTAGCCCATCTGTGTTTCTTTTTCTTTTTTTTCCTGTATTATTCATGGATAAATTATGTAAGAACAGGACCTGACTGTGGCCCACTCTTCACTGACTTCTTGTTAGTTCATTCTCCTTTCTTTACCACTGGTACCACCTATATGCAACATTCAGAATTGGTTAGCTCTGATAATATCTGAAAAGTCTGACAATGTTTAGCTTCTATATAACATCATCAGGGCTGTTCTTGGATAGTGAAGGTCCATTTGTAAACAAAATGGTAATCTATTGTTAAAACTAACAAATTTCATCATGCAGTAATGAAGTCCAAAGTAATCTGGCTTTATTATAGTTCACCAAGGGCTACTTCTGTGGCAGCAGTGACAGTGAGAACTCAGCCAGAAAGTATTTGAGCTTTAATTAATAGCTAGGTTGCAAATCTGAAAGACAATGAAAATCAAAAAGCAGGTGTCCATTCTGTAAATTAGCAAACTGTCTTTTCTTTTGCTATACTTTCTGCAACTTAATGTATGACACGCTCAAAAAAAAAAAAAAAAAAAAAAAAAGAAAAGAAAAGAAAGGAACTATTATTAAGCTATTAACAAAGCAACTCTGAGTGAGCATCTGAATCAGTCTGTCGTTCAGTGTCTTACACATCTGTGGAGGTGCCTTAGAGGACTGAGAGCCCCCTCTTGCCCTGCTATCCCATATGCAGATGAACCTCTGAGAACAGAAAGCTTAGTGGGTAGGGGTTAGTACTGTTAGTGGAGACAATCGTAAAAAATGTCTAAAAAAGAATATTATTATTGCCATTGTTAATGCCATTGCTATTGCTATTACTATTATTACTATTACTATTACAGGAATTTATGTCCAAGAAATCCATCCACGGGTCCTGAAGGAGCTGGCAAATGAAGTTGCTAAGCCACTGTCCATCAAGTTGTGAATGCTTCATCCCTGGCGGCGTTCAAGGTGGGGTTGGACATAGCCTTGGATGGCATGGTTTAGTGGGAGGTGTCCCTGCCCATGGCGGGGGGGTTGGAACTCGATGATCTTGAGGTCCTTTCCAACCCTTACTATTCCATGATTCTATGATTCTATATTTGAAAAATCATGGCAGTCAGGTGAAGTTCCCGACCACAGGAAAAGGGGAAATATAACCCCCATTTTTAAGAAGGGGAAAATGGATGACCCAGGGAATTACAGACCAGTCAGTCTCACCTCTGTGCCTGGAAAAATCTTGGAGCGGATTCTGCTGGAAGGCATGCTAAGGCACATGAAAACCAACAAGGTGGTTGGTGACAGCCAGCATGGCTTCACTAAGGGGAAATCCTGCCTGACCAATCTGGTGACCTTCTATGAAGGGGCTACGGAACTGATGGACAGGGGCAGAGCGGTTGATGTCATCTACCTGGACTTGTGTAAAGCCTTTGACACTGTCTCACATGACATCCTTCTCTCTAAGTTGGAGAGGCATCAATTTGATAAGTGGACCACTCGGTGGATAAAGAACTGGCTGGATGGCCGCACGCAAAGAGTAGTGCTCAGTGGCTCAATGTCCAGCTGAAGACCAGTAACGAGTGGTGTCCCCCAGGGATCGGTGTTGGGACCAGTCTTGTTCAACATCTTTGTGGGTGACATGGACAGTGGGATTGAGTGCGCCCTCAGCAAGTTTGCCGATGACACCAAGCTGTGTGGTTCGGTTGATAAGTTGGAGGGAAGGAATGCCATCCAGAGGGACTTTGACACGCTTGTGAGGTGGGCTGATGCCAACCTGATGAAGTTTAACCATGCTAAATGCAAAGTCCTCCACCTGGGTCGGAGCAATGCCAGGCACAGCTACAGATTGGGTGGGGAGGAGATTCAGAGCAGCCCTGCAGAGGAGGACTTGGGAGTGTGGGTTGATGAAAAAATGAACATGAGCCGGCAGTGTGCGCTTGCAGCCCAGAAGGCCAACCGTATCCTGGGCTGCATCAAAAGGAGTGTGACCAGCAGGTCGAGGGAGGTGATCCTGCCCCTTTACTCTGCTCTCGTGAGACCTCACTTGGAGTATTGTGTGCAGTTCTGGTGTCCTCAACATAAAAAGGACATGGAAGTGTTAGAACAAGTGCAGAGGAGGGCCACGAGGATGATCAGGGGACTGGAGCACCTCTCATATGAAGATAGGATGAGAAAATTGGGGCTGTTCAGCCTGGAGAAGAGAAGGCTGTGTGGAGACCTCATAGCAGCCTTCCAATACCTGAAGGGGGCCTATAGGGATGCTGGGGAGGGACTCTTCATTAGGGACTGTGGTGAGAGGACAAGGGGTAATGGGTTTAAACTTAAACAGGGGAGGTTTAGATTGGATCTGAGGAAGAAATTGTTTACTGTGAGGGTGGTGGGGCCCTGGAATGGGTTGCCCAGGGAAGCTGTGAATGCTTCATCCCTGGCGGCGTTCAAGGTGGGGTTGGACATAGCCTTGGATGGCATGGTTTAGTGGGAGGTGTCCCTGCCCATGGCGGGGGGGTTGGAACTCAATGATCTTGAGGTCCTTTCCAACCCTTACTATTCTATGATTCTATGATTCTATGATCCTTCTTTATATAATAAACCCACTATATTACATGGAACTGACAAACAGCAGAGACAAATTATGATTCTGAATAATTTCACTATTCAGATTTCTATACCTATGTTTTAAAAAGACAAATTTCCTATAACAAATAGAAACATTTAATATTAAATTGATGGTTATGTGACTTGAATGTAGGGAAACAAAGGAAGAAAGGGAAAGAGAAGCTTAAAGAAAGCAGGCAAGAAAAAACCAGAGCAACTCAAGAAAAGCCACAAAGAAACTGTTTTTTTAATGAAAAAATTAATTATATAGTAATATAGATGTTAAAAACATGTCCTAAAGATCTTAATACGTAATACATTATGTTAAATATAAATGGAATATAGATAAGCTTTTATCTATTACCATCTATATTGTATATGTCTAAAGGAAAAACATGCCAGCGCATCTTGCTTTAAATTTAATTAAGTAAAGCATAAAGAATTTTGATCTCTCTATTTAGTTCAGTCATCAACACATTCATCACATTATGTGTTTTAGTAACCTTAAAAATTAGATGTATTAGAAAACAGAACTTGCTGCTTACTGTGTGAGCCTTCATATAGTTATGGATTATATGCTTGATTTGATTGTAAGAGATTCCCGTAATAATTTCCAACTAACAATAAAGAAGATGGTCTGGTGACCTCTTACAGTTTTCCTTTAGCGAATGCCAAGAGTCATACCAACAATCTTTCCTGAATCTTTCTGGCTACGAGTGTTTTCAACCTGCTATTTTATATAAAATATACAACTATTTAGATAACATCTGGATAAGAACTACTGTCAACAACAGTCAAAAATGTTAACATGGAAGGGACCCACGCGGGAACAGTTTATGAAGAACTGCAGCCCATGGGAAGCACTCACATTGGAGAAGTTCATGGAGGACTGTTTCCTGTGGGAAGGACCCCACTCTGGAGCAGGGGAAGAGTGTAGGAGTCCTCCCCTGAGGAGGAAGGAGTGGCAGAGACAAGGTGTGATGAAATGACGACAACTCCCATTCCCAATCCCCCAGCACAGGTGAGGGGAGGAGGCAGAGAATCTGGGGGTGAATTTGAGCCCAGGAAGAAGGAAGGGAGGGGTGAGGGGAAAAGGTGTTTTTTACTTGTCATTATCCTATTCTGATTTTATTGGTAACAAAGTAAATTATTTTTTTCCCAAGTTGAGTCTGTTTTGTCCATGATGGTAATTGGTCCCTGATCTCTTCCTGCCCTTATCTTCACCCATGCCTTCCTCTGGACATGCTCTAACAGACCCATGTCTTTCTTGTACTGTGGACACCAGAACTGCATGCAGTACTCCACTTGGGGTCTCATGAGAGGGGAATAGAGGTGCAGAATCACTTCCCTTGATCAGTTATTCATGCTTCTTTTGATACAGTCAAGGATACAGTTAGCTTTCTGGACTTTGAACACACTGATAGCTCAAATCCAACTTTTTATCTGACAATATCCCCAAGTTCATCTCTGAAGTGCTGCTTTCAATCCAATAATTGCCTAGTCTGTACTAGTAATGGTGATTGCCCTGAAGCAGGTGCAGGATCTTGCACAAGATGGTGTTGAATTTCATGAGGGCTGCATTGACACACTTCTGAAGCTTGCCAAGGTCTCTTTGGTTTACATCCCTTCCCCCAAGAACCGTTCAGCTTGGCATCATCTGCAAACTTGCAGAGGATACTCAGTCACACTACCAACATTAATGAAGTTATCAAACTGTACAAGTCGCAGTGTGGACCCCTGAAGGATACCACTTATTACTGATCTCCATTTGGATATTGAGACATTCATTCTGGTTCTTTGGACTTTAATAGAGTATCATCAAATCCATATCTCTCGAATGTAAAGATAAGGATGATATGTGGGATCATGCCAAAGGCCTTTTAGAGGCAAAGGTAGATGACATTGTCTGCTCTTCCCTTATCTGCCAGCAGTCACTCCATTGTAAAAGGCCACCAGATTATTCAGGCATTCTTTTCATCTAACTTAATTTAGACATTAGTATGTCCAAAACTTAAACCATAGGTTTAAAAGTGTTAAGTTCCATCTAAAGTTAATATTTACAGAAAGTGGAATCAGGAAAAACATTCTTGGAGATGTTTTGTTTTCTCTACAAAGAGATTTTTCCAATGTTACAGATCTAACTCTTTCACTTATGCTGCAAGATAAGGGAAGATTTTTCAGTATTCCAGGTGACTAGCTACTGATTATTTTCTTTTTCTGAAACTCCAGGGCTAAACTGAATATTTTAGACTTCTGAAATATATGTCCCTAAAAAAATATGAATCAAGTATCAAAGTAGATTATGTCGTGCTCATGTATGGATATATCTATGGAAATGTAAAAGTTTGATTTTTTTTTTCCTGTTCTAAACAAAAAAAATAATAAAAAAATAGCAGAACTAATAAAACTGATTCAGACTCATTATTTAAGTTCTTTGGATTTTGTTGATCAACAGCTTTGCAAAAAAATCCCACCATTTTTCAATATTAGATTTAATGGATTTCGTTATCTGATGTAATTCCTCCCTTTGATATATGTTCTGCCTTGTTGACTGTGATCAAGCTGCCAAAATAAGTTTTTATCTGATTTTTCCTTGGAATGGACAGTTGTTAAACATGTAAAAATATGATATTTTATCTATGAGTAAAATAGATATTTTGAGTCTCTGTTTTTTATCTCCCTTGATTTATAATGGCACACTAAAATGTAACCAGCTCAGAAGGCATCAGCTGGGAGAAAAATCAATGATTTGGTACACAGCTGTTCCCTACCAATTGCTGAACTATTGACTGACTACCAATCAATTACTACAGTGCTCCTACTGAGACACGTAATGCAGATAAAGCACATAGCTCGTCGGAAGAGGCAGCAAGATTCATAAAAGTGGAATGAAACCTCAAAGAGCAGAAAGAAAAGGGCATTTAGATAGTAAAGAATGAACAGAACAAAGGGGGCCAAGTGAAAAACATGGCTAGAAAGCAGAGTGTTTTTCTTCAGATATGTAAATGGAATTACGTGAAAGTCAAAATTGATGTTTAAAGATGGGGAAATGAAAAAATGTAGAAGGATGTTTAAACTAACCTTGGGTAACGGCTGTTTTCTCCTACCTCCTCAGTGAAATGCTAACATTTTCAGGAAATCTTACACATTCTATTTCTCCTGACACACACAGTAATATAAAAATGAGATAATACAAAAAAGCAAAAGCATAGAAAATATAAAAATCTAAATTAGTTATTAGGATGTACCACATCCAGTATAATTACTGTCAGACAAAAAAAAAAAAAAAAAAGATAGAGATAGCATCAAGTTGCAAGTGATGCAAACTTCTTGAGGATTTTTGTTCTTTTTCATATAATAGGGCACTGTTAGTCTACAATGAAGACTAATAGACAATTGTAGACTTTTAGTCTACAATTCAAACCTATTTCTTAGGTGCTACATTTGCCTATGTCTGCCTACCCTTGAACAGGACAGAGAAAAGTGAAGAAGTAAACATGGAAACTGTGGGGTTTAAAATAAAGGTGCCAGAGGAGGGGAACTTCAATCCATCCCACTTCTACCAGTGTGATGCCAGTGCCAGCAGATGCCCAGAGCCTGGAGAAGGATCACAAGTCGGCAGGAGAGCACCTGAAGAACAGCACAAATTAATAACTTCCAGTCCAGCCAGTAAGCTGGCTTCACTGGGAGTCATGAATTTGACATGTGGACTAATCAACAGATAAGGAGCTGGCTGGATGGTCACACACGAGGAGTTGTGGTCAACGGTTCAATGTCCAAGTGGAGACCAGTGATGAGTGATGTTCATCAAGGGATGGTACTGGGGCCAGTGCTGTTTAACATCTTTGTTGACAACATGGACAGTGTGATTGAGTGCACCCTCAGCCACTGGCCATCATGATGATTGCCCAGTCAACACTGAAGTCACTGGGATTTTCCACTTCTCTGAGAGGGTGATGACATACCAGCACAAGTTGCCTAGGGAAGCTGTGGCTGCCCCATCCCTGGCAGTGTTCAAGGCCAGGTTGGATAGGGCTTGGAGCAACCTTGTCTAGCGGAAGGTGTCCATGCCCATTGCAAGGGGATTGGAACTAGGTAATCTCTAAGGTCGCATTCTACACTTCTATGATTCTATCAAGTGGTAAAATTAAAACACATGAAAGTTTATCCAACATCAACAACATGTAAGCAACACATAAGAAAGAAAAATATCATACTAAAACTGAGATGATTTAGCTAACATAAAAAATAAATTCATAAAGCAAGCTTTCTATAAGAGAATACAGAACTCAAGGCACATGCTAGAAGATTGGTTAGCTGAGATCTAGCCTGAAAATCTTGAAGTGTTGAAGTGATATTCTAATGTTGTTTTCATTTATGAACATATCTGCAGTTTCAAATAATCAGAGGATTATAAAAGAGATAACTGACCATATGGGAAAGAAATACTGGAGAAAATGTTAGTCTCAAGTTTGTATAGCATAGTTTCAGTTCCTTGCTCCACCACTGATTTTTACTGTAATGTTGGAGTTCAATCTGTGTGTGCCTCAGTTCACTATCTTTAGTGTTGCAATAGCAGCACTTTCATACTTCTCAGGAGTGGTATAAAGATTAATAAATGCACTTAATGGCTGGTAGGTCCTTAGAAAATATAATTCACTTTAAAATATTGTCTATAGTATTTACTTTCGTTGGTAAAAGACACCAGTATGTGTTCAATAAAAGAAGGCTCTCTATATTAATCATATCACTTTCCTATAAATATGTAAATTTTCACACTCATAATCTCACTGATTACCATTTATTGACAATTTGGGAAATTGAAATTAAATACACTTACCCTATTTTCACAAGCAGTAAAATAGGCAGATGAGATATATTATAAAAATGAGAATGTGTTATATATTGGTGTTCGCTTCAAAGATAAACATTGTACTGTTGGTACAGTCTGTGTGAGATAAGGCTCTTCACTTTATTCCTAATTGTTGTCAGTAGTTTTCTAAAGTTATCTCATGACAAAGCATAACAGAGGTGACTTCTGTCTTTTTCATCTGTTTCTGATTTCATTAGTGCATCAGCTCATCGCTCAATTTCCTTTCAGTGCTACATTCATGCCCCTGTGTTCCCTCATATATTTAGACATATATCAAGACCTGCATGAGAGCTACAGAAACAGTGATGAAGGATCTCTGTGCTTGGGGCATAAAACAGCTGAGAGAATGGAAAGATTTTCTGAACTATACTGGAAAGTTAACAAGTAAGGAAGAACCCAACTGGTAACTGAACCAAATCTTGGCACTGGGGTAAAAATTGATCTTTTTTGACAGACATTTAAAATGAGAGATAGTCAAAGACAGAGTCCTACATATTCCTGAGCATCACGGGTATTTGCTACCCTTTATTTAAGGTTTTTTTTTCATCGGATTGAACAGAGTAGAGAGATATTCAGCTATTCAGTTATGAGAATTTCCTTTGTATGAAAAAGATAATTATAAGATCACAGGATTATTGAGGCTGGGGGGGATGTTAGCAGGGCTTCAGTCCAACCTCCTGCTTAAACCCTGGCCAATGCTGAAGTCAGACCAAGTTGCTCAGTTCTTGAAAATCTGCAAAGAGGCAGCCTGCACAATCTTTTTGGTCAACCTCTTCCAACTGTCCTCAGAGAGGAATATTTTTCTTATATGCAGTCTGACCTTCTGAATCCCTGCCTTCCTGCCATGGAGGAATGCTGGCTCATGCTGCTTGCTGCCCACCAGAATCCTATGGGCCTTTTCCACAGAGCTACATCAGCCAGTCAGTCCTGGCTTGTGCTGTTGCAAAGGGTTTCATCTCTTCCAGGTGCAAGACTTCTAATTTGTCCTTGTTGAACTCATTAGATTTCTGTCAGCCAATTTCCCTAGCCTGTCTGTATTGAATAGCATCACAGTTCTCCAGCATATTGACAATTCTTTTGTTTTCATCTGCAAACTTGATAGGGCGATGCTGCGCCACTTCCTCCATACTACTGCTATTAGGCAGTGTCCATCTTCACTATATCATCTGTCCCATTCAGCAATAGGCTTATATTTTGCATGTTCAACATTTTTCTACTATTGTAGTAATGGAAGATCTTGCCCTTGATGCAACTCCAACTGCAAATATCAACTTTACATGAGCTCTGGCTTTCCTAGCAACACTTTCTCATGCCTAGACAGTGTTTCTAAATTCTTCACTTTCTGCCTGTTCTTGTTTCTACATCATTTTCTTTGTATTGGAGCTCCACTGTCAATCCCCTATTTAACTATGATGATTTTTTTCATAGGTTTTCTTGTTTTCCTGAGTATCAGGATGGATCATTCATGTGCCGTTTGCAACTCACATCTGATGAACCAGAGAATAATACTCTGGAATATTTCCACTTACTTTTCAGACCATGAAAATTAAGCATGCAGTTCATATTCCATCTTTAATGAACAGATAAAGAGAAGGATGATTATATACAATTTATAAACCTTTTAGATAATTTCTAAGATTAATATGATCAAGGACAGAGCTTAGGTAAGCAATTTAGAACAGTCTTTTTACTTTCAGATAGCTAGAGTTATTAAATTGGATCAGCTTTTAATCATCATAAGATGATTAATTATCATAAGATATTGAACTGTTTCTTTTTCTCTGATGACTCAGTTGTATGACTAGTGAATCTAACAGAAGTAGATGAGATATCGGTTTTGCCCATGTTAAATAATATAGGTGAGGAGAGACAGATGAAAACTAGGTTCCTTTAAGGTTTGGCACTTCTGTATGTAATAGCTAATATCTATGATGAAGTTAGTCAATACGGCAGTAACACAGACCACTGTGACCAGACAATACTTTTCCAAGCATCCCAGCTGTTTTAGAGTCCAAACCCTCTCCATCTCTTACGGGATGAGATTAGCAGGTTCACAGATGTGGGCCTGTCCACATCAGTAGGCTACATGCAATTCTCTAAAAAGAACAATTGAATACACCTCAGAAAATGTAGCATCTCCCCAGACCGACATAGGCAGTGACAAAGTTGCTCATTTCTTTGGTGGAATCATAGAATAGTTAGGGTTGGAAAGGACCTTAACATCATCCAGTTTCAACCCACCTGCCATGGGCAGGGACACCTCCCACTAAACCATGCCATCCAAGGCTATGTCCAACCCCACCTTGAACACCGCCAGGGATGAAGCATCCACAACTTCCCTTGGCAGCCCGTTCCAGGGCCTCACCACCCTCACAGTAAAGAATTTCTTCCTCAGATCCAATCTAAACTTCCCCTGTTTAAGTTTAAACCCATTACCCCTTGCCCTATCACTACAGTCCCTCATGAAGAATCCCTCCCCAACATCCCTATAGGCCCCCTTCAGATACAGGAAGGCTGCTATGAGGTCTCCACACAGCCTTCTCTTCTCCAGGCTCAACAGCCCCAACTTTCTCATCCTATCTTCATATGGGAGGTGCTCCAGTCCCCTGATCATTCTCGTGGCCTTCCTCTGGACTTGTTCCAACAGTTCCATGTCCTTTTTATGTTGAGGACACCAGAACTGCACACAATACTCCAAGTGAGGTCTGACAAGAGCAGAGTAAAGGGGCAGGATCACCTCCCTCGACCCACTGGTCACACTCCTTTTGATGCAGCCCAGGATACGGTTGGCTTTCTGGGTTGCAAGCGCACACTGCCAGCTCATGTTCATTTTCTCATCGACCAACATGCCCAAGCCCTTCTCCACAGGGCTGCCCTGAAACTCTTCCCCGCCCAATCTGTAGCTGTGCCTGGCATTACACCGACCCAGGTGGAGGACCTTGCACTTGGCATGGTTAAACTTCATCAGGTTGGCATGAGCCCACCTCACAAGCGTGTCAAGGTCCCTCTGGATGGCATTCCTTCCCTCCAACTTATCAACCGAACCACACAGCTTGGTGTCATCGGCAAACTTGCTGAGGGCGCACTCAATCCCACTGTCCATGTCACCAACAAAGATGTTGAACAAGACCGGTCCCAACACCGATCCCTGAGGGACGTCACTCTTTACTGGGCTCCAGCTGGACATTGAGCCACTGAGCACTAACTACTCTTTGCGTGCGGCCATCCACCCAGTTCTTTATCCACCGAGTGGTCCACCTCTCAAATTGATGTCTCTCCAACTTAGAGACAAGGATGTCATGTGAGACAGTGTCAAATGCTTTACACAAGTCCAGGTAGATGACATCAACTGCTCTACCCCTGTCCATCAGTTCCATATCCCCTTCATAGAAGGCCATCAGATGGGTCAGGCAGGATTTCCCCTTAGTGAAGCCATGCCGGCTGTCACCAACCACCTTGTTGGTTTTCATGTGCCTCAGCATGCCTTCCAGGAGAATCCGCTCCAAGATTTTGCTCCAAGGCACAGAGGTGAGACTGACAGAGCAGATGATTACATCTGAATCAGTTTGCTTTATAAATGATGAATCCCTGGTAAATATTGACAGTGGAACTTAGGATGTGAAATAAACCTCATTTTACCAAAGATGCTAAAAATATGTCACATGCACACTTCCATAAAAGTGCCTGACTCTCTCCACTGACTAAACAGGGCATCTAGGATGACAGAATTAGACGGCATGGATACACATTGCAGAAATCTAACATTAGGTGAGATTAATCCAATCCTTGGTGATGGTTATTTCATTCCACAGCATCAATAGGCTTTAATAATCTGAAACCTTTGTGCAAATGAACGACTTTTGCAAACAATCACTCTAAGTTGGACATGGAAATTTACTGTTAGGAAATTGAGTGACCTTTGCAAATGTTTCTTAATATAAACTTGTTTTCATATTTTCTCAATAAACGCTAACATCTGATAGCATATTTCTCATAAAAAAAAATTCAAGTTAAATTACCTTTATTGACATTGACTAAGTTATCCAAGATAGAACAGAAAATCAGTTAATGTATTGCAGTACTAGGAAATATAGTGAAGTGTGCTGTTGTTTTGGACAGAGTAATAGATATAAGCATCAGCTAACTATTTTGAAGAATTAATTCTTATTTGACAGATGAAAATTTTATTTCCTTCTCAAACACATTCCTACAATTTCCTCATTTATTTTCAAAAGCCAATATTATCTCCTCAAGCCTAGTCAGTTTATTAATAATAAATTATTTGATTATCAGTAGTAATCCTTATATTTTTTCTTACTATAATTTTGCCCTCACTTTATTTCATGCAGTTCAAATATATTGGTGAAGCAGAAAAAAATATAAGCATTTGGTCTGACTTATCTTCGCTTGTTTAAAAATCTTGCCAGCATCTGGTTCACAAATCTGTAACATACATCTGTAGCATACTAACTTCTGCTACAGTGTAGTGTATGATCTCCTGTTTTAATAGTCCTTAGTTTCTAGGTCACCGAATAACATAATTCCTTAAGTCTGCAAAAGGTGAAATAGTATTTCCTCTTTTAATGTATTCTTGGTATAATCATATACTTATCCAGAGGGAAACAAAGAGCATACATAATGTAGAAACATTGCTTCAGAATGAGCTGTGAACTATGTCATTACAGAGACACCTCACTATTGAATAAACAGCAAATCTTTGGATAGTTGAGTGAAAGCAGAACCAAGCACAAGCTGAGTTCAGAACTGCTCTAAGTTAGAATATATATTTTTTTTTCCAAACTCAGATTTTATTGTATGAAATCAAAATGATATAAGCCTATAACACAGAAGTATACAAAAGATAGTAGAAGTTCTTTGCTTTTAGAATCCCCTGTATGTAAAAACAGAGAATAAGAGCAATGGAAGACTATCTGCTGGAAGCAAACATTCAATTTGCACTAGTTTGTGAGACCGTTTCAGCTGAAAAGTACTGTCATTTAGTTAGTTCTCCTGCTGAATGCTCTAACAGATAGAGATGGAACAAATAGCATTTTCTCCAGAAGATGTGCAGTCTTACAGCTTTTAACTGGGGAACTGACATTTGATCAATTTGGTACCAAACATCACTACAAACAGTGAAAAATGAGACTGTGATTTATTATGAAAAGAGCCACTGACTAGTGCAGGCACAAGAGAATAACTGCCAAAACTGTGCTACTGTCTTACATCAAGCTTGAATTTGACCCTATGAAACCAAAAACACAGATGGAAATACAAACATTTTATGCAATAAAAATATATATTATTTACAGAATATAATAATAAATTTTAAATTACATAAAATTCTTTTAAGTATGTCCAGAAAGAAGGAAACCACTGAATCCAAAGCACAACACTGTATCAGCTACTAAGAAGAAAATTAATTTTATCCCAGCTGAAACCATGACAATACTACTGCTAGGTCACAAGTACTAATATTAGAAATAAGCAAATATGCGGCGGCATAAAATCTTTGGTTGCTGATATTGTTAGCAATGCTTTCATAGTGTGATTTTATTCAGTATATGAAAAACTGGAAAGAACCAGGATTCACTGAAAGCTGCCTGTTCTTTGGCTGCGAAACAAAGCACAGCTGGTTTGATCACAAGGGATGGTGCCATGTCTCTACTTAGCAGAGACATTTCTTTTGTTCCAGCCAAAGTTGATGGCTTTCAGTGAGCACTGTAAAAGTTAGATGCCGCTGCACACGAGTATATAATTTCAAACACACAGATGTTTTTCCAAAGGATAAGTGACAAGGCACTATTTAGTACCTCTATTTCCCAAAGCAAATGAACAATACTTGGCAAGCTCATATAGGATTATGATTTGGGTTTGGAGGGACCTTAAAGATCGCCTGCTTCCAACCACCCTACCATAGGGATTCCTTCTGTTAGACCAGGTTACTCAAAGCCAGGTCCAACCTGGCCTTGAACACTTCCAGGGATAGGCAGCCACAGCTTCTGTGGGCAAAGAGCTTTTTCCTAAAATGTCATCTAAGCCTACCCTCTTTCAGTTTATAGCCATTCCCCCTTATCCTATCACTACATGCCCTTGCAAAAAGTCCTTCCCCAGTTTCCCTGTAGGTCCCCTTTAGGTGCTGGAAGGCTGCTACAAGGTCTCCCTGAAGCCTTCTCTTCTTCAGGCTGAAGAATCCCAACTCTCTTAGCCTGATTATAGGAAAGGTGCTCCAGCCCTTGAAACATCTTTGTGGCCCTCCTCCAGATTAGCTCAAAGTCCGCATCCTTCATATGTGGGAGACCCCAGAGCTGAATGTAGTGCTCCAAGTAGAGTCTCACAAGAGCAGAGTAGAGGGGCAGAATCACCTCCCTTAACCTGCTGGTCATGCTCTTTTGGATGCAGCCCAGCATATGGATGGTTTGTGGGCTGCGACCGCACACTGATGGCTCATGTTGTATTTCTTGTCAACCAACACCCCCAAGTCTTCCTCCTCAGGGCTGCTATCAATCCATTCTCTGCCAGGCTGTAGCTGTGCTCGGGGTTGCCTCCACCCATGTGCAGGACCTTGCACTTGGCCTTGTTGAACTTCATGAGGTTTACACAGGCCCATGTGTAAACAACTTGGTGTCTTCACAGCTGTTTCTTTTGCATAATCTTATTCCCCACTCCTGATGCAGCTGCTGTTGTGCAGCAACTTTTTCATCTTCATTGTGTTATCTCAGATGTTCTGTCTCTGCTGCTGATGGGTTTGGATCTGGCCAGTGGTAGATCCATCTTGGAGCTGGCTGGCATTGGGTTTATTGGACATATGGGAAGTTTGTCTCAGCCTGTCACAGAAACCACCCCTGCAGACTCCATGCTACCAAAACCTTCACACACAAACCCAGAACTTCCTAGGGCTGCCTTTGTGGGAGTGTGAGGTAGCAGCCACCAGCTGCTGTTGTTCAAGCTTCCAGCTCCTGGGGTATCTCTACTTTCCTGGGGTTTCCCTGGATCCTTCCCACATGCAGGATCCCCTGCTCTGCTGGGCAGCGTGCCTGCTCCAGACCTGTTCATCTCGCCTGTGGCTGAAAAGGAAACTGAAAGGAGAGATGGAGGTAACAGTGATTGAATTTTTTAACAATATTAATTGCAAAAAGCTTAAATCAGCTTTCAGGTAATATTTATAGTTTAAATGACTGCTACTGCTGAACCCAGGATGAAACCAAGAAAAAAAAGCTCTAAACTGACATGTACGTTTTTGCATATAATGTTGAAAACTGAAGCAGCAATTCCTTTGTTTTAATTTGTCCTTCAAAGTTACTCAACCTGCATCCTGCACGGGAGAAGTCACTTTCTTTTTTCTGCTTGTAAGAGAGAAATAATAGCATAATGCTTAATTCTTGTCCACCTCATACGGCTATTTTGGAGTCAAATATCTAACATAGACACTTCTGCTCAGCGTCATCATATAAAATACCTTAAAAAAAAAAAACCTCTTTAGTGTACTGCAGTAAAAGTTTAAAGGCTCAATCTTTCGGGCCTTACTGAATAATGCATAGGCCTCTGTAGCCCCTTTGAAGTCAGCATGACCACCTGAATGAGTAATAGCAATAGAACAACTTCTAAAGGCTAATTCTGTTGGCTATTCTTAGTTACATGAATCAAACTACAATTTTACCTCCAAGGTACTAAGAGTGTTGAAAGAATCGGAGAGTCAGCCTGCAGAATTGTAATCCATTATTGACCATTATTGTTCTCTCTCAGAAAGTACTCCCATCCTATTGCTGAAAAGAAAAATGAGTCTGGTAGAAAAGCTAACGGATATGTAATAATATCTCTGATATCTTTTTTGGCTTCAAGGGAAGTCATTTCATCTTCTCTGCTGGCGAAAAGCATAACATCTCTTTTCAGTACAAAGATACAAACTGTGAGGAAAGGCAAATATTAACTTCTATTGAATCCCTAAGATTAAATTTTTTCAGCTTTGTTAGATAGCAGTGGCTTTGTCTTCCAGAATATCAGTGAACCAGTTAATTCCAAAAAAAAAAAAAATAAGCTTGTTTAACCACCATTTCACTGACCTCATCAGATCATGGAAATACCTAGTGTCAGAAGCAGGATGTTTGTGAAAAACATTTATGTACTTCTAATAGAGAAGAAAACTCACATATCATGCAAACTACCCATAATGTATCTATAAATGCAAGTAATTGTTTGGGTACAACGAGAAAACCTTTAGGAAGGAGAACTTGTCAAATCTCAGAAATACATTGCAGAAGATAGATTTCTTTCCTTAAGTACTGAAACTAACAAGATTTTGAAAATCTATTTGCAAGAGTAAGTATACAGAATTGCAAGGAGATCTAGTATTTTGTCAGCCTGTTAAGATTTCCAAGAGGAACTAATTCAAGAGCTATTGCTACTTTCACAGAGCAATTTTTTGTTCTCTATGAGGAAGGGCTGCAGTATAACTGAGGAGACAGAAGAATGCACAGGTGTTTTGGGCTACTGCATAGTTGTGTCTGTTATATGAGGATACTTCAGAGCCAAAAAGTTTTAGTTGTCTGAATTCAGTCAACGATGCAAACTTAATTTTGAAACAAGTAAAAGAGAATTCTCTGAAGAACACCTAGTGGAATTTTGTTACTTGTATGAATTTTCCAGCTGACGGACATTTAAGCCTGCAGCTGGGACCTAAATTTGCACTCCCAGACAAAAACAATTCCATCCAGTCTGACAAAGTGGTCACGGCTATACTAAGTAATTGTTAAAAACAAAGTTGTGAATAGAAGTTGAGTGCAAAAGGGTTTAACTGAAATTTTTATGGTGAAATGAAAATCAATACAGACAAATGTTGAAGGATATATCACCCTATAGAAAGGATTGTTTAGGAGGAAAAGGAATGAGGTAGCAGCTTTATAGTCTGAAGAATTTAAATCGGTAAGACAAGAACCCCTAGAGAAATGATAAGTGAAGAGTCCTTGATGATTATTCATAAGTGAAGGTACATATATCTAAGTTGTAGAATTTGTCATGCTAAGAAATAGCCGCAAGGCAAAAAAAAAAAAAAAAAAAAAAAGAAAGAGAAGCATGATTGTCTAACAATACATATTACAGAAAAAAAAAAAAAGAAAAAATATTTAATCAACCAGTCATAATTCAAAATGCAGTGACATACATAAGTGCTATACTACTATTTGCAGACCTAACAACAAAATGAGTGATAAATTCTTCTATATATAGGAGAAAAAAGAGAACAAAGATGGCCCCAAGTTTGAGAGCGCAATTGTAGAAAAAAAGAATCACTAAAACAATCTTGATAAGCTTGAAATGCAGATGAAAAACATACTCTAGATGAATAGGGCAATTGTCTACACTAAATATAACAATTGATTTATAAGTTATCAAGTAACAAACAGTTCTCATTAACACATAAACTAAAGGAAATCAAATATGACAAAGATAATTGCATTTTAAAAAATGCATCACAATAGAAAAGATCACATTGCAGAGACCTACTTAAAAGAAAGAGACAAGTGAAGTAACATAGAAAATCTAAGACATGAGCATAATTTTACTGCCAAACTACATTAAAAAAAAAAAAAAAAAGCCTTAAAAAATATATTTTTTTACCTATTTCTGTAGGAAAATGAGAGGGGTCACAAACCAGAAAGACTTCTAGGCTGTATTAACCTTTGTCATGGCAGACATGGTATACTGTCTGTGGATTATCTGGTACTGACCTACTTTAGCAGAAGAGCTGTAAGGCAAAGGATGTCAGCAAAGAACTGCCAACAAGATGCAAAATCACTTTAGTAAGCAGTATGGAAAATCATTGTAAAGAAGAGCCTTAAACAAGACTTTCAAAACCAGTCAGTTTAGAAGGGAGGACAAACACATACTTCAGCAAATGAACACACCATGAACTTAACCCTGTTTCCCAAGCCCTGTGAAAGCACACTACTCTAAAATGGCACATGTTACAGAACAGAAAATACTCAGCTATTGTCAGTAGAAACCATAAACCAGCTGGTTTAATCAGCTTCCTGGTGTCAGTAAAGACACAACTGTACAGCTGTATAATGCAACAAATGAGGAATGCCAGTTAGCAAGGAGTGAAATGATACATCTCTGAGGTACCTGCCATTTTGACCAGCAAAATAAAATAATAAAAGAAATTTGCAGATATCTGCTGGCTATCTGGCATCTTTTGTCGTCTGTAATAAACGTTCAGAGCAATGTAGAGATATTCCAGCTGCTCCAGCCAATGAGCCGGCTTCAATTGGACCTCAGATCAGATGCCTCAATGAAAATATTCATAGCATAGGGAACAAACAAGAGGAATTAGAGATGCGTGCACGTCTACAGGGGTATGATATCATAGGCATCACAGAAACATGGTGGGATTGCTCCTATGACTGGTATGTTGTAACGGAAGGTTACAGGCACTTCAGGAAAGACAGGAACAGTAGGCAGGGAGGGGGAGTTGCTATTAATGTTAGGGATAGGCTGGAGAGTATGGAACTCTGTCCGAGGACAGGTGAGCAGTCGACAGAGAGTTTGTGGGTCAGGGTTAACAGGAGAACAGCGATGGGTGACATTATTGAGGGGATCTGTTACAGATCACCTGACCGAGGGGACTCGGTGGATGAAGACAGATAGGAACAGCCTCAGGCTCATAGGCCCTTGTTCTCATGGGGGACTTTAACCACCCTCATATCTGTTGGAGGGATGGTACGGCCCGGCACAAGCAATCCAGGAAGTTCCTCAATTGCGTGAAAGACAATTTCCTTCTGCAAGTAATAAAGGAGCCGACAAGGAGAGGTGCCATGCTTGACATTATGCTCACCAACAGGGAAGGGCTGGTTGGAAATGTGACACTCCAGGGCAGCCCTGATTGCAGTGATCATGAGGTGGTCGAATTCGAGAACCTCAGGACAGTGAGAAGAGCGTGCAGCAAGCTCACTGCCTTGGACTTCAAGAGAGCAGACTTTGGCCTCTTCAGGAACCTGCTGAGTAAGGTTCCATGGGATACAGCCCTAGAGAGCAGGGGTGTCCAAGACTGTTGGTTGATATTCAAGGATCACCTGCTGCAAGCTCAGGAGCGATACATCCCTACTAGAAGGAAGTTTAGCAGGAGGGCCAGGAGACCTCCTTGGATGGATAAGGAGCTGCTGAGCAAAATTCGAAGGAAAAAAGAGGCTTATAAATGGTGGAAGCAAGGACAGGAGGCATGGGAAGAATACAGGGATGTTGTCCAGAAAGCTAGGGACCAGTTAGGAAAGCTAAGGCCCAGTTAGAATTAAACTTGGCAAGGGATGTTAAGGATAACAGGAAGGGGTTCTATATGTACATTGCAAACAAAAGGCAGGTTAGGGACACCGTGGGCCCTCTCCAGAACCTATCAGGGGAACTAGCTACCCTAGACTGGGAGAGGGATGAGGTTCTGAATGTCTTCTTTGCCTCAGTCTTCACAGCAAATGCTCTGGCCACAACACCCAAGTCTTGGAAGGCAGACGCAAGGACTGTGAGAATGAAGACTCTGGGCCCACTGTAGGAAAGGATCTGGTTCGAGACCATCTTAGGAACCTGAATGTACAGAAGTCCATGGGACATGATGAAATCCACCTGTGGGTCCTGAAGGAGCTGGCAAATGAAGTTGCTAAGCCACTGTCCATCATATTTGAAAAATCATGGCAGTCAGGTGAAGTTCCCAACGACAGGAAAAATGGAAATATAACCCCCATTTTCAAGAAGGGGAAAATGAATGATCCTGAGAACTGTAGACCAGTCAGTCTCACCTCTGTGCCTGGAAAAATCTTGGAGAAAATTCTCCTGGAAGGCATGCTAAGGCACATGATAAACAACAAGGTGGTTGGTGACAGCCAGAATGGCTTCACTAAGGGGAAATCCTGCCTGACTAATCTGGTGGCCTTCTATGATGGAGCTATGGAACTGATGGACAGGGGTAGAGCAGTTGATGTCATCTACCTGGACTTGTGCAGAGCATTTAACACTGTCTCACGTGACATCCTTGTCTCTAAGTTGGAGAGACATCAGTTTGATAGGTGGACCACTCGGTGGATAAAGAACTGGGTGGATGGCCGCATGCAAAGTGTTGTGGTCAATGGCTCAGTGTCTAGCTGGAGTTTAGATTGGATATGAGGAAGAAATCCTTTACTGTAAGGGTAGTGAGGCACTGGAATGTCTTGCCCAGGGAAGTTGTGCATGCTCTGTTGCTGGCGGTGTTCAAGGCGGGGTTGGACATTGCCTTGGATGGCATGGTTTAGTGGGAGGTGTCCCTGCCCATGGCATGGGGGTTGGAACTAGATGATCTTAAGGTCCTTTCCAACCCTAACTATTGTATGATTCTATGATTCTATGATAGGACCATCAGTAAACAGGGCATACTGCTTATCACTTTCTTACACTTCATTATATGGTGGGGCCTCTTCAGCGAACATCACTTCCTTCTCTGGTGACATACCAAAATCTTTGCCCTCTGGCCAGTCCATCATGACTTCTAGAATTCCTGGATGACTGGGATTTCCTATTTGAGCTCATTGTGTAATTAGTGCAGTTTACTTAATCCATGTAGCATCGTTTGCATGATGCATAGAGGAGACCCTGACTTTGAATATCCAGCCTAGTACAGGGAAGCAGGGTGCTAGGAAGGAGCTGTGCTTCAGTGCCAATCAGTTCTGAAGCAGCTTGAACCCCTTCATAGGCTGCCAGTATCTCTTTCTCAGTTGGGGTATAGCTGGCCTCAGATCCTCTGTATCCCTGACTCCAAAAGCCAAGGGGTCGACCTCGAGTGTCCCCTTGAGCTTTCGGCCAGAGGCTCTAGGTAGGACCATTCTCTCTGCCTGCGGTGTACAGTACATTTTTCACATCTGGCCCGGTCTGGACTGGTCCAAGAGCTACTGCATGAACTATCCCTCATTCAATTTGCTCAAATTCTTGTTGTTGCTCAGGGTCCCATTATCCTGCCATTGAAGAAACCAGGTGATGATGTGCTCCCCTCGTTGACAGGTAAAATCTTTTTGTATACTCCGTAGCTCAGTTGAGGTCAGGGGTAGAAAGGTCACCTCTTCTTCCTCTGATTCACATACTAATAACTCTTGGTCAGGTGCTGCCCCAGATGGTGAGTACACTCCTTCTTCATCATGCTTCATCTTTCTTGTCTTTGTTTTGCTTTTTCCCTTGTTTACAGGGGCAACTGATAATGGTACTAATTGGTCCTCTGGTTTAGCTGCTGTGATTATCACTGTGGTTGGAGTGGTTGAAGTACCTGTTGTCGGGGTTGGCATAGCTGCTGTGCTTGGGGCTGGAGTAGCTGCACTGTCTGTTGTAGTCAAGGTCTGAGTAGCTGCTGTGCTTGTCACTGGGACTAGTGTAGCTGCTGTGCTTGAAGCTGGAGTAGCAGCACTGCCCATGGCGGTCGAAGTTTGAGTAGCTGCAGTACTTGTCCCTGGGGTGGTGTAGCTGCTGCGCTTGGAGCTGAAGTAGCTGCACTGTCTGTTGCTTTACTATTAGATCCAGGGACATTTTTTTTCCTTTTGAAGGTGCTGGATAGTGTTGAACAGGGCTCTGTAAGCATAGGCCAAGCCCCAGCACATTGCCATGATTTGTCCATCCCTGGTATGACCAGAATGACAACACTCCTCATTTAAGTGTTTTACTAATTTTTTTGATTTTGCACTTGTTCAGTGGTGAAGTTCCAAAGCACTGGAGGGGCCCACTGGCCAAGATACTTGCCCATACTCTCCCACACACCCTGTCTCTAGTGACTGTCCAGCCCCAGGGAAAATCTCTTTGTCCTCCTATATCATCGTCTAACCATAGACAAGGCCCAAACCTGGCTCTGCTGAACTTCCGGTGTCAGATGAAATGGTCATGGGTAAAACACACTCTGTATACATGCCAACATGGTGATCCCCATCACAATCAGCAGGCAGGTCTCAAGGGTACCTAAAGGCCATTCAACACCTTTAGAACTCTCAAATGATGCTGTAAATGGTCTGGTGGGAGGCGCAGGGAGCGTAAAAGAATGTCTCCTTCATGGGCTGACCACCTGAGGAGAGGAAAAAGGATGTGTAATTGCTAAACACTTCTATTATATACCTCCCAAAGTATAGAGGTGGTGACCACACTGGGAACGCAAGCCAGAAAAGTTTCATGATCAATGATTCTATTGTATCACAAGTCATTACCATAAAGTGCAATGAAACAAGAACCTTAGCCCAAGGCCCCCAGCCAACAGACACTAACACAGCAAATACTGGCTGTAAGCAAGGTATGACATGCTGAAACTCCAAGATCAAGAGCAACAACTTTGACAGCCAATAAATCAGCATTGTGACGAGTGACTATTAATCCGAAACAATGAATGTTTATCACAAATACGATTAGACATACTCTGGTCAGATCTGTCATTATCTAACCCTTCATGCCCCACACTGGGTGCCAAAAAGAACTGCTGTGGTTTAAGCCCAGCCGTAATTCAGAACCAGGCAGCTGCTCTCTCACTCCTCCCCCTTCCTCCCCCCTACTCCTGCAGGGATGGGGAGGAGAATCAAAAGAATGTAACTCCCACGGGTTGAGATAAGAACAGTCCAGTAATTAAGGTATAACATAAACCACTACTGCTACCACCAATAATAATAATGATAAGGAAAATAACAAGGGACAAGAATACAACTGCTCACCACCCGCCAACCGATACCCAGCCCAACCCCAGCAGTGATCTAACCCTTCGAGGTAACTGCTCCCAGTTTATATAGTGGGCATGATGTGCTGTGGTATGGAATACCTCTTTGGTTAGTTTGGGTCAGGTGTCCTGTCTCTGCTTCCTCCCGGCTTCCCCTCCTCCCTGGCAAAGCATGAGACTCAGAAAGTCCTTGGTCAGACTAAACATTACTGGGCAGCAACTAAACACATTAGTGTTATCAGAGTTGTTCCCAGGCTGAAAGTCAAAAACACAGCACTGCACCAGCTACTAAGAAGGAGAAAACTGACTGCTACTGCTGAACCCAGGAAAATCTATATTTATATCTATATTTGTATCAATATCTATATATCTCTGTACCTCTATACCTGTCTATATATCTATATCTATAGCTATATATATAGTACAGGTATCTATACCTATACCTATATATAATCTATATATCTATATCATCTATCTACATCCTTCTTTTCTAATGCAGAATAAGAGTCAGATCTGAGCCACTTCAGTAAATAGCAGAATCTGTGTTAGATTTTGTATATTATGTCAACCCAAAGTACAAGAAAACCTGTTTTTGTAGTGCACAAATAATTTAATTACTGTAATTACTCTGTAATAGTGTAATTGTTATAAGGTAGAATGTGAGCCACAAAAATCTAGTAATTATGTAGTTATGTCCTATTAATACTACCGCAATTATGCTGCAAGTTAAAGTACCATGTAATACCTAGCTTTATTGCCTCTTGGTTTGTATGGTTGACTCAAAAATGAGGAACTTCTCCAGCATAAACACAGATGTAAGTGCATTATAACAATGTGCGTAATGTTTAATAGTTTAGCATATGTAACTAAAAAAATAGAGCAAATTAAATTATTAATGACTAACAGATTATACACAAATTTTATCTATGTTGTTCAGTAGTTTATTAGTTGTTTCAATTGACTAATAAATATTTTCTCTAAACAAATTTAGAATCATTGTATTCTCATAAATTAGTACCAACATTAGTTTAACTATTCAATAGAGGTAACTCTAATCAACAAGTATGACTAGTTAATATATTTTAATATATTTATACAGTGCAATGTATGAAATATGTGTTTCGTGATAGGCTGTCTTGCAGAGGCAGCTGAAATGTTTTGAGTACAGTGAATAAGAATCTGAGGGTCCCCAGTGGCATTATGCAGCTACCATTCAGACATGTAAGATATGAAAGCCACATTTTCTAGACCTAAGCCCTGTAAAGAAATGGTGAGTCAAACATCTACTTTTCTTTCTGCGGATCCTTGACCAGCTGTTGCAAAGCTTTTGTGTTGAACTCTCTCACTTTTCTAAGCTTGCTTCTGCCAAATGTCATTTACAATTAGAGGAATGATCTCTCTTCTGCGTTCCTCTTGAGGTTACCTCTAAAGTAAGTCATAACCTGCATCTGCGATGTGTTACCAAAGGCAACATTGGGATTCACCCTAAGACCCACAGCTGCTCCTTTATAAGATCTGCAAACCAGACATCTGCACTTCTTCTGTCCTGACCAGTGCTATGGTTTCTGTTCCAACGCCACTTACCCTAGGGGCTGCAGGCATGACACTCGCTTCCTGTACTCCTAGACTAACGGTAGTTGCAGACCAGCGGTGTGCAGTAGCACTTAACAACAGTGGCAGCATACTTAAATGTGCTACTTTTATTAGCAAACTGTAGCAGCAACCCACAATATCAGTATCAAGGACTGATGTTACCAGCATCAGGATCTAAGATAGGATCATGGTAATTATATAGTTGGCTCTATTTCACTGCAGAGCCCAAGCTGAACAGTCTCCCTTCAGTCTGCGGCCAACCATCAGTACTGTGCCTTAGCAAACACCCTTCTTCTCAGCCCTTGCACATAACAGGGATTAAACTACCTTCAAACCCTCTCCAGTGTTGTGATGGACAATGGAAGGGGCTGAGGTAGGCTGCTTTGTCCTCTTGCTCTTGGTTAAGAATACTGTTACGGTTACAGTCATAACACACATGGGTACAGACAGCCTAATACTAGTATTTGAACAAATAAAAATATTTGCCTTCACAGAGAAGTAATAAC
Organism: Amazona ochrocephala; assembly: GCA_039720435.1. Lineage (NCBI taxonomy): Eukaryota > Metazoa > Chordata > Aves > Psittaciformes > Psittacidae > Amazona > Amazona ochrocephala. The sequence goes on from CM077878.1 coordinate 28,465,371, forward strand.
AAAACACATTCACAAAAACAAAACAAAAAACAGTTTAGATGCAATCAAAATGATGTAAGATTTATGTTAAAATGCAAGTTTTAGAAGTTTCCTCTTCTGATTCTATCCCAAACTAGATTTATAGCTGGGTTTGAATCAGGTGTTTCACAGGTACTTTTTAAATAAAACAATATGAAAATATTCTATTACAACTTTTTCTTTATTACTTACTGTTTTTGAAGCTCAGTCCTGAGACTTCTAATTCCAGTGAGATTGTTTCATTAATGACTGACATGGGAAGAGATTTTTAGGCTCTGCCCCTTGAAGCCTAATTGCCCAACACCAAGTAAAATTACACAGAATAAGAGAAGGGAGGACTTCGGAACAGTAGTTTGGCATTCAGATGGCTTCCTTAACCTAAAAAAAGAATGTGGAATCATGTTAATTTTTTACATATGTGTTGGTCATTGTGCCTCAATTTAATTACAATATTTTGAACTGCTACATGAACGCGGTCCAGGAGGGCTGCAAATCTGGCTGCCTAGCAGCTATATTACAAATTTAATTAACACAAGTTGAGAACTGCAAATCAGCTGTGCAACCATTCCCTTGCTATTGATGATGACAACCTTATGGAGGCCCAGCTGCAAATCCACTCCACAAACTGCAGTACATTAACCATTATTCTATTGATCAGCTTTTTCTCTGATGTTAAGTGGCAAAAACATGGTAATCAGGATGACAGGCTTAAAAGATGTAAGCTATACACAGAGCTCTTGAGGAAAAAAAAAAAGGTCTACAGGCATTTAGCGTCACCCAGTGTGTCTTTTGAAAGAAAATATGATCTTTTGTATAAAGCAGAATTCCAAAACCAAAGATGTGGCCAATCATAAAAGCACAGTAAAAGATCTGAGTTTAAAGCAAAGTGCAGCAGAAAATAAATACTGAAAGCAACCATCCAGTAAAATTCAGCACTTGCAGAGATGTCAAGAACAGATGTTTATAGCTTGTGGTGTCTGTATGGGAACGTACAGAATGTTGCCTTTTACAGTTTTCTTGCACAAGAATGGAGAGACAGAAAAAAGTGCAAAACAAAAGGGAATTATCACTAAACAGTGTTGAGGCAATGAAATGGTGTTTAGATATAATACTAAGGAAAAAATTGCCCCAATGCTCTACCACAGAAGTAAGATGAAAAAATATATTGACCTTAGAAAGTCTTAGTTCTGATTTGTTCAAATTCATAAATATTCCTATGGATGAACAGTTGAGAATCAGTCTGCTCCCCTAGGCTAATATGCCATCCTTGAGGTAGAGTTACATCAGCATGGAAGAACTGAGTTAATAATAATGTCATGCTTGGGAAAACACACACTTTGGCTCATGTATTTTGAATTATTCTTAAGAAGTACTTGAGAGAGACATAGAAATTGCTGAAACTAAACATGCAACCACTGACATAGAGACAATTAGCAAGTGTGCTGCAATTAAATTAGAAATTGTATGAAAGGGTGACTCTAATTAACAGCTCTGGAGGAGGTGAGAAATTATTTGTGGAATATTTGCATAAATCAGCAACTAAATACAAGCAAATGAGTCTAAGAAATCATGCACTGTACCAAACAATGAAGAAAGAGGAACTTTAAAAAGGAAGTAACTGTTTTGATGAATACTAAGAAAGAGCCTTGAGAGTTACTATAGATAATTCCCCAAGGCCCTTAGTAAATTGTGCAGCTGAAAAAAAAAGAATTAATACAGAAGGTACTAATGCTTATCTGCTTTAAGAGAAGAATAGTTTAAATGAGAATGTTGCAATTTGCTAACTCTTACTCTGTTAGCTATTGTGATATGTCCAGCCTTCAAAGCAAGTGCCTTTCCAATGAATACACTGAGACTTGTTAAAATAGCAAGCTGTGATAAAAGCACACCAGCCACAGAAATTACGAAGCCTTACAGCCAGCCGTCCTGACTATAGATACTATAACCTACATGTAAAGTCATATTAACAGTCTGAGGACATAAACTCTTATTTATACGTGTGCTACTCATGCTCATTCACATTACTAGCATCTTCCAACTGCTCAGACATGAACAGGCTTTCTTTAGATCCCATCCAACTTTGAGCAATTCCCTGCATAGTAGAACATGCAGTATATAGAGTAGAATCTTCATCAGTTATTAATCCGGATTTCCATCACAGTTTGCATCTGGAAAAAGAATTTACTCTTGAAATCCTTAGGTGTCTTAAGAGATAAGGTTGGACAAGCAGATAAAATCCTAAACCTCCATATCGCTTTTTCTCTCCTCTAAAAAATTGATGTGCAGCTCCCAAATAAGATCTTTGACTGACAGAGAACCACATTCAGGGACCTCAAGTGCAGGATGCACTCCCAGTCCCATTTCTCTGGACTCCTGAGACATAGCTATGGCAAGTGAGTTTCTTGGAAAGTAATTTTAGTTTTAGCTGGACAGATGCTAGGCATATGTTAGTTTTACACAATGTCATCAAAGAAACCCTTGATACTGGCTTTTTGTTCGTCAATTGATCCAAGCTAATTTTGTCTGAGAAGCTGGCTGTAATCCTTGAAAAAAATCACGACTGTCAAAAATTTTCTGAGAAAATCATTTTAGAGGATAAAAAGAGCTTCATATTAGCTTAACCTAGGATACTGGTGTAATAGTTTTGATCTCTAGTACAGATACATTAAATATTGTATACTAGCATTGGACACATGCAAAATTTAGGGACATGCGAGTCAAGGTTGCCTCAAGAACTGTAAACCAAACATTGCCCTGCTGACAGGGTATGCCACAAAGAGACCACACATTAGCTGTATAATATGCAGGGTTCATTAAGCAAGCACATTAAAGCCAATAAGCAGCCAGAGCAGAGCTCCCAGATCGGACCCTAGTCATACGGCGAGTGCTTACCATCCTGCTCGCCTGCCCGTGTGAACTACCACACAAACTGCCGCAAACCCAGCCTGTTTGCCCCCCCTCCCCCCTCACCCCCGGTTCGCCGCGCTCCCTGGGGCAGGTTTTCAATCAGTCAGGGTGGTGCCGCTTCTCCTGGCACCGCCCCCTCTGAGTCAGCTGCTGGCATCCGCTGAGCTGCCGGCTCCTGAGCAAGTCCTGTCGAGGGCTGGAGGCTCCGTCGGTGGCTGTTGCTGCCCCGAGTTGAAGCTCCTGGATGCCAAGCCTCCTCACGATCAGGTGCTGCAGGCGTCCTCTCTCGAGACAGACACCTCAGCAATTGGCCGGAGATGGCTGATGATGCCCGGTTTGAATCTGCCACCGCCTGTCCTGGCGTCGTCGTCGTCCCCCCCCCCGCCTTGTGTCAGCTGCTCGCATCCACTATGCTGCCGGCTCTTGGCTAAGTCCTGTCGAGGACTGGAGGCTCCCTTGGTGCCTGTTGCTGCTCCGAGTTGAAGCTCCTGAACACCGAGCCTCACCCTGATCAGGTGCTGAAGGCATCCTCTCTCAAACTAGTCACGTCTGGGGAGAGGTGAGCAGTCGACAGAGTTTGTGGGTCAGGGTTAAAGGGAGAACAGCAATGGGAGACATTACTGTGGGGATCTGTTACAGATCACCTGACCAAGAGGACTCAGTGGATGAAGCACTCTATAGACAGATAGGAATAGCCTCACGCTCGCAGGCCCTTGTTCTCGTGGGAGACTTCAAACACCCTCATATCTGTTGGAGGGATGGTATGGCCCGGCACAAGCAATCCAGGAAGTTCCTCGATTGTGTGGAAGACAACTTCCTTCTGCAAGTAATAGAGCAGCCGACAAGGACAGGTGCCATGCTTGGCATCGTACTCACCAACAGGGAAGGGATGGTTGGAAATGCGACGCTCCAGGGCAGCCTTGATTGCAGCGATCATGAGATGGTTGAGTTTGAGATCCTCAGGCCAGTGAGGAAAGCATGCAGCAAGCTCACTGCCCTGGACTTCAAGAGAGCAGACTTTGGCCTCTTCAAGAACCTGCTCAGTAAGGTTCCATGTGATACAGCCCTAGAGAGCAGGGCAGCCCAAGACTGTTGGTTGATATTTAAGGATCACCTGCTGCAAGCTCAGGGGCGATGCATCCCTACTAGAAGGAAGGGCTGCAGGAGGGCCAGGAGATGTCCTTGGATGGATAAGGAGCTGCTGAGGAAAATTCAAAGGAAAAAAGAGTCTTATAAAAGGTGGAAGCAAGGACAGGTGGTGTGGGAAGAATACAGGGATGTTGTCCAGAAAGCTAGGGACCAGTTAGGAAAGCTAAGGCCCAATTAGAATTAAACTTGGCTAGGGATGTTAAGGATAACAGGAAGGGATTCTGTAGGTATTAAAGCAAGCACAATAATGTGCATTAGGTAAGTTTCTATATATCTAGTGAATAAGTACAAGAAAGCAAATCAGATATATAGGTGTATAAGTACTGAAGAAAGCAGTGCATTAAATTATTGCTGTATAGAGAGAACAGAGTTTGAGAAGTAATATATTACCACTTACATCTGAATCATCACCCAGGCCCACACTTCTAGCTGGAAAGCCCCATTGCAGCCAATGGTGGAAGTCTCAGGTAATTGGGAAAATTCCTGCATGGTGCATCCACTCACAGGGGAGTCTTCTTTCATGGCCAGAAGAGGGCCCCAGCTTTATACCCTTATCAAAACAACTGGCTTTATGCCAGATCTCTGTGTACTTGTGGGACTGCGCAGCTTCTTATGATTTCACTGTTGTCCACTCTGAGAGTGTTAGCCAGGCGTCCCAGTGAGGCCAAGTATGAAGGTCGTAGAACAGCTGCACACCTGTGTTTTCCTGTCTCTTTCTGACAGTCACAATGAACATAAACATATACACTCTATGGAATATACTGTGGCAAACAACACCCTTTGTTATATCTCTCAGTCAGGAGGGAATCAACTCTCAGCTCGATTCCCGTCTATTACTAACATTCAACTAGCAGCAATAAAAATGATTGTACGTTGTCATATGCATCTCTACTACCCATCGAGAAACTCAGGTGGCAAGAACCTGAGAACATAGGGCTAGCAACATGCGGATTTCATGTAAACTTTCAAGTTATTTGTGATCTGGCTTCCTTTATTGAAGCATCTTTATCATTGCAGAGTCATACTAAAGTTCAATCAGTTTTACAGTCTTTAAGAAGCAGCTGGTTCCTGACACTAAAAACAAATTTCAGGTTTTGTCTTTTCCAGAAATGATGTCTTACACTGAACCATTTCAGAAATCTGCACTGAAGTTAAGATTAACTCTAGCCTCAGGAAGGTGATTGACAACACACAGAACACATAAATCACAAGCAACAAAGCACACTGAAAATTAAACACATTAGCAGATTGCATTCCATATATTCACAAGGCCACATAGCCTACAACAGCCCTGAGTCCCTTCTCTGACTTGGAGGATAACTGATGCTGAACAGCTTGTTTCAGCCATTAGTAATCACAGACTCTAAAAAAGTGCCCAAACTATCTGCTGGGAATTGGTCTTTGGACCAAGGAAATGTTTCTCCAAAGTGTTTGGATACCCAGAAATTGTTTGTTTGGCTTACATTAAAAGGATACTAAAGACAGTACTAGTAATATAACAGTATAAACTACTGAAGACATTAACAATATAGGAGATTGGTCAACATGTTAGCTCCAGCAACACTGTCTGTCACTGTTTAATTTTCCAGTGTGTACTGGTTTGGGCTGGGATAGAGTTATTATTCTTCATAGTAACTTGTATGTATGTTTTGGATTTATGAGCAAAACAGTATTGATAGCACACTGATGTTTTAACTGTTGCTGAGCAGTGCTTACACAGAGCCACGGTCTCTTCTGCATCTTACAGCATCTCACCAGCAAGTAGGCTGGGAGACACAAGAAGCTGGGAGGGGACACTCCAGAGACATCTGATCCCAGCTGACCCAAGGGGTATTTCACACCATATGGTGTCATGCTCAACATATAAAGCTAAGGAAGAAGGAGGAAGGGGTGTCTTTTGAAGTGATGGCATTTGTAGTCCAAAGTCACCATTACGCATGATAGAGCCCTGCTTTCCTGGAGAGGGATGAACGCCTGCCTGCCAGTGGGAAGTGGTGAATGAATTCCTTATTTTGCTTTGCTTGCACATGCAGCTTTTGCTTTACCTATTAAACTGTCTTTATATTAATCCTTGAATTTTTTTCCTTTCACGATTTTGATTACCTCCCCCATCTCACAGCAGGAAACTAATGGGCAGATGTGTGGGGCTAAGCTGCATACTGTGGTTCAAAACATAACCTAGTAGAGACATAGCTTTACAAAAAAAGATATGCAGATTTTACTGAAGAACAAAACTCCATGATTTAGAGAGATTTTTTCAGTAAATCTAAGCATGTGAATACAACTTACAACAATGGATTTTTTTTCTATTAGGTTGCAAGTGTATGGCTGCCAAAAGAATGATTTATGATACAATCTATCCTGACCTCAGGATGCATACCACTCTGTTAATATCCTCATACATAAAAAAAATAAGAAATTAAATAATTATTGGGTGGTCAAAATCATGAATATCAAGGAGTTCTTTTAATAAGTAAATATATTAGTGCATGCAACAATGTTTGCAGAATGGAAAGCCTAGAGATTTTGTTTGGTCTTAGCTATATTAGCAATCACTTAAACTCCTAAAGCCCAGGCACTGCTAGATCTGCCTATAAAAAGTAATCTCTTCTTGTACTACATTTCATCAGAAATTTTTCAATGAAATCCTTATTTCCTGGATATTAGTCTACTGTCATTGCATTCCCACTGCTTAAGGAAAGCAACACAGCAAAACATTGCCTTTCACATAAGAGCTTCACTTTTTAAAACCTGCTTTTATTTTCCTGATGCAGCTGTTCCTGATCAGTCTTCCTAACAATGCAGTGTTGCTGTTCAGACAGGAGAGATACAGTTGTTCACCTTCCTTTGAATCGTAAGGAACTGGCCACACCTGGAAATGGGATACCTGATTTAAAACACAAAAAAAACCCATCTGAAAATCCATGCCATCACTGTGATACATTGAAGCTTCAAATAATTGGATAAAAACATTGCAAAATGATTGTCTAATCAGCAGTATCACCTGCAGAGCTTGAAAGAGACCAATGACTCTGATGGTCACCTGCTTTGCTATAATTTACGTGGCTTAAGTATCTCTCTCCTGCCTAAAGAACAACGCAGCTTCAGAAAACTTTAAGAATATTAGGATAAGAATAGCTGAATTAAAATGCTTGCAGTATCTGTGACATTTACACTTACAAGACTCCTAAAGTTTTGATGTTCTCGAACGTATAATTGGAGCAGCAGAGCCAGCAGCACAAAAATCATTCCTACTTCTATCAGTGTCTGTGGGAGGCTCCCAATTTACATGATTTCAGCTGAGAATACGTGTGTAAAATCTGATCAAAAAGTTGTGCTACAAGAAGACTTCATTGGTCTTAAATCAACCATAACTGAGCATGCTACATACAGTTGCATCTATGTAAAGCAACTGATAACAGATATCACAAGAGTCAGTGCAATCATGGATTGGACTTACCTGAGACACATATTTACTTTTTCAGGTTTATATTTATTTCATTTTTAAGTTTACTTTTTTTAATTAATTCCTCAACTGCAGGAAAATATACACCTTTGGGTACATATACATGTTCTCTGGTTCTTTAGTACCTACACTTAGCTCACCCAGCTTAAACTTCAGACTATAAAGCCTGGATTTACTCCCTACCAGAGTTGTCCTAAAATAAAACCCCAAAACCCCCAAAAAACTCAAACATACAAACAACCCAAAAAGCATGTTTCTAAGAGCATTGTCCAAATGCCTCTTAAACACTGACAGGTTTGTGCCACTGGCCATCTCTCTAGAAGAGTATTTGACCACCCTCTTGGTAAGTAAATGCTTCCTCATGTCATGTCTAAACCTCCCCTGGCACAACTTCGAGCATTCCCACTGCTAAGAAGTCCTCAGCACCTCCCTTTCCAGGTCCTCTCCTTGAGGAGACCTGTAGAGAACAATGAGGTTGTCCCTCAGCCTCCTTTTCTCCAGACTAAGCAAACCAAATGTCCTTAGCTGCTCCTTCCAGGGCACACCTTCCAGCCCTTCCACCAGCTTTGTTGCCCTCTTCTGGACGCCTTCAAGAACCTTCACATCCTTCTTAAATTTAGGGGGTTAAAACTGCACACAGTATTCAAGGTGAGGCCACACCATAATGAATAGAGTGGGTTGATAATGTCTTTTGACTGGCTGATTATACCATGTTTGCCATATCCCAGGAGGTGTCTTCCCCCCTTGGCTGTAAGGGCACACTGCTGATTTGTATTGAACCTGCTGTTAACCAGCACCCTCATATCTCTTTCTGCAGGGCTGCTTTCCAGCCACTCCTCTCCTATTTTGTACTTGCATCCAGTGTTACTCCATCCCAGATGAAGAATTTGGCATTTGTTATTGTATATTTTGTATATCTTTCTTAAATATTTAAATGTTCCTTGTTGGAAAAACTCATGTCAAATATTTTAATGGCATAATTTGGGGGTGTTGATTATTTATTAGATCATCTATACCATCCATTATCACTGAAATATTTCTGTGTGAGGAAGACGATCTTAACACACATAAATGTGGGACACACATTGTATTCATTCATGAAACTAAAACGAGGACACTGACTCATGTTGCTGAAGTTAAAGGCAAAGACATATTCACAATATGGTTAGATTTGTCCCACTGAAGTGAATAAAGCAGGATTTCTTTCTAATAGAAATTGGAATGCAAATGACAATTCACTTTCTATACATCATAGCAAAATTCTGAAATCCAAAATCCTTCAATGAGAATACTTAGAGGAGCCCAAAGTGCTTAACAAACAAGATTTTCTGAAAAAATTGAACCAAGTTTAAAAATGTACCCGAGCACAAAAAATTATAGAGCCAGTTCCCAGGCAAAATATCAAGATTGAAAATGTGAGATTTATCACTGATCTCTGTATAAAAGACATACTCTTGAACACTGACATCCAATCACATAAAAATGTGTATTACACTGTCAATCAACTAGTACAGGTCTAATGCATCTGTAAAGAGAGTAATCTCTGTGACAGTAGAACTGAGGAACACTTAGAGGATTTTGAGAGGAAACAATGCAGAGAAGCTGATTACAAAAAGTTGTCTGCAGAAAAGGAGAAATGCATTTTAAAAATTTGCACTTGCTACCTAATTGCAAAAGAGACTCAGAAACAAATCCTTTCAGAGGGGAAAGAATGTGACTTTAGCAGAAGTTCAACTTTGCTATCAGCATTTCAGGTAGACTTCTTTTTTACAGAAACAATGTAAACAATTATTTGTTTGTTAGACAAAAGTGTAGAGCCAAACTCAGCATTTCCAGAAACTATGAAGATATAGCAGGGAGAAATTGTTGTGTTCCTCTCTCCTTAGCATCTCCGCTTATGTCCTGGGGTGAACTGTTCTGGATGGTTGGCCTGTAGTTAAGCCTTATGTTAAGCTCAAAAGATGTTGTGGGTTATGAAAATTTCAGAATTCATAGTTGTATTTAAAGTCCAAAAACTTTTGGTTAGTTTTGACTAACATTAAAGAGAACTATTTGTAGTCTGGGGGAAGACAGAACTACTTCGGATTTTTTGCCCAGAATCATCTTTTCTAGTCCACATTCTGGGGACAGATGGGCAAACCATTTTTAAGCCTGAGCCTTTTGGCATCCTAATTTGCTTCAGCTTCTTATTATTTATGTTGTTCTCTTTATTTTCATTCTGTAAAATTCCAAGTCTTGTTCTACAAACAAAATCAAAAGGAGAAGCAAAACAGACATTTCTATACACAGACATTCTGGAGCAAATGGGAAAGACTGTGAAAAATTATGGTTCTCACAAAGAATACCAAGTGCTTTTAAGGATTCTCTAAATATAATTTTTTATAATGAACAAAATACAACAATATGCATCTCACACTTATCTCACTGCTTGTCCATCTTAGACTCAGTGTCTGACGAGTATGACAGTAACTAGAGTTAGATAGTATATGTTTGTTAACAGCAAGGATCAAAAGGTAGTTACTCTGGAAATGCTAATAGTCAATGTAGCAAAAAGATAACCTTCATTCTGAGGCTCCTGAAGTGAAAAGTCAAAATTCCACTTCATCTATATCTAAAAAGAAGCATCTCATATTTTCATCTATATCTAAAAGAAGCATCTCATATTTTCATTATTGGTCGTTTGATAAAATATTTGGAGAGTGACTAAACCAGAAAGAAAAGTCACAGTCAAGCAAGGCTGTGAACACTTAGAATCATAGAATCATAGACTAGTTATCATAGAATAGTTAGGGTTGGAAAAAACCTTAAGATCATCTAGCTCCAACCCACATGCCATGGGCAGGGACACCTCACACTAAACCATGCCATCCAAGGCTATATCCAACCTGGCCTTGAATACCGCCAGTGACGGAGCATTCGCAACTTCCCTGGTCAACTTCTTCCAGTGCCTCACCACCCTTACAGTAAAGAATTTCTTCCTCATATCCAATATAAACTTCCCCTCTTTAAGTCTGAACCCGTTACCCCTTGTCCTCTCACTACAGTCCCTCATGAAGAATCCCTCCCCAGCATCCCTATAGGCCCCCCTTCAGATACTGAAAGGCTGCTATGAGGTCTCCACGCAGCCTTCTCTTCTCCAGGCTCAACAGCCCCAACTTTCTCAGCCTATCTTCCTACGGGAGTTGCTCCAGTCCCCTGATCATCCTCGTGGCCTTCCTCTGGACTTGTTCCAACAGTTCCATGTCCTTTTGATGTTGAGGACACCAGAACTGCACACAGTACTCCAAGGAAGGTCTCATGAGAGCAGAGTAGAGGGGCAGGATCACCTCCCTCGACCCACTGGTCACACTTCTTTTGATGCAGCCCAGGATACGGTTGGCTTTCTGGGCTGCAAGCGCACACTGCCAGCTCATGTTCATTTTTTCATCGACCAACACCCTCAAGCCCTTCTCCACAGGGCTGCTCTGAATCTCTTCTCTGCCCAACCTGGAGCTGTGCCTGGGATTGCTCCGACCCAGGCATAGGACCTTGCATTTGGCATGGTTAAACTTCATCAGGTTGGCATCAGCCCACCTCACAAGCGTGCCAAGGTCCCTCTGGATGGCATCCCTTCCCTCCAGCATATCAACCAAGCCACACAGCTGGGGGTCATTGGCAAACTTGCTGAGGGCGCACTCAATCCCACTGTCCATGTCACCAACAAAGATTTTGAACAAGACCGGTCCCAACACCAGTCCCTGAGGGACGTCACTCTTTACTGGGCTCCAGCTGGACATTGAGCCATTGACCACAACTCTTTGCGTGTGGTCATCCAGCCAGTTCTTTATCCATCGAGTGGTCCACCTATCAAATTGATGTCTCTCCAACTTAGAGACAGTGTCAAACACTTTGCACAAGTCCAGGTAGATGACATCAACTGCTCTACCCCTGTCCGTCAGTTCCGTAGCCCCTTCATAGAAGGCCACCAGGTTGGTCGGGCAGGATTTCCCCACACTGATTGTAGAAGACATGAGTTAAACACAAAAAATCTACTACACAAATCATGTCCCTTGCTGAGCATTGCATGTAAGAAAAACAATTAAAACTCCTGTTTCCGGCTAGCTGATCAAGTAATTAGACTTTTACATACCATCATTTTGTCAACAATAAATCCCTGGGTAAATCCGTGCCACATTAATAATCTTTTAGAAGTCACACATCACTGTAAAACATGTAAAAATCACAATGAAAAGCAATTTGGTAGTAAAAGTGAAAGTAAATGTGAATTTGCTGCCCTAAAAGATATACTGCATGACAGTAAAGGGATCACTTTGCAAATAACATCACAGAATATTTCAGGTGGAAAACAGAGTACTTGACACTATATTAAGAATTTATGCAATCACTGCTCAGTTTTATTATAGGTAGAGGTCAGAAAATATTTACAACTTCATAGTTATCTATTTGTCAATGTAGAAAACATAATGAATAAGTAAAAGAGGCATGGATTTGAATATTCCATGTTATTTTGCATGACGAAAATTTGTGAGAGATCTGAAAATTCATAAGTTTTGCAAACAGATATTTATTCAGTCTGAATGTTTAAAAGAGGAAGGTGAAGCTTATAAAAAAAACCAGGAATTCTTAGCTCGGAAAATTATCTCAGGCTTAAGAGGTGGCACAATAAAGATTGACAGGAAACTCCAGGCATTACCTCATAAAATGCTTATATTTAACCAAGTTTTTGGAGAAAAGTTAAGAAATAAAAACACTGCAATGAAAATTTCCTTTTAAATAGATGGTGTAGTATAGGTATGTCTCAGGGCAAAATTTGCTGGATAATGCATACATTATACAGAAACTTGATGGTGTCTGTTTTAGTTCTCCTCTTGCATGGGTGGAATATGGGTGGATACTGATCACCTCACAAAATAGCCATGTTTACTTGAAGGCAAAATGTTAATGTATCTGGAAAGCACAAGGGAAATCAATAATCAACACCTAGAGCATCAGGCCAAGGTCTGTGACTCAGATAAAAATGAAATGACCATAAAACCTTTGCCCCTTCATGCAATGTTTTACATATGAATTGAAAACTATGTGAAAAAAAATATAACCAATACATTAGTGCATCATTTATATGCTAACATCTGTTTAGATGTCTACATATGAACAGAATAAAATACCTTTATTGTGTGGAACTTTCAGCAAATTCTTCCATCATATTTCCAGTTAAAATGAATAAACATGCACTCTTAGAGTAATTTCATAGATAGCATAACATTGATTCCATTCTGAGAATATTATATCATCAGTGAAATCTGTCTTCTATGCAAAATAATAAAAGTATCAAAGTCTTTCCATAATATAGAATAAATCTTCTTTCTATAGGCCAAATAAGCATTAAAAAGAAAATTATGTCTCCACAAGGTTGTTCTGTTAAAAAATAGGTTTGATATTTATGTAGAGTTGATTGGAAAGCAAAAAAAATCATTTGCTGCTGAAGGTGATTTATGTTTCAGTGTTACTAAGCTGAGTATTGTCTCCAGCACAAGAAAGCAAATAGAGAAAAAAAATTGCAAAAAAGCAGCCTTCTGATTTCTTACAATGCTAGAAATATTATTAAATGTATTTTAATAATAAATAAATAAATTAAAATTAATAAAAAACAAACCAAGCCAAACAAACAAACCCCAAAACCAACCAAACAAACCTATACTTTTGGATGCAAAAGGCTGCAAAGACTAGGTAGATGTATAGTGGAGCAGAAATGAAAATGCGTGTGTTAAATCTACTACTATGGATCTTGCAGTACCACTGAAGACACTGTACAGTGTCACTTTTTAAACATAGACTATACTCCTACGCATCAAGGAGGTAATCGTGTACTGGCTACCCTGGATTTGGAGAAGGCTGAGGTTCTCAATGACTTCTTTGCCTCAGTCTTCACCGGCAAATGCTCTGACCACACTACCCAAGTCTTGGAAGGCAAACCCAGGGACAGTGAGAATGAAGACCCTAGGCCCACTGTAGGAGAGGATCTGGTTCAAGACCATTTTAGGAACCTGAACGTATACAAGTCCATGGGACCGGATGAAATCCATCCGCGGGTCCTGAAGGAGCTGGCAAATGAAGTTGCTAAGCCACTGTCCATCATATTTGAAAAATCATGGCAGTCAGGTGAAGTTCCTGATGACTGGAAAAAGGGAACATAACCCCCATTTTCAAGAAGGGGAAAATGGATGAGCCAGGGAACTACAGACCAGTCAGTCTCACCTCTGTGCCTGGCAAAATTTGGAGCAAATTCTCCTGGAAGGCATGCTGAGGCACAGGATAAACAACAAGGTGCTTGGTGACAGCCAGCATGGCTTCACTGAGGGGAAATCCTGCCAGACCAATCTGATGGCCTTCTACGGTGGGGCTACGGAACTGATGGACAGGGGTAGAGCAGTTGATGTCATCTACCTGGACTTGTGCAAAGTGTTTGACACTGTCTCACATGACATCCTTGTCTCTAAGTTGGAGAGACATCAATCAGATAGGTGGACCACTCAGTGGATAAAGAACTGGCTGGATGGAAACATGTAAAGAGTTGTGGTCAATGGCTCAATGTCCAGCTGGAGACCAGTAACGAGTGGTGTCCCCCAGGGATCGGTGTTGGGACCGGTCTTGGTCAACATCTTTGTTGGTGACATGGACAGTGGGATTGAGTGCACCTTCCGCACATTTGCCAATGACACCAAGCTGTGTGGTTCGGTTGATACATTGGAGGGAATGAATGCCATCCAGAGGGACCTTGACACGCTTGTGAGGTGGGCTGATGCCAACCTGATGAAGTTTAACCATGCCAAATGCAAGGTCCTATGCCTGGGTCGGAGCAATCCCAGGCACAGCTCCAGGTTGGGCAGAGAAGAGATTCAGAGCAGCCCTGTGGAGAAGGGCTTGGGCATGTTGGTCGATGAAAAAATGAACATGAGCTGGCAGTGTGCGCTTGCAGCCCAGAAAGCCAACCGTATCCTGGGCTGCATCAAAAGAAGTGTGACCAGTGGGTCGAGGGAGGTGATCCTGCCCCTCTACTCTGCACTCATGAGACCTTCCTTGGAGTACTGTGTGCAGTTCTGGTGTCCTCAACATCAAAAGGACATGGAACTGTTGGAACAAGTCCAGAGGAAGGCCACGAGAATGATCAGGGGACTGGAACACGTCCTGTATGAAGATAGGCTGAGAAAGTTGGGGCTGTTGAGCCTGGAGAAGAGAAGGCTGCGTGGAGACCTCATAGCAGCCTTTCAGTATCTGAAGGGGGGCCTATAGGGATGCTGGGGAGGGACTCTTCATTAGGGACTGTAGTGAGAGGACAAGGAGTAATGGGTTCAGATTTAAAGAGGGGAAGCTTATACTGGATATGAGGAAGAAATTCTTTACTGTAAGGGTGGTGAGGCACTGGAAGAAGTTGACCAGGGAAGTTTTGAATGCTCCGTCACTGGCGGTATTCAAGGCCAGGTTGGATATAGCCTTGGATGGCATGGTTTAGTGGGAGATGTCCCTGCCCATGGCATGTGGGTTGAAACTAGATGATTTTAAGGTCCTTTCTAACCCTAACTATTCTATGATTCTATGATTCTGCGATGATATGAAATAGACAGTGATACTCTGCCAAGAATGGCCCATGCTTCTACTAGTGAGCAGAGAACTGACAAAGCCATGGTGATTACTCAGCTTCTTTGCTGGCTATGCGTTGTCTCTCTTCTGCTGCATGCACAAGGTCCAATATAATAATTTTTTAATTCATCTTTGTGGCAAAACCCCCTGAGTATCAGGGAGTCTCTTGCATTCTTCTGCCACTCACAAATTAAGATATTGAATAAGTGATAGTTTTTATTTTTTATGTATTTATATTTTTTTGCATAACCTCGCCAAAGCAAGATTTACCTAAACTCCTATGGCATCAGTGACTTGGAACAGCAGTTACTGCACAATTTCATACAACTGGTGGTTGGGACCAGGAACTGGCAGACTGAAATTTTATTTCTTGCTCTGCTTGAGTTGGAAATAACACTTCTCACACGTTCCAAAACTTCCTCAAACCCTAGTTTGCAGACTAAATGGAAAAGACAATGCAGGTTTTCCTGCACTACCTCTACTGAAGCTGTTTCTTTCTGATTAGAACAGAAAAAATAGTAGATAAAAGAAATAAGAACCATGTTTCTCAAGCCTACTCATTAGATCACTCAATAGGAATAGAGAGATCTGAGGTTGGTCTTCTCAGGATGTTTTCATCTTTATCAATAAGCAATGATGTGATTGAATAGAATAAATATTGAAGGAATATAGGAAAGCAAAAGTCAATGAATCCAGTCCTTTACTGCTGCAGACTGTCCCATCATATAACTGTGTTTTGTATAAAATCCAGATATTTACCAGTACAAAGTATGAGTCAAAATCATAACCAAGCTTGGACAGTATAGTCATTAAACTTTTCAGAGTTCATATTAGAAGTCACATAAAAAGAAATAAGCACCACCAGATGAACTATGTGTATGAAGCAACAACAAAAAAGTTTAAACCAAAATCACTCATTTCTTCTGATGGTGATAAATCATGTGATACCATTGAGCATTTCAGGAAAAGTCCCATGCTCACACTTCTGGCAGGAATCGAGTGTGCAGTTCTGGTGTCCTCAACATAAAAAGGACATGGAACTGTTAGAACAAGTGCAGAGGAGGGCCACGAGGATGATCAGGGGACTGGAGCACCTCTCGTATGAAGATAAGCTGAGAAAATTGGGGCTGTTGAGCCTGGAGAAGAGAAGGCTGCGTGGAGACCTCATAGCAGCCTTCCAATACCTGAAGGGGGCCTATAGGGATGCTGGGGAGGGACTTTTCATTAGGGACTGTAGTGAGAGGACAAGGGGTAATGGGTTTAAACTTAAACAGGGGAAGTTTATATTGGATCTGAGGAAGAAATTCTTTACTGTGAGGGTGGTGGGGCCCTGGAATGGGTTGCCCAGGGCAGTTGTGAATGCTTCATCCCTGGCGGCGTTCAAGGTGGGCTTGGACATAGCCTTGGATGGCATGGTTTAGTGGGAGGTGTCCCTGCCCATGGCGGGGGTGTTGGAACTCGATGATCTTGAGGTCCTTTCCAACCCTAACTATTCTATGATTCTGTGAATAATACTCTAAAAATACTATTTGCTTTTAGGATTACAAAAACGGTACTCGCATGTTAAGAAAAGCTGAATGTAATTTATGTAAGTAAATGTATGAAGAGTCTTACTCTATGCAAAAATTTAATTCCCCTGCTATTAATTTCAGCTGCTGTACTGCCTTTACTAATGAAGTATATAAAAAGAGAGAAAAAGGGACCGTAGTGATAGGACAACGGGTAATGGGTTCAAACTTCAACAGGGGAAGTTTAGCTTGGATATGAGGAAGAAATTCTTTACTGTAAGGGTGGTCAGGCACTGGAATGGGTTGCCCAGGGAAGTTGTGAATGCTTCATCCCTGGCGGCATTCAAGGCTGGGTTGGACATAGCCTTGGATGGCACGGTTCAGTGGGAGGTGTCCCTGCCCATGGCAGGGGGGTTGGAACTAGATGATCTTAAGGTCCTTTCCAACCCTAACTATTCTATGATTCTATGATTCTATGAATCAATTCAGACTGCAATAAAAAAATCTGTGTGGCTGTAATAAATCTACATGGTATATTCCTCTTAAAGTATGATTTTTGACTTTTTAATCTCCGTGAAACAATGAAGAGTTCAGGCAAAAATCCAGAAACAAAAAGTTGTCTTAACTTTAAGATTTAACAAAGTCACCTTAATCAAGTACATGTAGGCATAATTAATTGTTCCCCATGAAGTAGTAAGCCACCGTATTTTACCTGTTGAACTGCCATTTCAAATAGTGTTTACATATACCAGTTTTTATAAATAAAATATACTATCAAGTAAGCAAACATGAAAGACAAATCCTTATATACAGTGGTATTTAAACCACGTGTATCTTTCATTGACAAATGGATTTCTTGAGATGCCTTATGCTTTCAGGTAGTATTCTAGACCAGCATACTCCATTCTTTCTCCAATCATTTCATCATCAGTGAGTACATCTTGTGTGTGCTTCTGTCTCATGAACTGGTGGAGACAGACTTATTTTTCTATCTATTTAAAACTGCTTTAAAGATAGAAGAAATCTGCCATCTATGCTATCTTGTGAATGCATAATCTTGTCACCTTACATACAAATAAATTAGGCATTTTAGGTGGAAAATGTCTATATAGACAGGTGGTTAATTGTTAAGCAGCACACAGGATATGAGTTGATGCCACTTATTTCACAGACTGGGAACAACAGAAAGTGGTCAATCTAAAAGGAACAGAAAGGATGCTTTTTGACAAGGAAGATAACATCTGCTTAAATAAAAATTATAATTCAATTTTTTATACTTCCAAACTTTGCTTTCTTGTTTTCACTTATCTGCCAATCGATGGCTCACTTCATGGCACAAAATAGCTTTATAATTCTTAGAAACCCTGCATGAGGATTTCATTCCAACTCCAAATGTAGCATTGATGATTTTAGCAGAATGCAGGTATGAGGAATGTAAGTCTGTTGACTAACAGTCTGCCCACTTGAAATGCAAAATTGAGACACCACTCTTAGTATCCCCTAACAGCAGTACCCATTATTTCCATAGAAGTACGTCTTCCTTTAGAGGACTTGAAAACCACTTGCCTCGGTTTGCTATCTAGACAGGGAACCTTGACTTAGTCATCTCAATGTATGTTGATTGCTTCTTTAGACACTAAAATTTAGGGGGAAAATTAGGCTTTTTAATTAGATAGAATTCATTCTGTATTCTTCTCTGAAAACAAATTTTGAGACACCAAAGAAGTAGTGGCAAGAACATCAGTTAAAATCACCCAAGAGGGATTTTAAAATCACAAAAAAAGATTGGTAAGAGCACATTTGTGCCTAACAGCAATGATAATAATTGAGGAGATGACTAAGAATATCTCAGTACAGGCTAAATTTAACTACTTTGTACAGATGCTTTTACCGTGCTTTTACTTTTGGACACGGAACAAGATGCAATGGGACAAATAGATTACAGTTGACCAATCTGGTGACCTTCTATGAAGGGGCTACGGAACTGATGGACAGGGGCAGAGCAGTTGATGTCATCTACCTGGGCTTGTGTAAAGCCTTTGACACTGTCTCCCATGACATCCTTCTCTCTAAGTTGGAGAGACATCAATTTGATAGGCGGACCACTCGGTGGATAAAGAACTGGCTGGATGGCCGCACGCAAAGAGTAGTGCTCAGTGGCTCAGTGTCCAGCTGGAGACCAGTAACGAGTGGTGTCCCCCAGGGATCGGTGTTGGGACCGGTCTTGTTCAACATCTTTGTGGGTGACATGGACAGTGGCATTGAGTGCGCCCTCAGCAAGTTTGCTGATGACACCAAGCTGTGTGGTTCGGTTGATAAGTTGGAGGGAAGGAATGCCATCCAGAGGGACCTTGACACGCTTGTGAGGTGGGCTGATGCCAACCTAATGAAGTTTAACCATGCTAAGTGCAAGGTCCTCCACCTGGGTCGGAGCAATGCCAGGCACAGCTACAGGTTGGGTGGGGAGGAGTTTCAGAGCAGCCCTGTGGAGAAGGACTTGGGGGTGTGGGTTGATGAAAAAATGAACATGAGCCGGCAGTGTGCACTTCCAGCCCAGAAAGCCAACCGTATCCTGGGCTGCATCACAAGGAGTGTGACCAGCAGGTCGACGGAGGTGCTCCTGCCCCTCTACTCTGCTCTCGTGAGACCTCACTTGGAGTATTGTGTGCAGTTCTGGTGTCCTCAACATCAAAAGGACATGGAAGTGTTAGAAGAAGTGCAGAGGAGGGCCACGAGGATGATCAGGGGACTGGAGCACCTCTCGTATGAAGACAGGATGAGAAAATTGGGGCTGTTGAGCCTGGAGAAGAGAAGGCTGCGTGGAGACCTCATAGCAGCCTTCCAATACCTGAAGGGGGCCTATAGGGATGCTGGGGAGGGACTCTTCATTAGGGACTGTGGTGAGAGGACAAGGGGTAATGGGTTTAAACTTAAACAGGGGAGGTTTAGATTGGATCTGAGGAAGAAATTGTTTACTGTGAGGGTGGTGGGGCCCTGGAATGGGTTGCCCAGGGAGGTTGTGAATGCTTCATCCCTGGTGGCGTTCAAGGTGGGGTTGGACATAGCCTTGGATGGCACGGTTTAGTGTGAGGTGTCCCTGCCCATGGCGGGGGTGTTGGAACTCGATGATCTTGAGGTCCTTTCCAACCCTTACTATTCTATGATTCTATGATTTTTATTTTGAAATAGAATAATAAATTTTTTTATTCGTGGTTCCTTGTCTCTTTTCCGTAGCAGTATTCCTCTTCTACACAGATCTGTTTGAAAAACAAGAAATGTGAGGCAACAAATTTCTTGTAAGTTTTGCCCTTAGGCAAAAGAAGCCTTTCGCACCCAAAAAAAATGTCAACTGAATCAACTAAGAATGTTCCTGTGCACTTAAAACATTCTGAATTCTCCATGCTATTTGATACAAAAAAGAGTAGTGAATGCTAATGTTCCATTGCAGTGTCTGTTCGCCAGAAGTTGCAAGAATTGCAAAATTAAGTGTTCCAGTTCTTATGCTTTCCGAAATAATACATTCACTGAAGATCTGAACTGGTAATATGAGAGATGATAATGCAGACTTGCTTTCTTTAAACAGCTTCAGCTATGAGGTCTCACAATACATCCTGATATAAGTCTGGGGAGGAAAGATTGATATTTAATCTGCCAGTTAGCATTCTCCCCTCTTTTATGTCAAAATGGTTGGTTTCTTTAATAGTCAGATAAGTTAATTCATTTGCAGCAATTAGATTTAATAAGGACAGCTATAATTCTATTATATATTTCAATGCAACTCTTTTCACTTTAATATTAAGCATGTTTGAAGTCTTGAAGGGAAAATTGAATACTGTGTCCTTATTACTTTTTTTTTTTTATCATTTTGACACAAATGTTGACAAGTTTTTTATACATTTATAATTAGAAAGCCCAAGCACTGAGCCTGAATGATCCTGAAGAAACAGAACAGGTTTTCTCCATTACTGGTTTCCCTAAGAAATATTTCATGACCTTCAGTATATGTATGATACCTATATATATATATATTTACAAAAAATCATTAGCACTACTGTTGAAGCCAAATATTGTTTCAAAGTTATCCATTTGATTGGTAATTTGCCTCAACTGACTTCACAATCAGCACTAAATAAATGACTGGAGGTATAATGGACAAAAAAGACCTACATAAGGCATTTTGACTGCCATCCTCACTTTGTGAATGCAATCGTTCTTATTATATCCCAATTATAGTCTAGAAAAATCAGAATTAAGTACTATTATTGCTGAGATATTGCATGTAATGTTAATAAAGTGGGTCTTTGATGTAATTTAAATTTTTATTGAAGCATATTAAGAAAAAAAGCCACCTATTTTGAAGAAAAGTTAAATAATTTAAATGTCAATATGCTATCTTTACTGAACATCAGAGATAACAATTCCTCAACATGAGAAGAAGCAGCTCACAGAAATAACAGACACTTTATTTTATGATCTGAAAGCTCTCATTGCAAAAATGAGAGGTGCCAGCTAGAGAGGATGCAAGCATGTGCTCCAGATTTCTTTACACTAGTCTCGAGTGCTGTGTTTGTTTGTCAGATTCAAGAAACCAGATCACAACTTGATTAGGCACATCAACTCTTGGGAAATGCCATAGTAATTCATACAATTATTTCTGTGTTAACCAGTGCAAGATCCTTATGTTGTATTATTGTAGTTATAAAATAAAGACACTGCTGATGGCACTCTGCAGTAAGTCTTAAAACAGTGAAAAAGGGCATCTCTGAATAAAGACAGAAAACTACTTTAAAATTTCTTTGGTGTGTAAATGATTCATGTTACAAAGAAATTGTTATTATTTTCAAAATGCTACTTAATAAAGTTTTTTCTAATAAAAGGGAATGAGAAGAGCAAGTGGCTTGATTTTTTTTTTTTTCTTTGTAGCATACTTTTAAATAAAGACTAACATAATGCCAGTCTCTCATGAATTCTATGCCCTGGCTAAGCTCGTCTGTTAAAGTAAGAGACAATGATCATAAAGTTTTATGACCCAATCTTTTCATGCACTTACACATGGCTATTATGTCACTGTTATATTTTACTTTATACACAGCTTATCTCTCTATTATTATATGGCACCGAGGGGATAGGTTTAGTGTTGTGTCTGGGTTGCTATTTAGTTTCTAAATGAAAATGGGAATATTGCATATGCCAGAACTCTCCAAGATGAAATGTAAGGCATATATCTCCAATGATCAAGATACAGATACACTACATGAAACTTAATACAGAAAAGGAAACATTTTCTTAAAGCTCTCTTTGCTTTCCAATATCCAATAGTCTCTTAATGAGGTTAGGCTACGCTACTTCTAAGAGCAACAACAATAACTGTGATTACAATAATAGTGATGAAGATGATAATGACAGTCATTAGAATACTGTTTCTTCAAATGCAACTGCCAGTATAAAATTTTCTTGTACATTTTTCTGAAGATGCTGGGATTGTAAACTAAACAGTGGCAACAAACACCAGATGTGAGAGTAACTTTAACTTAATTAACTTTTTATTTTTTTTAACTGTGGAGCAAATATTTGAATCTTTAGTGCACAGCAGAACTCAAGGTTGCAACTATTAATTTGACCTAATTTGTTATGTATGTTATGGGTTTTTTGTTGTTGGGGTTTTTTTTTATAATAAAATGTGAATTCAAGTGCAACAAGGTATGGAAGAATCAGCTTACTCAACTTTAAGCAGTTATTCTAAGAGGTTAAGAACTTACACGTAAATAGCACAATTTCCTCTAACAGGACAGTGAAAGTCCCTAACTATGAACACATACGTGTGTCTTTTTCAGATTTGATACACAGTTAAAAAAAGGTGCAGATAGACTGTGAAATACAACGGTTGGAGGTCACAACCCATATGAACTGATGACATCAAATAGTTCACAAACCAGCCATCTACTGAATGCATAGGCATATGTTTAGTTTTAAAAAGTTTAAGGAAATGATAGTTATAATGATATAGTTATATCCCTAATTCTTGCTGCAGCACAAGTGATGCATATTCATGGGAAAGGAAAAAAGCAAGCATGTTCTTCCTAGGGCGCTAATTTATATAGGATGCTGCGCTGGTTGTTACATTAAGGCAGAACATATCCTTTTTAACAGCCTGTTGTGCAAGTGCATGCATAATGCCTGAGATTATAGACAGAGTCAAAGATTAAAGAATGTACTAACACAGTTTCATTATACTGAACATCAAAATATTAGCAGCAACAACCACAACAACAAAAAACAAACAGCTGGAGAAGAAGGAATGACAAAGTTATAAACCCCAAAGCGGATTACTCTTTAAAAAAAGATACAGCAATAAAAAGCGTCATTAGAACTCAGCCCCATTAGCAGTTGTTATCTATCCTTTGTTCTGAACATGGGTTGGCCTCAAAGTCCCCAGAAAACGAGAGAAAATTTATGCTGAGGCCTTGAATCACACACATTTGTGAATATCACCATTCATTCCAAACTCTTCATTCTCATCATTATCAGGACTCTATTCAAAAGCTTCTCTGTTTAAACATTATGGGATCATAACTGTTGTTCTTCAGCCTACATATTTCTTGTTACTTTATAGCTGATAGAAAATTTCATTAAAAATTAGTATTTCTAGTTTTGCCTGTTTTTGCATAATGAATCATCTGCAAACAGATCCTGACTTTTTTTTTATTTATATATGTATTTATTCATAGCTTGTTACTATTAGCTGGAGCACTGCACAAATAACTTTCAGACTATGGTTTATTAGTAAGTTATTTATTCTGGCTGTTCTTCAAGAAAATAGCGATCACTTGCAATTTCTGCTGTTCGGTTGTTTGTTCACCTAAGTCATATGGTATACGAGTAAGTGAACATTTGAAAATAAGAGAATGATGAAAAGCTGTTGCGGTTTAAGCTGAACCCATGACAAACGCAAATGCCAAATAATGGACTTGTGGCATGACTTTTCATGCTAAATTTTATGGAATGTTTTGATTCACTAGAATTTTCATTAATTCCCAGTAGCCACAAAAATGCTTGCAAAACAAACAAACAAATAAATAAAACCACCTGCACACCAGGAAACCAAATACAGTGCTTTATTCTGGCAACAGTTTTCAAGCATGCAACCAAACACCAACAGGGAAGGGCTGGTTGGGAATGTGACTCTCCAGGGCAGCCTTGATTGTAGCGATCATGAGATGGTCAAGTTTGAGATCCTCAGGACAGTGAGAAGAGCGTGCAGCAAGCTCACTGCCTTGGACTACAAGAGAGCAGACTTTGGCCTCTTCAGGAACCTGCTCAGTAAGGTTCCATGGGATACAGCCCTAGAGGGAAGGAGGGCCCAAGACTGTTGGTTGATATTCAAGGATCACCTGCTGCAAGCTCAGGAGTGTTGCATCCCTACTAGAAGGAAGTTTAGCAGGAGGGCCAGGAGACCTCCACGGATGGATAAGGAGCTGCTGAGGAAAATTCGAAGGAAAAAAGAGTCTTATAAAAGGTGGAAGCAAGGTCAGGCGGCCTGGGAGGAATACAGGGATGTTGTCCAGGAAGCTAGGGACCAGGTTAGGAAAGCTGAGGCCCACTTAGAATTAAACTTGGCTAGGGATGTTAAGGATAACAGGAAGGGATTTTATAGGTACATTGCCAATAAAAGACAGGTTAGGGACAATGTGGGCCTCCTCCGGAAGCTATTGGGAGAGCTGGCTACCCTGGATTTGGAGAAGGCTGAGGTTCTTAATGACTTCTTTGCCTCAGTCTTTACGGGCAAATGCTCTGACCACACCACCCAAGCCTTGGAAGGCAGACGCGGGGACAGTGAGAATGAAGACCCTGGGCCCACTGCAGGAGAGGATCTGGTTCGAGACCATCTTAGGAACCTGAATGTATACAAATCCATGGGACCGGATGAAATCCATCCACGGGTCCTGAAGGAGCTGGCAAATGAAGTTGCTAAGCCACTGTCCATCATATTTGAAAAATCATGGCAGTCAGGTGAAGTTCCCGATGACTGGAAAAAGGGAAATATAATCCCCATTTTTAAGAAGGGGAAAATGGATGACGCAGGGAATTACAGACCAGTCAGTCTCACCTCTGTGCCTGGAAAAATTTGGAGCAAATTCTCCTGGAAGGCATGGTGAGGCACATGAAAACCAACAAGGTGCTTGGTGAAAGCCAGCATGGCTTCACTAAGGGGAAGTCCTGCCTGACCAATCTGGTGGCCTTCTATGAAGGGGCTACGGAACTGATGGACAGGGGCAGAGCAGCTGATGTCATCTACCTGGACTTGTGTAAAGCCTTTGACACTGTCTCCCATGACATCCTTGTCTCTAAGTTGGAGAGACATCAATTTGATAGGTGGACCACTCGGTGGACAAAGAACTGGCTGGATGGCCGCACGCAAAGAGTAGCGCTCAGTGGCTCAGTGTCCAGCTGGAGACCAGTAACGAGTGGTGTCCCCCAGGGATCGGTGTTGGGACTGGTCTTGTTCAACATCTTTGTGGGTGACATGGACAGTGGGATTGAGTGCGCCCTCAGCAAGTTTGCTGATGACACCAAGCTGTGTGGTTCGGTTGAAACATTGGAGGGAAGGAATGCCATCCAGAGGGACCTTGACACGCTTGTGAGGTGGGCTGATGCCAACCTAATGAAGTTTAACCATGCTAAGTGCAAGGTCCTACACCTAGGTCGGAGCAATGCCAGGCACAGCTACAGGTTGGGTGGGGAGGAGTTTCAGAGTAGCCCTGTGGAGAAGGACTTGGGGGTGTGGGTTGATGAAAAAATGAACATGAGCCGGCAGTGTGCACTTCCAGCCCAGAAAGCCAACCGTATCCTGGGCTGCATCACAAGGAGTGTGACCAGCAGGTCGAGGGAGGTGTTCCTGCCCCTCTACTCTGCTCTCGTGAGACCTCACTTGGAGTCTTGTGTGCAGTTCTGGTGTCCTCAACATAAAAAGGACATGGAAGTGTTAGAACAAGTGCAGAGGAGGGCCACGAGGATGATCAGGGGACTGGAGCACCTCTCGTATGAAGACAGGATGAGAAAATTGGGGCTGTTGAGCCTGGAGAAGAGAAGGCTGCGTGGAGACCTCATAGCAGCCTTCCAATACCTGAAGGGGGCCTACAGGGATGCTGGGGATGTCATTAGGGACTGTGGTGAGAGGACAAGGGGTAATGGGTTTAAACTTAAACAGGGGAAGTTTATATTGGATCTGAGGAAGAAATTGTTTACTGTGAGGGTGGTGGGGCCCTGGAATGGGTTGCCCAGGGAAGTTGTGAATGCTTCATCCCTGGTGGCATTCAAGGTGGGGTTGGACAAAGCCTTGGATGGCATGGTTTAGTGGGAGGTGTCCCTGCCCATGGCAGGGGTGTTGGAACTCGATTATCTTGAGGTCCTTTCTAACCCTAACTATTCTATGATTCTATGATTCTCATTCTGTGCAAACTCTAACTATAGTCAAATTTCCAACATGCAAACCAATGATGTTCTGCTGATAAAATTGGACCTCAAAAATGGGTAGTGCTTCTCCATGCTAGATATATTAGCAATAAAACACACAAAGATATTATAACAGGCTTTATAGTGCTAAGGGAAAAGACTATAAGAGGCAGCTGAAGCAACTGTTCTTAGAAAACTGACAATTTATACAACTGATTACTATTTATCAGTTACCACAGAACTCTGTGGACATTAGTCTTTTAGCTCTTCAAGAATGTAACTTATTTTTATATATAGTCTTATGAATAAACTACATAATATCATATATACTTTACTATTGATGGACAAAAATAAAGATACATAGCCTAAAGTCAATGATAAATATCTACTTATATTTTTTTAAGATTTTATGCCATGTCGAATTTTATGTATTTATTTCTATACAGTCATGAGTTTGACTAGCAAACCAAAAAATCTAGAAACTAGAGGAAAAATATGGATTTCAACCAAAAACTCATCTAAATCTATAACCAGGCCTGATACATATTTTGGACTTAACAAGACCTACCATTATTAATGGATCATCCCAAGATGTGCAATAATTATATTGCAGATATGGGTTCTGATTTTACCGTGCATATCTCTTTCTCGTTAACAGCACACGAGTGATTGATTCACACCCGATTCATTCTACCTTATGTGTTTGGGTTTTTTCAGGATTTATCTACCACCATAATAAAAGTCTGGTCATGTGATTCAAGGAGACAGAAAGGTGACAAGTCTCCTGTTACATCAACAGGATTCTTCCAGAGCCTCAAAATGCACAGTGCTTGCCTCTGGACATATATTTTAGGAGGAAAAGAGAGGCTTGCCCTTCAGAGAGGAACCCTTTCTGTAATTCATAGGATAACCCTATCTGTCTCATGATATCTCTAAGCTCAAACTCAGAACTTTTCCCCTCACAGCAAGTGAGCTGCTTTCACTTGTTTCTCATGGAGTAGGTTTCTGCATAGGAGACCTCCTTTGTGTTTATATCCTATAATCTTTTGATCCTGGCTCTGAAAGCCTGTGTTATTTTTTCTCCTCCTGGAATCCCCAGGACAGTCACATTGTTGAACCCAGATTTATTTTTTAGACTGTTTCTCTTTGTTATTTAGTACCTTGTTATCTTTCAATAGCACATTTTGTTTTACCTGCTTAGCTTAATTTCCACCTCTACACAGTTATTTATGTGTCATGTTTAATCAATTGGGTTTCCTTCTTACCAGTACATTGGTTTAAAGTATGCTGGCTTAGAGTACATTCATTTAGACATTATTTTAGAGTGTTTAGACATTAGATTATTTAGCCTTCTACTATGTATAAAACTGACACAGCAGTACCTTTCATATCTTTTAAACTAATGTTAACATATTCTGAGGGATCTTAAGCACTCTTTACTTAACTCCTCTATTATTTTTTTTCTCCAGAAGGAGAAAAGTAGTTTTAATTCATTTAATTCCTTTTGAATCTATTTGAAAGATCTACAGAGGGATCTGGATAGGCTGGATCGATGGTCTGAGGCCAACTGTATAAGTTTCAACATGGCTCAGTGCCAGGTCCTGCACTTGGGTCATAGCAACCCCATGCACTGCTACAGGCTTGGGGAAGAGTGGCCGGAAAGATGATGGTGGAAAAGGACCTGTAGGTGGTGATTGATAGCCACCAAACATGAGTCAGCTTGTGCCCAGGCACCCAACAACATCCGGGCCTGTACCAGCAATTGCATAGCCAGTAGGGTAAGGGCAGCCCCCTACTCGGCACTGGTGAGGCTGCTCCTCCAATACTGTGCTCAGTTCTGGGTCCCTCACTTCAAGAGAGACGTTGAGGTGCTGGAGGAGGTGCTGGAGAAGGTCCAGAGAAAGACAGCAAAGCTCATGAAGGGTCAGGAGCACAAGCCTGATGAGGGACTTCTGAGGGAGCTAGCATTGTTTAGTCCGGAGAAGAGATTCAGGGAGACCCTATTTGTCTTTACAACGACCTTTAAAGGAGGTTGTAGTTAGGTGGGTGTCGGTGCCTTCTCCCAAGTAACGAGAAATAAGACAAGAGAAAATGGCTTCAGGTTGAACTAGAGGAGCATTAGATTAGATTGCATATTAGGAAAAACTTCTTCACCAAAGAGTTGTCAAGTATTGGAACAGACTGCTGTGTTCCAATGACATGCTTGTGCTGCCATCCCTGGACATATTTAAAAGGTGTGAGATGTGGCAGTTAGGGACATGGTTTAGTGGTGGACTTAGCAGTGCAAGGTTAATGATTGGACCCAAAATCTCACAGGTTTTTCCAAACTAAATGATTCTATGTTTCTATGATTCTACTTGACACACTGCTGCAGGAAACCTCTCGATATTTAAAACACAAATTAATTTGTGTTTTTCTGCTCTGTGTCCTTGACTTCTATGCATTAGAATAATCTTGTAATTTTCCTAACCTTCTTAATTCTAAGGAAACAGTAATACTTACTCCAAAATCAGTCCAAAAAGGAAAAGCAGAAATCTTAAGCATATTCAGTACTTTTTTTTCTATTAAAAAAAAAGGACAAATTACTGAAAAACCCACAATCAAGAAGGAGGAATACAATATGAAAGGTGAGATAGAAGGAACATTGCATGGGTGATGCCTTTGCCTCCGAGTCCAAAGTCTACAGTCCTCTGAAAGGGTGTTAGACCCAGACACATGCTATAATTTCAGCATATTTTGACACAGGGTAGGTGATATACAGATTTAATTTACTTCTATTAATAAGGAGTAATATGGTAGTTACAATCATAATTCAAAAAATAATTCTTCTCAGAGGGAGATGGATTTGTTTTGTATAGCAGTAAAGCATCATGATGTCTAGTTTGTAAGATGTCAAAGTAAACCTTATAGAAAGTAGGCTGTAAGACAGAGAATCAATAAAAGAAAGTCACTGGTGCTTAGTAAGACCTAAGCAGCAGTATTTCACTTTTGCCTGCCAAATGCCCTGTCAGATCACCTTGAGCAAGGCACCCTCCTGAGCTGGGCTTTCTAAGCTGCCTAGGGATGGTACTCAGCTTTCCTACACCTATGACAAAAGGTGACTTTTTCAAAAGAAATAATCAACTTCCCTTTGGGAAACCCAAAAGAAGACAACATAGTTTTGTAAATTGTCAGAATACAGCACTCATTCAGCATCCAAATTACTTGACTATTTTAAAAAGGTGTCCCACACTTATATCTAAAATGAATATTTCTGAATATTAGACCTTCTCCATATATTTCTTCGTCCTGAAAAATGACAATCTAATAAAACCATATTGATTTTTTTTTTTAATGTATGATCATGTGGTACAAAATACATTTATCCTGCAAACTTTCTGCCATGTAGCAACTGATAAAAAAAAAGATTAGGTTAAATTTCTAGCCTTCCATACAAAAATCATAACAGTTTACTGTCCCAATGTCCCACTCTGAAACCTGGAATGCTTTATTATACTGGCTGGTGTAAAAAAAAAAAACCAAAAAAACCAAAAAAACCCACCTTTTTTTCTTATCAATAAGCAATAAATATATTTGAAAAACTGTGCTGCAGGATTGAGAATATGTATGGATCACAGAGAAAACTGAGAAGCCAGAACAACTGATAAAATACAAAATGCTATAGCTCACCATATACCACTAATAAGATTTGTCTCTTCTGCTAATGCAGTGTTTGCTGAGATAGGTGACCCTGCCAGTATCCAGCTTCCAGTTAAACCCCTACTAATATTTATTGTTACAATTGGAGACATCCAGTAGAGCTTATGGCTTTGATGAGATATGTTCTGAGATTAATATTATTGAATATTCTCATTAATGACCGATATGACGGAAGAGTGAGTAAAGTTATTGGAATTTAAGAACAAGACGGGGCTAGAATTCACAATTACCTTGACAAACAGGAAAAATGGCCTGGAAAAAATGTGGTCAAATTAATCACTGACAAGAATATTTTGCAGTTAGGCAATACGGAATGGGAAGACCTGGCTAGGAGGCAGAAAGGCAAAATGTCTGAGGGCTCCTGTGCTTCAAACTCTACACCAAAATCAGTGGTGGAACACTGTAGTGAGAAAATAGATGTCAGTACATTCTGAGTATGTGAAAATGATCTTTCCAGGTGGTGGTTTAACCTACTTACCACCTATTACAGCCTGAAGTCTTCTAATGAACCTCTCACACAAACATACTCACATACAGATTACACAGTAGTGTCACACAGCGCATAGATTGGAATAGGATCTAATGCAAAGAGAGGACAGACTGTAAAGTAATGAGGTTCAGGGCTTGGTCAGACAGGCATGCTGAAGAGCTGTTTGCTTACACTCAGCTGACTCCTTCCATACCCATTCTTTGCAATCTTACAAGCTTGTTCCTCCTGGAAGAGATTGCCAAGAGGTTTTTGAATGTCTATCCTTGGTAATAATCAAAAACAAGTTGACATATACATGAGCAAATTGATGTAGCTGACACTACTATGGACAGTGGGGTTGGACTCCAGGGGTCTTTTCTGATCTCAGCTGTTCTGTGAGTCTGAGATGCAAACACACATATGTACAAACATATTTGCACTACTTACATATTCTGTACATAAATAAACAATATAATACTGATCTCTCAGCATGCCTGTAATGTAGCTGAAAACTTTAAGCATTCATTTCACATTATATATATCTGAAGTGCATATAGTATCTATTTACATAGTGTTTTGACAAACACAGTATCATGCAGACACCGAGGACAGCACTTTCCAGTAGCAGTAGCTTCCTGTGGTTTCAAATAAACCAAATTCATTGTCTGCTTGCAGGATAGATAGAAGAGACAACTGGTGTTACCATAAAGCTTTTAAATCTCCACAAAAAAAAAACAAGTAGTACAGTTAACTGTGGGGGAAAAAAAAAAAAAAAAAAAACCTCAAAACCAAACCAACCAACCAATTAAAAAACAAACAAACAAACAAAACAAAACCCAAACAAACAAACAAACAAAAAAGCGACAAACTCATTCTTTCATAACTCAAAAAAACAAAAAAACAACAAAACTGGATATCTTTGGTCTTAGAACTGGCCCCTAACACTCATCACAGCCAGCAGCAAACGCGACTAAATACCAGCCTCTCCTGCATTGATCTTTATTTCACTTCAAGGACTAGGGAAAGCAGAATAGAACAGAGCTAGTCATTCAGCTCTTGGCACTGTTGCTAGAGTTATCCTCTGGTTTTTAAGCCAGAGACTTTTTCTTTCCCTTTGTTTGGCAAGGTACTGCCATCAGTTTGTTGATTACTATATATATTTCTTAATTTTGTAGGAAAGAGTAAATAACCTGTTGTACTCAGAACTTACAGTATTTATCTGAACTTCTCTTCCCATGTTTATAGGCCATTAAATATGTGGGGAGATGAAAGATTCTATTTCTTCTTATTTCCAGCTTTTTCCTACAAGGTTTTTCCTTCAAAACCCCTCCCTCTATACACTGGAACAAAAGTTAAATATCTTAGCATATTTAAACCACTATCTCACTCTAATTAAGCCACCCCTCTGCAGATTTTCCTCTCTTCTTTAATACATACCACGATTTTTATTCACTGAAAGGAGTTACTTCAGTGGCAAAATCCAATTGCTTGGTTAACAAAATACTCAGAGGCAATAGGGTAAATTTTCATGAGGAAATATCCAGAGCACATCTTTAACCACTGTTTAAATTCTGTTTTCTCCAGAACAGTCCTTTTCTTAGACGGAAGATACAGATAAGCTGGATTTGCTCTTTTTCAAAACAGCAATGGTGCATTAAAGCTTGATGATTAAGACTTTTATTCAGAAAACAGATCTGGTTCACCTCAGTGGTGAAATCGCACCTCCCATTTGTCAAAAGAATGCTCCAACCCGTAAATTACAGTGCGAGAAAGAGAAGGGGCAAGCAAAAGTGATACCTACTCTGTCTCACTTCTCCAGCTACAACTGAATTATTTTAGGAAGAAGAATGTAAGAGTCAGAGGGTCAGAGACGTGGGACAAACAAGAGCAATTCCTGTAGCTAAGCAAGCAAAACAGGGGATGACAGATCATGGGTCTAGTTCTGGCTTCCCGTATTACTGCTAGGGTGCATTTCATTGTTTATTTTTATTGTTATTTATTGACAGAGCTCTCCCATGACAAAGCTAATGCTTTATTCTAAAACCAGTCCTGTCAGGATGGCATTGTGATGTGCAATATTATTACATTCATGTTTCAGGTTCAAGGACTGTGCAAGGAAACTGTTTCTAAAGACCAGATGTTAAAGTTTACACTTTCTGTTTGTTTGGCTTCTCATTCAAAATCTTCTGGGTCATTCCTTTTATTCAGCTTTGTTCTATTAAATTATAGTGTTCACTGAAAGCTATAATAAATCTAGCTGGGCTTTTTTATGTCTGTTTGTTAAAGTACATAAGTATTCCTTTAATTAAACTTTGTAATTACTATATATTTGCCTGTCGATTTTTTCACAGAATTGTTGAGGTTGACGTGAATTTGAGAAGCCCTTCTACTCTAACTCCGTTATTCCAACAGGATCACTTAAAACAGGTCACCCAGGACTGTCGAGTGAGTTTTGAATATCTCCAAGGATGGAGACTCCGCAACCTCACTGGGCAACCTGTTTCAATGCTGTCACCCCAACAGGAAAAAAAAAAAAAGTTCTTTTCTTATGATTGGATGAAATGTCATGCTTTTAACTTGTGCTAATTATGTCTTGTCCTTTTAGTAGGTACCACTGTGAAGAGATTGTCTCCTGCATCTTTTTTCCCTCTCACTGGGTATTTCCTCTACTCTTCTCCAGGCTAAACAATTCCAGTTCTCTCAGCATTTCCTCATAGCAGAAGTGCCCCAATATCTTTATGATCTTTGTGACCCTGCGCTGGACTCACTCAAGCAAGTCCATATCTTTCTTGCACTAGGGAACCGAGAACTGGACCTGATACTCCATGTGTCCTACCAGTCAGTGCTGAGTAGAGGGGAAGTATCACCTTCATCAACCTGCTGGCAGTACTCCTCCTAATTCAGCCAAGAATGTTCTTTGCCACTAATCAAAACCCTGTAGGCACTGCTGTTCACATGGTTTTCCATCAACCTCACTTCCTCCATATCTAAACTATACTTTGTCAGCTTGCTTATGGGGGTGTTATGGAAGACAGTCAAAAACATTATTAAAGGCAATGTAAACAACATCCATTGTTCTCCCCTCCTCCAGCAAGCTAGTCAACTCATTGTAGAAGTCCACCAGGTTTGTTATGCATGATTTCCCATTTGTCCTGTCCTTTTTCTCTTCAGAAGTTATTCAGGTTTTTTTCCATCGCCTTCCTAGAGACTGAGTGGAGGCTGACCAACCTGTAATTCTCTGGATCATTCTTCTTGTCATCCTTGATGATAACAGCTACAATTACTTTCTTATGTAATGTAATGTATAATTTTCTTTATACTACAATTCAGATCTAGCAATCCAGACAGAAAAGATCATTATGAAAATATATTTGTCTGTTTATATGAACTCCCAAACTCTCTTATTTACCTGAGATGCCAGACCTCATCACTTAACATCAGTCATTATGTTTATACCACTAATTTAACAGTGCCAGACAGTGTACACAGGCACTGGAAATCCATGTAATGTAAAACATGGTAAAGGAAAGGAATAAGAAAAAAGATACAGCTATGTATCTGGGGAAAAAAAAAAACAAATAACAAAACCAAAACCAACCAACCAACCCAACGAAACAAAAAAAAAAAAAAAAAAAAAAAACACAACAAAACTAATTCACCTATTCTAATCTGCCTATTTACACATTTCACAACTCCCTGTAGAAAAATTTTTAGTCCTTTGTACATGGATGTCTTGGACTCTTCCTAAGCAATTTTTCTCTCTATCCAGCAACAGGGTATCCAGACTGCAAAGTGTTGAATTTCTGTCATTGGAAAGACATTTAGAGGGACAAAAAGATGTATCTCTTGTCAGATATTCATTCTTTCTGCAAGTCCATATTTTTCTATTTGTTGACACAAAATATCTTGTATTTCCTTTTTCCTTTTTTTTTTTTTTTAAATTACTCTTTGACAGCTGGACTCTGTATCCTAACTTAATCGTACCTTCTTATAGAAATGTTTACCTATGGCATTGGTGTAATTGTTTAAGCCCAGTCAGCCATGCAGCCACTAGCTCACTCCCCCACCACTTCCTCACCCCCACTGCCGGAGGGATGGAGAGGAGAATTCAAAGAATGTAACTCCCACAGGCTAAGAAAAGTCCAGTAAATAAGGTATAACACAAATCAGTGCTGCTACCACCCATAATAATAATGATAAGGGAAGTAACAAGGGAAGAAAATACAACTGCTCACCACCTGCCGACCGATACCCAGCCTGACCCCAGCAGTGATCTAACCCTTCCGGGTAACTGCCCCCAGTTTATATAGTGGGCATGATGTGCTGTGGTATGGAATACCTCTTTGGTCAGTTTGGGTCAGGTGTCCTGTCTCTGCTTTTTCCTGGCTTCCCCTCCTCCCTGGCAGACCATGAGACTCAGAAAGTCCTTGGTCAGACTAAACATTACTGGGCAGCAACTAAAAAAATCAGTGCTATCAGCATTGTTCCCAGGCTGAAAGTCAAAAACACAGCACTGCACCAGCTACTAAGAAGGAGAAAAATGACTGCTACTGCTGAACCCAGGACAACTGGAAAAATATCAAACAGCAGTTTCGTTTTTTTCATCTCCATAGGTGTTAAGAGAGGATTAATTCAATTTCTAGAGAGAGTGGCTACTCTTGAGTGGAAATTAGCAGTAAATCTTCTCACTGTGGATCCTTTGAATGTGCCTGGATCTGCTGTTTCATTAGCAGGAATATGTAGCTTGCTTGTTACAATGCTTACAAACTCCATTGGTTGCTTTTTTTTGATATAAAAATAAAAGATATTGCATTACGTGAGGGATTAATCAGAGTCTGAATAAAAGAAAGAAGAAAAAGTGGAAAAAATATAGTTTGAAACCTTAATCAGTCTAAGTATACAGATGACTGCCAGCTTCTTAGAAGCCTTGAAAGAGCAATGCAACATCGACAGTAATAAAAAGGGGATTTACACTAAAATTGACGACCATAAGTTTGACCCTGATATTATATCAGACATCCACAAGAAGCAGGGATACTGTGGAATTAATGCAGTAAAGAAATCACAATGGTCATGAGAAATATCAGTGGGTCTTTTGCTGAATTGTCCCTGAGCATCAATAAAAACTGTTCCCATGACTTATATCAGGGACATTTTACAGCATAATTTTTCCAATGATAAGCCAACTGAAAAACATAGTCAGCCATTCTTCCTAAGGAAGAGGAGTGGATTACCTAGATTTCACCACTGATTCATTACGTCTTGTTCATGGCCACAGGAAATTTGTGAAGTCTGCTACTGCAAGAACTATGCGCTACCACTTGAGTAACTACTATTCTCAAACTAAGGAATATTTTCAGCTCTTTTTTTCCCTATCTTAGTAATTTGCCTTCATGTACTTTTTGTCCTACTTTACCTTTACCACCCTTGAAATATTTTATCAATCTGTCTTAGTAGCTACCATCATGTAATTCTGATTATTTGCAGGCAGGATCATTCCTTTGAGTCTAGTACACCCATCTTCTGAACAAGAGGCACTAAAAAATTTATAACATTTTGTTGTGATTACAGTTGCCTAAACATTTAGAAAGGGAGTTGCATTATCTTTCTATCTTTCGTTGTAACTCACTTTGCTTTCTCTTGCTCTGACAATGAATGAGTTCAAGGGAAGAGCTGCAATATTTCCATAAAGAGATGTTTTATTTAAATTTGATTTACGTAATCTTACAACATAAAAAGAGTGCACCAATATGTGCAGTGCCAGCCATTAGTTTCACCTTGGCTATATGAAGTTATCTTTCTGAAATTCTAACAAAGTTTAGTTCTTGTTGCAACCTTTCACAATGATTGCTTTTCATTCCTTTATTTCAGTAAGATGCTCGCTACCAGTGATCAGGTTTCATTCAGACATCTTGCTGAGGGACCTATTGTAGCTTTAACTTTAGGATTACTAAGAAACGATTGATTTTCAAAACTGAGACATGAATGGGGAATGACACCTCAACTATTTGAGAAGAAAGACAAATCAAACCTAATGGAAGGATTTGGTTTGAAACATTTAGATAGTTGGATGGATGTAAGCAGGCATATCAGGGTCTAAATTACCATTCTAGCCACTGAACTTGACCCAGTTTTTTAGCATCTACCACTGTCTGAAAAGACCTAAAATATATCTCTTAGCTTCTGCATGCTGGCCTAGAAGGATACGGATTCGTATTCTTGTGTCATATTTTACTTCCAAAATAAAGCTCATCAGACATCTCTCAACAAGCTCCATGTCTGCTTTTAACTCTAATGAAATGCTGAAGATACTATAAGCTTATATTCCTTGTTCAAAAAACTTAGGGGAAGTACCTTGACTAAAAGAGTAGTTAGAGATTTGGGCCTACACTGCTTTCCTGCTACAGTATGGACAGTTTACCACCATCAAACATGGAATGCTATACAGCACATGGAATTTTAGGACTCAAATCAGAAACATCATGGAGCAGGAAATTGGTCTATTTTATGTTAGAGAAAAATGATAAATTTCGTACCTTTATACCATAAGGTATATTTGCTATACATGTATTCTCTCTTCCTACTTTTTCCGCTTTAGTAATCACCATCACAAATAAAATTAAAATCACATACCCTTACCATAAGGTTTCATATTATTATTTACTAAAGCAAATCTAAGCATATATGTTTTCCAATAATCTGTTGTTCTCCACAAGAATTCTTTCAAGGAATGGTAGGAATTGGTGCCACCTGCTATGTTGAGTAGTCTGAAACATGGTTCTTTTTTGAGGGGGCCTAAACAATCCATGATGACAGTAGAAAACAACAAAAGTATGTCTACATTCAGAAAAGTGTAGCTTTTATTGAAACTTGAGTATGTTCACATTCTGTTATATTTTAAAGTCACTGCAAGCTACATTCATGGGAAAAATTACATGCATTCTTTGAGTGAATAGACATACTGGAGCAGAAGTTTGGAAGTAGGTTGGCCTTAGCTGGGATAGGGTTAATTTTCTTTATACTAGCTAGTATGGACAAATTTGGATTTGTGCTGGAAGCAGTGTTAATGATTCCGGAATGCTTTAGTTATTGCTGAGCAGTATTTGCATGGTAGGAAAAGTATCTCAGGTGTTACTGATGCTCCAGTCAAATACATATCCTTCCCATAAGCTTATGTCTGCAACATGAAGTAAGGTCAGGAGCAGTCCTTAGCCCTCCACGTCACTGGAAGTGAACCCGGAAGCAGCTTGCTTGGAGGTAAGGAAGAACTGAATTCACACTGCACATTTCCCCACTTATACTCACTCCACTCAGACAAAATGTCCACAAGCCTCTGTGAAAACCCTAAACTTGATATAGCTTTTCCTCTCAGGAGTGGCCCAGAGTTTGACCTACATCCACATATATGAAGGGCTTTCTGTCCTTATGAATCATTTAAATACCTTACAGTAAAAATGGGGTGGAGTTAACATTTTGTTTAGTTAAAAAAAAAAAAAATATATTAATTGCTTTAGCTGTGGTTAAAGGACAATCTCTAACACAAAACATAAGGGGACAAGCCAGGGTTCTGCCTCTGCGACCTCAGATAATCTAATTTCCACCTCAGTTCCTGAAAAATAGAACAGGAATGATAATAATGTTTCATGACCTTATAGAGGTACTGTGTGCATCAGTGCATGTCAATATGATAGGAATCTAGTCTGTGAAGAAACTCCTAATATCTTTATTTCTGAGCTCTGCGGGAGTTTCACGGTCATAACTACCATGAAAATTTCCATATCAAAATTACCATAAAGTCATTGTGGCTGCTCCTGATGTAGGCAAAAAAGAAGAGAGAAACTAAGCAAAAAATCTTTAAAAGGCAATTTTCTAAGCCACTGTCTCTCATTGCTATGCACATAAGAAAGACTTCAAAAGCCCTATGAATGAAGAACTCCAAACTAAATTTTTTTGTGAGACAAGGCTCAGTGCCTACTAGGTCTGGTCCTTGCTCCACAGCTGAAATTGCAATGCCAGTTATGCAACCCAACTTTTCCTGTTACATGACCTACTGAGCAGTGTGTTCTTAAAATTATAAGTAATGATGACTTTGAATGATAAATATATGATGTACAGAATTCTTAAACGCAGATAGGCAGCAATGACTCTTTACATTTGCAAACAATATAATTTTAGGACTTACTTCCCAACACAACATTTTCACACTCCCACTCCCAGATACACCCTGTAAATCAGTACAGATAATGTAATTCAAATTCTGGCAACTTTCCAGGAAGGCTATACAACTCATTCCTGAACAACATAAAATATAAATTGAATTGGAGATCCTGTTTTGTGGAGCTTATTGCTTTCCACTGCTGCTAGATGTATTAACACATTCCAACTGAACTTTCTTAGCTTTCATAGCAGGAGGGACTGGCTTGAATTTGCCACCTGCATTGCCCCTTTTATCCATCCCACCAGAAATTAAGGTAGCTGAAAATTAAAGCAACATGAAGCTCCAGGGAATCAATTCGCAAGGAATGACATTAAATTTTTCTTCAATCTGGAGACATATCCAGCTGTGACAGTTGATTTCAGAAAAAGCCGCATGAAAATACCCTTATGAGGGGGCTGGTCCAGGGAAGAGGCAGTCGAGAAGGGTGGTATCAGCTCTTACCTTCTGCCCTCTAGAAATGGCCTCCTAGGAGAGAGAAATGCTTCTGGAGGAAGAAGAGGGACTTGTCACTTAGGACACAAAGACAGAATATAGCTTGATTTGCAGAGCCAGCTGCATTAGTACTGGAAGAAACTTAATTCAATTCTCAGAGCTGAGGATTTTCAGATCATCCAAATATTCTTCTAATCCATGAAGTGGGAAAGGACAGATATTTTAGAGTAAGCCCTGGTCACTAAGGTTTGCTACCACCCATGTGC
The DNA here is from genome assembly GCA_039720435.1 of Amazona ochrocephala. NCBI lineage: Eukaryota > Metazoa > Chordata > Aves > Psittaciformes > Psittacidae > Amazona > Amazona ochrocephala. Next base: position 28,504,594 of record CM077878.1, read on the forward strand.
CCTACCTCAAGCCAAATTTCTTTGTGAAGCTTGATCTTATTTTGCATTCCCAGCATGCAGAACAGCAGGTGAATTGTTTTCACTTGAACCTTTGGCATCCTGATTTACAGCTGAATTCCCTAGCCCTTAGAAATATTCCAGCTCCTGATTTCTGTTCAACAAGGACTGAAAAAAACCAAAATATCAACATTGTCACTGAAACAAAAAACTCAACCAAATATGTAGGTGATTAGCTCAAGAGGGGACGCCTTCAGTGCCTGATCGGGGGAGGCTCGGTGTCTAGGAGCCTCAGCTCGGAGCGGCAACAGGCACCGAGGGAGCCTCAAGTCCTCGACAGGACTTGCCCAGGAGCCGGCAGCTCAGCTGATGCAAGCAGCTGACTCAGAGGGGGCAGTGCCAGGAGGAGCGGCACCAGCCCTGACTGGTTAAAAACCTGCCCCAGGGAGCAGGAGCAGCCAGGAGCATGGTGAACAGGATGGGTTCGAGGCAGTGTGTGCAGCAGTTCACACAGGCCGGCGAGCGGGATGGTGAGCACTTGCCGTATGACCAGGGTCCGGTGTGGGAGCTCTGCTCTATCTGCCCCGGCAGTGGCCAGCATAGGCACCCAGACAGAGCCGATGAGAATGGAGGCTGCAGCACCGGGCTGGGGGTGTAGAGGGCACCTGCACAGGCCTTGTGAGGGGAGGGTGCGAAATGGGCAGGGCTGTACTCCGTGCTCCCTGGCGGAGGTCCTCCTGCAGCTGGTGGCTGAGCTGCAGGAAGCTGTTACTAGGCTGAAAGGTGTCAGGGAAGCAAAGAGGAAGCAGAGCTGCTTGCTCTAGGACCAGACTGTGCAGGGGCCTCAGGCGTCTACCGTCGCTCATGCAGGAAAGGAGGCCGCTAACCCAGTAAGCTGGGAAACAGTAACAGAAAAAAACAACAAAGCAAGGAGGAAGAGGACAATTAAAAGCAAGGGGCTTCCTCCTAAATCTGTTGTCCCCACCTAGAACCGCTTTGCTGTCCTGCAGGAGGCTGATGAGCAATCGCGCTCCCACCAGGAACAACCGGCTGATGTACTGATAAAGAAGATCACTACTGGTGCTGCCAGGAAAAAGCGGCGGGCTGTAGTACTAGGGGACTCTACTCTGAAAGGAACAGAGGCACCCATCCGTCGGCCTGACCCAGTCTCAAGAGGGGTGTGTTGCCTACCAGGGACTCAGATCAGGGATGTTGCAGAGAGTCTGCCTGCTCTAGTCGGTACGACTGACTGTTACCCGCTTCTAGTGATCCATGTGAGTTCTAGTGATATAGATAGCAGTAGCCCAGAGAACACAAAGAAGGACTACAGAGCTCTGGGAGAGGAGGTTAGGGGCTCTGGAGCTCAGATTGTCTTTTCGTCAATTCTCCAGGGTACACGGCAGGACCTTAAAAAGGCTAGGAGGATTGGCCAGGTTAATAAATGGTTAGAAGGGTGCTGCCATAGTCAGGGGTTTAGGTATAGCTTGAACATGGGACTCAATATAGTAGGCCGGGTCTACTGGGGGCTGGTGGAGCTGGTCTGACAAAGAAAGGGAAGAGTGGATTTGGGAGGAGGCTTGCCAGGCTGGTCAAGGATGCTTTAAACTAGATGTATTGGGGGAGGGGGGCAGCATTCCATCCCAATACACCCAGTCACTTGCCAGCACCTATAATAAATGTTCAGAGCAATGTAGAGATATTCCAGTTGCTTCAGCCAATGAGCCGGCTTCAATTGGACCTCAGATCAGATGCCTCTATACAAATGCCCATAGCATGGGGAACAAACAAGAGGCATTAGAGATGTGTGCACGTCTACAGGGGTATGATATCATAGGCATCACAGAAACATGGTGGGATGGCTCCTGTGACAGGTGTGTTGAAATGGAAGGTTACAGGCTGTCGTGGTTTAAGTCTATAAACTCACACAGCCGCTCTCTCACTCACTCCCTACTCTTTTTTCCCTCCGCTCCTGGAGGGATGGGAAGGAGAATCAAAGAGTGCAACTCCCACAGGTTGAGATAAGAACAGTTTAATAACTATATGTAATATAACACAAATCACTACTACCACCACCACTACTAATAATAATAATGACAAGGCAAATACAATGAAAGAATACAATAGCTCACCACCCAGCTCAACCAAGTAGTGTACCCCCCACTGTGCACTCCTACCAACTGCGAGCCCCCACCGTGCACCCCCACCACCTTTCCGGGTCTCTGCTCTCCATCTTTACATCCTGTACATGACGTGCTGTGGTATGGAATAATCTCTTTGGTTAGTCTGGGTCAGGTGTCCTGTCTCTCCTTCCTCCCAGCTTCCCCTCCTCCCTGGCAGAGTATGAGACTCACAAAGTCCTTGGCCAGCCTAAACATCACCAAGCAGTAACTGAAAACACTGGTGTTATCAGCACTGTTCCCAGGCCCAAAATCAAAAACACAGCACTGCACCAGCTACCAAGAAGGATAAAAAATGACTGCTGCTGCTGAACCCAGGACACAGGCTCTTTAGGAAAGACAGGCCTGGTAGGCAAGGAGGGGGAGTTGCTATTTATGTTAGGGATAGGCTGGAGAGTATGGAACTCTGTCTCGGGACAGCTGAGCAGTCGACAGAGTTTGTGGGTCAGGGTTAACGGGAGAACAGCGATGGGTGACATTATTGAGGGGATCTGTTACAGATCACCTGACCGAGGGGACTCAGTGGATGAAGCGCTCTGTAGACAGATAGGAATAGCCTCACGCTCGCAGGCCCTTTTTCTCATGGGGGGCTTCAACCACCCTGATATCTGCTGGGGGGATGGTGCAGCCAAGCACAGGCAATCCAGGAAGTTCCTCGATTGTGTGGAACACAATTTCCTTCTGCAAGTAATAGAGGAGCCGACAAGGAGAGGTTCCATGCTTGGCATTGTGCTCACCAACAGGGAAGGGATGGTTGGAAATGTGATGCTCGGAAATGTGATGCTCGGAAATGTGATGCTCCAGGGCAGCCTTGAATGCAGTGATCATGAGATGGTCAAGTTTGAGATCCTCAGGACAGTGAGAAGAGCGTGCAGCAAGCTCACTGCCCTGGACTTCAAGAGAGCAGACTTTGGCCTTTTCAAGAAACGGTTCAGTAAGATTCCACAGGGTATAACCCTAGAGGGCAGGGACCCCAAGACTGTTGGTGGATATTCAAGGATCACCTGCTGCAAGCTCAGGGGCGATGCATCCCTACTAGAAGGAAGTTTAGCAGGAGGGCCAGGAGACCTCCTTGGATGGATAAGGAGCTGCTGAGGAAAATTCGAAGGAAAAAAGAGTCTTATAAAAGGTGGAAGCAAGGACGGGCAGCGTGGGAAGAATACAGGGATGTTGTGTGTGAAGCTAGGGACCAGGTTAGGAAAGCTAAGGCCCACTTAGAATTAAACTTGGCTAGGGATTTTAAAGATAACAGGAAAGGATTCTGTAGGTAAATTGCAAACAAAAGGCAGGTTAGGGACAATGTGGGCCTCCTCCGGAAGCTATCGGGAGAACTGTCTACCCTGGATTTGGAGAAGGTTGAGGTCCTTAATGACTTCTTTGCCTCAGTCTTCACCGGCAAATGCTCTAACCACACTACCCAAGTCTTGGAAGGCAGACGCAGGGACAGTGAGAATAAAGACCCTGGGCCCACTGTGGGAGAGGTTCTGGTTCAAGACCATCTTAGGAGCCTGAACGTATACAAGTCCATGAGACCTTATGAAATCCACCCGCGGGTCCTGAAGGAGCTGGCAAATGAAGTTGCTAAGCCACTGTCCATCATATTTGAAAAGTCACGGCAGTCAGATGAAGTTCCCGACCACAGGAAAAGGGGAACATAACCCCCATTTTCAAGAAGCAGAAAATGGATGAGCTGGGAAACTGCAGACCAATCAGTCTCACCTCTGTGCCTGGAAAAATCTTGGAGCGGATTCTCCTGGAAGGCATGCTGAGGCACATGAAAAACAACAAGGTGCTTGGTGAAAGCCAGCATGGCTTCACTGAGGGGAAATCCTGCCTGACCAATCTGGTGACCTTCTGTGAAGGGGCTACGGAACTGATGGACAGGGGCAGATCAGTTGATGTCATCTACCTGGACTTGTGCAAAGCCTTTGACACTGTCTCACATGACATCCTTCTCTCTAAGTTGGAGAGACATCAATCAGGTAGGTGGACCACTCAGTGGATAAAGAACTGGCTGGATGGAAACATGTAAAGAGTTGTGGTCAATGGCTCAATGTCCAGCTGGAGACCAGTAACGAGTGGTGTCCCCCAGGGCTTGGTGTTGGGACCGGTCTTGTTCAACATCTTTGTGGGTGACATGGACAGTGGGATTGAGTGCGCCCTCAGCAAGTTTGCCGATGACACCAAGCTGTGTGGTTCAGTTGATACGCTGGAGGGGAGGAATGCCATCCAGAGGTACCTTGACATGCTTGTGAGGTGGGCTGATGCCAACCTGATGAAATTTAACCATGCCAAGTGCAAGGTCCTACAGCTGGGTTGGAGCAATGCCAGGCCCAGCTACAGGCTGGACAGAGAAAAAATTCAGAGCAGCCCTGCGGAGAAGGACTTGGGCATGTTGGTCGATGAGAAAGTGGACATGAGCCGACAGTGTGCGCTCGCATCCCAGAAAGCCAGCCATATCCTAGGCTGCATCAAAAGGAGCTTGACCAGGGGGTCGAGGGAGGTGCTCCTGCCCCTCTACTCTGCTCTTGTGAGACCTTCCTTGGAGTACTGTGTGCAATTCTGGTGTCCTCAACATCAAAAGGGCATGGAACTGTTGGAACAAGTGCAGAGGAGGGCCACGAGGATGATCAGGGGCCTGGAGTACCTCCTGTGTGAAGATAGGCTGAGAAAGTTGGGGCCGTTCAGCCTGGAGAAGAGAAGGCTGCGTGGAGACCTCATAGCAGCCTTCCTGTATCTGAAGGGGGCCTATAGGGATGCTGGGGAGGGATTCTTCATGAGGGACTGTAGTGATAGGGCTGGGGGTAACGGGTTCAGACTTAAACAGGGGAAGTTTAGATTGGATGTGAGGAAGAAATTCTTTATTGTGAGGTTGGTGAGGCACTGGAATGTGTTGCCAAGGGAAGTTGTGAGTGATCCATCGCTGGCGGTATTCAAGGCCAGGTTGGACATAGCCTTGGATGGCATGGTTTAGTGGTAGGTGTCCCTGCCTATGGCAGGGGGGTTGAAACTAGATGATCTTTATGTCCTTTCCAACCCTACCTACTCTATTATTCTGTGGAGAAGTAGGTTTATAACTAACGGTGAAGGAAGTTTGTGTTTTTTTGACTGACCTATCACTGTTCTGTTAATGTCAGAACAATTTTGATGGCATTTATTTGACTTCATATCTGAAAACTGTATTGAGAGAAAATGAAGTTTATGAATTCTCCGAATACTGTCTGCTAAAGAGAAATATCTTTGCAAGACAGGCAAAAGCCACCACTTTTTTAGACTCTTACCCCAGAGGAGCTTTTTATTAAATGCGTATTTACTTACAGAGGTAAAGTTCAGTGGTAAGAGTTATTTCACGAATAGTGTCCTGGAGTTTATGATTATTAAAGTCAGCTAGTCAGCAGAGGGCACTAAAGGGAACATTATAATTGATTCCATTGACATAATCACTGCTGCCACCAACTTCTGATGGCTTGAGGCTCAGTATGAATGAATGTCTGCAGCCCCTTATATATTATTTGCGGCGGGAGAACATGGACAACCCAGCAACGACCAATGTGATCAAACGTTGACAATTTAGTAAACGCAAGCACCACCTTTTATAGAAAAGTTACAAAGTACTGGAACAGTCGTTATCTGATTGGTTAACTTATGAAACGTCCATAGCAACAGGCCCAGGCCTTGCAAGCAAGGCCTGCTCCGTAGTAACCTGATCCGGCGCGGACATCCTGCTGAGTGCCTTTGTGGCAACCTGAATGCGGGTGCTCAGTGCCTTTGTGGTAACCTGAATACAGGTGCTCAGTGCCTGATTGCGGGTGCTCAGTGCCTCTGTGATAAGCCTGCTCAGTGCCTCCCCAAGGCAATGTCCTCTTCTTGTCCACACATAAGCATCCTTTGTTAACCCTTTCAGTAGCCTATGAAACCCTCAGCTCACTACTCGAGTGAGGCTAAGTCAAAGGTTGGATTGCTCACATGTTCACTCTCAACAAGAAACACTGCAACATTTATTAATGTTGCTGTTTGTCTAATAAGAAAGCCATTTATCTGCTGTGTGTGATGAGGTTTATTGATAGATGTTATTCCTTACTTTCCTCCCAGTGTTTTTGCTCTTGCAGAAATATGGGAGAATGACTTCTTTCTTTTTTTTGGCTTTTTTTCAGGTATCTGAGAAAATTATATACAGTATCCTCCTTCAAAATTTCTGTCTGAATAATTGCTTTTTCTTAGAGAAATAATTACATTGGCTCAAAGGAATGGTATGAAATTGATTTAATTTTTCTGTTTTCTTTTTGTTCTTTAATGGTTTTAGACTGTTATTCCACTTAAAGGACCATGTTTTATATTTCCATACCTATGTTGTTTTTCACTGTAACAATTCCTGGTAATGCAAAGGAATATTCAATCCTTTTTTGGTAGTTTTAATTTTGAGAGCCTGAATTTCTTCCTGTAGTAACAAGCTTCACATCTAAACATGCAATTCACTTACTTAATTTCCCACCAGTACTGGCAACTGCATGTTGAGGCTTGTGAGGATACTTCCTATGACATTGCATGTGTCAATACTGGCACTTTCAGGGGTAGGCTTATTGGGAACGTTCATCCTCAGTGATGCAGCAATTATTATTCTTGATAGCACAGTTGCCCGTGAAGCTGAATATTTCTGCTGCACTGATTTCATCTTCTCTGCCAGTATTGGAAAAATATGCTTATGAAAAGCAAATTTTTGGGTTTTCATGTTTGCAATAAACTTCCCACAATGGAAGATATATTGCAGTTCTATAGATTTTTGACTCTCTGTGGAATTATGTAATACATATACATACTACACACTACACATTACATATACGTATCACATATCACATGTCACATGTCACATGTTACATATCACCCTGTGGTGGTACAGGCTGGGCACTGCTTGGTGGGGCAGAAGCTCTGACAAAAATGTCCCTGGAATCCTCTTATACAAGCTGGAGGACTAAACCCAGACAGCACAATAGGCTAACTGTGTCCTAGGCTGTATGCCCATTAACATAGCCAGGAGACTAAGGGAAGAAAACATCCCCATCTCTACTCATCTGCTAAGATGTTGATAAACTTGGAGATGTTCAGGATTTATGAACAGACATCACTATCACTGGTCAAACTAAGGCCATTCTAATATTATATGTGAGCTATGATTATACATTCAGGTAAGTTGTGAAACTAGACCTAAAATTATCAGTGTTCACTTTATTAGTGTGATAGCATATAGACTTCACACTCCAAAACTACACCAAAGTGTCAGATTTGCTGACTCTCAAGGTTTGTCAAAGCCCTAGGAAAGACTATCTTTTAACTCAAAGAAGGAAGCTTTAATAAAATCGAAGTCACTCACTGATAAAAGCTAACTTCTCTGAGCAGCTGCCTATTGGACTTTCTGTTATTAACCCTGTATCTACATGATCCCTTATAGAGACAACATCTTATTTTGAAAAATGCAGAATATTTGGCCAGGGATTTATGGACAAGATTTTAAATGATCTTGAAAGTTGGGATAGGCTATAACTTTGGAATGGGAAGTGGTACTTTAAAATTGGTTACTGGGGTCCCATTTTCAGACTGGGGATGAGACTCCAAGTATTGTTTTTCCCATATCAAAATGCAATCTGGATTGTAGCATATATTATTTTTCCAGTCTGTATTTTTATAAATAAGTGGTGTACAGATTTCCGAATTTATCTGATTTAAAATGTCATTTAAATGTCTTCTGCATACATGTTCAAACACTTAATTTCTTTGCATAATAATTTTGGCAAACAGAAAATGCTTTCATATAAAGCACCATTTAAAATATTAAGTAAAAGAAATACCGGTATAAAAATCTGCAAGTGCAATCTGTTCTGACACCCATTGACTTGCCATTTTGATTAAAATTGGTTTAACATAAGCACCGTAGGGCTTTAAACAGTGCAATTAAACCTTATTATGCATAACAAATAATGCCATTATTAATGAGATTTTTCAAAGAAAAATAGGGTTATTTAGTTGAATTCAAATATAAATTGCTCCATATATAATAAAAGTCACTGTCAAGCTCTGCACACAATACTGTTATTTCTTACACTGCGTGAGCATGCCAAATAAAGGGCCAAGGGCAGGAGCCTACCGCCCAGCCTTTCACACAAAATACAGGTACAGCCTAGCTCTAAGCCTCTGTGGGTGCAACAGCTCTGCTAAAACAGCTCTGCAGTGTGGTGCCTAATGTTTAGGTGTGGTGAGGAATCTATGCCCCAAAATAGCCTGATGAAAATTATATACATAAATGGATGCCTATCCCACGCACCCAACTGCTATGCCAGAAATTTTGAGCTTCTTTGTCTTCATGGTAAAGCAGAGTCAAGTAAAAGAACAGCTAAGGACTATTTTGGTCTATTGCACAGCAGCTAATAAGCCCCATTTAGATATCATGTCTTGTGGATACCTTTATGCTCCCTCTAGTTCCAAAAAAGAGATATCTGAATGGGTGTTCTTGTTCTATAAACTAAACAGCAGAGAAGCATGTGTTCACATGGTTGGAAGTGTCCATGTCTGCTGTGACAGGGATGTGCAAATAGGGCAGAGGAGAGAGGGAGCATGCTCTTCTATCCCACATAGCCTGTGAGTGTACGGGCTGTGTACGTAACTCTGTGTGTCTGTGTGTGTGTGATGGTAGAGCTAATTAGAACTTGCTGGCATAAATCTTAGAAGGGTGTTCAGAGATTTGTAGGTGTTTACAAAGTTTTTAAGCATCCAGTATTGTAGTTCATCTGTTGTATTATTGATATTAATCTTGACTGTATAATTCAGCTCCTGCCAGCTAAGTATCTGTCATTAATAAATCAATAAATCTTTCTGATGTTAATTTGATTTAAAACACGCAACTTGAGAAGTTTTTCCCCATGTCAAATTTGAATCTGGATTTCCCTTTTCCAAAATGGTGAAATAACAAGACTTGTAGGTAAGACTTGTCGTTTTCTGTTTTTATATACATTTTGTTGAACTGCATATTATGGGCATGTAAATTAGATGTCTGCTCATTTGCAAGATAAGTGAAGGGGCTAACTTCGAACTTAAATGAGTCTACCATGTCCTGAGCTTCTCTGCTGAAGGCTGAAATGCCTAAATAAGGTACTTACTTACTAAACAACACTAAGCACCATTTTCTCATTTCATATGCAGCTTAGTGAGGGGCTTTTGCAGAGATAATTTCCTCTTCAGTCTAATTCAAGATACATGTTCCTCTGGTTCTTACCCAGACTCTCCAGGAAAGCTTGCAAAAGGCCCACTAACTTTTGATGACGTTGATTAAATCTGGCTTAGGAGAAGTCATTCTTGCATCCTACCACAAAAAGCATGGCACCCAAATTCTGAGACCATCAAAGCTACCAGCAGCTGAAAAAAAAAAAAAGTAATTACATCAGCATGAAAAATAAATTACTGAAATGGAAGAAGACATGTTTGCAGAGTGTGTAGCAATGTATGTAACTTGGGTGTTCCCTGATGCCAAGGTATTCTACTTCTGCTATGAACACCTGGTGTTTTAAGATCAGTAAACAGACAATTTTTCCCAGCTATATTTACTTGCTTTGATCAGATAATGAGAGACAAGATATATTTCAGGAGAGGACAAAGCAGATGGAGGAGGAAATGTACCCGTTTTCTGCAGTTGAAGTGATACTGACTTTTTTCTAGAGGTATTTCGAAAGGGAAAGAGCTCCCTTATGACGACTGCACTGGAGCAAGCTTGGTACTGCAAGCCTCACTTTCATCAGGAGAAGCATCATCTCAAGGACATAATGCCTTCTGTTGTCTGATTTAGTGCATATATTAAGGTCCACTTTCTCCTTACAAACATTTAGAACTTGTTTAGTATCTCCAGAGGCTTTAGAATGTGGACATTTGGATTTGCATTTCCAGGTCCTTTACTATCACTTGGCTGCTGACATTTTCTTAAGTAAGTGGCTTGCAATGCCTGCAAGCATTTCTATATGCAAGTACCTGCATTCATACTGTGGGCATTTGATCATAATTTTTAAAATACATTCTAGGAGTCACAAAAGCATCCATTTTGCTAATGGATTGTTTAAAGTAAGCAAGGCATTCATAAAATTGGTGGAAATTAAAGCCAATTTTTTTTTCTTTTTATTTTTTAAGATTTTTCAGTTTTGGTGTATTATATCCCCTCTAGGTGGTCTTATTTGAGACTAATTACAACTTTGAACTTGCAATAGTTAAAACAAGAGAGAGTAAATTAAAGAATATCTGGCAAAGACACCACAATTTCATGGTGACAATTCTATCTACTCTTCTGGACTATGTAACTGAGTTAATTCTTATTCCTTTTCTTGCAGTAGGTTTGTCTGAGAGCATGTGGTGGTAGAATTTATCCTTTGGTCATGTCATGTTCTTTTGAAGGGGTAGTCCTATGTAGACATGAAGTGATATTTGGGGGTTTTTATAGTCAGAGAATGAATAAACACACAGTTGAGCAGACAAATGCAATAGTTCAGACCATTTGTTTTGTTTTGTTTTGTTTTTTTTTTTAATAATGGAGTGTCTCAGATGTGAAAACAATAATTCCAGTTACTTAGGATACTAAAACGAATTTTTACAGATGGACCTGATAGGTTTTCAGATGTGGTTATTTTGTAGCAGTATAACTTCTAGCAAATAAACTGGCCTGAGTCACACATTATATTATAGTCATCCTTACTGCAAGTCATATGCTCAGGTTCATATACCTGTGAACAGGGCAGCAATTAAATAGTTCACTAAAATAAGAGGTGTTTTAAGGTCATGCTAAGAGAAACATCATCAAGGCTGGTTATCTCAAGTGAGGTTTTAGAAGCCATCTGTACTTTACCAGAACTTTTGAAAAGGTCTGATATGGGGAGTGAAGGTGATAAGATTTGCATGAAAAACAGTTTGGGAATGAGCTCTGAGGCCTTAATGCTTAACAAGCCCTGGGGTGATGAGTTGGAACATTGAAAGACAAAGAAGGTCGAAAAACAAGACTTGGGGGGATGGACCAGGATGTTCTGGCGGGAATCTCAGTTGAAAGCCAGAGGATGTGGGGGTTGTGAGAGAGTCTGCAGCTTCGTGATTGGGCTATTTGCCTGGAGGGTTTTTGCAGGGGCCAATGAGATTGAACGTGGCTGATTGTGCACGAGGGGGATAAAAAGGGCTTGATTGTAATCAGTTGTTGGATTTGCGTCTGGATTAGGATTTGAGTCTTCTCATCAACTTGAGTCCCTGTAGTGATAGCCACAGTCTGAATGCCTGCTACCTCTTCCTGTTAGAAGTAGTGAAATGAATGGCAAGTGTATCCTACATAGAAAAGGACTTGTAATGTGCTCCATCACACATTACTGCTCTGTGAGCAGAAGAATAACCCACTCCTAAACATGAAAAGTATGCCTGACTCTGAAGTCACAGAAACACTTTTAAAGATAATATTTATGCTCAGATTTCAAATCAGTATTTTTGCACATTACTACCAATCTAAGATTGCTCTAATGAAAGAATGATAGTCATAAAATTCACTTCATTATGCTTTTGACTAAGAATAAACTATTCATAAATCATTCTAGAAGATAATTACGGCTGAACAAAGTGTTCCTCAAGTAAATAGTCTATAACTACTGCAAATTATACTGTGCATGTGTTTTATTTTAGGATTCCTTGGTTTGGTTCCTCAACAGGTAAAGAAATTCTGAATAATTACCAATGTTATCTGCATGATGCACTATAATTTTCTTCTACAGACTGAGTGCTTATTTATATTCATATGTCTGATCTTCTAAGGAACTTCTATCAAGGCATACTAATCAGTCTTGATGTTGACAGAAAAGTGCTCTGCTCTGCAATATTTGGGAGATAAAGAAGCTAAATTAACCCTACAGTATACTGCCTTGATAGTCTGATTAAAGCCTGAAGAATCTGAACATGAACATCACTATGAGAAATAAACTCAGTCATCCTTAGTGAAACATATTTTTATATGTTACATCATAAGGTAAAAAGTATGCCTATTTATAAAAAGCACAAATAATAAAGTCCAAAACCTTTAGAACTCATTTGATATGATTTCACAGAAAAATGGAATGTATTAAATGAGATTGGACACACTTAATTAGCTGCTTTTTCCTATAAACTGTTCAATATTGTACATTAATTTTTACAGATAGCCTGTAGATATCTTCTTCAGCTCTAATGACTGTGATTTTATTGACTTACAGAGACCAGGAGGTGAACCATTTTAATTACTTTAATGTTTCAGAAAGATGTATTCTTTCATGAAATGTTTTTATTTATTTATAAAAAGCACAAGTCAAAATTCCAAAATGGTTCTTTGAAAACTGTAGCATTACTTTGCCAAAGGCTTAAAGACTGCAAACCTTAACTGTTGTTGTGCATGTAAGTTATCATTGGAGTATAAAGTAGTTTATGGCACTCACAATGGATTGAGTGCAAAACCTGGGACACAAAGGACATTTAAGGAAATAAAAAACATTCCAGGAAAGGGTATGCAATAATCCAATATATACAGCATTCTCCATTTAAAAATTAGTATAAATATAGCCTAGCACAAATTATCTCATTTAATAATTTTTTGTTCAAGCATCTCCTCTTTTGAAAAAAGCAATGATGCATAAATATCTACTTCTCTCTCTCCTTGAATTCCATGTTCTTCAAATAGGTTTTAAAAATTTTATAATGATCTGGCAAGTGAAATGCTGATAGCATTGCCCATCTGGCTAACTAGTAAGGCTTAGGGACTTTTAACATTTTCCTTTCCCCTTTACTGCAACCATTTGTTGTTTCGGTACTAAGACCCGTAATGCAGTTAGAGCAGAAAATATGATTTGTGACATATGAATGTGATTTTTTATTCTTGGTACACATTGATGATGTCTCCCTTAGTGTTTCAGTTCGGAACAGGAGCACATGCTTCAAGTGAATTTTCTGGTTACCTCTGGTCACCTACCATGCTTCAGTTCACGTCACACAATGACCCTTGATTGCCATGAGCTGGATGAAATCAGGTGGAATTGATGTAGATGTGCTCCAGAACTGTGTATGACGTGCTCCACCAACTCATGGGCATTCAGTCCATACAAATGGGCTAGAATTAGTCAGAAGCAAAGACCTTCTGAAATATATACAGAGCAGTCACTGGCATAGTAGCATCAACTGATTACACTACAAATCTGCTCTCATTTGTCTGCACCACATAGTGCACACCTGTTCCATGATTAATACTTGTAATTGTTACTGAAATAGAAATAAGTGTCAAGGTAATTAAGTTATGTACGCACAGGTGAATGCCTGGCCACATCAAACAACAGCATGATCTAATACAAATACCTTGGTTGTAATTCAGGAACACTTGAACTGCATTAAGTCCATTAGATATGGATGGATCATGAATTGTTTTGATATTGCTCCATTCACTCACCCCATCTTCCCATGCCCTCATATCAATTCTGCTCTGCCTTGAGGTTAATCTATTTCACTTACCAAAATGCTTCATCAGCTATTCATTTCCCACTTGCATCTACACAGCTTTTCATCAGTGTGAGTGAGCAAAAACCGGTATTTGAAATTTAAAAGGATGATTGCTCTAACATGAAAGGATGTCTTAGGTTCGACTGCAAAGACACTACGTAACAGCATTATTGCCTTCTTCTTCGGGAAACGTTTCCACAGGAATTTTCTCAAAGACCAGCTCTGCTGAATCATCTTGAAGCTGATCACCTTCAGGACAGCATGAATGGTGAGCCTCAGGAGGTTGAAGCAGCAACACCTGCAGAAACTATGGAATGTGAGAAAGATTTATTCTCTCTTTCCTATTCTATATTTTAGACTGAAGTTATGACAGTGTTATTAGACACCAAGTGAAAATGGTGAGAAAGTAAGTGAGAACAGGTAATAAAAATAACAACTAAACTCTGACAGGCTGAGAGACTGGGAGATGTGATGGGGGAGAAGATCTACTAAAGAGAAAGAAGAAATGTGGACAAAAGAAAGGTGGTATTTAGACTTCCTTTTCAAGACCCTGTAGTAAATTCATATCCTATGAATCAACCTCACTGCCAAAAAATATTTGCTTTATGGTTTTTGTTCATTAAAACAATATAAACATTTCATCATAAACATTGTCTAATATTATTAAAACATTTTAAGCATTTAAAGCCCCTGAAACTTTCAGAGGGGTCATTCTTACCTACATGTGTATGAATTTATCTATCATGATGCCAAGGATAGGATTTTTTGATAGCCCCCTTTCTATCATCACGGAATCTGAAAGTGAATCTTAACTTGGTAAAGACTTTTAGTTCTTAAACCAAGAAACAAACAAGCAAACAAAACCCACTGTCTACTGCAGGAGCCATAGATGTGTTAAGCTAAGACAAAATATATTGTAGACTACACCCAAGAGTAAATCTGATGTCTATTTTTATACTGAAATTCAACTTTTCTAAAAGCAAAATTCTGGTTTTAATCATTACAGCAGGCTCTGGTAGTTCCTTTGACAATTCCTGACTCATAAATAAGAAAAAGAAATTTGTTCATCTAGTACTACTTTTTTTTTCCTCTTTTGAACCACTTATAATAGTTAATAATAATTTCTTGAGGTACAGTTACCAAAAGTGGACACTACAGAAATAATGATTTCCGCAGTGCCTACAAAGGTAAAAATCTCTTCCAATTTACATCTGACAATTCCTATTTTATCTATGAAATAATAGAAGCACACTTGCACATACTGAAAATCCATGCTTCCTATGTTATCTCATATGGCTGCTGCTAGACCTTTGAAGTCATTGCTTTCCACAGTAGTGATAGCCTTCTCATGCTACAAATACGACCCTTTTCCTGTGTCCAGGTTCATGTCTTTCTTTGTATTTATTTGAATTAAAGCACAAATCATAAGGCCAGCTACCCATGCAGGGTGATGGTTCAGCTGACATGACCTGTCATTGCTTCCTCCTCCACCTGTTTTGGGAATTTTTTTAACTTTGTTGGCAATATTTTTATGATCTGTTCATGCAGGTACAAAAGAACAAAAGACTAGGGACTTATCCTTAGGAATCATGCAAGAAATAGCCACGTTAGTGGAAGATTTCCTTTTTTTGTTCTTTTTTTTTTTTCCTAATTGACTGCTTCTATTCATCAGCCACTTGCTTCATCATCCTAGATTTTTTTTTTCTCTATCTATCTGGTCTTTGACTAGATTCCTGATACAAATTTCAAATGCCTTTCCTTTTTTTGTCATCATGGAGTATTTAATTTTGACAACTGGAAAAGCAAGGGAGCTAATGATCTTCTGCCCTATATCCTGTTCTTTCAGTAAAATTGATTTCTTTGATTAACTAATGAACAATTCACAAAACAACTTCTTGCAGTAGCTGAATTGAATTTTTCTTAAATTGACAAAATCACCGAAAACCATGTGAATGTGTTTTTTCAGACACATATGTATAAAGCATAAAGGAATACTAAAGGCCACCCTCAATAACTCTTTCTTAGAAAATAAGAAGAGGGACTAAGTTACAAACATCCAGGTTTGAGTTGTGTTTTATTTGTCTTGCTTTCCTCTAACCTCTTCTTTTTTTGACCATTGGCTCTCAAAAGTGAATAAGAAAGATTAAGAAGTACTTGACTTACTTCTGCTAGAAGGTAAGTTTTATTCTATGAGGATTATTAAAATCTGCAAGAGAATAGAAATCTTACATTATCTTTGATTAAACTGCATGAAATACTAACATAAGAAAAATTAAAAAATAATTGTATGCCTTAAGCAGGAAATTAATTTGTATGGACTGAATGCCATTTCTCTTCTATATAGGAAGATTTTTACCTCGTATTTTAGAGATAAAACCTCCTGATTACAAATGATTACATTTTTTCAGTTCCTGATTTCAAAATATACTTCGCAAATCTTGCATGCTAGAGTTCACAATTAGTATTAGAATGAAAAGCGATAAGCTGGTTTGTTTCAAGGTAGAATAAAAGGCACCATGGATCTAAGTACTGTACGAACACACAAAAACTGTTTAATAAACTCAAAAGTGCAAAGAACTGCAATCACAGATTGGTAACAGCTGCTGGCACAGTGGAAGCTCAGGAGCAAATACATATTTTGTCTAAATTTGTATAATTTCATATATATGCATAACAGTAATTGTGCCTTTAAATGACATCATCAGTAAAAGAAAAATAAAAAAAAAATTGAAACTACTATTATAATGGCTGGAAAACCAATACATCCAAATAATGATAATATGAAGCAAGAAAAAAGAATAAGCAGTGTCATAGAATCACAGAATCATAGAATAGTAAGGGTTGGAAAGGACCTCAAGATCATTGAGTTCCAACCCCCCTGCCATGGGCAGGGACACCTCCCACTAAACCATGCCATCCAAGGCTATGTCCAACCCCACCTTGAACGCTGCCAGGGATGAAGCATTCACAACCTCCCTGGTTCATCTGCAAGTGTTTTCATTAAACATGCTTGTATTTAGTTTACATTTAACTTTAACCCAGAGTGTCTGATGATTGTATTTTGAATTAATAAAACATGTTCTGGAGATCCTTAAAATCCCTTTATAGCTTTATTTACAGTGAAACACAGATGTACATTATCAACTATAATTCTGCATCAATGCATTTGGGCTGAAAGGAAAACTACGTTTTTGCAAACAGGCTAGACTAATTCAAACATAGGTTTCATTTTGCTTACAACTTTCTAAAACTATTAGAACTATTACATAGTTGAGACAATTAAAACTAATAGGATCATTAGAACTTTTTAAAACTTCATTTTAGGTAAAAAATTGCCCTTATGTCCCTTTTTATGAAAGCATACCGTCATATTTTTATTTTTCCATTTAAATTTCTAAAGTTTTCCACTGGAGGCAAATTGGGTGTTCTGATGACTCAAGCCCCCGTCTAATGGGGGATTAGATGCTCAACTCTGTCTCATAAACTTGTGACCAAAATTAATGAAAGGCAAACCTTGTGATTTTTACAAGGCTCCTGACTTCAGAAAGTCTGTACCTGTGATGTAAGTGTATTGCAAAATTTGCACATAATGTCACAGATCTATACAGTAGTAATGTCACAAAAGTAATTATTTCTGTAGAAGTCCCACAGGAGAAATAATAGATGAAACAATTTTATAAACATTTAACAAAGCACCTTTTAAAATGTCACTGTTATTTCAGTCCCATGCAGCAGTTTGGATTTATTTCTAGAGTCTAAATATTTCTGATTACCTAGACTTAATACTTGACAGATTTACTAATGCAAGGTAGACACAGGCAGACACTGCATAAATAAGTCAGCTTTAGGCATACAGACACAGTCACCCATTTTGATGTTCCTTTGAGCTTCTAAGTATATTACTGTGTTTTGCAAGAAACCCAGACTCAGTTTCTTGAAAAAACTAAAAGCATATTCTCTAGACTATTTACAGTCCCAACCCAACATACCCAAATGAATATAATGACCCGCACAGCAAAACCACTGGACAGTAAAAACAAACGCAACCACAAAGCTGATAATTATGTAGGAAAGAACTGAATTTTTCTTCTCTGCCCTTAAGATTAAGTCAGCCACCATAAACTGCATTGTATCAAAGACAATTTATTTCTTTTATCTCTCAAAAAAGAATGGCGGCACCCAACGCATGTGATGGAAATGGTCCCTGGCTCATGTTAAATTCTTAATCTATATCATGCTCCCTGACCAAAGCCACAACTGGAATCCTGCTAAGAAATTGATGATCTAGTCAGTGATGTGCCAGTGCTCAGTCTTTCTCCTTCAAACTTTTGACTTTTCCACTGCAAGTGTAGCCGACAAGGCACAAGGCAATGTGCTCCATACACACATCTGTAGCTCAAATTAAACAGTAAAACCTTTTGCCTGCTCAGATCATCAGAGAAGCTTTCAGGTGACTGGATCAACCAAAAAGATATCAGGTCAAGCTTTTTATTGAGCATTGGATCTCAATGCTTAATTGAAACACTAGGAAATTTTCTAGAAGTCTTAAAGAAACAGAAATAGTTGCAATCAGAGTTTGATTTAGTCAAATTTAGGTTGTTTTCTAATTATCTGTTTATATTTGGAGCTAGTTACATTTTTCATTAGCCTTCTCCTTCTGAAGTGCTTCCCAGCTGTCAGCTGAGTTCTAGTTTTTTGTCTTGAAATTAGCTCTTTGGATTTTTTATATCTAGGTAAAATGGTGTCCATATGTCAGCAGCTTGTCGCCTTGTTTCTAGATTACAAGGAGTTACACATCCGCTTTGAGAAGCAAAGGAAAGTGAACTTCATAAAAGGTCTTTGAAAAATGACGTTTTATTTAGCAGCTGTGATAAAATTCTACTACAAAAAAAAAAAAAGTTAAAAAGCAATCACTCAGCTAAAAGCCTTCAGACACTTGAAGTTTCACTTAAGTCTATATTTCATTCTAAGTAGGATAAAATTTCTTCCCATATTTAAAGAATAATTCCTATACACAGCAGGCTCTTTCTAGGTGCGTATGGCTTTCTCACTCTACTTCTTTCCCTGAATACAGCCATGGATGTTCATTTTAAACCCTGCAGGGATTATTTTGTCTCCATGGACAGGATTAATCAGGATAAATATAGACATCTACATCTGAACTAGCTGACTAGACTTTTGGTAATGTAAATGGACAGAAATAAGTACTCTTTGCTTGTGAGTTATCTCACACCAAAATAAATGTCTAAAAAAGTCAAATGAATCATGTTCTAAGACAGACATTTTCTGTACGTGCAAAGTGACATCAGTCAACTAGGTCACATGAAGAAGCTACATCTGCTCTAATGAATCTCACTGCAAGAGTTTTCTGGGTTGATGCCCTGCCAGTCAATCCAGTTCCTCACATTGGAGAAGGTATGGAAGTAGGAAATGAAAATCATGAGCGCATCTTCCTAGGGGGCAGCTGTTAGCTATGTTTGATTGTGGCTACTCAACCTTGCTACTCCAAAAGATGCCATATGCAGCACTATTTAAAAAATAATCCTGCAATTATTACAGAAAGGTCCAATACCATTAAAAGAAACTCAAAGCACATTCAACTAAGTCTTCACAGATTTTTTCTTTTTTATGCTGTTTTGTGTTCTGACACCGCAATTCAGAAGCTGATGGGATTTTTAAGATTTCCTGGTCATATTTGTGAGGAGGAGATAAAAATTAAGCATCTGTAACAGCTGAAAATGAGAGACAGTGCAAACTATGGTTACAGGGTTTCCAGAGCCAAAATTGCAAGCCATATCCCAAAGCAAAAGTGGGCCCTTGACAGTTTCTGAACATTTTTTTTCTAGTTTTCACAGCTGCAATATTTATAATGCCATAATGAAATCCCAACCATAATTGTCAAAGGAAACCTGCTGCTAAATTTTTGTGGTTGGGATTTCAGCACTGGTTTTCAGACATGTGAATAGACTATCATTGCAGTATTTATTTTATTCTTCTGTACTAGAAAAAAAAAAAAAAAGAGAGAAGATTAATGGGTAATTAGCTCTTATTTGCCTCAAAATGTACCATTGTAGTTTAATATCAACTTCAGATAAGTGATCACTACTCACAAAATAAAGAATGCAATGAATTCTTAGCTATTATTTTGTACTTTTTTGTACAGAAGTGCTCAACAATTTCAATTCTTGGAGGGGCCAGGCTTTTGTGTGAATGTAGGTTACAAAAAGCCAGATCATGGTACTAAAAGGAAATTAAACCAGAAAGATAATATACAAGGGAAAGGAACTAGCTTTGTACTAAAATTCTTGATGATTTTCCAGAAAAATTTACATGTCCTAAGAGAAAACTTTCTAATGCATTTGACAACAGATAAGTGTATTGCAACAGGTGTAATAGTTAAATAAGTATTTGGGAAGTACAATCAGCTCTTTAAAATTTGTACATATACAGTTAAACACATTATCTTGTGTTATAAACAACACACCTGTGACTATTTTAATTAATATGTTGTCATGACTTCAGCAGTAGCAGTCACTTTTCTGGTTCTTAGTAGCTGGTGCAGCACTGTGTTTTTGACTTTTGGCCTGGGAACTGCGCTGAGAACACCAGTGTTTTCAGCTACTGCTTGGCAATGTTTTGGTCTGACCAAGGACTTTCTGAGCCCCATGCTCTGCCAGGGAGGAGGGGAAGCTGGGAGGAATCAGAGATGGGACACCTGACCCAAACTGACAGAAGAGGTATTCCATACCACTGCACGTCATGCCCAGGATGTAAAAACGGGGCAGAGACCCGGAAGGGTGGGGGTGCACTGCTGGGTCAGGCTTGGTATCAGTTGTATTCTCTTTCCTTATATTTGAATTGTCATTATTATTATTGGTGGTAGCAGTAGTGGTTTGTGTTCTACCTTAGTTACTGAACTGTTCTTTATCTTAACCTGTGGGAGTTACATTCTTTTGATTCTCCTCATCATCCCCCCGGGAGATGGAGGGAAGAAAGAAGGGGGACTGAGTGAGCAAACTGCGTGCCTGACTGGACTTAAACCACGACATCTGTGATCGCATATAGAAGTGAACGGGAGTGGATAGTTAATATTTATCATTCCTTAAGAAATAAATTGATCAATATTAGGCTGCATTATATGTTATCAATACCCTGTCACACGAACTGGGAAACGTAATTTCCATCAAAATCATAAAGTGTTTTCTTTTTGACTTCATTCTGGAGAGATTTTCATATGTGAAAGTAAAGCACTGGAGTCAGTCAGGCCACTCGTCCTGAGTTAACTATGTCCTTAAGTACTTTGCTTTGTCAGAGCCCCTGTGATAAGTGCAGTGCAAACCAGGTCCTTGGTTCACAAGTATAGCCCATTGATTTTTTGTCTTTTTCATAAGAATAGTCATAGCATGCACATGGCATGAAAAAGGATGTAATTTGAGGCAGAAATGTTTTGTGTGACCTCAGCTATGATCTCCATTCTCCTTTATCTCCAATCCATTTCAATTAGAAAGGCCAGCTGTTTAAATTAATAAATATACTCTGTGACACAGGCTAGGAAGGCTGAATCTCAGAAAAATAATTAAAATCTTATGTATATAGAAGTTAAAATTATCTGAGGTTCTAACATACATTCTAGGATGATCACCTACCCCATGTCTGAACCACCTGAAAGAACCTGGGAAGGCTTCCTCCCAGCCAAACTGACCACCTCAAAGCAACTTTATTTTCTATAGTGCCCAATATCTCAGATTTCCTGGGGTACAGATGTCAATTCCTCCTTGTAAGCTTCTGAGGAATTACAAATCCAAAGTTCAGATGTTTTCTCTAGGTGGTTTAGAGCCTGTCCAAACAAATAACCTTTTGTTCTCTACCTTAATGGCTGTGGTTCATGATTGAACACAAGTCTTTCCCTCATGTGTAATATCAGTAGGTACAAGAAGATTTCTACCAGCTTATTCTTCTGTTTCTAGTCCTTGGTGTCAAAATTAATATTTTTCCCAGCATATCTTTCTGCACTTTTCCAGAAATGCTTCTAATATACCTCTGACAATGTTCTCATTATATCAGTTTTTTGGTTTTGTATTTTTTTTTACTCCTGCCAGTAGCCATCTACTGTAGTTAGAACTGTGAATTCAAATATGTCTTTAAATTTTCAAAAGGGATAGAAAATAAACCTCTTCTCACTCAATAAGTCAAGACACTGTCCCACATGACATCCTTGTCTCTAAATTGGAGAGGCACCAATTTGATAGGTGGACCACTCAGTGGATAAAGAACTGGCTGGATGGCCGCACGCAAAGTGTAGTGCTCAATGGCTCAATGTCCATCTGGAGACCAGTAATGAATGATGTCCCTCAGGGATTGGTGTTGGGAGCGGTCTTGTTCAACATCTTTGTCGGTGACGTGGACAGTGGGATTGAGTGCGCCATCAGCATGTTTGCCAATGACCCCCAGCTGTGTGGTTCGGTTGATACATTGGAGGGAAGGAATGCCATCCAGAGGGACCTTGACATGCTTGTGAGGTGGGCTGATGCCAACCTGACGAAGTTTAACCATGCCAAGTGCAAGGTCCTACAGCTGGGTCGGAGCAATGCCAGGCACAGCTACAGGTTGGGCGGGGAGGAGATTGAGAGCAGCCCTGTGGAGAAGGACTTGGGGGTGTGGGTTGATGAAAAAATGAACATGAGCCGGCAGTGTGCGCTTGCAGCCCAGAAAGCCAACCGTATCCTGGGCTGCATCAAAAGGAGCGTGACCAGCAGGTCGAGGGAGGTGCTCCTGCCCCTTTACTCTGCTCTCGTGAGACCTCACTTGGAGTACTGTGTGCAGTTTTGGCATCCTCAACATCAAAAGGACATGGAACTGTTGGAACAAGTGCAGAGGAGGGCCACGAGGATGATCAGGGGACTGGAGCACCTCCCGTATGAAGATAGGCTGAAAAAGTTGTGTCTGTTCAGGCTGGAGAAGAGAAGGCTGCGTGGAGACCTCATAGCAGCCTTCCAATACCTGAAGGGGGCCTATAGGGATGCTGGGGAGGGACTCTTCATTAGGGATTGTGGTGATAGGACAAGGGGTAACAGGTTCAGACTTAAACAGGGGAAGTTTAGATTGGATATGAGGAAGAAATTCTTTACTGTGAGGGTGGTGAGGCACTGGAATGGGTTGCCCAGGGCAGTTGTGAATGCTTCATCGCTGGCGGTGTTCAAGGCCAGGCTGGACAGAGCTTTGGGTGGCATGGTTTAGTGTGAGGTGTCCCTGCCCATGGCAGGGGGGTTGGAACTAGATGGTCTTAAAGTCCATTCCAACCCTAACTATTCTATGATTCTATGACTTTAGTGGTGGGTTTCAAGTATCGCAGTTCCTTAAACTCTTACTGAAGTAAACTGGAAAACATATGGGTATTTCTGAAGGCCATACTTGTTCCTGTAAACAGAAAAAAAACTATTTACATACAGAAATCACTTATTGCAAGTTTTAAGGTTTCTTCTTTATAAAAGTCTACAAATACCTTCTTTTATTATGCCATTCCTAAGGGCAATTTTGTTAAACATTTTTCTCATCCTCTAGCCATAAGGACAGTTGGTGCTACTTGTAGTCAGGTGTGGCTGGATGACAGAAAGGTGCCACCTCCAGACTGTAGCTTGTCAGTAAACAAAGCTTCAGTTCCTTGTATTATCATAATTTACCATTTATCTCTCATAATATTTCCCTGGTCTAGTTACAGTTATTTTTCCTTATCCTTCTGAATAACATTGTCATTTCCTCCATAAATTTCTTAATCTCATGACTTAACGCTGAACTTGGTTTACAATTTGAATTAATGTCCAGTAATTTTATGTCCTGGGTGCAGCAGTAGCAGTCATTTTTTCTCCTTCTTAGTAGCTGGAGCACTGCTGTGTTTTTGACTTTCAGCCTGGGAACAGTGCTGATAACACTGATGTTTTTAGTTGCTGCTCAGTAATGTTCAGTCTGACCAAGGACTTTCTGAGTCTCATGCTTTGCCAGGGAGGAGGGGAAACCAAAAGGAAGCAGAGATAAGACACCTGACTCAAACTAACCAAAGAGGTATTCCGTACCACGGCACATCATGCCCACTATATAAACTGAGGCAGTTACCCAGAAGGGTTAGTTCACTGCTTGGGATGGTGCTGGGCATCAGTCAGCGGGTAGTGAGCAATTGTATTCTTTCCCCTTGTTATTTCCCTTATCATTATTATTATTGGTGGTAGCAGTAGTGGTTTGTGTTATACATTATTTACTGGACTGTTCTTATCTCAACCCGTGGGAGTTACATTCTTTCGATTCTCCTCCCCATCCCTCCAGGAGTGGGGGTGAGGAAGGGGGAGAGTGAGAGAGCAGCTGTGTGGTTCTGAATTACAGCAGGGCTTAAACCACAGCAGTTCTTTTTGGCACCCAGTGTGGGGCACAAAGGGTTGAATGATGACAGATCTGACCAGATTATGTCTAATCGCATTTGTGATAAGCATTCATTGTTTCGGGTTAATAGTCACTCACCACAATGCTGATTTATTGGCTCTCAAAGTTGTTGCTCTTAATCTCGGGGTTTCAGCATGTCATACCTTACAGCCAGTATTTGCTGTGTTAGTGTTTATTGGCTGGGGCCTTGCGCTAAGGTTCTTGTTTCATTGTACTTTATGGTAATGACTTGTAATGCACTTGCTACCTCAACCGAGTTATGGAATATGCGAAAAGATTTCACCTGTTAACCAGGGAAGCACATCATCACATGGTTGCTCCAATGCCGGGACAAAGGGGCTGATGGTCGCCAGCTAGAAGGTAGGGAAGCCAAGTATCTGGGATCACTTGCTAGGGAAGGGGGAATTGACAAAGCAGGTGCAATAGAGAAACAGTCCCTCATCCTTTGGAAGCGGCTCTTGGCAGCTGTGAAAGAAAGGTTTCCATACAAGGACGATGTATGAGTCGTTTGGCCAAGTGGATTACTCTAAAGAAAGCCATCCAGTCTCTGAGGGAATCAGCCATTGTAGAGATGATCTATCACATCAAGCCGAATAGCTGGGATGTACCCACAGATCCAGATGAAGTTGAAAGTACACAACCCATGTGGCGGAAATTTACATGGAACACACGATCATCATAAGCTCATTCATTGGCAACAGTAACCTGGACTGACATAGTGCCACCAACAGTGGATGAAATGATTCATAAACTCCAAGAGTTTGAAAACAGTCTCACCCCTTCCATCATTTCAGCTGTGGAAAAACTGTCCCAGGAGTTCAAACAATTGAGGGACGATCTGTCTGATCTATCCAGCTCCTCACGTGTACCAACACAAATCTCAGCTATTAACAAAAGGTGTCCTACTGCTCGAGAGAGAAGATATAGAAGGTATACGCCATGGGCCACCCTCTGGTTTTACCTGCGGGATCAGGAGAAGGCATGACGAAGTGGGATGGAAAACCTACCACAGCTCTGGAGGAATGGGTGCATGAATTGAAGAGAACAAAGGTCAAGGATGATCATCCTATGAAAGCCACGGTTTCAGTCTCCAGTGAGCAGGTTCGCAGATGGAGTGGAAGACCTGATTTTGCTCCAGCTCCTGTGATAAAGAAGAATAATCCCTTTCTACAAGACTTAAGTGTCTAGCATTGTGATGACTATTAGAGGGGCCCTGCCTCCAGCCAGGTGGAGGTAGGGGACAATTTGATTTACTGGACTGTGTGGATCACATGGCCTAGCACGTCAGTCCCACAGAAGTATAAGGCTCTAGTAGATACCGGTGCACAGTGTACCCTGATGCCATCAAGCTCTCAAGGGGTGGAACACATTTATATGTCTGGAGTGACAGGAGGATCCCGAGAGTTGACTGCACTGGTGGCTGAAATCAGCCTGACTGGGAGGAAGTGGCAAAGGTATGCCACTGTGACTGGTCCAGAGGCTCCATGCATCCT
Organism: Amazona ochrocephala; assembly: GCA_039720435.1. NCBI lineage: Eukaryota > Metazoa > Chordata > Aves > Psittaciformes > Psittacidae > Amazona > Amazona ochrocephala. The sequence goes on from CM077878.1 coordinate 28,530,212, forward strand.
TGGCATAGACTATCTCAGGAGAAGGTACTTCAAAGACCCAAAAGGGTACAGTTGGGCTTTTGGTATTGCTGCTTGGGAGACAGAGGAAATTGAGCAGCTGTCCACATTGCCTGGTCTCTCAGAGGATCCTTCTGTTGTGGGGTTGCTAGATGTCGAAGAACAACAAGTGCCAATAGCAACCACAAAGCGCACCGTCAGCAATATCGCACCATCCGAGACTCCCTGACTCCCATCCATAAGCTGATCCATAGACTGGAGAGTCAAAGAGTGACCAGTAGGACCTTCTCCCCCTTTAGTAGCCCCATATGGCCAGTGTGAAAGTCTAACGGAGAGTGGAGACTAATGGTAGACTACTGTGGCCTGAATGAAGTCACACCACCCTTGAGTGCTGCTGTACCGGACATTCTAGAACTTCAGTATGAACTGGAGTCAAAGGCCGACAAGTGGTAAGCCACAACTGATACTGCCAATGAAATTTTCTCAATTCCTCTGGCAGTGGAGTGTAGGCCACTGTTCGCTTTTACTTGGAGGGGCTTCCCATACACTTGGAATCGACTGCCCCAGGGGTGGAAACACAGCCCTACCATCTACCATGGACTGATCCAGACTGCACTGGAACAGAAGCAAGCTCCAGAACACCTGCAATACACTGATCACATTATCATGTGGGGTGATACAGCAGAAGAAGTTTTTGAGAAAGGGATGAAAATAATCCAAATCCTGCTGAAAGACGGTTTTGCCATAAAACGGAGTAAGGTCAAGGGACCTGCGCAGGAGACTCAATTTTGGGGAATAAAATGGCAAGATGGATGTCACCAGATCCCTGCAGATGTGATCAACAAGATAATAGCAATGTCTCCACCAACTAATAAGAAAGAAACACAAGCTTTCTTGGATGCTGTGAGGTTCTGGAGAATGCACATCCCAAATTACAGTTTGATTGTAAGCCCTCTCTATAATGTGACCCAGAAGAAGAATGATTTTAAATGGGACCCTGAGCAACAACAAGCCTTTTAGCAAATTAAACAAGAGATAGTTCATGCTGTAGCACTTGGACCAGTCCGGACTGGGCAGGACGTAAAAAATGTACTGTACACTGCAGCCGGGGAGAATGGTTCTACCTGGAGCCTCTGGCAGAAAGCTCCAGGGCAGATTCAAGGTCAACCCTCAGATTTTGGAGTCAAGGATACAGAGGATCTGAGGCCAGCTGTACCCCAACTGAGAAAGAGATACTGGCAGCCTATGAAGGGGTTTGAGCTGCTTCAGAAGTGATTGGCACTGAAGCACAGCTCCTCCTAGCACCCCGGTTGCCCATGCAGGGATGGATGTTCAGAGGCAGGGTCTCCTTCACACACCATGCAACCGATGCTACATGGAGTAAGTGGGCTGCATTAATTACACAATGAGCTCAAATAGGAAATCACAGTCGTCCAGGAATTCTAGAAGTCATGATGGACTGGCCAGAGGGCAAAGATTTTGAAATGTCACCTGAGGAGGAAGTGATGTGTGCTGAAGAAGCCCCACCATATCATAAACTGTCAGAAAGTGAAAAGCAATATGCCTTATCTACTGATGGGTCCTGCCGTATTGTGGGAAAGCATTGGAGATGGAAGGCATCTGTATGGAGTCCTTGGCATCAAGTTGCAGAAACTGCTGAAGGAGAGGGTGGATCAAGTCAGTTTGCCTAGGTGAAAGCCATCCAGCTGGCCTTGGACATTGCTGAACAAGAAATGTGGCCAGTACTTTATCTCTATACTGACTCATGGATGGTGGCAAATGCCCTGTGGGGGTAGTTGCAGCAATGGAAGCAGAGCAACTGGCAGTGCAGAGGTAAACCCGTCTGGGCTGCTGCACTGTGGCAAGATATCACTGCCCGGATGCAGAACATGGTGGTGAAGGTGCGCCACATAGATGCTCATGTACCCAAGAGTGGGGCCACCGAGGAACACCAGAACAGCCAACAAGTGGATAAAGCTGCTAAGATTGAAGTGGCTCAGATGGACTTAGATTGGCAACATAAGAGTGAATTATTTTTGGCCCGGTGAGCCCATAACACTTCAGGCCAACAGGGCAGAGATGCAACATACAGATGGGCTCATGATCGAGGGGTGGACTTAACAATGGACACTATTGCCCAGGTTATTAATGAGTGTGAAACATATGCTGCAATTAAGCGAGCTAAACAGTTAAAGCCTCTTTGGTATGGAGGATGATGGCTGAAATACAAACATGGGGAGGCCTGGCAGATTGATTATATCACCCTCCCACCAACCCACCAAGGCAAGCGCCATGTGCTTACCATGGTGGAAGCAACCACCGGATGGCTGAAAACATACACTATGCCCCACACCGCTCCCCTATCCTGGACCTTGAAAAACAGATTTTGTGGTGACACGGCACCGCAGGGAGCACTGAGTCAGAAAGTGGGACGCATTTCCGGAACAGCCTTGTAGACATTTGGGCCAAAGAGCATGGCATTGAGTGGGTATATCACATCCCCTACCATGTACCAGCCTCTGGGAAAATCAAACGGTACAATGGGCCATTAAAAACTACACTGAGAGCAGTGGGTGGTGGGACTTTCAAACACTGGGATACACATTTACCAAAAGCCACCTGGTTGGTCAACACCAGAGGATCTGCCAACAGGGCTGGCCCAGCCCAGTCAGAACTTTTACATACTGCAGAAGGGGATAAAGTTCCTGTGGTGCACATAAAGAATTTGCTGGGGAAGACAGTCTGGGTTGTTCCTGCCTCAGGTAAATGCAAACCCACTCGTGGGATTGCTTTTGCTCAGGGACCCGGATATACTTAGTGGGTAATGCGGGCAGACGGGAAAGACCAATGTGTACCTAGAGGGGATTTGATTTTAAGGGAAAACAGACAATGAACTCAATTGTATGCTGTTGCCTGCTATGTAGCACTTTTATTGTCCAACCACTAGATATCTTCGGTCACCAGTGACTGGCCTTGACTTCCCTCCAACCATCATTCTAACAAAGAATGAACTTTGAAGCCCAGAAGGCCAACCGTATCCTGGGCTGCATCAAAAGGAGTGTGACCAGCAGGTCGAGGGAGGTGATCCTGCCCCTCTACTCTGCTCTCGTGAGACCTCACTTGGAGTATTGTGTGCAGTTCTGGTGTCCTCAACATAAAAAGGACATGGAAGTGTTAGAACAAGTCCAGAGGAGGGCCACGAAGATGATCAGGGGACTGGAGCACCTCTCGTATGAAGATAGGCTGAGAAAATTGGGGCTGTTCAGCCTGGAGAAGAGAAGGCTGCGTGGAGACCTCATAGCAGCCTTCCAATACCTGAAGGGGGCCTATAGGGATGCTGGGGAGGGACTCTTCATTAGGGACTGTGGTGAGAGGACAAGGGGTAATGGGTTTAAACTTAAACAGGGGAGGTTTAGATTGGATCTGAGGAAGAAGTTCTATACTGTGAGGGTGGTGGGGCCCTGGAATGGGTTGCCCAGGGAAGTTGTGAATGCTTCATCCCTGGCGGCGTTCAAGGTGGGGTTGGACATAGCCTTGGATGGCATGGTTTAGTGGGAGGTGTCCCTGCCCATGGCGGGGGTGTTGGAACTCGATGATCTTGAGGTCCTTTCCAGCCTTTACTATTCTGTGATTCTGTGATTCTGTGATGAAACCAGACGAGTTCTGTTGTATCATCAGCAGGCAACGATCCAACACTGCACACAGCCTCTCCTGCTCTGAAAGACTGTTACAAGAGATGAAGCCTGACATCATGGACCCGATGGACTCAGCAGCTTTATAGGGATTGGTCCATGCACTAAGAAATGATCTCTCTCTCTGTCTGTCTCTCTGTGTGGATGTATGCATATGAGATGAGTGATGGTATATTGAAAACGTGGGATATGAGCATGACATGAATGGTATGGAATAAGGGGTGGATACTGTTATGGATTCAGCAGTAGCAGCCATTTTTCTCCATCTTGGTGGCTGGTGCAGTGCTGTGCTTTTGACTTTCAGCCTGGGAACAACGCTGATATCACCGATGCTTTTAGTTGCTGCTCAGTAATGTTTAGTCTGACCAAAGAACTTTCTGAGTCTCATGCTGTACCAGGGAGCAGGGGAAGCCGGGAGGAAGCAGAGACAGGACACCTGACCCAAACTAACCAAGGAGGTATTTCGTACCACAGCACGTCATGCGTACTATATAAACTGGGGGCAGTTACCCGGAAGGGTTAGATCACTGCTGGGGTCAGGCTGAGTATCAGTCAGCGGGTAGTGAGCAGTTACATTCTTTTCCCTTGTTCCTTCTCTTATCATTATTATTTGTGGTAGCAGTAGTGGTTTTATGTTATACCTTATTTACTGGCCTGCTCTTATTCAACCCATGGGAGTTACATTCTTTCGATTCTCCTCACCATCCCCCCAGGGCTGCATGGCTGAGTTGCCGACTGGGCTTAAACCATGACATTTTAGTATCCTAATAAGCTAGGAAATCATGTGTGTCTGTCCCCTTAGAGACCAGAAATATCATTAAGGTATGCAATTAGACCCTACAAGATTATGTATGTAAATTAGGTTCAACCATGTTGGGAGGGAATTTTTCAGGCTTCAGAACAACAATATTCTGGTGACTTGTGTTAAAGTCGGAGCAATATAGTTTCTGTGGGAAAACTGAAGATTTTGAGAATTTGAATGGGTATAAATGGGAGTATTTCCAGGTGGAGTATATTTGAATGAATATTTTATGGCAAGTAGGATATATCACTACTTATGTACTATGAAGTAAAACACAAGGTACAGCAGAAGTACGTTCAGACTGGGAAAAATTATAAATTACTGACTAGCTAAATGGCTCAGGCTGTGTGTAAAGAATATAGCTTGAAACTGAACAGGAAAGACTGTAGCAATTTATATATTGCTCATACTATTTGGTGATTTAGGTATTACATTACAGGAGAGCATCCATAAAGCAGATAAAAAGTTCTAATTACAATACTTTATTGATGAAAAATAACAGGTATTAAGATGACCAACAGGCAAAACAACCAAGTTGCTTTGGGGACTTTTTTCAAAACGTGGGATTAATGAAAGCCATATGCTACCTCTTATCTCTTTCAAAAGGGAGCAACTAGCTGAAGCTAACACAAGAGACTGTTCCTCTCACCAAAGAACTTAAAAATAGTTCCCAAGATATTTGCCAGTGAGAAGCCTAACAGAAACAGGTAGAGCTCCTCCGATTTCTAAAAGTGCTGCATCTTGCAGGCACCCAAAATTTTTGCTGGTGCACATAACATTTTTTTAAAGTGTCGACTTTGGTGAACTAAAAGTACTTCACATTCTCCTGAATTAATTTTAAACACTAAAAAGATTATAAGACTGAAAGAAAACTTATAAACCAGAAGATTAAACTTCTCAAATGTGATTATAAATATTTTTGCATTTTTTTCTCTTCATCTGTTTCTTTTCTTGCAATCATAACCCATAGCTACTAACCTCAACTGTAATCTTGAGTAATATTTGCATCATTACTTTTAGATAACCTATACAGTGTGGCTTGTACTATTAGACATAATGAGTGTAAAAAGCATAATCAGATTTTGTAAGATAATTAACTTGAAATGTTTTTGCACTGTAAGAAGAGAAAAAGTAATAAGTTGCTGACAAATAGTTATTTTATTTTTACTATGGATGATTATTTGGTTTATTTTCCGTGTTCTGCTTTTAGTCATGACCTTTTTTAATCTACTCAATTAGTCAAGTTGAAACAATTTTAGTTTACCTGGTATTGAAAAGTTACATTCTTATTGGTGGTTTGCTTTTCCCTAGGAAAACACTAAATCACCTATGAACATGCAGATAATCAGCCTGCTTGTCTGAAATATTTAATAACTGCTAGAAAAAGAATGCTACTGCATGAAATTGGAGAGCTGTTTGCCTGACTACTTTTTGTTTTTGAGAAAAGTTACACTGCAAAGTGTCTTGGCATATTTCAAACAGGATATTTATCTTCTGAAAATAACTATTGATTTTTAGTGTGTAACTTGAGACTAACTAAATAAGTCTGAGTTTCTGAGCCAAGTCCTCTTAGGTTAATGGGAAAAAAGGATGTTTCATTGACTAAGCTGCTAAGTGCGGCTTTGGAAAATGTAGTATTTTCTTTGTTCCAGTAATCATTGCTTTCATGACCTTGGAAATTCAGGACTCGAATTATAAAGCAATGCAGTCACTTAAGGATGCAGTTAGGAGCTAGGAATGTTATTTTTTTTATTTTTTGTAACACTGAAGAGTAATTAAGGTGGTGTATAACTGTTGGTTGGAATTCATCTCAATGATGTAACTCACCTACAGAAGTATCTATATCAGTAAAGCAGACAGTACCTGGTCAAAAGCTTTGGCAATAGAACTTTCAATTCTACTGTGTTAAATTGGCATGGTGGTCTCTGGCTCACCTTTGTCTAATTCTTACTCTTCCAAATTATTCTCAAATCCTGTTTGGGAATACAAGGGAGTAGAGAATCATTCTCCTGAAGTAATCTGGAAGCAAAAATCCTGTTTGGAGGCAAAAAGAATAAGGCAGCAGAGAACATGCCCTAATATCCTCTGGCCCTGATGCTAGGGAAGGAGGGAGTGAGGGAGGGAAGCAAGGAGGAAAGGAAGGAGGAAGGGAAGGAAGGAGAGAAGAAAGGAGGGAGGGAGGGAGGGAAGGAGGGAAGGAGGGAAGGAGGGAAAGAGGGAAGGAGGGAAAGAAGGATAGAAAAAAAGAAAGAGGAGGGAACTTCTTGGTTAGAGAGCAAATACTTTTCAGAATAAGTAATTTTAAATTAAAATTATATAGAATCATAGAATAGTTAGGGTTGGAAAGGACCTTAAGTTCATCTAGTTTCAACCCCCCTGCCATGGGAAGGGACACCTCCCACTAAACCATGCCATCAAAGGCTCTGTCCAACCCCGCCTTGAACGCCACCAGGGATGAAGCATTCACAGCTTCCCTGGGCAACCCATTCCAGTGCCTCACCACCCTCACAGTAAAGAATTTCTTCCTCATATCCAATCTAAACTTCCCCTGTTTAAGTTTGAACCCATTATCCCTTGTCACCTCACTACAGTCCCTCATGAAGAGTCCCTCCCCAACATCCCTATAGGCCCCCTTCAGGTATTGGAAGGCTGCTATGAGGTCTCCACGCAGCCTTCTCTTCTCCAGGCTGAACAGCCCCAATTTTCTCAGCCTATCTTCATACAGGAGGTGCTCCAGTCCCCTGATCGTCCTCGTGGCCCTCCTCTGCACTTGTTCCAACAGTTCCATGTCCTTTTGATGTTGAGGACACCAGAACTGCACACAGTTCTCCAAGTGAGGTCCCATGAGAGCAGAGTAAAGGGGCAGGATCACCTCCTTCGACCTGCTGGTCATGCTCCTTTTGATGCAGCCCAGAAGAGAATTTTCACATTTACACTGAGTCTTTCTTTCTTGCTGCTCTGCCATGAAAATCCCTTCCTGTGGTAGGTAGAAATTGTTTGACTCATTACCAGTTCAAACTAGGGATATTTCTTGAAAGCATCTAGCTGAAGGATAATGTTAGTTCAATTATTATATTGGAATACATTTTGATTGCAAACTGCAAAGTAACCAGTCTCATACCAATTTCCGATGGCAACTGTGTTGTTGCCAGTAAACCTTGAAAAAGACTTCAAAATTTAAAAGTCAATAACAGCAAGAAAGCTTTTGTGAGATGAGATGTTTCTCAAAGTGTCTCAATGGCTGTTTTATTCTACATAACGTAGCAATTTTCACTCCATCTTATACTTCCACTGAAATCTATATTTATTCTGTATAGAATTCATATGCTACAGTAATACACTCTGGAACAACATTTTGTTTTGTACTCTATTTTGCTTTATTATCTTTTCTAAGGAAAAAAAAGTGTTGTTTTCAAAACTTTATTACGAGGAAAAGAATCTTGAAATGATATTTTTGTGCCAGTAGAGAAAAACATGAGCTTTAAAAAATGGATTTATTTTGCAAAATAGAGGAGCGAGTGCTTTCTAAATCTCGTTCCACTTCATTGGCCTTCGATAATTTATTTTTTGATCTTACTTATGCTTCTTAAAAGTCACTTTTAAAGATATTCTAATAGATGCTCCATGGGCCCTTCTGCAATTTAGTGTAGTGCTTAACAAAAAGTCACTACATAAAGTGTGTTTTATACATAACTAGATAATTTACTTAAGTAATTTTACTTAGGTAATTTTAATTCAGTAACAATGAAATACTGCATGTACCTTACACACCTGACTACTCTGAAGTAACACATCATGGTTATTCCCTTTTAACCCATTCAGAATATGATATCCTTTACTGAAATAGTAATTGAAGAGTTTAGAAAACATGTGATACAAAAATTCTGTGTGTATTGGCTGACATTTAAAACTTGAAAGAATTTCAGTTGCTATAACCAGATAATAATGGGAACTGCTAGTGGAGATTTCTACCCTGTGCAGCTGGAAGTATTCGCATTGATGTTTGACAGCTTAGTAGATTAGGCATTGGCTGGAGACTAGCAAGCATTTTCTTTCAGTATTTTCCTTTCAGTATTTTCCTTTCAGTATTTTCTTTCAGTATAATTTTCTTTTCAGCATCTTTCACAGTCTTTCAGTATGACCTTTGGAAGAATATTTTTCCCTTTCTGTGCCTTAGTTTCCACTCTTGTCTTGTGTATTAAGCTAGTCAGTTTTGGGGTTTAGAATTGTCTCTTGCTATGCATTTCTGCAGTACCTTGGGGACCTTGATATACTCCCACAACACGGGCAATAGTCATAGATAATAGCATTAAGAAGTTCTGAAAGAAAGTTTGGAAATATTTATGAATGCCGTCTTGTGATCTGTGGTTTCATATTCAGCAGCAAAGAATTATATAATCACTCATTCCTATTTTCATGCACTCTGTACCACCCCATGCCCCTTGCCTGCACACCTATTTGTATAGTCATGTTATGAACCAGATTAAAAACTGCCAGTTAGTGAGTTCGGAGGCTTTATCCTAACACTAAACTGTACACATTTGTTAGGAACATTGGCAGTGGGATTGAGTGCACCCTCAGGAAGTTTGCAGATGGAACTGAAACATGCAATCCAGAAGGAGCTTGACAGGCTACAAGGGTGGGCCCATATGAACCTCTTGAAGTTCAACAGTGCCAAGTGCAAGGTCCTGCACTTGGGTGGGGCTATCCCAAAGCAGGGATATAGGCTGGGCAATGAGTGGATTTAGAGCAGTCATGAGGAGTACTTGGGGGTACTGGTGGATGAAAAACTGAATTTGAGCTGGCAATGTGTGTTAGCAGCCCAGAAAGCCAACCATATCCTTGGCAGCATCAACAGAAGTGTGACCAGCTGTTCAAGGGAGGGGATTCTTCCCCTCTACTCCACTCTCATGAGGCCTCACTCTGATTATTGCATGCAACTCTGGGGTCCCCAATAGAAGAAGGAAATAGACATATCAAAGTGAGTTGAGGAGAGAAACAAAAATGATCAGAGTGATGGAGCAATCTCCTATGAAGAGAGGCTGGGAGACTTGAGCCTGTTCAGCCTGGAGAAGAGAAGGCTCCGGTGACACCTTAGAGCAGCCTTCCAGTACTTAAAGGGGCCTAAAAGAAAGTTTGGGAAGGACTCATTTTTAGGAAGTACAGTGATAGAATGAGATGTAACAGTTTTCAACATAACAGTGGTAGTTTTAGAATCATAGAATCATAGAATAGTTAGGGTTGGAAAGGACCTCAAGATCATCCAGTTCCAACCCCCCTGCCATGGGCAGGGACACCTCACTCTAAGCCATGTGACGCAAGGCTCTGTCTAACCCCACCTTGAACACCGCCGGGGATGGAGCACTCACAACTGTCCTCGGCAACCCATTCCAGTGCCTGACCACCCTTACAGTAAAGAAACTTCCTCCTTATATCCAATCTAAACATCCCCTGTTTAAGTTTGATCCCGTTACCCCTTGTCCTATCACTACAGTCCCCCATGAAGAGTCCCTCCCCAGCATCCCTATAGGCCCCCTTCAGATACTGGAAGGCTGCTATGAGGTCTCCACGCAGCCTTCTTTTCTCCAGGCTGAACAGACACAACTTTCTCATCCTATCTTCCTATGGGAGTTGCTCCAGTCCCCTGATCATCCTCATGGCCCCCCTCTGGACTTGTTCCAACAGTTCCATGTCCTTTTGATGTTGAGGACACCAGAACTGCACACAATACTCCAAGTGAGGTCTCACAAGAGCAGAGTAGAGGGGCAGGATCACCTCCTTCGACCTGCTGGTCACACTGTTTTTGATACAGGCCAGGATACGGTTTGCTTTCTGTGCTGCGAGCTCACACTGACACCAGCTCATGTTCACTTTCTCATCAATACTTAGATGAGGTATTAAAAAGAAATGCTTTACTGTGAGGATAATGAGGCACTGGAACAGGTTGCCCAGAGAAGTTGTGGCTGCCCCATCTCTGGAAGTCTTCAATGTCAGGCTGGACAGTGCTTTGAGCCACCTGGTCTAGTAGAAAGTATCCCTGTCCATGGTAGGGCATAAGCAGGTAAACAGGTGATCTTTAAGGTCATTTTCAACCTAAACTGTTCTATAATTCTATGATTCTATGAAATGTTTAATAAGAAAAACAGAGAGGTAGTCCAACACTACGAAAGAGGAGATTGAAAGGAAAGAAATGGAGATTATTTAGAAACATTCACAGAACTGCAGGCTCAGATGCAGCAGGTAGAATACAGAGGGTGAAAAAATGACCCAAAAAAGCACTTTCTTGATGTGAGACAAGCCAGCATGCAGTATGCACGGGATGCGCTGTGGTCAACAGGTCATCATTTCAAAGATATCACCAGCCTCATCTGGCATGTCTGTTAGTTGCTATTTGTATGGTGTCCTGGGTTCAGCAGAAGCAGTCATTTTTCTCCTTCTTGGTAGCTGGTGCAGCACTGTGTTTTTGACTTTCGGCCTGGGAACAGTGCTGATAACACCAGTGTTTTCAGTAACTGCTTAGAACATTTAGGCTGGCCAAGGACTTTGTGAGTCTCATGCTCTGCCAGGGAGGAGGGAAAGCAGGGAGGAAGGAGAGGCAGGACACCTGACCAAAATGGACCAAAGAGATTATTCCATACCACAGCACATCATGTCCAGGATGTAGAAACGGAGGGCAGAGACCTGGAAGGGTGGGGGTGCACTGGTGGGGGCGCACGGCGTGGTCGGGCTTGATATTGGATGGTGAGCAATTGTATTCTTTTCCCATATATTTTCTCTTGTCATTATTATTATTGGTGGTAGCAGTAGTGATTTGTGTTATACCTTAGTTACTAAACTGTTCTTATCTCAACCTATGGGAGTTGCATTCTTTTGATTCTCCTCCTCATCCCCCCAGGACTGGGGGAAGAAAGAGTGGGGAGTGAGTGAGAGAGCGACTGTGTGAGTTTATAGAAGCTTAAAGCACGACATATGGACATCAAAGCAATGAGCCTGATTTCTTTTCACCTCCTTCAAACTCCAAAAAACCCCAGGTCAGAGACCTTCATCTGATATAAACTAGAGCTGGATCTCAAACCATCATCAGAAAATTAAGTCAGGCAATTGTACCACTGTGGTACCATGATTCTTAAATATGCATTTAATGTTTCTGCTTATTTGATTTATTGAAATAAAACAGTTATCAGGCTTGAATGCATATCCAAAGCCCACAATATGCAAGGGTTTTCTTCCTATCACAATAATAAATTTAATGCACTACATATTACAGAACAATCTTAACATAAAGTACAAATGTCAGCTCTACTACTGCAAATAGTATTTTGCTCTCCTAAAATGACCACATTTGCTTTTGTTATAGAATCATAGTATCATAGAATAGTTGGGGTTGGAAAGGACTTTAAGATCATCGAGTTCCAACCCCCCTGCCATGGGCAGGGACACCTCCCACTAAACCTTGTAACCCAAGGGTCTGTCTAACCCCGCGTTGAGCACCACCAGCGAAGGAGCATTCACAGCTTCCCTGGGCAACCCATTCCGGTGCCTCACCACCCTTACAGTAAAGAATTTCTTCCTCATACCCAATCTAAACTTCCCCTTTTTAAGTTTTAACCCATTGCCCCTTGTCCTCTCACTACAGTCCCTCATGAAGAGTCCCTCCCCAGCATCCCTATAGGCCCCCTTCAGATATTGGAAGGCTGCTATTTTATTAATTATATTTAGTAAATATCTGGATCTGAGAAGACACTCCAGAATTCACTTTTGCACTATGTGTGGCACTGTGAATGTCAAATTCATTACACTGGGCATTAATGGTTGTCATGTGTTGCAATTTTGTCATTAACTGCTACTTAATGAAGCGTTTATGTACATGCTTCGTGTAAGACTTTTTAAAGGCTATTTTCCTATATGAAGGCATTTCTAATGTTAATTTCTTAAAAAAAAAAAATAGATTTTTCAGAGCAATTTGGCTTTAGTTCATCTAAAATTTTGTTGTAGAAGGCAAATTAAAATGCATCATGAAGTCATATATAGAAAATTTCCTTAAAGAAGCATGCCTATTTTGAAGCTAACACGGAAATGTCTTCATATACAATTGAAATACATTTTCCCTCTGACTCATGTGGAGTATCTGCTTAACAGTCTGTAGAAGCAATGTGCAGAATTTTAGAATAAGAAGTAATGAAAAATTTTGTTATCTGAGTTGCCAGGAATATTTGAAGTAAGATGATTTTCGTCTCAAAGATGAACCGTTATCATAACTGGAAAAAAATCAAGAAATTCACCTTTAGGTTCTTACAGATTATCCATTCTTAATTACTTTTATTTTACCTTCGTCTTCTCAGTCACCCCTAAAAATATGCTCACTGTGTATGTCTACATGCAGGTACTGAAAAGATTTTGAAAGCATATTCCAAACAAGCCAGAATTAGATTTATTGTCTTTCTTCTCAAAGACATATTTAATTGTGGAATTAGCTGCAGCAGTCTTATTATATATTATTTTTGTGTATTTATTTATTTTAAGTTATTACTTACTATTTAATGCTTGCTTTTTGTCAGAATTTAACAATGAAAAGAATCCTCTTTCAGCTTTTAGTGCAGTCATTAAAGACAGATTGAGGCAAAAACCTCAAGACAGAAGAGTTACCTGAGGAAAGATAAAGTTAAAAATGAAGGTGAAATTATAACTCTATTTGAGTCAATGGCAAAGTTCTTACCAACTTCAATGGGGCTGGAATTTCATGCAGAGTGTGGAATTAAAGATTTATTTTCCCAAAAAGGAAAATATACCCCACCCCCCAATGTCATTTCACTGTGTAAAGACAGTACCTCTATAGATTAAAGGCAAACTGCTCTTATCCTTCAAATACCTAATGAAAACACATTTCAGTGACAGAAAGGCAATTTCTTCAAATTAGTTCTGTATAACATTATATGCTCTGCATTTAGCAGTATGTGAGTTAAACTGCGGAGAATAGTGGTTGTATTAAAGTACAGGCTAATAAAAATTGGTGCCTTTGCCTCTAACTTCTGACAATGAGGGTTATAAGTCTTTTTAAACATGAGAAGTTTCAGTTTTATAATTTCCACATAAGTTGGTTTATAAAAGACATGCATCATAGCTTTCCTTCCCTGTGTTATGCATAACCTCCAAGGCTCCCCACATCTCAGTGTGAGGACCTGAGCAATAATTTCCTCAGTCTTTCCAGTGACTTGGCAACACTAACCGTCTTTCTTGGGGTGCTATCAAAATTCTTTGATATCTAAGACTTTAGATCACAGGGAGTGACAAAGAAACAGAATTTTTTATGGTGGAGAGAAAAGAGAGAGAAGATTTTTGTAACAACCTTATGAGTATGAAAATTGAAAGTTATGTTTGCACACTGCATTTTCTTTTCCAAGTGCTCAGAAATGGTGCACATCTGATGTAGAGTTCCAGTTAAAAGTAATGAATGCTGAAGTGATGTACAAAGGAACTTTCATGGTTGTTCCATTATAATTTTACAGTTTTGTATGGAAATCTGGAAGAATCTTTACACAGAATTTTGTGGAATGATGCTTCACTTAAATGAAAGGGTAAAAACAGAAAAAAGGAAAAAGTAAAAAAAAAAATTGTCAAAACTAGCAGATATCCTCCTATGCAAATCATGCCAAGTAAACTTAGTAAGGTACCACTAAAAGTCAGATGGTTAATAAAAGGGGGAAAATGAAGCTAAAAATTAAATTAGTTAAAAGAATACTTATTGTAGGTGGAGAACAAGGATAAGTTTAAAGTGCAGATCTTATGGAAATACCAGAAAAAAAATGCAGAAGTCTAAAAACTAGAAAAATCATCTGTAGAAAATGCTACTTATCTGTGTTAGGAGGCAGCTGATGTTTTTAGCAAAGTGTTTGAAGTGTCTTGGGTAATATGGTTTAGTGAGAGGTGTCCTTACCCATGGCAAGGGGGTTGGAACTAGATGACCTTAAGGTCCTTTCCAACATTAACTATTCTATGATTCTATGATTCTATGATTCTAAGTCTTCCAACTCAAGTCTTCTTTGATTTTTCAGCCGGTTTTCCTAAATGTATCACCTGCACTACCCTATGTTCTCCCACTTTGGTATTCCCAGCTTTCAAAAAATTGCAAACTATTACCCTAAGAAAAATAAATATTAAAAAATATATATCTAAGGCCCTGAATGCATCATGCTAAACATATTATTTTTTTCTTTTCCCCAACAGACAGTATTTTCCCATTTAGAGTATTGCCTGACAAAATGTTGTACTTCTGCACCCTTGTAACTGCTTCCAGGAATTACCTTGGTGAGATCAGATTAGGCAGGTAATTACTCAGAACCTTGTGATTAAACAAGAAATAAATTTTATTCTCACAGAATGAATATGAAGTATGCATTTCAGCACACTGAAGGGTATGGTCATATTTCAAAAGAAAAGCAATCTTGTAAGTCTGTTTACTATAACTACCAAAAGAAGCCAAATCTAGGACAGCAGGGGTTTTCCTTCCTAGCCTGTTTTTTGCTTAGTTCCCAAGTGCAGGTTGGGTTCATAACAAGGTTGAGCATGTATTCATAAGATTCATATACACACACAAAACATACATCTGACCACACTGCCTAGAACAGGCAGAAAGAAGCCTCCCACCCAGAATATTCCCAACAACACTTACATAAACATAAATGTTGAGGGCCTCATCCTTCATTTCTTTTAATCTTTGATCAGGATTAAAGGTTATGTACACACACATTCTCTTGATTCACAGGCATATCCACATTCACAGTTTCCTTGAAAAGAAATGCCATTGAAACTCCCTGGAAATCTCAAAACCCAGCTTTAATTTTGTCCAGTATCTATGCCCCGCCCACAGTCTTTTTACCCAGCCACTGGCTCAGACCCTGGATCTTTCCAGGTATGGGTTTCCCACTGCCCACTGTCTAGTCCATCTTGAAGGTTGCTAATGAATCACACATGCGTATGCTTAAAAGAAAGTGTGATTGCATAGAAAATAGAAATAACAGTAAGACAGGACAGACTGCAGTAATTGTAATTGCACAAGGTTTGGCCAGACAAACATGCCGAACCCCTTTGTCCCCTTCCTCTCTAAATCTCCCATACTTGTTCCTCCCTGATTCACTTCAGTCCCTCTCTTTCTTTTTCTTTTTACTTTTCTTTGAATATTACAGCATCTCATTTCAACATCCCATGAAAACTTTTGCATAAGCCTACATGCCCTTTCTAATATCTTGTAATAGGTAGCTGCTTTCCAGTGAAACCTATGACAGTCTTGTTTCCCCTGTCTTATCAGCTGCAAAGTTCAGGCTGAACCTTGCATGTCCTACATGTGAACAGGTTTTTTAATGGGCCAGTCATAAGCAACCTGTGAGGTCTCATCTATACTGTCATCTCTATTATTTCCATTTACTATAGCTTGTGTATCTGGGAGTTTATTTTTCTTTTTCTTGCCTTTTGTTCTTATTTTGTTTGTTTAATTGATATGTGGAATTTATCCTTATCCTTATATCTGCACGTAATACAGAAAGATATCAAAATATATATACATATAGTGCTTAAATAAGAAAAACATCATTTATATAAATGCTTTGGTGTATATATTTAAAAATATTTAATTTAGAATCCGGTATGAATTTAGAGAAAAAAAAAAACAACCAACAGCTGTGAAACACACAGATGAATACATGGGAGATGAGTAATCTTTCCCACTCCACTGGTAGGAGAACACATAGTTCTGATTACTATACACAGGAAAAATCAAGGCACACTAGCAGAGTTTCCTGACTTTCAGGGGTATATTCCTTAATCTATTTTCAAAAATTAAGGTGGTTGCTTTATTCTTCACTTTGATTAACTTTACATTGGCAGAACATGGCTAATGAAGTTTTGTAATTCCAGAATACAGTACAGGGACAAATCTGTAAAAGAAAAAAAAAAAAAGAATGTTCCCAAAATGCCAAACATAAAAGCACAGAAAGGCTTTCATTTCTGCTGAAAGCAGAATATTGTTATACATTTTCCACATAAAATCTATTGATATCATTGATCTTCTATAAATCCTAAGCCAAGAAAATAAAGGCCAAAAGAAAGGAAACCTGCATCTATACTTAAAAAAAAGACATATTTGACAATTCTTTTGTACACAAATTGAACAAGAGTTTAAAATTTGCCATCGCACAACAGATAATAATAAATTTCCAATCTGAAGAAGTATTTACAGAAGGATATACATAGCTTGAAATTATATTTTTTTACTGCAGATAAGCAACAGTATTTTAGTCTAGCATATAGTCAAGAGTGAGCTTTTTATTATAACATTTTTACATGGAGAGAAACCACCTTAGTACTGGATAACACTTTGGCCAATCTAAATTTCCCTTAAAAAATTGTCTATCTGATTCAATTTTCTGCCCACATGAGCTAATCAAAGAACATTTTAAGACACAAGAAAGAAATAAGGAACTCAAAAAGCAGTAAGTAATTTTATTCTCAGGCAACTACAGGAAAATAAGGTAGCAAATTAATTCAGGATATTTTAAATTATCAGTGAAACATATATATGAATATAGTGTTTACTCTGTTCTTCATTTCCTTCCTGATTGTTTCAATGCAAGTTTATTTATTAAAAAAAAAAAAAAAAAAAGACAAAAAAAAACCCAAACCAAAAAAGAATCAGAAACCAGGTTCCTATATTCTTGTCCACTTTTTCTAGAATAAACCTAAGAGGACAAGGATTGCATGACTGAAAAAGGAAACAAGGGAAGGGGTGGGGGAAGAACTTATATATTACAGCTACCAAGGGAAGAAGCATGGTTGGGTTTATCAGATACTAGAGTGTGGCTCTGGGAAGTCTGGATGGTTCTACTCTCAGTTCTGCTGCAAGTCTACTTGGTGACTTTGGATAAGTCACTCTCCTCTGAGTATTTGTTTTCTCCATATGCAGACTGCAGATGCTCTCTCGTGTATCATGTGTTGAGATTCACAGATGGAAGAAGTATCACTGTAATTTTAATAATATTTTTTCACAAAGACCTTATTGTAGCCATGTGCCACTTGGTACCAATAGACTACGTACTGGTTTATAGCTATTTGACATTAGGGCATGGAAACATCAGAAGAAACACATGAAAGAAATAGTTATTGCCAAGATTACAAATAATTTCTACAAAATATTTAGGAGTATTTTCTGTGAAATCTGCTCTGGAAATATTTTCTTCTAAGAGAAGCACCTTAGAACAAGATGTATAACATAGAAATGGGTGAGAAAAAAATCGTTATTATTGAACACTTGTCTCATGCTTAGAAATCACAGACAGATGGGGCAAACATGGCCACCACCTGATGCTGAAAAAACGCAGAATTTCCCAGCCCCTTGGAATGAGTTTCCCATACAGCACAATTGCAGGATTTCCTTCTGCAGTGAACAAAAGAATGAAACAAGACTGAGATTTTTTTTTTTTTTTTTTTTGGTCTATTACCTAAATTCTCCTTCCACACATTATATTCTTATTAAGAAACAGGTCAGGTACACGCACGGTGTCAACAGTTTTTATGCAGTTCATGAATGGAGCAGTCCCAATAGCACATAAAATAGATTCATTGCCTAGAAGTGACCTTAAGAGGTTATATGATTATCCTTCTAGTGCACGGCAGGATCAGTACATGACAGATGTTTGCTGAACCTGTTCTTAAAGACCTCTCATGATGGAGATTTCAAAAGCTCCTATGCACTTCAATGCTCATTTGTTGTAATAAAAATCTCTTTATGCAGAATTTATATGGCAAAAGGATGGGATGTTTAGTCAAAATGGGAATATGAGTTTAATATGTGACGAATAGTTCAAGGTAAGACACAATTTAATTCAACAGTCAGTCTTGTGAGATTTTTACATAAACTTATTGTATATTAACTAAACATATGCAGAACCAGTAACTGGGGAAGAGCCTATTTGTATTTATTCATTCATAATACACCATTTTTCACAAGAACAGAAGCAAAGACAAATTTCAGTAAAAATACTGCTTTTATTATACTAAAACAAAAGACATCCATTTGACATTACACAAGCTGGAAAAGCCCAACATTGAAATAATAAAGGATATAATAAAATAATATAATAATAAGTAAGCATCATGCGTTTTGGTACATTTTAAGTTCATAAAGTCCAAGTCACTCCAGCTTCTAAGACTTTTTAAAGTATGGCAATGTATTTGTTCTAGCAAGAATCAACAGGCTTACATTTGACATAAAATTTTGTGGAGTAGAAATATGAGAAGCATTAAAATTAACATTAAAATTAATTAACATAAAATAAACAAATAGCATAGGAGACAATGAGATGAGGAAAAGGAACATCTTTCATTTTTAACTGCAGATTATGGATAAGATACTAGGCATATTAATCTTTCAAAGTAGTTCCTCAGTTATCTCCAGGAATGATTTATATAATCAAATCCCAATAATCATGCTCTATGATTTAATGCATTTAATTTATCACAAGGAGGACCTTCTCTATCTGCTCACAAGAAAGTTATGAGAGCGAGATGAAACACTGGGATTCACTGCTCCATGTTAGCAGAGCTGTTAACCAGTTCCCACCGTGTTGCTTCCCACTGTGAGATGGGTAACAGCAGACACCTAGACCCAGGGAGCACTGAGCAAGTGAACACAAACAGCTCAGTGATTCAGAACATACACCTGAGAAGTGCAGACTGTAAGTTTGGCCCTAAGACTATTTTTTGAATTGCACTTCACAGGGTTTGCAATGCCAAAGAAACTGGGGGGGCAGGAACCAGAACCTTGAGTTAACATCGGCTCATAAATCCACGGTAGCAGGCTTCTTTTTCTTGCTTTCCTTCTAGCTCCCACAATCTTTTTAAGCCCATGAATTTTTTTATTGCAACCCTGACAGACTGCATAGAGGATCCCCTCAAACTGCCTAGCCTTTTGGCTACAACATTCTCCCAAAGAATAGCTCTCTTCTAAGTAATTGCTCTAGTGGGCACCAGAGAGAATTAAGTATTGCTCTGACTCATGCAGCCCAGTTAGCAAGAGCTATGAGCTCAGATGTCATTATAATTTGTGCATTTTACCAGTTGATATCCAAGCTTTTCGACTTCTTGTGCTTTCTGGGTGTCTCATTCTTTAAGTCCAAATCCCCATCCTGAGGCTAAGATGGTGTTTTGAAGCCTGGGGGACCCAGGGGGCTTTTGCTCAAATACACCTAACTGGTCCCAAGTGATTAAAAGTGAAGCAAAAAGATAGTGGGTTGATGTGCTCTGTAATATGCTGCAGAGTCTGCTGGGTACCCTGTAGAACCCACCTGCCTCACAGTACACTTTTAGGTTAGCCTTTTTCTCCTGTCGTCCTTCAGTCAGTCATAGTCATGTATTCCTCTTGAGGTTTAAGTCTTTCAGCCACGCAGTTTTGCTCGCTCACTCACTTCCCCCTCTTTCTTCCCTCCACTCCTGGAGGGATGGGAAGGAGAATCGAAAGAATGCAACTCCCACAGGTTGAGATAAGAACAGTTTAGTAACTAAGGTATAACACAAATCACTACTGCTACCACCAATAATAATAATGACAAGAGAAAATACAAGGGAAAAGAATACAATTTCTCACCACCCGATATCAAGCCCGAGCAAGCAGTGCACCCCCACCAGTGCACCCCCACCACCCTTCCGGGTCTCTGTTCTCCGTTTCTACATCCTGGACATGATGTGCTGTGGTATGGAATAACCTGTTTGGTCCGTTTTGGTCAGGTGTCCTGTCTCTCCTTCCTCCTGGCTTCCCCTTCTCCCTGGCAGAGCATGAGACTCACAAGGTCCTTGGCCAGCCTAAATGTTCTAAGCAGTTACTGAAAACACTGGTGTTATCAGCACTGTTCCCAGGCCGAAAGTCAAAAACACAGTGCTGCACCAGCTACCAAGAAGGAGAAAAATGACTGCTGCTGCTGAATCCAGGACAATTGCTTCTTCAAGCCACTGATGTTTGTTCTGGTCTGGTACTGTTATATTGATGGAACAGGGAAAAAAGCTTGGTTAATTCTGGGTGGGAGGTAGTGTGCATAGGCAAGTATCAGATACTCAGCTGTTTAGCTGGGACAGAAAATCCAGCCTCTACATGTTGCAATTGCTTGTGCAAGAGATATTAGATTGTTTTTCTTGTGGTTGTATGATCCTTTTATCTTGTTCCTGTTCAACTCTTTCTTTAGTTTTTTGGTTTTGTTTTGTTTTTTTATTTTATTCCTTCCATGATTATTCAGTTAGGCTCTGAGGGGGGTTGCTCATCAATATTTAGAAATCAGTTTGCTTGCTAGAAATTAATTTCTTTCCAGCAACAACACTGAACAAAGTGAAACTGTCACAACTTGAACCTCCTGCACTCTACAATGCTGTTCTGCCATGGTTATTATTGTACCTTGCCTTCCTATAATATATAGCATCTCTCAAAACCCAAGATTTTGGTGATTTCATGTGGTATTAACTGCTATGTATGTAGCAGTTTATATATATATATATTTATAGATGTATGTGCATATATAACTGTGTAAGTTAGCAATATTAAAATGTATGTTTTAGACAATCTGCCAGAATTAGTCTCTAAAAGGACTTCAGAGGGAAAAAAAAGATGTATGTTCTGCTAAAATCAGCATCCTAAAAAAGCCCACAAACAGCATATAAGAAAGCACAGTGACGATTTATATGACCCACACTTCTCATTATGTATAGTTCCTTGAAACTAAAGTAATTACTCTGTTACAGTTAACAATTAAAATGAGCATACAAATATTTAGCAGTTAGTGGATGCTCTTTGGTCACAGCAGTTAATTATTTCTGCAATATATTTACCTGTCAATATTTATAGAACATGGAAAAATTAAAGACATATTTTTACCAGAATTAAAAATAGACAAAATAAAGTGATATTTTGGTCTCCTTCAGCTGCAAATATAACTTTGAGAAATACTATAATCCAGTGTCTAATATTTTACAAAACTACAAAACCACAAAACAATAACATTCCCCTATTCCTATCCATTTATAAACTATATTCATAGTGGGGGGGAAATACTGCTGAATTTTCCACTGAGTCAGCCAACTTATTTTAGATTGAAGTGTTGTTTTTTTTTTTTTCCATTTAACGTGTGGGATAAGGCGCATACTACATACCAAGACAAGAATAAGTTACAAAAGTGTATGTAAGAACAGTGTTCTTTGAATAACTCCTGTTCCTGTTTTTGAAACAGGTCTGATTTTATTTTTCCTACTTACTGAGATTTAAGTTTCAAATACACTGTACTCAGTATTACTTTATCTACTTAGAATTCTCAGTGAGATAGTTTTGTTTGCTTATTTTGTCACTTAGGTAAGTAGTCTCTCAGTTTTCTAGGCTTTCTTTCTAAGGACACTGTAGAGAAAAAGTGACTTTTTTTATTTTATTTCATTCTAACCTCTGTGCTGAAGATGCATCTGATGATACCTGTGATCACAGTGAAGGACACAAGCTTAGATGTCAAATTTTAATATGACTAAAATTGGACAAATTGAATTTTAATTTGTGTGAGCCTTTGAGATGGGGTTTCTTTATGGCTAAGCACAGGAGACAAATGAACAAGCAGAAAGTAAGTAATTTCCTTGAAAATCCCTCCCAGTCATCCCTGTGGATAAGTACGACAATACAACACTACCTAAGTGAGTTCTCGAATGAACAACCTCAGCCACATTTTATGTATTTACTAATGGTTTGCTCTGTAATTATGCTGACTCAGAAAGGGATTTTTTTTAAGAAAATGTATTTCCAGCAATTCCATCCCCCATTTGGCAAAAAGGTGCAGAAAGAGTAATTTCATAAAACGTTGCTTCTTTAAATAACACTGCAAAAATCCCTGTTATACAGTTGCTTATTTTTAAAATCAAAACAAAACCAGCCTTTGACCCATTTAGGAAAAAACCTAAATGAAATGGTAGAAGTTAAGAGTCTACCCATGTGTAGCTCATATTTTCTAATACTGGCAGATACACAGCAGACCAATACAGTACACTAAGCTGTTTTTATGTATTACTGGGCCCTAAATAACGTAACTACTGAGCAAAGAAATTTAAGTTTCAGACTGTGTGGGAAGTACACATGCACAGTGGCAACGTAAAGATGTGACATCGGGAACTTAATGGACACTATTAATTAGGCTACCACATTGTCCACTAAACTAACATGAAATAGAATGTGAAAGCCTGGGGAAAGTGACGTTCAAGTTGCTAAGCCACTCTCCACCATATTTCAAAAATCATGGCAGTCAGGTGAAGTTCCTAACGACTGGAAAAAGGGAAATATGACCCCCATTTTCAAGGGGGAAATGGATGAGCCGGGGAATTACAGACCAGTCAGCCTCACCTCTGTGCCTGGCAAAATCTCGGAGTGGATTCTCCTGGAAGGCATGCTAAGGCACATGAAAACCAACAAGGTGGTTGGGGACAGCCGGCATGACTTCACTAAGGGGAAATCCTGCCTAACCAATCTGGTGACCTTCTGTGAAGGGGCTACGGAACTGATGGATCAAGGGGCAGAGCAGTTGATGTCATCTACCTGGACTTGTGTAAAGCCTTTGACGCTGTCTCCCATGACATCCTTCTCTCTAAGTTGGAGAGACATCAATTTGATAGGTGGACCACTCGGTGGATAAAGAGCTGACTGGATGGCCGCACGCAAAGAGTAGTGCTCAGTGGCTCAATGTCCAGCTGGAGACCAGTAACGAGTGGTGTCCCCCAGGGATCGGTGTTGGGACCGGTCTTGTTCAACATCTTTGTGGGTGACATGGACAGTGGGATTGAGTGCACCCTCAGCAAGTTTGCCGATGACACCAAGCTGTGTGGTTCGGTTGATACATTGGAGGGAAGGAATGCCATCCAGAGGGACCTTGACACACGTGTGAGGTGGGCTGATGCCAACCTGATGAAGTTTAACCATGCCAAGTGCAAGGTCCTACAGCTGGGTTGGAGCAATGTCAGGCACAGCTACAGGTTGGGCGGGGAGGAGATTCAGAGCAGCCCTGCGGAGAAGGACTTGGGGGTGTTGGTCGATGAGAAAATGAACATGAGCTGGCAGTGTGCTCTTGCAGCCCAGAAAGCCAACCGTATCCTCGGTTGCATCAAAAGGAGCGTGAACAGCAGGTCAAGGGAGGTGATCCTGCCCCTCTACTCTGCTCTCGTGAGACCTCACTTGGAGTCTTGTGTGCAGTTCTGGTGTCCTCAACATAAAAAGGACATGGAAGTGTTAGAAGAAGTGCAGAGGAGGGCCACGAGGACGATCAGGGGACTGGAGCACCTCTTGTATGAAGATAGGCTGAGAAAATTGGGGCTGTTCAGCCTGGAGAAGAGAAGGCTGCGTGGAGACCTCATAGCAGCCTTCCAATACCTGAAGGGGGCCTATAGGGATGCTGGGGAGGGACTCTTCATTAGGGACTGTAGTGAGAGGACAAGGGGTAATGGGTTTAAACTTAAACAGGGGAAGTTTAGATTGGATATGAGGAAGAAATTCTTTACTGTAAGGGTGGTGAGGCCCTGGAATGGGTTGCCCAGGGAAGTTGTGAATGCTTCATCCCTGGTGGTGTTCAAGGTGGGGTTGGACATAGCCTTGGATGGCATGGTTTAGTGGGAGGTGTCCCTGCCCCTGGCAGGGGGGTTGGAACTCGATGATCTTGAGGTCCTTTCCAACCCTAACTATTCTATGATTCTATGATTATGTCTGTGCAGCAGAAAGTATAGCTCTGAAAGTACTGTGGCCAAGGATAAGTGCACACTAGAGAAGGTGCACCTCAAAGTATCTGTGGCTGTGGAAAAGTCCATGCCACAGCAGGTGCACCTTGAAGTACCACAGTTTGTGCATGAGGCGTGCTGGAACACCTCAAAGCACGTGGCCATGGTTAAGCCCATGATAGAGCAGGGACACCCCCGGAGGGACTGCATCTGTGGGTAAGACCACACTGGAGCAGGTATATCTCTGAAGGTATTGTGGCTACACTGGGACAGGTTCACCTCAAACTGACCATGTCTATGAATAAGTCTATGCTGCAGAAGGTATACCCCTGAAGGACTGTGGCTCATAGATAAGGCTCTACTTGGAGCAGCTACACCCCTCAGGGACTTCTGTCTGCAGATAAGTCTAACCTGACGTAGGGTCAAGGAAGGGAGTTCAGTGCAATGTTAAACCCAATGGTCTCGTTCAAAGGGACCAGGGGTGGAGATTATAATGGAAGTAACTTTAGACTGTTGTAACCCAGTTTTGAGCTGCATGTTATGGGAATTACTATAACAGGAAGTGTCTGAACCATTGGAGTACAAGCATTACAGGAAGCAGTGCAGCAGTGACCTAACCTGAGCTGGCTTTGGTGCCCAGTAACTCTGCACAATACACCTTTTCTGTCCTGAGTGACCATAATAGATGGAGCCCAAAGTCACGGACTCAATGAACTTAATGGACATGTGTTGACATTTCAAAGTCACTTTAAAGAGGTGGTCTAAAGACTAATGGAATGATATCTGTGTATTATATCGAAGAATGGAAAGGAGGCTGGTGGTTAATGAGGATTTATTTGATAGTGTGGGATTTGAGCATGACATAAATGGCATAGAATAAGGCTGGAGAATATGCTGGTATGGGCTGGGAGAGAGTTAATTTTGTTCATAGTGTGTGGTATGGGTTATGTTTTAGATTTGTGCTGAAAACAATGTATATATTTATATGTTTGTGTTCAAAACAGTGATAATACAGAGGTGTTTTAGTTATCAGTGAGGTGTGCTTACACAGAGTCAAGGCCTTTTCTGTTCCTCACACCATCCCACCGGTGGGTAGACTGGAGGTGCATAAGAAGTTGGGAAGCAACACAGCTGGGAGAGCTGACCCCAGCTGACCTAAGGGATATTCCATACCATATGACATCATAGAATAATAGAATGGTTTGGGTTGGAAGGCACCTTCAAATGTCATCTAGTCCAACCTCCCTTCAATGAGCAGCATACAAATCTCGGGGAAGAAGAAGAAAGGGAGGAACGTTCAGAGTGATGGTGTTTGTCTTCCCAAGTCACCGTTATGTGTGATGGAGCCCTGGAGATGGCTGAACAACTGCCTGATGTTGGGAAGTGGTGAATGAATTCCTTCTTTTGCTTTGCTGGCATGCACAGTTTTTGTTTTACCTGCTAAACTGTATCCCATTCCACAGTTTTTCTCACTTTTACTCTTCCGATTCTCTCCCCATCCCACCAGGGGGAAGTGATCAAGTGGCTGTGTGATGTTTAGCTACCAACAGGGGTTAAACCATGACATAGGGTCAAATTCTGTTTCTATTAGTAGTCTGGCTTAATATTGTTGCAGTTATCTCAATAGCTCTATCTCCAGCATACAAAGCTATATGCTATGAGCTAAGGAACTGTGTAATGCATTAAATAATTGCATCTGACTTTTTTTTTATTCAGCTAATTTGCATTGGGAAATGCCAGTTTTTAGTGGAAGGCATCCATCCCACCATATCCATTAATTCAATGCTTGAAAGGCTCTCTAATTTATAGTCTATTAAAAGTAACTTCAAACAGGAAATAATCACCTCTTATTCATGCTTGTGGTAGAAAGCTTAAATTACAAAGAAAAAAGATTTACATTACAGGTGAGAAAAATTGTCCGATGGTAATAATAGTGAAGCTCTGACGTGACCTATCTGAAAGCATTGTGTGGCTTTTGCAGTCACAGTGTTTAAAATAAATTGGAAAGGCATTGGTCAAGAATGCTCCTGTCTTGGGGTAGGGGGCAGACTGGATGATTCACCAAAAGCCCCATTAGCTCCTCTATGAGTATTTTGTTTTGTAAGAAAAATGGTAAGGAACAAGTTATCCAATTTTAGGTACAATAAGCACAAAGACTATTTTTATACTGGAGGAGAAATAAGCCCCTGGGGAAACAGCCATCCTAGTGCTCACATGGCCACTCAAACATCAACTGCTTAGTACAAGTGAGCACTTGCAATCAGGAGCAACTTATCTTAGATGCGTGTACCAGCTTTTGGACCAGATACCCACTGTGATATGGAGGTATATATAACATTGCCAGAACAGTACATCATGTAGCATAAAGCTTGAAAAGACCAGTGTCAGTGATGTCATTTACCCTTACATCTATTGCTTCATAGTGGTACCTAATGAAAAGGTTTTATTGTGGTTTTGACTTTTCTGGAGTTTCTTAGGTATGACTTCAAATTCATGTGCGCCTATAAAACCAAAGCAAAACAGAAACCATAATAATTTTGGTTCATTTTCCTGTCATTTTAATGAAATGCAGAAAATAACAATGACCACCTAACTCTCAAATTGTTCCCTAGATTTGTCACTGAATTCATGGGCACAAGATAATGAAAAATGAAAGAAAAACGCTAACAGGTGGAATAAAAAATTGAACTGTTAAGTTCATTAACACCTTTGCAATTATATTAGAAAATAAAATGACATTAATTTCTACTTAAAAAAAGCTTTTTTCTCTCCAGCATTTATTCGCTGACTTTAGCCACTTAAAAAAAAAAAAACAAGGAATAGAGTAAAAAAAGAGACAATGAACTCTTTCAGAATAATTCTGCTAATAAGAATTTTTAGTGCAGAAAACCAATCAACCTTACAGGGAAGGATGGGCTAATAAAAACCAAAAAAGAATCAACATGGAATTTGATCATAGTGGGATGGCTGGATAGATTAACTATTATGAAGTGAAATTAAAACATAATAAGTTGTTATAAGCAGGAACTTTCTGCTGAAAAATATATTAAATTTCACTTGCTTTATCCACACATAGATTTTGGTGACCTAACCTCCTGCATTCCTTTTATTGCTAGTATAAAGCTTTGAAGTGTGTCAGCAATTAGGGTCACGAAGAAAGAGAAAAATAATAAAAGCGTGGGTGGACAGATCCTTTCAAGAATGCATTTTCACAGCTCTGAACAGAGAAAGTAATTGCTAGTTGAGCATGGCCTTGTATTTTTAACTTCAAAATGAAACAAAGAAACAGAAAAGGTATTTTACCTTTGATGAACTCCTATTTATTTCCAATTTAGAACTTTTATGAAGTAGCAACAAACCCAAATCCATGATGTGTATGAACATTTTAATTGACAGAACTTCCCAGTACCCTAGCCTTTTCACAAGATCTTTTTTTTTTTT
The DNA here is from genome assembly GCA_039720435.1 of Amazona ochrocephala. Classification (NCBI taxonomy): domain Eukaryota; kingdom Metazoa; phylum Chordata; class Aves; order Psittaciformes; family Psittacidae; genus Amazona; species Amazona ochrocephala. The sequence continues at coordinate 28,557,911 of CM077878.1, forward strand.
TTTTTTGGTTTGTTTGGCTTTTATTTAGTTTTAGAAAACTTATATCACAGTTGGGGTTTTTTTGGTGGTTTGTTGTTGTTGTTGTTTTGACCACAGAAAGGCAGATCTCCACTGATTGGATATGCGTTTCAGCCCTGTTGAAATAATTTTAGATTTTCTGTATGAGAGGAGATTTGCTTTGCAGATTTTGTCTTGCTCAGATCCATCAGCCAGGGAAAACAATCATATCTACTTTAAATCGGCTAGAGCAATTCTGTTAGATATTCAGGATTTGTTTCTCTACCACTGTAGAGGTATTGTGTAGGAACTTCTTCTGAAATAAATCTTAAAGTTCCTGTGACTTTATTGTCACAGGTTGGAGGCCTGACAGTGTAGGCCTTATCACCATAACACAACAATGTGCATCACATAAGCAGGTAATCAAGTGTGAATATTTCTTGAATACAGAAAATTTTGAACATTTCATATACTGGTTTAAGTACTGACTAATGTAATTTGATGAATAAGAAAAAATAAGGAAAAATAGTTCTACCAATTGTGAAAACCAAGGATGTTATAATAATCAAATCCAGCCACAGGAAATCAGGAGAAAAATTAGCTGTACACTAAGGTTTCAAACAGTAGTACTGTTAACAAACAAACACACATGTACTCATGCAAGTGCAATTTCAAAGCAACTGGATATGTTTTACCCATCAAAGAATACAAAGGTAATTCCATCTGAAAAGTCTTCTTTCCTAAATCAATTTGCAATTTAGCATAGATCTGGCTTCATAATAATCAAAGAATGGCACCTTTCTTAAAGAAAAATACAAGTACTAATCTGAGCAGAATATGACAATCATGGTATACCAGCAAGTGGTAATCCCTAGATCACAAGGGGTTTTTTAGTCTATGGCAATTTTTTCCGATTAAAAAACCCAACCGACGAACAATGTAATAGTTTGCTATAGAAACAAATTAAATTTTGTTCTTGAAAACAGTCCGTCATGGCATAGGTAGAGGCTTATAGCTGTGAGGCAGTGGAATTTGTGTTAGTAGCTGTGCCACTCTAGCATCTGTAGGAGAGGAAATAACAAAGCCTGGGGCTTTGTTTTATTTTTCAAAATTCCTATATACTGTTACTCAGCAATAACCCCAGTTTATCCTTTTCCCTTCGCAACCTCACTTTTATCCATATTACTCCTTCATAATTTTTAGCTAATCTCTCCCCTCAGCTTTAATCTTGTGTCCTTTGTCTCTCAGCTAGAAGATGACAGACAAACAGACAATCTAAACTTCAAGAAAATGCTGCTAAAAACACTGCCCAGTAAATCACTGGCTTGCATGACATAACATTTGATAGGAAGCTGGACAAAGCACTCAATCCCACTGTCCATGTCACCCACAAAGATGTTGAACAAGACCGGTCCCAACACCAAGCCCTGGGGGACACCACTCGTTACTGGTCTCCAGCTGGACATTGAGCCATTGAGCAGAGCTCTGTGAGTGCAGCCATCCAGCCAGTTCTTTATCCACTGAGTGGTCCACCTATCAAATTGATGTCTCTCCAACTTAGAGAGAAGGATGTCATGTGAGACAGTGTCAAAGACTTTGCACAAGTCCAGGTAGATGACATCAACTGCTCTACCCCTGTCCCTCAGTTCCGTAGCCTCATCATAGAAGACCACCAGATTGGTCTGGCAGGATTTCCCATTAGTGAAACCATGCCGGCTGTCAGCAAGCACCTTGTTGTTTTTCATGTGCCTCAGCATGTCTTCCAGGAGAATCCATTCCAAGATTTTTCCAGGCACAGAGGTGAGGCTGACTGGTCTGTAGTTCCCGGGCTCATTCATTTTCCCCTTCTTGAAAATGGGGTTATATTACCCTTTTTCCAGTCGTTGGGAACTTCATCTGACTGCCATGATTTTTCAAATATGATGGACAGTGGCTTAGCAACTTCATTTGCCAGCTCCTTCAGGACCCGCGGATGGATTTCATCAGGTCCCATGGACTTGTGTACGTTCAGGTTCCTAAGATCATGCTTCTTTTGATACAGCCCAGCATACCATTGGCTTTCTGGGTGGGCTCATGTTGAACTTCTCATCAACTGGCACCCCAAATCCTTCTTCTCAGGGCTGCTCTGAATCCAGTCTCCTCCTAACCTGCATCTGTGCCCAGGCTTGCCCCCACCCATGTGCAGGACCTTACACTTGGCCTTGTTGAACTTCATGAAGTTTACACAGGCCCATGTGTCAATCATGTCAAGGTCTCTTTGGATGGAATCCCTTTCCTCCAATGAGTCAACTGCACCATTCAGCTTGATGTTTCAGCAAACTTGCTGAGGGTGCACTCAATCTCCCTGGTTTTGGTCTCTGAATATTTTTCTACCTTGATGCGGAATGGACAGTGGTCAACAAAATCTGTAGTGGAGTACTCTGAGAAACCCCTGCAGAAGAGTGTTTCATCTATGAACAGCTTTTCCTTAAAGCCATTTTCAAGGAAACAACAGAGTTACAGCTCTCTAATTTGCATTTATTTATTTTTTTTTTTTTTTTCTGCTGGCAATACTGCATCGCATACAGAAGCTGCCAAGCAGTCCTTGGAGGAGCAAGGGCCCACGGCCCATTTCACAGCACTATAATGTATGAATAATCCTTCATTTACATGGTAATATTTCCATATGGCAAGGCATGTTTTGTCAGTGCCTGTTATTGTAGCAGCACTCCAGGATAATGCTATATACACTTTATTTTTTTTAAACATCTGCTGCATATCAATTTATAACACACTTGTGAGGCTTCTGACACATTTTGAGATCAGTCATTTTAATAGACTTTAAATAGTATTCTCAACATTTGTAAACAGATGATCTCAAAAGTCCCTATCAGGTAATTGCTCAGCTTATACAGTGTTATTTGCCAATATCTACCTTTGAAAATATATATGTATTATGTAAATGTGCTTACCTTATGAGTTAATATTTTTGGATTATAAATACTTGGTAGTGGGTGCTTCTTCATATGCAAATTGCCTAAATTTAACAAAAGGTAGCTGCACTGGTTTCTTAATGCTATCTTGCTGTGCATGCAACACGAGAAGTCTGACTTGAACAATGTTCTTTACCAGTTTGTTTCATTACTTTTTCGTTTTCTTTTGGTTTGTTTTTTTGCTCTATTACTCTGAATGCTTCAGGAAAAAAGGTGCTGTGATTGCTGAAGCATCGTATCCTCCCCTAGGCATAAAGTGGTTGGAGGGCCTCATAGTTCATCAGATGAATACTATAGGAGTTTTGCTGGCAGGTTATAGCAGCACATTGGCTCTTTCGAATGCTTTTGTTCTGCTTTAGTGTCTATCATGAGAATCATTTGTCCTGTGCTTAGTTACAGTGTTTCATGAATTCATTCATTTTAGCTGAAAGGGATGGTTCCTTTGCTTTCCACAAGTCCTGGGTTCAGCAGTAGCAGTCACTGTTTCTCCTTCTTAGTACCTGGTGCAGTGCTGTGGTTTTGACTTTCAGCCTGGGAACAGCTCTGATAACACCAATTTTTTTAGTTGCTGTTCAGTAATGTTTACTCTGACCAAGGACTTTCTGAGTCTCATGCTCCCCCAGGGAGCAGGGCAAGCCGGAAGAGAGTAGAGACAGGATGCCTGACCCAAACTAACCAAAGAGGTATTCCATACCACAGCACATCATGCCCACTATATAAACTGGGGGCAGTTACCTGGAAGGGTTAGATCACTGCTGGGGTCGGGCTGGGTATCGGTTGGTGGGTGGTGAGCAGTTGTATTCTTTTCCCTTGTTATTTCCCTTATCATTATTATTATTGGTGATAGCGGTAGTGGTTTGTGTTATACCTTAGTTACTAGACTGTTCTTATCTCAACCAGTGTGAGTTACATTCTTTTGATTCTCCTCCCCACCCCCCTTTGAGCAGCAGGGAGGAAAGGGGAGAGTGAGAAAGAGGCTGTGTGGCTGACTGAGCTTAAATCACAACACCACAGCACCTGAAATTTCAGACTGATCATTTTCTTTGCTCTGCTACATCTAGCGTACATCCTTCTAAGGGTAATATGTTCTTAGTTAAATTATAATTTGTCTTTGTTTAGTTGCAATGTGCTTCTTGAATAAAATTCAGAAAGCTGTTTCAGGCTAGAACAGTCATCCATGCACCATTCTCTATCTGGCTTTCTATTACCTGTTTGTTTTTATTCTAACTTTTCCTTATGCTTTGTGCTTCTGCACACTCTGCAAACCTTTTATTTTTCTGCACTAGTTACACTTATGCGAAATCTCATCCCTCAACTACTTGTTTGTGTCCCCAATGTGATGAATTGCTTTTCTTCTCTTTTCTTGTCTGCCTGCTCTGACATAGTGATTTTTAAGCTATAATTAACCTAGAGATAGAGCATTTTCCATTACAGTTTTCTCTGTACCTTCACAGGTCTGACTTTGCATACTTCCATCACTGCTTTATAATTTTAAATTTTCTTCTGCACAGATTTTTATGTTTTGCCTGCTTTATCTTCCTGTTTTCTTTGTACTTCACTATGAATTATCTTTGTGTCTATTCCCCTGTGCTTTACATACAGGTAAAATTTTTTCTGTGCTTTATCACTGTCAGGAGTTCAGCAGCAGCAGTCATTTTTTCTCCTTCTTGGTAGCTGGTGCAGCACTGTTTTTGATTTTGGGACTGGGAACAGTGCTGATAGCACCAGTGTTTTCAGTTACTGCTTGGTGATGTTTAGGCTGGCCAAGGACCTTGTGAGTCTCATGCTCTGCCAGGGAGGAGGGGAAGCCAGGAGGAAGGAGAGACAGGACACCTGACCCAGACTAACCAAAGAGATTATTCCATACCACAGCACGTCATATCCAGGATGTAGGGACGGAGAGCAGAGACCCGGAAGGGTGGTGGGGGTGCACGGTGGGGGGTGCACTGCTTGGTCGAGCTGGGTGGTGAGCTATTGTATTCTTTCCTTGTATTTGCCTTATTATTATTATTAGTAGTGGTGGTAGTAGTAATGGTTTGTGTTATACCTTAGTTACTAAACCGTTCTTATCTCAGCCTGTGGGAGTTGCATTCTTTCGATTCTCCTTCCCATTCCTCCAGGAGCGGAGGGAAGAAAGAGGGGGAAGTGAGTGAGAGAGCGGCTGTATGGGTTTCTGAAGGTTAAACCACAACAATCATGTGTCAGAAGCTTTTGTAGAAGCTACTGTGAGAGTTGAACATTCTTATTCAGGATCTCAGTGTTAATTTATGCTGAACTGTTTGCTCTTTTTAACACCAGTCAGTCATTTCTATGGTTTGTATCCAAGAGTGTTTTTTAATTTGGGTTCTTGCTTATTCTTTTAAAAAATCTGTCTGTTGTATACACATCTTTCTGTGGACTGAAAATGCTCACAGTTCTTCTGGGCAGAACCAGATATCTCTCCACATAGGCTGCTGACATGAGAGGCACATTTGGCTGTCAAGGCCAATAGTAGAATTTACCACATTTTTCCCAGATTAGGCAGACAAGACATACAAAGATAAGATGAGTATGTTGCAAAGACTGTGGTTTGTATTCTTTCACTCACCTCAAAAAAATTTCTGTGTCTACGGAGATTCAAAAAATGAGAAAGGCAGGAGAGAGAGCATGCGAAGGTCTCCACAGGACAGAGAAACACACAGACAAACAGATACTTATGAAGCAGTCATCCAAAAAAATACCCCATGCAGCTCCTTCAGTTCATAGGAGTGAAGATGCTAAAGTGTAGGTGAATGGCATTCTGGTATAAAAAGTGTAACAGATAGTTAAGAGAACTCAAATCATCACCTGGCAACTGCATTTTTCACCTTCTTTGGAAGAAAACACCTGTCAGTGCTGTAAGTATAAGGTTTCAGCTGCTTCAGGATAACACTTCAGCTACCAATGACAGGTACCAAGACTGAAAAGACAGTAGTTAAGGACAAATCAAAAATCGCACAAGGCTAACATCTGCTTCAATATCTGATATGAAAGTAAGTCTTCCTGCAGATGCGGCTAGGACTTGAAAGCAGTATAAAGAATAAGTTTCCTTACTTTTTCTTCTATATAGGTGAAAAATGCGTTAATATTTGGACCCAGTTTTATTTGCCCATGCTTCCATTTCTTACCTTTGAACTGAACATTGAAATGTTTGCAGCTGGTACAATATCTTTTTAAAAAGATTGCATCACTTTATCAAGAGCTTAGCTGACTCTTAGCCAGTCAGACAATTCCACAGTCTATAGAAGAAACAGAAAAAGAAAGAGATATATGAACTTCTCAAAGTTTATTTTCCCCCATCAGGATTAAGTGAGAGAGGGAGCAAAAGAGACGGAGACCATTCCTTTTCTTTGTTTTTTCATTATTTTAGTTTGCAGCCACCAAGCTATCTTTAGGGCTTTAATGTTACTCTATCATCTTTGAAGACAAGCGAATAACAGCTGAAGTTGTCCAGTGGAGGTTCATCTCTAAAAGTAGAGCTAGCTGTATGCTATACATAGAAGCAATGGTTGTTGTTTTAAAACATGAAGAACCCTCTGGATCTTTGCTTTTGGAGATGTCAGATGCAAGTCCAGGTGTCAATGAAATTGAAAGCTCACCCTCATTAATAGTTTTTCCAATAGTACAGTGATCTTAAGCAGCATAGATCACATTAAAGGCCTTGCAGATTTGCACTTTGTTCCAGCCACCAGGGACATAATTTTGCTCAGTGAAAAAAGATCTGAGGCAGTATTACTTTCATTTAAGTAATTTGCATTTTCAGATGTTTAGGTAACATATTTGCCCCATGATGTAAGTTTGAATGCTTAAGCAGTACCTTATTACACATGACTAAATTACACAGGGCCCCAAGTGATGTTCAGACATCACTGATTATTACTAAAAATTGCAGAACAAAGATACAGACAAAAAGAAGATGATAGTGAATATTCTACAGGTCCATTTTTCAGAAGGCCCGTAATAGAAAGCCACATTTGCATATAACGTTTCTATATTCTTTTTCAAGCAAGGGTCCAAACAAGAGAGGAAAGAACCACACAGAAACATCACAGTAAGCAAGTGGACTCCTCTAAGAGTCGTCGGTTCTCAAAGTCTCCTCCTCTCCGTAAGGCAGCTTCTCCAAAGAAGTCAAAACAGTTTTCTAGATCTGGAATCTGACAACACTCGGAGTGTCATAGGAGAGCTGACTTTGAAAAAAAGATGAAAACCTAACTTCTTTCCTGTTTTTTTGCTTGCTTTAGAGCAAATAATCATATTATAGTCCCCACCATAGAGATCACTATAAATCTGTTTGTGCTGAATTTTACTAGTCCTACTGTGTTTATGCAACTTGTACTTATTGTTGAACATTCAGACTGTAAATGCAAGTGAAGATTCATGCGCATTATTTATACAAAAAGCTAGATAGCAGTAATAAACATGAGAGCAGCTTTTAGAATGAAAAGGACAAGCTGACCTTGATTTGTTCTTTGTTTTGTGTGGGTTCTAATTTTGTGGAAACAATTTTGTACCTGCAATTTACATTACTTTAAGATATCTGACAAATCATAAGACAAAGATGATTGTCAGTTAAACTGCAGGCAGAAGTACTTGTGGGCAGCAGTGGCAACAGTAGTCCTGAAAGAGGAAATTAAAAAAAAAAAAAAAAAAGTTTTACTCATAAAGTTTTAAAACTCCTAGTGTGTTTCTTGCATTCTGTAGAATATTTTGGAAACCTTAAAGGTATCATTATTTGGGATAGGTTTTCTTTGAAGAGAAAAATTAAATCTTTATTAATGAGTTAAACCACATGTAAATAGGGCCTAATTTTTCAACCTACAGAGGACCAAACCCTGAAATTTTTTCTGTTGCTGGGATTCTGATATCCTTTCAGAAGGATTTTAAAGTATTCTTGGAATTAGAAAGGAAGTTTCCTTTTAAGATACCTAAAGCCCAAAAGAGACAGAATTACAGTGCTAGTCCCTATAGAACTAATAACAGTTACTGATGGCTGGCGATGAGCAGGGTACTGCAGAAACCAATCTGACTCCTGCATGCTTTGATGTCTTCACTCGTGATTTGGATAATATGACACAGGATAGATTTTAGAGAAGGCATACTAAATGAGGGGGGAGTGGTTGTCAACACATGGCTGAACTTCCACTCAAAATGTCGAGAATAAATATGAGAACTGGGTCAACAGGAGCCTTGCCGCGTTCAATAGACAGGTGTTCCCACTTCTGCACCTGGGGTGGAGCAACCCCACACATCAGCGCAACAATTGTTGCTGTGCAACAAGCCATGCATTCTCATCCCAGAAGGCAAACCTCCTACTGAACTGTATTAGAAAAATGGTAGCAAGCATATTGAAAGAAACTCTAATCCTATTATACTCCCATTCAGGAGGGGTGTGGAAAAGCCGGAAGAAGTCCAGTGGAAGGCACTACCTAAGGCATTTAGACGATGATGGGAGGGGTTGAAGGAGCTGGGCTAGCATAACCTCGTGACAAGAAGGACTGAGGGTCCTCCTAGTAGCAGCCTACATTTACTTGAAAGGAATCACAAAGATGATGAAGTGGCAGGTGTAACAGCAAAGACCACCAGCCACACACTGCAGTTCTGACATTCGGGTGAGATTTTCGGAAAAATTGCTTCATCAGGACTGTAGTACTGCACTTTGCCTTAGAAAGTCAGGCATTCCAAGATTCATCTAAAGCAAACCCATAGCTGACTAATGTTCATGGTATTTCTGCTTCAAGACGAAGGCTAGACCGGATGACTTGCAGAGGTCCTTTTCAACAAACATGATGCCCTGGGTTCAGAAGTAGCAGTTATTTTTCTCCTTCTTAGTAGCTGGTGCAGTGCTGTGTTTTTGACTTTCAGCCTGGGAACAACTCTGATAACACCAATATTTTTAGTTATTGCTCAGTAATGTTTACTCTGACCAAGGACATTCTGAATCTTGTGCTCTGCCAGGGAGGAGGGAAAGTCGGGAGGAAGCAGAGACGGGACACTTGGCCCAGACTAGCCAAAGAGGTATTCCATACCACAGCATGTCATGCCCACTATATCGAATCATAGAATCATAGAATAGTAAGGGTTGGAAAGGACCTCAAGATCATCGAGTTCCAACCCCCCCGCCATGGGCAGGGACACCTCCCACTAAACCATGCCATCCAAGGCTATGTCCAACCCCACCTTGAACGCCGCCAGGGATGAAGCATCCACAACCTCCCTGGGCAACCTCCTTTATATTTACTGCCTCAGAGTGGACACATGGTGCAGTCTGTCAGAGAGGGATCATTAACATGGAATACTTGTACTTACTTGTATAAACTGGGGGCAGTTACCTGGAAGGGTTAGATCACTGCTCAGGTCAGGCTGGGTATTGGTCAGTGGGTGGTGAGCGGTTGAATTTTCTTCCCTTGTTATTTCCCTTATCATTATTATTATTGGTGGTAGCAGCAGTGGTTTGTGTTATACCTTATTTACTGGACTGCTCTTATCTCAACCAGTGTGAGTTACGTTCTTTTGATTCCCCTCACCATTCCTCTGGGAGCGGGGGGAGGAAGCAGGGGAGTGAGTGAACAGTTGCATGGTTCTGGGTTTCTGGCTGGGCTTAAACCACGATGCATGATTATGTAAAAATGGAATACTTTCTACTGTGTAAGAAGAGATACACAAAAAGCTCCTTTAATTGCTAATGTTGAGCTCTATGTATTAAAAGATCAAAACAATTTGGAATTATCATTTCAACATGAAAGTCTGAATTAATTGCAATTCATATATATAGTAGAAGTTATGGCTTTTGACACTTGTCCAAAAACCACTTGCCTACTAGATTGTACCTGTGGTCTCAATAAGCACGCTAATGCAACAAGGCATTTCTGACAATCTTCTTCTGAAAACTCTTCAGCAAGGCTTCAAGAATGTATTTTTGTAGTACCATTTTGTGGCTTAGTTTCTTCCAGAGGCTTGATTGTGTGATAAGTGACAGCTTGACAGAGATGCATAGCTACCAGTGATTTTGAAAGCTCCATTTAGTTCTCATTACATAGTGTGCACACCACTTTGGTTCTATTGGACTTTTCAGGAAAGGGCTACAACCATCATTCTTTAACTCTAAATAGAAATGGAAAGCTGTAAATCTCTGTACAGAATGACAGCTTACAAAACGTGTTCATTTCTTCAATTCACTTGGCAAGCACACATTTCAAAGTTGAAAAAGTAAGGTCAGATCCCTGCCACTTTTGATTTTTTTTCATCCTGGAGAGTTAGGCAGAGAGAGGATTTAAATTCTAAACAAGAAGTACTATGGCACACTTGTATAGCTTCATTACCGTAGTTTGTACTGGTAGCCTCAACAAGAAAAAGCTTATTTAGGCTCATATAATTATACACTGAACAAAATAAAGCTCTGTCCTTTCAGTACTAATACAGTATATGAAATGCAAATGCAGCAATAAAAAATCACCACTGCTTCTCTGACCTAGGCCTACTGGTTGTAATTTGAGGTTTTGAAAGGTTATTTCAATTGGAATGAGAAAATTGTTGACATCAGTCAAACATACATTTCATCTAACTTTATTTACTTAAAAAAAAATCGCAAAGTACTATTTCCCCAAATACAGCATGAATAGAGACAAGCAACTCTATAGCTCTGAATTCTCCACATCTGTTTATCAAAATGCTACCTACATGCAAAGCCTCATCTCTTTGCGTCCTTGCTGCTCATTCCTGGATTTCTAGGTCCAGTGCATGCATATCCACAATTTCCAGCTGACAAGCTAAGCCCTTGCTAGCAATTAGAGACATAGTCATATTGCCCTGCATCATAGTTCCTCAGGGAGAGCTCCTTCTTCCCCAGTCCTATCACCAGATGCTTTTATGGCATGAAGAGGCATCATTATTTCTTTTTTCTAAACCTTCAAGGAACTGCTTGGCGTACTTAAGGTTTAATAAGGTCTGTGACTGTCTTTACAGTCAAGATGTAGCAGCTGGTAACCATCAACCCTTTTAGCAGAAAAAAACATTTTAAATGAAATTATTACTATTGCAAATTGTTACTATAGACTGGTGAGCTCTTTTCAGGACATGATATATTGTTACAAGGCATGGTTCATTGAGGCATAGCCGTAACATCAAGATGCATATTTTAATGTCTTTAGAATTTTAAAAAGCCCAGTGGGCCTTCAGTGGGACCTTCTTTGTTAAACATGGACCTGGAAGAACTGCACCTGCTAGGCGGTTATTCTATTCCTTTTCGCAGTCATACCATTTTCTGTTCATATACTATGCCGGCGCTGAGACCATTTGCTTTAGTCTCATGTAATGTCCTCTGATCAGTCAGAATACCTATCACCATTTATTGCTATTATTACTATTGCTTTTTCATTATTACACCTCAGTATTTTTTCTGGTAAAACCTTATTTTGATTTCCTGATGTAAGATATTTTATTGCAAATAACTATTTACTGCATATTTTTGCTTGAAAGCTAACAATTCTGATGACAAAAAATATAAACTGGAGAACCCAAAGTTAGAAACTTTATTTTATAAAACTAGCAAAACAGCCTCAGAAGTACCAGTTCTGTTTTGTATGTGAACTATTCTATTATGTTATTTTGTATGTGAGCTATTCTATTCTGTTAACTAAAAGTAATACAGCAGCAGAGCTTTGCAAATGCCATACATACACACACAAGGATATAAATGAAATTAAGTATAAAATTTTGCTGTATTTCAGAGCCCTTAAGCGATTTTTTTTAGCAGAGCAGAGGAGGGGAAAGCAACATTTTAACATATTATTATTAACTAATAACTAACTCCTAATTTCAGGACCTACTTAGAATAGCCATTGAGTTTGCTTGGGAGTACACAAGAATATTAAAATCTCATCCTTTAATCACATATTGAGGGAATTATTTAAGAAGTGCATCCTCCACCCTCAGATCAGGACCCACATGAGCCACAGCTGACTGAAGATGAAAGGGACCACTGAACCCTACATTAGACCCCTGTCATCTCTCTCTTCTAAAAAGGCTGGAAAACCTCACTTAATTCATTATCCTGATCATCTTAATCAAATTCCTCAAAATCAACTTAGGTTCATGGCCTGAAACAGTTTACATTAATTGGAAATGGGTAAATATTTTGAGGGATTTTGCAATCTCTGTAAATTTAATATTACGCAAAACCTGCTGAAGCATGTCTAGAGACATTAAAGAATACCAGTCCATGGGGAGTTATTTATAGCTCTCTGTAAAACACAAATTCTATACAATCAAATAAAAAATGTCTGTAATTTCTTTGGATTTTGCTTTAGAGATTCACTAGGGGAAAAAATGAAACAGGATCGTCAATCATCGCAAAAGGGAATTTAAGAGAATTTCAATCAAGAAGGGTAAAATGTCTTCATAAATTGATCTTAACAGACCTAAATCAGGCCCTGGAGTGAAAGAAATAGTGAAACATGATATAATTACTTACTTCCCGCACTGTCTGTTCTGAACATAGTTACATTGTTTTAAACCATCTATATCTCCTGGCTGATTATTCATTCTCAAAAATCAGGCTTAGTACATAGTTAGTTGGTTAATTTGGCTTCCACACTCAAACTTGACTGCTATTTGTCAATACATTGCAAAGTTATAGGGTGAGACTAACTTTTAAACCCCATTCCTAATTTCCTGAAAATATTATAAAAATAGAAAGCTGGGTAATATAAATGAAGTCTTCTCCCCCATTATATATTGAAGGAGAAGACAAGAAAGTTCATAGGTGGAGCAAGAGAAAAGGAGGAGGCACAAGTTCTGCTTGCAGAACACCCTCCTGAGCTACAACTGCAAGAACACAAAGCATTTTAAATAAACAGATGCGGAAACATCAAAGTGGAAAACAGAGGTAATATCTTCTACAAAGTTTCTTTGGCAAAATAATTTCATGCTTTTTTTTTTCCCAAGATCTTTCTGACAAATACTTCCAACAACTGTCTCCAGAATTCTCAAAATTGCTGTCCAATATAGTTTTTGAATTTAGAAAAAATATCTTGAATAGCCCATTTAAAACCTAAGGATCAGTCCTGGAGAACTCACAGTTAATTGTTGTCATGCCAGGAGCCTTTAAGACTCTGGGCCTCTGCCTTGCACTTCCAGTGAAGAAATGTAAATGTTTTGTTAGGATTTTTCACAGATTTTCTACAGAACAATGACTGACAGACAACATCACATTAGTGATATTAGTGTGCTTCTGGAATAGCACCCAAGAGAGAAGAGTATATCTGCTCATCATTTTCTTTTATTATTGACCTAGTATAGAAGCAATAGCAAGGCTTACTTTCAAAACACTTTATTTCTAGTTTCCCAAGATTATTAGTCTTTCCCAGTCCATGATTTATAGTCCTTGAAAATAGCTGGCAATAAACCAAATTCCTCAACAGAGTCCTCTAGGATTAAAACCTTCACTTAGAAACAAAAAACAAACAACAAACAAACAAACAAAAAAAAAATCACTAAAAAAAAATCCTCCATCTCTTAATTTCACGAAATATTTGACTCTTTTTCTTTCTAAAAGACACATAGCAAGGCAAATTTGAAATGAAATAAACCTATAGAATTCATAGAACTGCTATTCCTTAGTGAGGCAGTTTGGTAACCCAGACTGAAAGAAATAACTATTAACTAATACTGTGCAACAAAGAAAGAAGAACTAGTAGGAGCTGGGATTGCCTCAGTTTTGATGGATAAACTCTCTATTTTCCAGAAAGAATATCAACCTAGAGCTGAGGATTTTTTCCATGATGGAGTTTTAGCAATTTCTGATGTCCATTCAACTGCATCTTCCTTGAATTTTAATGGTTGACCTTGACGTAATCCTATATAGCCAGAATCTTTTTAATCCTTTAAATTTGTCTACACATGCATTTCTAGTCCCCCAGTATATGCCAGTCTTGTGCCAATACCATGTTTTGGCTTTACCTATTTATGCTGCAGTTCAGGGTGAAAATGCATTATCAAGTATTACTGCCTTCCTCTGGCTCTAAATTCAACCATAGGTTAAGGTAAATAGAGTCCTCAATTTTCATAATCAAGCAGGGCTTTTCTATTGCAGCTAAGGTTGATTCCATTATGATAAAATTAATTGTTATAGTCTAGTTTAATAACCCTGTTTATATCTTGTTTATATCTTGTTTATGTGAAATATTTCAAGAAGTCTACTGCTGATTTACCACAATCTCATTATAACTGTATCAGTTTTGAAAGGGTTTTCCCCAAATATTTGCCTGATGGTAAATGAAAACTTAGTATTACACAGATTTCAAAAGTCTTTCTAAAAGAATAACATGAAAGGATTCAGGATTTTATTTGGTTTTATAATACTTTCTATTCATATATTCAAAAATATTTTATGTTAATAGAAATTGGTGAATGGACATCAATTCAAAACCAACTGTGGCTCTTTTCAGAATACACTTCAAGATGAAAAGTGGCATTAACTTCTGACATACATATATCTTTAAAACTAACATTTTACAATTAGTTTTCAATTTTCCCTTTGTTAAAAAACTGAAACAAGCAAGCAACTGAGAACAAACCAGAAGCATAAATAAGATGATAAAACAAGCGTAAGACTAAAAACGATTTAACCTTCATCCAGTTGTTATCCATCTGCAAACATCAGAAGATCCATTTGGCAGTGGGAGGGATGAAGGTGCCAGAAACTGACTGACTGACCAAAACAATTTGATGATACTCATGTTTCCTTGTCCCATAGTGTAATTTATGGGAGCAGGGAATCACAACAGGAGTGATGACACCTGACAAGCTAAATATGAATGGGATGGGGATAGAAACTTAATTCAGTTCCAGAGCCTTTTCCTGATGCTGAAAGTTTTTGCCCACCCTGTATTATGGACAAACAAACTTTGATATTGTGAATCTCATAATTTAGTTCACAAAGGAAAGCTGGCCTTAGGAAACTATCAAAAATCAAAACAACCAGAAAAAATCCAACCTCTTGCAAGGTCCAGAAGCACTTCCAAACATTCATCTTATCAAGCCCTCTAAACTGAGAGCAGACTACCCTGGGCTTCTCCGCTATAGAACAGAGAAAGCTACATCCAGATAGCAGCTCACTTTTAACCTCTGAATCACCCTTGGCAAAAGCCTCTTCATCTTTCTGTGCCTACTGTGTGAACAAATTACAGGGGCTATGCTCCTTAGGCATCCCACACTGCCTTCACAAGACAAAGAAGCTTGAGTACTTTTACTCAGCCTCTCTCCACCTTTCTTTAATATATGTATGTGAATCATACATATAATTTGGGGGAACTAAAGCACAAAAATATAACACAGAACCATAGCTGTTCTGTGCTACAATCCACAACACTTTAATTTTCATATTACTCTGAGTATACAGCTTTATTGCAGTAAATCTTCCAGCATCGGAAGAGTAAAGCTATTTAGAACTCCTATATTATTATGCAATTCAACAATGTGTCACTTCTGTTAAAAAACAACAAGACTCTTTAGAGCACGTTTGTGTTAATTCAGGTTCTGTAACAATTTCTTTTGTTTCTAAGATTGTTTGCAGTGACATGAATAGTTTCAGATCCCTGTTGGAGCCAGAGACTTACGCTGTAATTAAGGCCTTGTGTATTAGTAACTGGAACACAACACTGAAGTTGAAGCTCAAAGTCCAAAACACTGACTCAAAACCTGTGCTGGGGTTATTCATTGTTTTCTACAGAAACATTCCTGATAACAGCAAGGCTGAATGTTCCTATGTGTTTCTCATAATTTCCCACTGAAATAATTCAAAATTTGTTTTTCCAAACATACCAGTTAACAGCAAGTGTCTCCTACAGGTACTGCCATATAAAACTTTCCAACAGTTGTATCCTTGCATCCCAAACAAAAGTTCATGCTCGGCAACACATACTGGAAGTTATTTGCTTTGTTTGTGCTAGTGAAAATGGGAAGCCGCAACACACTGAAGGAAGATTTGAACTTTCTTTTAATTTATCCTCACATGATATGGGTTCACTTTAATCTATTCCATGGAAACATGCCATGGAATAGAGGGTAAGAGACCTGAAACAGGTTTGTGACTGTCTGTTCCAGAACTAGCCCATGTGAGTGCAGCTGGGGAAAACAAACTGCATCCAGACTACACCCAAATATTCTGCCATTGACTCAATTGGGAAACAAAGCTGTAGAGAGCCCTGTCATTATTCATTTAAAAGAAAACTGGAAATGTTGTTGATATAAACTTTGTTTTGCCAAAATGCTTAAGTGACAGCTTTGTACGATCTTGTCTCATCAAACCATACATAGAAAATTCTACATTGCATAAGCTTTCATAAGTTTCACAAAAAGATGCAAATTCCAAGAAGGATAAAAGATAGTTATGCAAGTACTAGACAGTATTTGAAAGAGTAATGGTGTGAAACTATCAAACTTATACTGAACATTAGCAATGTTTTCTTATTGACAAAACCTTGAGCTTGTTAGTCCATCATAAAATCTAAAGGGATCTTCCAGTTCACCGATATTAATTAATGGGCATTAAAATATTATTTCCCTTTCCAGCCTTGATGAATAAAGCATCCTTTAAAGAATTAATGGCTAAAACCTCTCATGTATTAATTTCTAACCATTCATTCCTGCCTGTGACTTTTTGATGTAGGAAATGCACTGGTAGATATGCAGACTTTGCCCTTTTTTCTCTTTGCCTCCTAAGAAACTGACCCCCTTTCCCAATTTGAAAGTATGCTGTGATGTCTCAGTGAGCCATGTATTTTTTCTGAAGAATGCTGCATTAACATTCTCATCTTTGGGAATACTAACCACCTGAAATGCACTCTATACATTAAAGCACAGCATGCAGATTACTTCCACCTTTGCAGAGGCTACAGGACACATCTTGGAAGACTTTTGTATCAACTAAATGCTTGCCTTGAGTTGAATAAAAGGTGAATTTTAAAAACGTGTGCCTGATGCATAGAAGTTATGTCAACAATAACTAGCAGAAATGCTAATAGGTCAGGCAGCATCTAAGAACCCTGAGATTTATGTTACTTTATTTTTTTTTTTTTTTTTTTTGTATTGTAAATGTTTCTCTTTTGTGAGGAATTTAATTAAAGCATTATTTGGGAAACTAGGGTACAGTTTTTCTTTGTTTCAATTCCTTGCTTGCGATTATGACCGTTCAACCTTTTAAGCGATACAGAACGCATGTTAATGGTAAATTGCTGGAGTGTGATAATTGATTTCTTTATTAATAAAGGAGATTTAATGCTCCATGGAAAGCTTGATCTAACACACCATTAGAGATTTTGCTGTAAGAGTCATCTGCAAAATGCAGTTCTTCACCTTGAAGGGTGCTTATTCCTCTTACTAGGCATAACTGCCTTTGCACAACTGCTTATCATATGTGGGATGTGATATTTTGGAATTGCTGAGTGCTTAACACTGTCATTAACTTCCTGTGGGATTGTGCTCAGCACTTCTAACAGCCAATTCTGTGGGAACTGAATCTGTTCTGCCATTAAACATGTGGATGATTAAAGTGCAAGGAGACCCACAGCAGGCTTATTATGAAGAAAAGCAGGGGGCAGGTCTGTCTTAATTTGAATATGCATTCAATAACCCTTGTGGCAGTTTTCCTGCAGAGCACAAGCAGAGAGCATAGTAGGGGCTTCCAGAGGACAGGTACACAATGATGCTGGAGATTCAAGCGTACAGACAGCGAATCATACGATAGCTGAGGTTGGAAGGGATCACCACAGATCATCTAATCCGACCTCCCTGCTCAAGCAGGATCACCTAAAGCACATTGTTCAGGATTGTGTCCAGGTGGCTGTCAAATACCTCTAGGGAAGGAGACACCAAAAGTTCTCTGGACAAAATATACTGGTGTTCACTCATCATCACAACAAAGAAGTTATTCTGTATATTCAAGTGGAACTTATCATGCTTTAGTTTATGCCTGTTGCCTCCTGTCCTGTCTTCTGGCATCTGAGATGGGCCTGGGCCCATTCTCTTGACACCCTCCCTTCAGACACTTCTCCACATTCAGATCCTCCCCTGAGCCTTCCCTTTTCTCAGCTGAACAGGACCAGCTCCCTTGGCCTTTCCTCATGATAGATGCTTCAGACACTTGATGGTTCCAATATCCCTCTGTGGGACTTGACCCAGGAGCTGCAAGTCTCTCTTGTACTGGAGAGCCCAGAACTGGACACAGAACACCATGTGAGGCCTCACCATGGCTGAATGTAGAAGGAGGATTACCTCCCTTGACCTGCTGACCATGCTCTTCCTAATGTAGCCCAGGATACCATTGGTCTTGTTGGCCACAAAGACCCATTGCTGACTCATGGGCAACTTGCTGTCCACCAGGATCCCCAGGTCCTTCTCCACAAGAGCTGCTTTCCAGCAGGTCAGCCCCTAGCCTATATTGGGGCATGGGGTTATTCTTCCCCAGGTGCAGGACTGTCCATTTGCCTTTGTGGAATTTCAAAAAGTTCTTTTCTGCTCATCTCTCCAGCCTGTCTACATCACAGAATCACAGAATCACAGAATAGTAAGGGCTGGAAAGGACCTCAAGATCATCGAGTTCCAACACCCCCGCCATGGGCAGGGACACCTCCCACTAAACCATGCCATCCAAGGCTATGTCCAACCCCACCTTGAACGCCGCCAGCGATGAAGCATTCACAACTTCCCTGGGCAACCCATTCCAGGGCCCCACCACCCTCACAGTAAAGAATTTCTTCCTCAGATCCAATCTAAACCTCCCCTGTTTAAGTTTAAACCCATTACCCCTTGTCCTCTCACCACAGTCCCTAATGAAGAGTCCCTCCCCAGCATCCCTATAGGCCCCCTTCAGGTATTGGAAGGCTGCTATGAGGTCTCCACGCAGCCTTCTCTTCTCCAGGCTGAACAGCCCCAACTTTCTCAGCCTATCTTCATACGAGAGGTGCTCCAGTCCCCTGATCATTTTCGTGGCTCTCCTCTGGACTTGTTCTAACGCTTCCATGTCCTTTTTATGTTGAGGACACCAGAACTGCACACAAGACTCCAAGTGAGGTCTCACGAGAGCAGAGTAGAGGGGCAGGATCACCTCCCTCGACCTGCTGGTCACACTCCTTTTGATGCAGCCCAGAATACGGTTGGCCTTCTGGGCTGCAAGCGCACACTGCCAGCTCATGTTCATTTTTTCATCAACCCACACCCCCAAGTCCTTCTCCACAGGGCTGCTCTCAATCTCCTCCCCACCCAATCTGTAGCTGTGCCTGGCATTGCTCCGACCCAGGTGGAGGACTTTGCACTTAGCATGGTTGAACTTCATCAGGTTGGCATCAGCCCACCTCACAAGCGTGTCAAGGTCCCTCTGGATGGCATTCCTTCCCTCCAATGTATCAACCGAACCACACAGCTTGGTGTCATCGGCAAACTTGCTGAGGGTGCACTCAATCCCACTGTCCATGTCACCCACAAAGATGTTGAACAAGACCGGTCCCAACACCGATCCCTGGGGGACACCACTCGTTACTGGTCTCCAGCTGGACATTGAGCCACTGAGCACTACTCTTTGCGTGCGGCCATCCAGCCAGTTCTTTATCCACCGAGTGGTCCACCTATCAAATTGATGTCTCTCCAACTTAGAGAGAAGGATGTCATGGGAGACAGTGTCAAAGGCTTTACACAAGTCCAGGTAGATGACATCAACTGCTCTGCCCCTGTCCATCAGTTCCGTAGCCCCTTCACAGAAGGTCACCAGATTGGTCAGGCAGGATTTCCCCTTAGTGAAGCCATGCTGGCTGTCCCCAAGCACCTTGTTGGTTTTCATGTGCCTTAGCATGCCTTCCAGGAGAATCCGCTCCAAGATTTTGCCAGGCACAGAGGTGAGACTGACTGGTCTGTAATTCCCTGGGTCATCCATTTTTCCCTTCTTAAAAATGGGGGTTATATTTCCCTTTTTCCAGTCATCGGGAACTTCACCTGACTGCCATGATTTTTCAAATATGATGGACAGTGGCTTAGCAACTTCATTTGCCAGCTCCTTCAGGACCCGTGGATGGATTTCATCCGGTCCCATGGACTTGTATACATTCAGGTTCCTAAGGTGGTCCCGAACAAGATCCTCCCCCACAGTGGGCCCAGGGTCCCCACCCTCACCGTCCCTGCGTCTGCCTTCCAAGACTTGGGTGGTGTGGACAGAGCATTTGCCCGTAAAGACTGAGGCAAAGAAGTCATTAAGAACCTCAGCCTTCTCCAAATCCAGTGTAGCCAGTTCTCCTGATAGCTTCTGGAGAGGGCCCACGGTGTCCCTAACCTGTCTCTTATCGGCAATGTACCTATAAAATCCCTTCCTGTTATCCTTAACATCCCTAGCCAAGTTTAATTCTAAGTGGGCCTTAGCTTTCCTAACCTGGTCCCTAGCTTCCCGGACAACATCCCTGTATTCTCCCCAGGCCGCCTGGCCTTGCTTCCACCTTTTATAAGCCTCTTTTTTCTTTCGAATTTTGCTCAGCAGCTCCTTATCCATCCAAGGAGGTCTCCTGGCCCTCCTGCTGAACTTCCTTCTAGTTGGGATGCACAGCTCCTGAGCTTGCAGCAGGTGATCCTTGAATATCAACCAACAGTCTTGGGCCCCCCTGCCTTCTAGGGCTGTATCCCATGGAACCTTACTGAGCAGGTTCCTGAAGAGGCCAAAGTCTGCTCTCTTGAAGTCCAGGGCAGTGAGCTTGCTGCACGCTCTTCTCACTGTCCTGACGATCTCAAACTCAACCATCTCATGATCGCTGCAATCAAGGCTGCCCTGGAGCGTTACATTCCCAACCAGCCCTTCCCTGTTGGTGAGCACAATGCCAAGCATGGAACCTCTCCTTGTCGGCTCCTCTATTACTTGCAGAACGAAGTTGTCTTCCACGCAATCAAGGAACCTTCTGGATTGCTTGTGCCGGGCCGTACCATCCCTCCAACAGATATCAGGGTGGTTGAAGTCTCCCATGAGAACAAGGGCCTGCAAGCGTGAGGCTGCTCCTATCTGCCTATGGAGCACTTCGTCCAGCAAGTCCCCTTGGTCAGGCGGTCTGTAACAGATCCCCACAATAATGTCACCCATCACTGTTCTCCCTTTAACCCTGACCCACAAACTCTCTGTCGACTGCTCACCTGTCCCCAGACAGAGTTCCATACTCTCTAGCCTATCCCTAACATAAATAGCAACTCCCCCTCCCCGTCTGCCAGGCCTGTCTTTCCTAAAGAGCCGGTAACCTTCCATTCCAACACACCAGTCATAGGTGCTATCCCACCATGTTTCTGTGATGCCTATGATATCATACCCCTGCAGATGTGCACACATCTCTAATTCCTCTTGTTTGTTCCCCATACTACGGGCATTTGTGTAGAGGCATTTGAGCCGAGATCCATTTGAAGCCGGCTCATTGGCTGGAGCAGCTGGAATATCCCTACATTGCTCCGAACGTTTACTATAGGTGCTACCAACCTACTGGGTGTGTTGGGATGGAATGCCGCCCCCCTCCCCCAACCCATCTAGTTTAAAGCATCCTTGACCAGCCTGGCAAGCCTCCTACCAAATCCACTCTTCCCCTTCTTTGTCAGACCAGCTCCACCAGCCCCCAGTAGACCTGGCCTACTATATTGAGTCCCATGGTCAAGGTACCCAAACCCCTGACTATAGCACCACCCTTCTAACCATTTATTAACCTGCGCAATCCTCCTAGCCTTTTCAAGGTCCTGCCCTGTATCCTGGAGAATTGACGAAAAGACAATCTGAGCTCCAGAGCCCCTAACCACCTCTCCCAGAGCCCTGTAGTCCTTCTTTATAGTCTCCGGGCTACTGCTATCTATATCAGTAGCACCCACATGTATTACCAGGAGTGGGTAATAGTCAGTGGGACCGACTAGAGCAGGCAGCTTCTCGGCCACATCCCTGATCCGAGCCCCTGGTAGGCAACACACCTCCCTTGAGGCTGGGTCAGGCCGGCAGATGGGTGCCTCTGTGCCTTTCAGATTAGAGTCCCCGACATCCTTCTGAATGACAAGATAGCACAGCACTCTGGGGTACCAGCCACTCCTCCCAGTTTTGTATCATCAGCAAACTTTCTGAGGAAGCATTCGATCTCTTCATCCAAGTCTTTGATGAGTAAGTTGAACAATACTGGAGTCCTTGGTAGACACTGCTAGTTACAGGTCTATACTCTGTGGCCCTGACCACAGCACTGAGACCTGCCATTTCAGCCAGTTCTCAATCCACCTCACTTAGTTCCCAGGCTCATTCTTCTTGTTCTTTTTGAAACTGTGCTAACATTTGCTTTCTTCCAGTCCTTGGGTACCTCTCCTGATTGCCAAGACCTTTCAAAGATGATTAGGAGTGGCCTAGCAATGATGTCTGCCATCTCCCTCAGCACTCATGGGTGCACCCCATCTGGTCCCAGGGACTTGTGGATGTCAAGTTTGTCTAAATTGTCTCTAATCCAGTCCCCCTCAACCAAAGGAAAGACTTATTTTCCCAGACCTTCTCCCTGGCCTCCTGTGTCAGGCATTCCTGAGAGTTGGCCTTGGCACTGAGGACTGAAGCAGAGAAGACATTCAGTATCTGTGGCTTCTCTGCATCCTCTGTCACCAGGATCCCCACTCTATTCAGTGGTAGGTTACATTTTGCTTAGTTTTCCTTTTATTATTGATGCATTTCAAGAAGCTCTTCTTGCTGTCCTTGACATCTGTAGGCAGATATAACTCCAAATGGGCCTTGGCTTTCCTTGTCACATTTTTGCATACTCTGACAACCCTTCTTTCATCCCAAGCAGCATATCCCTGCTTCATTCCAGACATGAACTATCCCACCATGTCTCTGTAATTGCAATGATATCAAGGCCCCGTGACTGCACATAGATCTCTAATTCTTCCAGTTTATTTCCCATACTGTGTGCATTGGTATGAAGACACTTCAGAGAGGTATTTGAGTGTGTCAGTTTCCCAGGAGGGGTGCAGGAAGATACCCCTTAATCATGTCCTGTAAAATCATCAGCTGTCAATTACTGGTCAATAAAAGAGTACCTGCCCAGAGAGAGTCATAAGCTCTATACTATCATATTATAGGATGCTATGAAGAATGCGTATCCCATGCATATAAAACATCACACGTTAAGTGAAGTCATTGAAGAGGTACCAAGCACCTATTAAAAAAAAAAAAAAAAATCACAACCACAGCTTCCAGAAGAGGAGACTTTTTTTCACCTGTGCTCCCACACCTGCAGTGCAGGATACCATCTAAGCGTTATTCACAGCACCTTACATTCACTGGACAAAACCAACTGTTTTCTGATTTGCTCTTCATCACATTTTGCTTCTGAAGACTCAGCAATCATACGTACAGCATTACCTTTTACTATATCTTGTCGCAAATGCATTAGAATTTTAAAGAACTCTGTGCATGTGTGTGTCTGAAGAACAAAACTGGAAAAAACACCCTGTCCTTTCAGCTCAGAATAAGCAGTTAGCTCACTTTGGCCAGTACCACAATAAAAAAATATGGCAATAGAAGTACTAGGAAAAAAAGCATCTGTGCCTTCCAAACAAATAATAAAAAAAAAGTGAGCATTTTCAGTTCAGATGCTTTCAGTTGCCAGCAAAGAAACCTGTCTTTTTTAAAGGTCTAATTCCAAGATGACATTAGTGCAAGTCAAGCTTCCATTCTGAAAGACATTACTACTGCTCCAGCTGAGCTCTGTGCACACACCCCAAGGCTGCTTGTTTAAATCACTTCCAGCTAAAAAGAGGTGGCATGAGAGTAAGTTGGGAAGTGAGTGAAAATTGTCTGAGGGCAATTATTAATCCTACTTAAGCAATAGTGTTTCTAGAATATACCAAAGGACTTCCATGAGGGTGCCACAGAGCTACTCCAGAGGCATATGCAGGATGCCAAGATGTTTTTAATACGTGTAACAATATGAAATATTTATTCCCTGCTATGTTACTACTTGTGTGAGAATTATTAAATCTCATTTGAGATTTACTAATGATTCATGTCTAACAGACAAAAAATGTTAAGAACCAAAACTCCAGCTACTGCAATTCAACACATTCTGAATAAATGGAGCCTCAAGTGCCATCTAGTGTAGACCTGGCTTTACAGTTCCAGTATGAGTTCACTCTCCTCAGGTTACTTAATTCCGTAACACGTCTATCAAAGGAGACAGTGAGTTGCTGCTTTCAGTTTTTTAAAGGCACTTAAGAATATAATTAGTATTTCAGAGACCTTATTTAACCTCAAATTAAGATAGAAATTTCAGCAAGATATTATTTTCGGTTTAATTTTAAAATCTGAGAAAGTAAAATTTCTTTAAAACTCACATATTCTGTTGTTCAAGGAGAGGAATTTGTAGCACAGATACATTAATTTGATATGATTAAAAGCCAAAGATTAGTACAAAGCAAAGAAGCCTCATCCCTTGTGACTGTCCTATGCGTTTTGATGTCTAGTATTCAACTAAGTGAAAGCAGCAGCCTCTGCTAGGCAGTGGCACTAATTTGGGTCTCGTCTCTTTAGCCAAAGAGGAACTTGCCTTCTTTAAGATCACTTCATACTTTGTTAAATATGAATGTAATTGTTCCACAAGCTCAAAAAAATAGTAAGGACATCCTAACACACAGTATAATTAAATAAATAAGTAATGAAAACCCAAAACCTAAGTCAATCAAATAATGCCCTTGAAGAAAAGAAGACCTCACATTTAAAGCAATTTTAAAAACGTACATAAAAAAAAAAAAAAAAAAAGTTCTGATTGTACTGTGTCAGAAGTGTGGCCTGTAACTACAGCTCAGATTCAAGTGTTATAAGCACCATTATATGCTACATGGTACTATGTATCATTTTAGAGAAACAGTGGCAGCTTGTTAAACTCCTTTGAGAGAAAATCTATTTGGTATTTGAGTATTTTACTGATGACATCTGATAGTCATAGTCTTGTATCCATTAAAAGTAGCTTGGGCACTTTGAAATCACATTTTATCATTGATACATTGAGGTTTTAATCTTGCTTTCTCTTGTTTTACAAAAGAGTGCAAAACATTGTAAATAGATCCACATATACATTAAAGATATTTTTTCTCTTTATGTGTGCAATCTAAGTTATCAGAAAACTTAGAATTTAATTTCAGCATGTACAGAAATGTTTTTTCTGCAATAAAAAGTATTTTCTATAAAATTTGCTAGGGATAAAAATATTTCTCAATAAATTGATTTTTATTCCAAATTGGAGAAGCAGACAGGGAATGAAAGCAAGTTAATATTACCTATGCAATCTGCATACCAAATTTCAAGGCAGTTTTTTGTCTTCATATTATCTTGCCATATTCATGCATTTCTGCCCTTATAAAATGTCTGACTTTCATCAGACATAAAAGCAAGGGAGAAAGCCTACAAGGCAGAAGCAAATGCCAGGATCTAACATTTCTTCTGAGAACTTTATTCCTGGAGACCTTCAAATTTACACAATGTTTTTTAGCTCCTATTTCATATTACACAGCTCAAACTACACCAACAATTTAAAATTATAGCTTGCCATCTGAAGCGCTTTCTAAAACAAAGTAGAAGGAATACAGAAGAAATGTCAGTTCAATGAGCTGCTAAAGTCATGAAAAGTGCTGTGCTTCAACTCCTTGACGCATCACACAGCATATAGAGATACCAAAGCTCCACCTGATTTCAGGGGGTCGTACTTTGAGATGCAGAAGAACCCAACTTTTTTTCTCTTTCTTTTTTTGACATGATTAGATGTTTTCCTTTCTTGTTCTCTGCTTATATGAAAAAGAAATAAAACTAAAAAAAAAAAAAAAAAAACAAAAAAAAAAACCAACAAGATTCTCTTCAAATTTTCCTCATTGGGAAGTCACTCCTTGCTGATGATGAAATACAAAGCTCTAAATCAACCATCTTTGCAGCCAAAAGCAGATCCTCATTTAAAATCAACAGGCTACTGCTGAAGCTTCTAAAGAGAATTGAGACATATGTACAGGTAGAATAATTACTGTAGTATCTCACGTCTTAATGGTACCAGTGACCTAGGACTGGATTATGAAACCGAACTACAAATTCATGTCACATACTAAGTGAACTAAAGCCTTTTTTTGATACTGATGCTTTTGGCATGGGCAGACAAGCATTCATCTGTAGCCCTGTTATGGTAGTTAGCCCTGTTATGGTAGTTAGTAAGCATACTATTTATTTCAAATGCCAGAGTAGAAAAAAACTATGGCATATGCTCTCTGGTAACTTAAAAAATAGCGATTTTCTGCAGCAACCAGATATACTGCATGCAACCAGGCTGACTTATAACTCTTCAGCTCTCTAAAGCTGTCTTCAATGCTCGCAGTGCAAAGACAGATGCCAAATTAATGATATTAACAAAAATAAAAAACAGTAGCGGGGTAAGATGATTTTTTATTTTATTTACACAGAGGAACAAAACAAGTTAAGATCATGCTACTCCTAGCTTTAGTTTTGCTTCTGCAAAATGTGGTGTTTTCTGGTAAATGTAAAATAAAGCACAGTAAGTTAAAAGTTTTTCTTGTACTTTTTCCTATGGCTTCTTTACAGCAGCTTTCATGTCTGATTTAGAGAGGTAATAATTTGAAATCATCTACTCATTAACACCACTCATTTATGCTGCCCCTGAAGCGCTCTGTGGTTGTGTCACATAAAACTCACGTAGCCCATTCCCCATGGAAGGAGCAGGCATGGCTGCTGTCTGAAGTAGCTCACTCCTCATTTCTTATGCATGGCAAGAAACTTCATTATCACCTTATTTTAGTGAAGTTATACATTTCTGCACTGATCTATTTCAGCAACTGAAGGTGTCAAAATGTGTTTTGGTTATTGGTATACTATGTGGATGGTTAAAATTAATACTAATAACTTTATTATCATCACGACAGTGTGTGTAGTATTTTTAAAATATGCATATATATATATATATGCTCCTCACCAGCTGGAGATTAACGTAATTTTCTGAGCTATATAAGAAGAAAAAGCAAAATACGTTATATTATTCTCTGCAGAATTACGTTCTGTCCGAAAGTAGGCCCAAGAGCTTTGCTGGATTTCCCATTTCTTTAAACCTTGTTATTACAAAGACTGACTAATTGGTCATATCTTCTTGAATTTGCCATATATAGTGTCTTTTATTACAAGACTAGTATGTATTTTTTATGCTCAGGGCACATTACAATATGCTGCTTTTCCTCACACCATCCTTCTTCATTATTACATCTTGTATGCATACTGCAATTCGCTAATATTAATATTCCACCCCAGAATTCTAAACTGATAAAGTAAAATTGTCATTATTGGAACACTTTATGAACCAGAACAAGCTGATGTCCCTATGAAGAGCAAGGTTATTTAAAAAGAAAATCTATAATGGCTAAAGAAAACATTAAACCAAAACAAAAACAACTAAAAAAGTGGAGCACTGATAGCTTCATTTTCAGTATACATAAGTGTATTGGGACTTTTAAAGAGGTGTCATAAAGTGAAAACACATTTGCAGACATTTTAAAATATGTTTTGTATCTAAATCAAGAAGTTTTAATAGATCATTTTGGTAGCTTCAGTTCAAAACTAAATCTAATATATCAGATAGTTCATTAAATATTATGCTTTGAATAATATCCTGAATAAAATGTTTACTGGCCAGGTATGTCAAAAATAGATACACTAGCTGTATTTTTTTTCTAGTTATTGGTTGATGAAAGCCATCCTGTTTACCTTTATTATTTATTCTACAGTTAATGAAGCTTTACTAATTTCATACAGTATTTGCTGCTCAAAATTCCTTGAGAAATACCTGACAAGAAATACTACTTATTTTTTACACAGCTGAACATTTGCTTGGGTAAAGAGAAAATATGGTTTCTCCTTAAAATAACAATTTCAGATGATCTAATGGTGTTTTCCGTAATTTCTTTTTTTTCCCCTCTCAATTTTCAAAGTTACCTTTCATTGCTGTTGGTCTACATCAGTATTTAGAGTAGGAGGTCAGACCTCATGTCACACCCAAAAGATTTCCTGTCAGACTTCAGCAGGAGATGTATATTCACCTACATACCATAAAATATTTAATTTGCGTTAAATTAAATAGTCTAATGGAGGAAGATGGAATCCCTTAAGGATGCTGCAAAATACTGCAGAAAGTTCTTATGGTTTAGGTTGGCAGATCTAAGGTTCCCATTAAAACAGATGCATAGATCTCTGTAATGCAAATTTAAAGGTGTGTATCTATCTAAGCACGCCAGGCTGCAGAAGTAACTCGTCAATGTTATGGGCAGTTATATGTTATTATTTTTCTTACCATTAACAGTATTTAACACATTAATGGTAAGCATCATGTCATATGTTAGTTAGAATAGTATTCGAACTTGTTTTTCTCCTCTTTCCCACATCAGCATCAGGGGCTCATAGTGGGATTTATTTCACTGAATTTGTACCTTGGCCATAAAGCCTTTTCATAGTCAACACAAGGTAAAACAGACCTCCACGTTACAGTACACATGATCTTTTGAAGCTGAGGAATCTTAACTATTTCAG
This sequence comes from Amazona ochrocephala, assembly GCA_039720435.1. NCBI lineage: Eukaryota > Metazoa > Chordata > Aves > Psittaciformes > Psittacidae > Amazona > Amazona ochrocephala. The sequence continues at coordinate 28,586,495 of CM077878.1, forward strand.
AAGGAAGTGTTTCACCCTCTTGAAGCGCTAGGCCACATCCCGGGTTTTTGATGATGATGGTGATTCTCATCACCCTTTGTTGCACAGTACATTTCCAGAATAAGTTAAAATGGAGACAGCTTGACTAAATCTGAGTTATGATCACAAACCCCTAATACAAACTATCCATAAGCCCCAAATCTACAGTAAGATTGTAAAACCTAATGTCTCTTTAATGCCCTTCCCCAGCAAAGTCACCTTCAGCCCAGAGTACCTTTTGCAGGCTGGGATTTCTGCAGACTGAAAGTGTAAATAGCTTCCAAGTATGCAGTTATGGAAAGTTCTGACTGTTAGATTTAAATATAATTTTTAAGTGATGGCAGAACCATTGATCAGTAAAGTTTAGTGACTCAATTCACATAGACAAAAGTGGGTTTAGGCTTCCCAGGGCAGCCCAAAGAGGCTACAAAGCAGTGTATTATTCTGCTTCTCAAATCATGGTGATGTCACACACTGCAGTCTTTGCAACACAGCGGTGCACCTGTGGGGAAAGGAGATCAGCTTCTTACCCTATATATTGTCATGTATTTGTAGTGTTATCAGCCTTTAGTATCATTAGAGGTTATAAAATTCAAAACCAGCTTTTCTCACAGTACTTACTACAACTTACAGCCAATATATCAGATTTTTTTTTTAAGAAGAGCGTTGTTAATACAGATGTATATATTGCCCATGTCAATAAAGTTACCAGTTTCCAGCAAGATTAGAGTGCTTATAAGAATGCAGTAAGTATAGAACAAAGTCACAATGAGGAGTGACGACAAATGTTGTTAATTAAACAACCTGTATTTAGTTGCAGTATTGTGTATGCATATATATGTATATATATAGGTGTACACTGCTGATCCCTAGTGGCTTTTTTACAGAGCTGGTTTGCTATCTAGAGCAGCTACAGAAACTGTAGCAAAAGGAAGTTATAATTTTTTTGTTATTAATTTGTAGGTCGGTGGTGGTAATTTTGGCTTTATCTCCTCTGAAATGTAAGAGGAATATCTGCCTCTTTTGCAAATAGTAAGAACTCTAATAAGATGGGAATATCAATATCACATAAACAGATCCATCTTATCTGAAGGTAAATCACAGCTTTGTTATGTACACTAATATAGGTAACTAGCAGGAAATGTTAATAAAAGAATATGAATATTACCACTGACTTGAGGGAGAGCAGCAGCTATGAAATAGATGTGAAATAGTGCGCACGTGTTAATGCTTTCTATACTGTTGAAAGAACACTGTGGTGCTTACACTAAATACATACTTTTCAGTCCTAAAACCTGCCAAGTATATATACAATATGATGACAACGCAACAGCAGCACAATGCCAAATTTTACTCATGAAATCAATGATAGCCTGCTTTGAGACTCATGTATCTGGCATCTGGCAACATGAAAATACAAAGCCTCTTGTCCTGTTAGAGAAATACAACTTCCTTATTTTTATTTCAAACTTAGGCATTGGCAAATATGACCTAGGAGCAAAGAGCTAGAACTTGATCACTTCTGCAAACATTTGCTTTAACCTCAATCAAAATTACAAAAGTCCAGGTAGTCTATCTACATTTTCCCGCAAAACGTATATATATATATGTATATATTCTAACCTTTATACTTCACAGTTCTCAAATTTTCCTCTTTTCATGGACATGTGCCAAGAGAAGGGGTTTGAATAAAGAAAAGTAATTGTAACAGAGCTGCTCTAACAGTACAGTCTATCTACTCTACCTAGTCATCCCTACCTGCTCTTTTACACAGAGCAATGAAGTTTGCCTTTTTATGAAGCCCAGTGGCTTAGTGCTGAGAAATGGCACAAAGCCATAGACAGCACAGGCTGAAGTGGCTTTCCAGAAGTGCCCATTAGAGAACGTGCTGATATTTTAGGGAGATTATTAGAAATGCATGAATGGTGAACAGTAAATGTCAATGGAGTCATTAAGGAAGATTCCTACATTTTCTTAGGAGAGGTAAGCAAGGAAGTCTTTACTTTTATTGTTCCTTGATATCAAGATTGATGGTCTTCTAAACAGTCATGCTGCTACAGATCATTTATTTAACTGGTGAAAAACGAAAACAAACCCTAACCAATTTCTCATCCAACTTTATGAGAAGTTCTTCTAATGTGTAGAAACATACAAATTGCAAATTCTAGTTCCTCCAACAAGGTCACAGACTGTGAATTTTAAGCAGACTATATATCAACCCAAAATTATTCTAGGAAAATGACATCGTCATTCAGTTTGGGAATTGATCTCAAAGTAATTGCTGACTTTAAGATTCTGTGTGAAAAATAATATGCAAATTTCTGGGAGAAAACACATCTATTTCAACTTTCCTGGGAAACTGTTAGAAGCACATTCATGACTAAACTGAACTGGTATTCATGTGGTTTTTTTTTTTTTTTTTTTTTTTTTTTTTTTTAATTATGAGCAGACTAAAAAATGGTAATAAGTAAATACTAAGGTACATAAAAACATATCTTTACAAAAAATAAAAATATTTACTTTACTATAGCTGTGTCCCACATATAACAACATAGCATTACAGATTCAAATGCAAAAGACTACCAAGGATAGACTGTACACTAATCTAACCTTAACTCTGCCATTTTGGCAAATTGTTTGTGCTATTAAATATCATATTTTGAATGTTATTTGTGACCTAACACCATTCTCAAAAGTCACTTCATTAGCAATCATTAGATTAGTAAGAATCTGATAATGTGTGGATTTGTAACTGTTCAGAGGTTTTAACTATGTTATTATCAGCCAACAAAGTACTATAAGTTCAAGTTGAACTTGAGCTTGAACTAGATGTTGAAGTTATTTACACACAACTGCTAATGCTTTTTTTATTGGCCAGAAGTTCCTTCCCAGGGAAAATGATTGAGAACATGATTTTATCTGGGCTGCATTCTTCTCCAAACCAAGAAAGAGCCAACAAACTTGTGAGCTAAACTTGATTTAGTGGCAGAGCTTGTTATTGCCTGAGAGGTGGTATGAATTCAGTTAAAATCTACATTGAAGGAACCATGATGCAGAAGGCATCAAAACCTCACAAGCATAAAATATTAACTTACACAAGGACATGCTTTGCAAATTTGCAGAAAATGCTGAGCCTACAGCTGTGTCACACGTGGAAAAGTGAGTTACATAGGAAAGTACAGAACACTGGAAGTATGTTGAAGAAAGCGGCCTTTCAACAGTGAGGACCAGATGCAGCTGTAGGACAAAAAAAAAAAATAAAACCAAAACAACCCAGATCCCCCTCCCCAACCTTTCAAAAGCTTCAGTATTGTCATTAAAACACAAAATGGACAAAAGCCTGTCGTTGTCAAGACGGCAAAAAATCACACACACACATATTTCTGGTGACTTAGTAGGAAGAAAAAATAGATAGATGCTTTATTACTACAAACCACTACTTATATACCTTTTCTAGCACACACATGTCTTTTTAGCCACTGGTTAATATTAGTTAGCAACAGCACATTATTGGATGACCCTTTACCACATTACTAAAGTCCATTGTTTTGACAAGTTCTGGCTTTGTAGTTAGTTACTCTCCTTATCTGACTTGCTCCTCCAAATGCCTTCTACTTTCCCACTCGGATTCTTTTGGTGCCTCATTTCTCATGGATACACTTTAACATCTTCAAGATTGAGTTCTAACTTCGTGTCTTCAGTCAGGGAATCCACGGGCCTAACGTAGCCCCCCACCAAGAAGCTCATCACATCAAAAGCTTTCAATAGAATTCTGATTTAATATTATGTGATCCTAAAGGTTCACTTGAAGGCATGGGTAATGAAGAACACAGCTTGGCTGTTAGATGTGCTATACACAGATTTTGCTCCACCAAGTGTATTACCAGCTTAGATTGTACACAACCATCAGGCTGAGGTTTGGTGTGTTTTGTAGGTTAGTGTAACAGTAAGCAAAGGATTCAGTCTCACCTCTGTGACTTGCAAGATCATGGAGCAGATCCTTCTGCAAACTATACTAAAGACATGAGGAAAATAGAGGTGGCTGGTGACAGCCAATATGGTTTCATGTGCCTGACAAATTTGGTGTCCTTCTTTGACAGGGTCACAGTATTGTTAGGTAAGGGACTACCTGGACTCATGGAAGGCATTTGATATTGTGCCACACAATATCCTTGTCTCTATACTGGAGGGATGCAGAGCCGATGGATGGGCCACTCAGTAGATAAGGAATTGGCTGGATGGTCACACTCAAAGAGTTATGGTCAGTGGCTTCAATGTCTAAGTGGAGACCAGTGAAGAGTGTTATTCTTTAGTGGTCAGTATTGAGACCAACAGTGTTCAACGTCTTTGTTAGCAACACAGACAGTGAGATTGAGTGCACCCTCAGCAAGTTTTTTGACAACGCCAAACTATGTTGTGCAGTTGACATGCTGGAGGGAAGGGATGCCATCCAAAAAGACCCTGACCCGCTTCAGAGGTGAGCCCAAGCAAACCTCATGAGGTTCAATAAGGCCAAGTACAAGATCCTGCATCTGGGTCAGGGCAATCCCAGGCACAAATACAGGCTGGGAGAAGAATAGATTGCAAACATCCCTGAGGAGACTTGGGAGTGTTGGTTGATGAGAAGCTCAACATGAGCTGGCAGTGTGCATCTGCAAGTCAGAAAGCTAACCGTATTCTGGGCCGCATCAAAAGAAGCATGGCTAGCAGGTCAAGGGAGATGATTCTCCCAGCTCCACTCCACTCTTGTGAGACCCCCACCTGGAATTCTATGAATTCATCAGTCAATTAGCTTCAAATAAAAGAATTTACAAAACCTGATGTCGTGGTTTAAGCTTATAAACCCATACAGTCGCTCTCTCACTCACTTCCCCCTCTTTCTTCCCTCCGCTCCTGGAGGGATGGGAAGGAGAATCAAAAGAATGCCACTCCCACAGGTTGAGATAAGAACAGTTTAGTAACTAAGGTATGACACAAATCACTACTGCTACCACCAATAATAATAATGACAAGGCAGATACAAGGAAAAGGAGAATACAATAGCTCACCACCCAGCTTGACCAAGCTGTGCACCCCCACCGGTGCACCCCCCACCGGCTGCACCCCCCACCGTGCACCCTCACCACCCTTCCTGGTCTCTGCTCTCCGTCCCTACATCCTGGACATGACGTGCTGTGGTATGGAATAATTTCTTTGGTTAGTCTGGGTCAGGTGTCCTGTCTCTCCTTCCTCCTGGCTTCCCCTCCTCCCTAGCAGAGCATGAGGCTCACAAAGTCCTTGGCCAGCCTAAGCATCACCAAGCAGTAACTGAAAACACTGGTGTTATCAGCACTGTTCCCAGGCCCAAAATCAAAACACAGCGCTGCACCAGCTACCAAGGAGGAGAAAAAATGACTGCTACTGCTGAACCCAGGACACCTGACAAGCCATATTTTTCTGAATTATTGCTCTTTAGCTTAGGGAAATTATACGCAAAACATGTACAGTTAATGAACCAATATCAAACAGTAACAGCAAGAACAGAATTCAAAGTCAACAATACCAGAAATTTCCAAAGTCACACTTTCTCCCACAGTTTTGCCTTAACAGCATTATATATCTGTGGAGTTCCCATTTTAGTTTCTGTGTTAGCTGTTCACTTTCTTAATGCCTTATTGTTTATTAATAAATTCTAACAAATACAGTGCAGCCAGTTTTTAGTGCAGTTGAAATACTGGCAGAAGTTCAGCTTCCAGAAAATCTCATTGTAGACTCTTCAATAACTACAATCTTTTGAAGACTGAGTTCACTTAACTAGAATTTATGCATTGAGATTTGGAGGAAAAAAGATTATAAGACAGCTATATCTGTATTGTTTTCACCTATATATAAACCTTCCTGAAAGATGACAGTCTACAGGGAAGTTCACACTGAAATTCTCCATTTGAAAGAAGAAGGAGACAAAATACAGGAGGATGTAAGAATGCATGAACAGAATAGCTGGAATGAGTTTCTTGCCCTGCTAAATATATCAGTGTTACAGGCAGGGAGATGTAGCAATCATTTACGCCTCTGCTGCAGGAATTGTGGAGCAGGGCAGATCCAGGTGACTTTTGCACCCACTATGCATTGAGGTGAATCTAGATAATCTGACCTCAAATCCCACAGGCAAAGTATTCCCTACACAAAAAAGCAAGAAAGTTAAAAGGAATAAAGGAGAAAACACAATATCAGGAGAAGAATAGGCAGAACAGTGTGCCCAGTTCAGCAGAGTTGGCTGCTAAGCACTTCAGCACAGAAATATCAGGGTATAACCTCGGCGACTGTTTTTGCAATTCCCCAAGGTCACATGTGCTACATCCTTCTTTACTGTAATGAACTATATACCCACCTTCAGGTCATCTCCCTCTCTGGACTAACTCCCATCCCAAGTACTGAGAGAAGTTTGCTCCAGAATGAGATAAATACTACATGACCACCGAACCTACAAAGGCAATTTATGTTGCTTCAGGTGCAGCTAAGTAGAGCTCACATACCCCCAGGCCATCAGCTGGTCAATAAGCATGCATTTAACTTCAGCAGAGAAAAGCACTCTTCACTCAGTGAAATTACTTGGCCAGACCTCCAATTCATGTGCAGTATGCCAGACCTGAAGGATGTTGCTTTAACTTCCTAGTCATGAGTTTCCCCTACTAGTTGATTTGTCCAGCACTGAAAGAAAACATTAGCTGCTTGCGAAGGCAACCAAAACAGCTGTGAATAGCTCTGCTGTAATAATCCACTTTATAAGTAGAAAAATAGCCTTTAAAAGTAATGACAACCAGTAGCATTTGAAAACCTCTATAAATAATGCATACGAATATCCCATAAATGTAAATTATGTTGCTTCTTGGGGTGAAACTGGAGTTGATTTTACTTATTACTCATCAGCTGCTAACTCCAATGTTTATGAACAATTTTGAATGTGAATATGTAAAGTGTACAGCATTTATTATATTATGCATTGAATGACATTTACAGACATCTGCTGCTGATTTTTGATTCAAGAAGGTGGGTTCTGTCAATGTGAGTTTACTTTAATACCCACAAGATTAAAATTCAATGCAATTGGGTGGTTTTGTCATTTTATTATTCTGTGTCTCTGCCAGCCCAGAAAGCTGGCTTCTGTAGCAGAATCTGACTGAAGGAGGAGTGTACAAAAATGTTTTAAAGAAAATATAGATGGGGCTAAAGATCAAGGCCAAACTCACAGGAAAGGAACAAATACAGTGTATGAATGTATGAATTAAGTCTCTCCAGAGCTTCCATCGTGCATCTATTTTTATCATGAATGTTGCCAGTGATCTAATGGTCATTTTCAAAAATGCTCTGAGATGGTTGCAGACCTTCTTGTCCCAACACTTCTAGGCAGTAATGATACAAAATCCTTCTTTTCTTTTAAGTGCCCTTGCCTTTAACCTCTCCTTCACCATACTGTCTATATTTAACTGCAGATGAAGAACTAATAATCAGGGATTCTAGTTTTGATACTGAGCAGCTTATCTGAATTTTATGTTTTCTTCTAACGTAATAAGCAATACTTTACAGTTTTTTCAGCATCTCTCAGTTATTGAGGTTTAGATGAAAAGTAGATTTCTAAAACTGAGTCATGATTCTACTGAGCTGATTATTAGGAAGAAAAGTAATAGTACATGCTTCATGAATAGCTCCCAATTTCTAGAGAAGAAATTATAAAAATGTGAAAGACATTATCTTAATTTTAATTTAATCTAATTTATTTAAATTATTCAATTTAATAAACCCCTACTATATCGTACTATTTCTTATACAAGTGCAAATATATTGATCAAATCGCATCCATGAACTCTCACTCTTTAAATATACCACTCAGCTGCCACAGAAATATGCACTATTATGCTTGCAATGCAAGCCATGCATTGTTGAATCAATTTGTTACAATAAAAGCCTGAAGCCTAAAAAAAAGCCAACACCAAAAGGTATGACAGAATGAAAAGCCAGCTTGTATCAGTCATTATATCTGATTTTTGCCATGAATACATCTGTGAGAGACAGACTTTATTTTGAGAACTCATCTGTACTTCCTGTGTATAGATATTACTGATGATGGCTCATAAAACAAATGCTAATTAAGCAAGCTGAATAATAAAAAAATAAATAAATAAAGGAAATCTATTCTGCTTAATCTGCATGGATAATTTCATGACTAAATCTTAGACACTTCATGAGAGTTCTTGAAAATAAGTACTTAAAGTCACAACCAACCAATGAAGAGATGTAACTTAGAAATTTGTTAGAAGAATATGTCCACTTATACCAGGTTTGAGACATCTTACCTGCTTTTAGCTATTCAGTAGCGAGAAGACTTGTGTATGCCAATGAGATAGGGTTCATCTGCAGCAAATGGAGAGAAATGGGCAGCTTGTCCCCCCTAGATTAAATACCACCTTCAAGATTAATTATTTCCTGGAAGAATTTTTTTCTCTGCAACTTATGTAAACTAGCCCAGATTATTAGTTTAGACTAGACCCTTAAACTTAATTGGCTATAAATGATCAAAATGGGTTACATCCTTGGTGCCAAATCTTTGTCAGATAGGACCTATTTTGAGAATCAGCTATTTTTCTCCATTTATTATGTAGGGAATTTATTGGTTTCATTTGGAACCTAACAAAGTTTCTCAGGTAAGGAAGCTAAATCTCAAACAATATGCTTCAGAGCTGCCAAATGATATTGAAATGCATGCTGGTTGTACTGCATTTCTTATATTTTGGTGAGCATAGTTCCATTACAACTTAATTGATAATTCCAGCAAGACTGTTCTCTGAAGCTGTTGAAAAACAGACAAATTCACCAGTTTTTTTTCTCATAGTGCTTTCAAACTTGCTTGCTGCAGTTTAAGATTTAAAAAATTGATAAATACATAAATAAATAAAATGTATCCCAGCACATAAGTGATATAACAACTTTTAACATATATTCTTAAAACTATCTAATCCAGGACTGTGTTCCTCACAAAAGCTCCTTAAGAGAATTTATGCATTCATTTCCAGTGCAGAGTATAACATCATATAAGCAGTATACCGTCTCCTTTGGAGGCCTATATTAAGTTAGCATTTTTACTTTTCTCTGTTCCCTCCTCTAGCACTCAGCATTCTATTTTCTATTTAAACAATAAAGGATGCACACTCATTTGGTGTTTCAATTTACCACTCCACTGACATCCGTGTTATGACAGGTAGGATGCATAAGTAGTGAATGACATAGCCGCAGGCTTATTTTGGTATTTCTGCTCATTATGTTTAGCTCATAGATGACAAAACCAGAGAAAACAATGATGAAGTTCTATGCCAACCCATAATTGCACTGTAATAAAACTGGTTTTTGGTTGCTTAGTGTTATAAACTTGCAGCAAGAGAATGAATATGGCTTAAGTGTGGTGAAACGCACTTCAAAAAAATTTAAACTCTCATAAGACTGTGATTTATTTTTGCTTGAGTTGTGATTTAAAACGCATCATTCAGCCAAATATGAAGAACACGAAGAATGGCACCATTTGGGCATATATAAATCAGACTGCAGTCAGTACCTCTAGATTATAAATTTAAATAGATTTTCTTCTGCAAAGTTTTAATCTGCATTAATTTCTATGAGAAATGAGCCTAAGTGATGCATGTGGATTTGGACACAAATTTCCCTAAGTTTCAAGACTAACATCTTTGTGTTAGAATGGGTTGATATATCATGCTAATTCTGAACTTCCAGCTTTTTCAGTCTCTTTGTTTATTCCTTTGTTACTGTACAACCCCTTTTACAAAGTGTTGCTAATAGCATTTTATAGAGTCTTCTCTGTGCCTTTGAGAGTATTTTGGATTGTTTTCTCTCTTCCCTACTCCAGTCTCTGAACTATAGCAGGTTGGATTGCTATGCCTTATCAAAAATTTCTTTCCTAATGAATGTTTCTTATTTTGTCTGAACCTGTTATGTTTGTACAAGGGTTTTTTATCTTGTAATATGCTTCTAGTATAATACGACTAAGAAATATTAAGGAGCACACTTCAAATTCTACTGCTTCTGATGTCTTCCGCCTGGCTTGTCTCCTACCTCAGATTTTATTTGTTGGCTGTAGTACCTTGTGTTATAAATGTAGCTATATTTTCTACACTGATGACTAATAGTTTTATACAGTTGCACAAAAAATACACAAATAGCCATTACCCATAAATAAATTCACTACTTCTTCCCTTTGCCACTTACTTTCTTATCAAAACATCTATTAAAAAAAACCCCAAACGAAACAAAGAATAAGGTTGAGAATCTGATATTACAAGGTAGTAACTGTAAGAGATGCTTCCTACTCTGCACACTTTCAGGCCACTCTGCTGAACAAAACAGATAGTGTTTGTTTCAGAGTATATGAGTGTATCATGGTTGCCTCAGACTTTAATTTGATCTTAGATGAAATGCTTGATAGAAAGACTTAATCTTCAGAAAGACACTTAAAAGTGATAAGAGTTATTAAGGTTTGCTGGGAAACTGCTATAACTGCTGTTTATTCTCATTTTATGTATCATAGTCAATCAGGTAGATAGAGGTTATGCATTTTACTTGAGGCTCATCAGCTTTGCTCACATACTACCTCAAACCTAATGCAAGATAGAACTGAAACTTTAGAAGACTTTTATAGACTACATTCTGATTTCTAACTTGTAATTTGAGAGAGAAAAACAAAATAGGCATAAAGATAGATATGAACTATACCTGTTCTAAAAGCAGAACATCTTACAACCAGCAATAAAAAGGAAGTTATTGAAATGTGGGTAGATTGATACATACTGGTTTTAGACATCTGTTATATTTTAAAATACAAATAAATGTTTAATTATGGTCAGAAAAATCTCTTATGCAATATTTAAAAAAAATTGTTGATATAGATTGAGTCAGATAACAAAGCAAGAACATCTAGCAAAACTAAGAGTCTTCAATATTTCTTTTTCACTTGCTAAATTTATTCATGTTAGATCCAAATCTCAAAACTGTCACAGAAGTAAAACATACAATGAATCTGCAAATGTTTTACCCAATAAGATCAGACAAAGATTTTATTTGGTCTTTGGGTCAAAGGAATATGTAATATGGAAAGGACAGGAACAAAGAAACAAGACCTTAAAAAAATATAGTGTTTGCCTAAAGACAACTCACTTTTTCTGAAAAGTAGTAAAGAAATCCAAGTACATGACTGTCATGGGTTCAGCAGTAGCAATCATTTTTTCTCCTTCTTGGTAGCTGGGGCAGCACTGCGTTTTTGACTTTCGGCCTGGGAACGGCGTTGATAACACCAGTGTTTTCAGTTACTGCTTGGTAATGTTTTGGTCTGACCAAGGACTTTCTGAGTCTCATACTTTGCCAGGGAGGAGGGAAAGATGGGAGGAAGGAGAGACAGGACACCTGACCCAAACTGACCAAACAGGTATTCCATGCCACAGCACATCATGCCCAGGATGGAAAAATGGAGGGCAGGGACCCGGAAGAGGAGGGGTGCACTGCTTGGTCGGGCTGGGTATACGTGGTGAGCAGCTGTATTCTTTTTCCTTGTATTTGCCTTGTCATTATTATTATTGGTGGTAGCAGTAGTGGTTTGTGTTATACCTTAGTTACTAAACTGTTCTTATCTCAACCTGTGGGAGTTGCATTCTTTCGATTTTCCTCCCCATCCCCCGGGACTGGGGTAAGAAAGAGGGGGGAGTGAGAGAGCGAGAAAACTGTGTGGCTGAGAGGCTTAAATCACGACAATGGCAGAAAAGGTGTTCTGTCATAGATTCTCAAAAACTATCCTGCACTTTTAAAGCTCTAATGATTTCCTATAGAAAGATCTTCATTACTGCATTATGTACAATCTTCAATGCCTTCTTTGGTCTCTTTACATGCTATTACAAATCAAAACAGAAATGAGAGCAGAACTATGGTTGTGAATTGCAGTTTAAAATGACAAGTTACTACAATGTAAACCGCTATGATGTTTTTATATGTAAAAAAAATCCTCAAAATGCTGTCTAATTTGTACAGATGAACCACAGAAATTTTGAAGCCTTTTGCATATTTGTAAATTGCACACAACTCAGAATAACACTAGAAGCTTTAAGTCACTATTACTTTTCCATATCTTTAGGCTTAAAGAAAGTGAGGGAAGGTTATCTTCTATTGATCATCACCAACAAGTTAGCTCACCATCTAGGTCATTCTGATCTATCTCTGTTGTATTCAAAAAGGGAGGAGTGCTTAGTCTTTCCACTCTGCATAGCTGGATGGATATTATGCCAAAGTCCCAGTAAAATAGTCTTAGCAAGGAATTCCTACTGTCTTTATTATTCTTGCATCCATTTGCAGCACAAGCTCAATCCTTGGATTGGGCAGGACTCTTCTTTGTGACCAATGCATTTATTACCCTAATAATGAACAATTATACAGACACAACTCTTCAAAGGGACCATTGGAATTATGGAAATAACATTCTTAAATTTTTGTGTAACTCTTGTATCTAATGCTGTTGTAAATATAAAAATGAGAGTATTAAGAGGAGAACACTCACTGGAATTAGAAAGTAAGTGGTGTTACATCTACTGCTGGATAAAATTAATGCAAATATTAAGTGCTCAGCTACTGCTGCCTCTATAAGAAAGCAGGAAATCAAAAGTGAAATAGATATATATAGCTTAACATATATATATAGAAAATATGTACTATATTCTAATATTTGTTGCCACAGCAAATATCCTTATTTCAACTTTTCTGATTTGGGACATCGTAGTTCTGATCTCTATCTAGTTTCCTAACCCAAACATTGACAAAATACCAAATGAGAATAATAATTTTCTCTGCCTTACCTAGGTGACATAGTCCACTTTTTGGCTATACTGTGTATCGCACTGCTGAAAGCATCTTTAAGATAGTTACTATTTCTCTCCTTTCACAAAATAGTACCTGCAAAATAGATCTGGTGTAACACTACTGATGGATAACAACTATTGAAAAACACTATCAAAACCACCACATCTTTTAGTCATAGGGTAAATGAAAATAAAGCTAATAAAATTAACATTACTGAAATTGAAAATGCTTGCAAGCTGTCAATATCCACAAACTCCATGTCATTGGAATAAAGTTTTTATTGACCTCTTGGGCTGAGATTAAGAGAAAAAAAGTACTTTGTAAATCAGTTATGCAGGACTGAAAATCTTATTGGAGACCTTTATAACTTAGTTAATTGGAACAAGTTAGGTGAATATTTTATTCCTTTTTCATTCAGTGTTCAATCTTGACTTTTCACAGAATGTGAAAATAACTGACTCAATCACTCTTCACTCTGCAAATGTACCTATATCCATACAGACAAATAGAGATAAATTTCTATTTATCTTTGTACTGGTATGAAAGAGTATATGAACATAAACAGGGGAAGTTTAGATTGGATATAAGGAAGAAATTCTTTACCGTGAAGGTGGTGAGATACTGAAATGTATTGCACAAGGAAGCTGTGAATGCTCCATCACTGGCCGTGTTCAAGGATGGGTTGGACAGAGCCTTGGGTGACATGGTTTAGTGTGAGGTGTCCCTGCCCGTGGCAGGGGGGGTTGGAACTAGATGATCTTAAGATCCTTTCCAACTCTAACTATTCTATGATTCTATTCTATGAATGCAAATATATCGAGGATCATGCAGAATAAAATAAATTTAATCGGAAGTCCAGACAGCACCTCTTTTAGAGGGGAAACTATCCATAAACAGGCTTTGATATAATGATGCGATCACAGGACAAAAGGAAGAGTGGATTCCAGGTAACAAGTTTTGCAAATCATTTGAAAAAGAGTAGTTTAACTCAGAAAAATAAGAGCTCTAAATTATTTTTTTCAAGTTTAGGAATACAAAACTAAGAAAATTTGTGAAATATATGCAGATCAGTCCATAAAAAATTCAAATCATATCGGAGAGGATATAGTGGTTTCTGCATGGTGTTATAAGCATCCTTGTAGGTACCTCTCTGTTACCAGCATGCCTTCTGATAGAAAAATATCAAAGGAAGGGTGACTTTGTAAGGTGTTAGATGGCTAATGCTCCTATTATAATTGTAGATACATTTTCATGGATTTTGATTTGGGGGTTTCTGTAAGGAAATAAGTGTTTCCAAGTTTTTAAAAGACATCATTCAATATTAGAAATTTTTATGTGCCTGAGTTTGAAAACTATTAGTGTTATGACATAATTTTGTCCATGAAGAACAATCTTACTTGGATTGCTCAACACTATAAATGTTAGCTACTTAACTACGCTATTGGCATCAGGATCCTGAGAGGAGACAACAGGGCAAAAAGCAAGATCATGGTGCTAGACTTCAAGAGCAGACTTTGGTCTCTTCAGGTATGTGCTGGAAAGAGTGCTGTAGGATAAGGTCCTGGAGAGAAGAGACACCCGAGAAAGCTGGTTGATAAAAATTAAGCAAAAATTGAAATCAAGCAAAAATGCCAGGAGGCCTACCTAGATGAACATGGAGTCCCTGGCAAAACTCGAACACAAAAAGGAAGCATAGAGAGGGTGGAAGCAAGAACAGTTAACCTTGAAGGACACTGTTTGAGCATGCATGGTTAGAAAAGCCAAGGCTCACACCTGGAGTTGAATCTGGCAAAGGATGTCAAAGACAACAAGAGCTTCTGCAAGTAAACAGGTGACTAAAGGAAGACTAGGGAAAATGTGAGACCATTGCTGAATAGGGCATGAGACCTGGTTACACAGGACATAGGCCTGAAGTACTGAATGTGTTGTTTGCCACATTTTTTACTATCAAGACTAGCTTTCAGGAATACCAGGACCCACAGGTGAAGAGGACAGGCTGAAGTATAAGCCAGCAGTGTGCCCTTGTGGAAAAAGGGTCTAGTGGTATGCTGGGCTGCATTAAGCAAAGGATTGCCAGCAGATTGAGAGAGGTGATCTTTCCTCTCTACTCAGTACTGGTGAGGCAGCACCTGGAGTACTGTGTCCAGTTCTGGGCTTTCCAAAACAAGAGATAAGGATGTACTGGAGAGAGTTCAAATACTAAGATGATAAAAGGACTAGAACACACCTCATGAGGAAAGGCTGAGAGCGCTATTCTCAAGGAGGTGGGTCAGGGGGATCTTATCCATGTGTATAAGCACCTGCTGCAGGGAGAGTGGAGAAGTTGGAGCCCGGTCCTCTTCAGTCATTCCTACAAACAGGACAACAGGCAATGGGCACAAAATGAAATACATGAGGCTCTATTGGAACATCAGGAAACACTTTTAATATGAGGGTGACTGAACACTGGAACAGAGATGTTGTGGAGTCTCCATCCCTAGAGATATTCAACAGCCATTCAGACATGGTCAGCCAGGGCATGTGGGCAAGCTGATCTCCAGAAGTCCCTTTCAGTCTGAACTATTCTGTGATTCCATGATTATGTGAACTGACATACCTGTCTCTTTTCTTGCTTCATAAATGCTGAGCTTTTATTAACTGTATCAGTTTGTGAGAAACTGTTCATTAAATTTACTCAGGGGATTCCAGACATTCATAATTGAATGTGATAAGCACAAGTAGGAATTGTTTGGAAAAAAAAAATATTCTCAACTAGAATTCACCTAGTTATTCACAAAGTTATATATATGCAGGTTCTATTATCAGCCTTAAAGGATTCAACTTCTTCAAATAATAGCATTGCATCTCATCTAGTTTGATGGGATGTTTGATAAGTTGTTGTATGAATACAATATCATAGAATCATAGAATCATAGAATCATAGAATAGTAAGGGTTGGAAAGGACCTCAAGATCATCGAGTTCCAACCCCCCCGCCATGGGCAGGGACACCTCACACGAAACCATGCCATCCAAGGCTATGTCCAACCCCACCTTGAACGCCGCCAGGGATGAAGCATTCACAACTTCCCTGGGCAACCCATTCCAGGGCCCCACCACCCTCGCAGTAAAGAATTTCTTCCTCAGATCCAATCTAAACCTCCCCTGTATATCATTGACTTCAAATTTTCCTAGTTAACCACAAAAGATTTTCCTGTCAAGCTAATAGCAACCATCTTGCTAATATGATTTGAAAGGGTACTGCTGAAAGAACAAGAGCTCATGGAGGTATGCTACAGACATGTAGTAGAGGTAAGATTGCTTTGGTAATCTCTCAGTTAATATTGCAATGTCAGCAATTACTGTTTATGAAATGGTGTTATTATTCCAGAAAGTACCAATTTTATATCTTGAGGCTATAGTTCCACAGGAAGCACAGTTTGCAGAAAGGTAATAAAGCAGAAACATCTCTGAATGTCATTGATGAATATTTTCTGAACAGATTTTGTACTGCTTCCTTTAGCAAAATGGAATAGCAGAGTAGAAAATTTTGGCCTATAGGATTTGATACACTTGAGATGAAAGAACTTTTTTCTTCACTTTGAATTTTCTGCCTCTGTGATATTTATGGATCGAGCAGCATTGATGAATGAAAACTCCTGAATGGTGTGAAATGAGAAAGTACACTGCAGGAGTGGAAAACTACCTAATTGTGAATAAGCACAGTCTTCCAGAATGGATTAAACAGTTTGTGCAGCAGAAAGGGCCCTGAAGAATAGAGGGAATTCCTATACTGCTCAACACCTAATATTATCTGAATAGTGCAGAAGCCAGCTAATTCTGAGTAAGTCTCAGAGATTTCTGTTTGGCTTTTAGACAATTTTTAAGCATATGCACATATGCTCATTCCAAAAAATGTAGACTGTAAATTCCCTATTCCGCTGACCTCTGAACACATATAGTGCCTAAGTTTGCATAGCATCTAAATTTTGGTCCTGACTTTTTTCATAAGATTTTTATGGGTATTTAGATTTCTGTCATGATCAAAAAGCTTCATGGAATGTGGCCAACTCCTTACCAAGTTGCTTTATAAAGCATTCAGGGTGCTGACCTTGGACTTGTATTGGCACCTACGTCTAATACGCTAATTCAGGAAAACTAGACCCAACACAATCATGTCTGGTCAACAACTTCCTTTTGCACAATAGCTAAGTGTTTCAGATTTGGGCTTAATTTCATCTTCAGATCAAAGTCTGTAATTTAGTAGCAAGGTTAAACAATTAATTTAACAGTGCTCTTTAATTAAAAGGGTCTTACTAAGATAAACATGGAAAATTTTATTTGCCAGTGTTATAGAAACTGAATTGGTGAATAGCATGTAGTTCTTTTTGACTTTCAATAAAATACAGGTCTCTGTTATAAATATTTTCAAAGATGACTCTAGCTGCTAACATTTTTCTGTCCAGAAATCTTCACAAGAATCCTGGCTGCCTGGGCTCCTTCAGATCTCCTCTGACCACACCACCCAAGTCTTGGAAGGCAGACGCGGGGACGGTGAGGGTGGGGACCCTGGGCCCACTGTGGGGGAGGATCTTGTTCGGGACCACCTTAGGAACCTGAACGTATACAAGTCCATGGGAGCGGATGAAATCCATCCGCGGGTCCTGAAGGAGCTGGCAAATGAAGTTGCTAAGCCACTGTCCATCATATTTGAAAAATCATGGCAGACAGGTGAAGTTCCCGATGACTGGAAAAAGGGAAATATAACCCCCATTTTTAAGAAGGGGAAAATGGATGACCCAGGGAATTACAGACCAGTCAGCCTCACCTCTGTGCCTGGCAAAATCTTGGAGTGGATTCTCCTGGAAGTCATGCTAAGGCACATGAAAACCAACAAGGTGCTTGGTGACACCCAGCATGGCTTCACTAAGGGGAAATCCTGCCTGACCAATCTGGTGACCTTCTATGAAGGGGCTACGGAACTGATGGACAGGGGCAGAGCACTTGATGTCATCTACCTGGACTTGTGTAAAGCCTTTGACACTGTCTCACATGACACCCTTGTCTCTAAGTTGGAGAGACATCAATTTGATAGGTGGACCACTCGGTGAATAAAGAACTGACTGGATGGCCGCACGCAAAGAGTAGTGCTCAGTGGCTCAGTGTCCAGCTGGAGACCAGTAACGAGTGGTGTCCCCCAGGGATCAGTGTTGGGACCGGTCTTGTTCAACATCTTTGTGGGTGACATGGACAGTGGGATTGAGTGTGCCCTCAGCAAGTTTGCTGATGACACCAAGCTGTGTGGTTCGGTTGATAAGTTGGAGGGAAGGAATGCCATCCAGAGGGACCTTGACACGCTTGTGAGGTGGGCTGATGCCAACCTAATGAAGTTTAACCATGCTAAGTGCAAAGTCCTACACCGGGGTCGGAGCAATGCCAGGCACAGCTACAGATTGGGTGGGGAGGAGATTCAGAGCAGCCCTGTGGAGAAGGACTTGGGGGTGTGGGTTGATGAAAAAATGAACATGAGCTGGCAGTGTGCACTTCCAGCCCAGAAAGCCAACCGTATCCTCGGTTGCATCAAAAGGAGTGTGACCAGCAGGTCGAGGGAGGTGCTCCTGCCCCTCTACTCTGCTCTCGTGAGACCTCACTTGGAGTATTGTGTGCAGTTCTGGTGTCCTCAACATAAAAAGGACATGGAACTGTTAGAACAAGCCCAGAGGAGGGCCACAAGGATGATCAGGGGACTGGAGCACCTCCCATATGAAGATAGGCTGAGAAAATTGGGGCTGTTCAGCCTGCAGAAGAGAAGGCTGCGTGGAGACCTCATAGCAGCCTTCCAATACCTGAAGGGGGCCTATAGGGATGCTGGGGAGGGACTCTTCATTAGGGACTGTAGTGATAGGACAAGGGGTAATGGGTTCAAACTTAAACAGGGGAAGTTTAGATTGGATCTGAGGAAGAAATTCTTTACTGTGAGGGTGGTGGGGCCCTGGAATGGGTTGCCCAGGGAGGTTGTGAATGCTTCATCCCTGGCGGCGTTCAAGGTGGGGTTGGACATAGCCTTGGATGGCACGGTTTAGTGGGAGGTGTCCCTGCCCATGGCAGGGGGGTTGGAACTCGATGATCTTGAGGTCCTTTCCAACCCTTACTATTCAATGATTCTATGATTCTATGATTTACTGCTGATATACCCCATGGCTACAGATCATGGAAGCATGCTGAGATGTTACATATAAGAAGAAACAGAGTGGACATCATTCAGTTGCTTCATTTCCATCTACTCATTCATTAACTCAACATGCAAAGAGAGTAATAACCCCAAGTTCTAGATAGCACTTTGCTATCACCAGTCTTGACTGCAAATAACGTCCATGCAGCTGCTTCAAAACGAGAGTGACAAGCTGGTTGAAGGAGGTGATCCTGCCCCTTTACTCTGCTCTCGTGAGACCTCACTTGGAGTATTGTGTGCAGTTCTGGTGTCCTCAACATAAAAAGGACATGGAACTGTTAGAACAAGTACAAAGGAGGGCCACGAGGACGATCAGGGGACTGGATCACCTACCGTATGAAGACAGGCTGAGAAAATTTGGGCTGTTGAGCCTGGAGAAGAGAAGGCTGTGTGGAGACCTCATAGCAGCCTCCCAATACCTGAAGGGGGCCTATAGGGATGCTGGGGAGGGACTCTTCATTAGGGACTGTGGTGAAAGGACAAGGGGCAACGGGTTCAAACTTAAACAGGGGAGGTTTAGATTGGATATGAGGAAGAAATTCTTTACTGTGAGGGTGGTGGGGCCCTGGAATGGGTTGCCCAGGGAAGTTGTGAATGCTTCATCCCTGGTGGTGTTCAAGGTGGGGTTGGACATAGCCTTGGATGGCATGGTTTAGTGGGAGGTGTCCCTGCCCATGGCAGGGGGGTTGGAACTAGATGATCTTAAAGTCCTTTCCAATCCTAACTATTCTATGATTCTATGATTCAGAGCATGATTCATGGCGAAACATCTTTCCATAGTGCTGTTAAAGAGGCACTTAAAGAACTGTTGGTGGCAAATTTAAGTCATTACTACAGGCAAGCATCAGGACAAAAACAGTTTCTTCCAATGAAAGTTTTAGAATGAAGATTTTTAAAATTCTTGCTTTGAAAATATTGATAATTTGATCACTATTTTTTTTTTAAGTTCTTCTAGATGTTTTTTATCCTAATCTGATCCTAATGCACATTTTTGATTACCTGTTTTAAAAAATATGGGAGTTTTGTTTATCACCCAAATTATAATGTTGATATAGACATAATTTTATGCTTAAAGGATATCTTGTAGCACTCAAACCTATTGCAACATGACATTGAAATTGTACCGCACACAGGAATTAATTTCTCATGTTTTTTAAGAATATTAAAAAAAAATCACTCATAAATATCTATCTCACTGTGAAGTTCTTGAGTCTTTTATCTTCTTCCATTGTCTGAATGTCTTTAGACATTTGTCTCCCTGGCATCTAGTTTTTGTCACAAGTGTTGAAAGATTATTTGAGTTTTTTGCTGTAGATTATACTACCTTTCCACAATAATCCCTGAATCTTTTATTCTTGTCCATTTTTGATGGTATATTACCTTTTCCAGGCACTTTTTTTTTTATTTTTCTCTCTTTCTTTTTTTTTTTTTTTTTCCCCAGGTGCTTGGTTCATTACATTATTGCCTGGCTGTTAATCTATATTCATCTTTCTGACTTTGGTTGCCCTTCTTTGTTGTGACCTTATCTGCCCTTCAAATATTTTGATACCCTTTAAATTTCTTTATTTTTAGCTTAATCTTTTCTTGAGGCACAAACAGCTTCAATTATAATTCTTGAGCTTAATTTGATTTTATCTACAGTAGATACTTTTTCTTTCATGCTTTCAGAACACATCTCATTTATTTAAGATAGATCAGCTCATAGTATATTCTTAATGGTTTATTAGATTAGTATTTTTCATGGTAGAGAGAGGAAAAAAAAGCCAAATATAGCTTTTTGAGAGTTTCCTATACTTTCATGAATACCACACTATTTTACTAATAACAGTTAACAAATGACTTTTTTTTTTTCCTAGCATTTTTCTCTTCTATTCCGTTCCTAGGCTGGGGATGATACTTTATCGTTATAGTCTCAATGAAGAGAACACTTTTGATTGCTTAGTCTTATTTCAAAAGCTTTAATGATGAGAAAGAGTGGTCCAGTTGGTAGTCAAGCATATAAATATACTGTGAGAGCTGAGGATGGCAGCATATAGAATCATAGAATAGTTAGGGTTGGAAAGGACCTCAAGATCATCGAGTTCCAACCCCCCTGCCATGCGCAAGGACACCTCACACAAAACCATGTCACCCAAGGCTCTCTCCAACCCCACCTTGAACACCGCCAGCGATGGAGCATTCACAACTTCCCTGGGCAGCCCATTCCAGGGCCTCACCACCTGTACAGTGAAGAATTTCTTCCTCGTATCCAATCTAAACTTCCCCTGTTCAAGTTTGAACCCGTTACCCCTTGTGCTCTCACTACAGTCCCTAATGAAGAGTCCCTCCATTGCAACCCTATAGGCCCCCTTCAGACACTGGAAGGCTGCTATGAGGACTCCACACAGCCTTCTCTTCTCCAGGCTCAACAGCCCCAACTTTCTCATCCTATCTTCATACGGGATCTCGTTATATTTTATGCATGAAGAACAGTATTAAACTCTGAATAGTCTTACTTTTTCAAGGTGGCCCAGGAAAATTCAAGTGAAAAATATAGTTATGTGAAGGTGCAAAACATCCATGCATTCCCTCTTGATATTTTTCATATTGAGGCATTTAAGGGTATTAAAAATTGTCGGACTTTGACGATGTTTGTTTTGGTAAGTTTACAGGTTGTTTTTCTTGTTCTGTTTTCATTATGTACATAATAATCTTAAGGTACACTTTCAAAAACATTTATTTGTATGGCCACTCTCTATAATATAAAAGTAATCATGTGGAAGCACTTTGATGAACAGAAAAAGTGAATACTGTACAAACACCTTATGACGTCGTTGCTATAGCAGTAAGGTAAAAGGTTATTTCAGCAAGACAAAAGTACTGTAATGCAGATTGCATTCATTTTCTCTTGTTTGCTGTTAGAACAGAATATTCTGACAGATCTTCCCACATTCATTTCCCAGAACATGTAGCTTGGTATTAGTTCAGCTAAATGATAACATTTAAAAGCAAAAAGTATGGGATAAAACTTCTGCTTTATAATCGTGTCACACCTGCATAGCTATTAATATTACTATTCTGTCCTTTGAAACTATTCATGTCACCAGACAGTAATAAAGACAATTTCCATTATCCTACATCCTGAGAGATTTCCCTCCTAGTCCACTGAATGCTGTGAGAGTACTTAGTCATATATTCTCTTCTTCACCTTCATGGGACTAGATGGCATTAAACCAGTCTGTCTCTGTTTTGCTTTTGTAGGGTCATTCCCTTCCCTGTCAGTAGAAGATTTCTTCTACCATGTGCATTATTTGGAGCTACATAACATCATCTTTGAAGTCTATGTTTGTTTAAATGTTAAACAGCATTTACTAAAGTGAAAAAGGAACTGAACTTAAACAGGTTTTTGATATATTCCAGTAACCACAGTGTCGTTGTTTAAGCCCAGATGGTAACTCAGCACCATGCAGCCGCTCTCTCACTCCCCCTCCTTCCTCCCCCCTACTCCTGGAGGGATGGGGAGGAGAATTGAAAGAATGTAACTCCCATGGGTTGAGATAAGAACAGTTCAGTAACTAAGGTATAACACAAACCACTGCTGCTACCACCAATAATAACAATAAGGGAAATAACAAGGGAAAAGAACACAATTGCTCACCACTCGCCGACCAATACGCAGCCCGACCCAGCAGTGATTTAGCCCTTCTGGGTAACTGCCCCCAGTTTATATAGTAGGTATGATGTGCTGTGGTATGGAATACCTCTTTGGTTAGTTTGGGTAAGGTGTCCTGTTTCTGCTTCCTCCCCTCTTCCCCTGCTCCCTGGCAGAGCATGAGATTCAGAAAGTCCTTGGTCAGACCAAACATTACTGATAAGCAACTAAAAACATTGGTGTTATCAGTGTTGTTCCCAGGCTGAAAGTCAAAAACAGAGCACTGCACCAGCTACCCAGAAGGAGAAAAATGACTGCTACGGCTGAACCCACGGCACACAGCCAAACTATTTCGGTAATCTTTGTCATAATCTGTTTTTGGTCAATTAACCTGCACCAGTTTTGTCTGGGGGAAGAGTTAGTTTTCCTAATAGTAGTTCATATGGTGCAGTGTTTTAGATTTCTGACAATGTTGATAACATGTGGTTGGTTTAGTTATTGCTGAGCAGTGCTTACATAGTGTCAAGACCTTTTGTATTTCTCACCCCACAAATGAGTAGGCTAGGGGGTGCACAGAGAGCTGGAAAGTGACATGGCTGGGACAGCTGAGTCCAACCGACCCAAACAGTATTCCATACCATATGATATCATGCACAGCAATAAAAGCTGAGGGAGGAAGAAAGAAAGGGAGGAAGTCTGGAGCCACAATCTTTACCTCCACCAGTGAGTTTTGCCTCTTTAACCCTTCCACTACTGTATCCCATCCCAACAGCGAGGACTGAGTGAGCAGCTGTGTGGCTGAGCTCTGCAACAAACCCTTACCTGAGGATTAAAACCTTGTTTCTCAGCACAGCTCTCACACCGGTGCTAGGTATATTATTCACAGCAGTGTCGCAGCTCTTATCAAAGGGAGCTATGTGAAACTGAACTGTTGACTATCCCTTCACTGTTGTTATTACTGCTGGTAGAAGCTCCTGGTGTTCAAATCATCAGTTTTATAGTTAGAGAGACTATGATCCTGAAAAGCAAGTTTATTTAAGCTTCTTAGGGAAGGTTTTATTTTAGCCTTATAATCTGCACCAGCACAGAAAAAATTCCTACTTAAATGCATATATGGTTTCCAATGCATGAGTAGACTTCGGTAGTCCACACACGAGTGCATTGCTAGCTTTAAATTCTTTACAGTCAAAAAGACAATCCAGGATGGCTACATTCTTTTTAATGTGGAAGTTTGAATCTTAACTGTTTCTGGAATAACAGGATTGAATTGTGATTGAAGCATAATTTCTTAGATAAGCAGTGACCTATTTTTCTGTTCTCTGCATACACCTTCAAGCACATTGTTCACCACTCAGTTGCATTTGCTGTGAAACATCATAGCAGATCTGTGGTAGAGGTGGCAATGGAAGAAGAAGAAAGAATTTGAAAGGATGCGGGGGTGAGGGGGTAAGATTACCCTTTAATTTAAAGAAAAAATTTGTTTGTCCAGAGGGGAGGAAAAAGAAAAGGGGGGGGGGGGGGGGGGCGTGGAGGGGCAAGGTAAACCTGGGGCTTTTTCTGTAGGATCAATAATGTATCAAAACCAGAAATCAGGCTCTTCCGCACCTTGGTTTCTTCCAATAGGAAACCAGGTTAATTTATTTTATCCTTATGGAGGTCTCAAATACCAGACTGCAGAAGCATTTGTTCAAAGTGATGTAACATACTTTAATTGAGTTAACTAAATAATCATTTTATCTCCGAAATAAGCAACACATTCCTGAGCCACATACCTTTAGATGCTGAAAATTACAGAAAATTAATTGTTCACAAATTGGGTGTTCACGCTGTTTTGCCCCTGAGAGAACATACAAAAAGATTTTAGTTCTGAATGTCTGCATTATGCAGGCTCTGGAGGATGTACTGCATCATTTTCTGCTGCAATTTTTTTGGGCTGAAAAGAGTTGGCATATGCAATAGGAAATTTAGTGGAAAGGATGCCAGGGTAGAACATGTATAGCCAAACAAAAACTAAAATTAGAGGCTTTTCCACCCAGCACCAGATAAGCAGTAGGTAAGAAGTAGATATTCAATACTTTCTATTTAACTGCCTACTGTGATTTTCCAGATATTGGTGTTCTTTTATAAGAGTGATTGAGAGTCTTCAGATACTCCTGCAGCAAAAAAAAAATAAAAATAATAATAGTAAAGACATCATACTTGGAAATACTTTGATTGTGGTTTGGTGAGCATGTGGCTAGGAGGGAGCATGTTGAAACTGCTGTTACAGGTCTGTTCATCTCAGGAAACTTCAACATACAATAATTTTTATATGTAAAAATATTTTGCTTTTTAGCATGGCTTCTTGTTGACAATAAGCTATCCATCTATACTTCCTCCTCACCCACTCATTCCCTTCTTTCTATATAAAATATTTAAACTTATGGTCAGTATCAATGAAATTCAGCAGTGTTACATGGAAAAAAGATGGTGTTTATAAGCTTCATGAGAATCAGCAGATCTGGGATCTCCCTCTGAAGAGAAGGTGACAAAAGTTTATCTGTTACTTTTCCAGAATGGTGGCAGGTGGTTTCCACATACCTTGGCTATAGCCCAAGCTATATTTGTTCCACTGAAAGTGCAAGGTGATGTGTGGAAACTAGAAGCACTGCAGTGATGACATGACAGAAAACCTTAGGGAAATAAGCATCATTAGTTCCATTGCTCACAAAACAGCTTCTATCATGTCATTTTTCCCATCTTTTTTTTTTTTTTTTTTCCTGCCCGTTTGTTTGTTTCTCTTCCTATGATATGTACCTATCAGTTTCTGAAGGAAAAAATATACACACCTTCATCAAACTGCCACAGGGGGAAAAAGCCACAAGTGTTCTTGGAAAGAGGTATGTCCATGAATCAGTCACTTCTTTTGCAATTTTGCCATAGAATTTATCCATACATCTAAAGCCTTTCTTTCTTTATTGCTTCCTCAAATAAAAATGAGTAATAATTAACACCTCTGTGAGAAAGGTGTTGAGAGGTTTGGTTTTTTGGCATTTGGAAAGAAGTTCATAGAGTCATAGAATGATTAACATTGGAAGGAATTGTCTAGTTCTAACCTCCCTGCCATGGATGGGGACACCTTCTACTACAGCAAGTTGCTCAAAGCAACCTGGCCTTGAACACTGACAGGGATGGGGAAACCGCAGCTTCTCTGGGCAGCTTCTTCCAGTGTCTCACAACCCCCACATTACAGAACTTCTTCCTTACATCTAATGTAAATCTATCCTTTTTCAGTTTAAAGCCATTCTCCCTTGTGCTGTCACTACTTACCCTTGTAAAAAGTCCCTCTCCAGATTTCTTGTAGACACCCTGTAAGTACTGGAAGCTGCTATGTCTTCCCTGAGCCTTCCCTTTTCCAGGCTGAACAATGTCAACTCTCTCAGACTGTCTTCATAGAAGAGATGCTATAACTCTCTGATCATCTTCATGGCCCTTCTCTGGACCTGCTCAAGCAGGTCCATGTCCTGCTTGTGCTGGGAGCCCCAGAGATGTACAGAGTCTCACAAGGGTGGAGTAGAGGGGCAGGATCACCTCCTTCAACCTGCTGATCACGCTCCTTTTGATGCAGCCCAGGATATGGTTGGCTTTCTGGGCTGCAAGTGCACACTGCCACCTCATGTTAAATTTCCCATCGACCAACGCTCCCAAGTCTTTGTCCTCAGGGCTGCTCTCAATCCATTCTTCTCCCAGCCTGTAGTTGTGCTTGGGATTGTCCCAGTCCAGATGCAGGATCTCAAACTTGTCCTTGTTGAACTTCATGAGGAGGCAACGCTTCCCTGCACCTCTCTAAGGACTAGTGTTTTGTGCATGCTATATCTATTAAGTTAACACATATACATGGACACATGCACTGGCCTTTCAACATACCAAGACATAATTTAATAAGACTTTAAACAAGTATATTTGGAGCTTTGTTTTACTGAACAAAGAAAAAGTACTCTGCTAAAAACAGCTTAATATTTTATGATAATGGTTCACTGAATGTTGTAGGCAATAAAGAAATAATTAAAAAGAATAACGAAAAACATCTAAACAAGGAGGTGGATTAGCATTGGAATGGCCATATGGAAATAACGGAGAAAGCATTTGTCCTTAATCTCCAGGGATAAGGCTAGGGGTAGCAATCCAGGGTAAAAGAATGTGAAAAGCAAACCATGGACAACAGACACAAAAAAATATTGTAGTTATATTACTATAACCCAGAAATATGCAGGCTTTTTCTTTTTTATTCAATAAATATGCTTAGACTCAAGAACACTAACAGTAAAAAACAGTGAAATTTTCTTCTAATGACACATTAACATGTTAAACATTTCTTCACTGACTGTCTCACTATTTTAAAAATAGATTCTCTCTACCTCTTTATCTGTGTGACACTTCAACACACTCCTACAACAGCTCTTTCCCTCCTTTACGTAAACCACAGACTTGGCATACCTATTTCCAGGTCCTCTGGTTATAGCTGTGCTGTAGGACATCTGAGCTCATGGCTTCCTCCAGCCTTCCCCATACCTTCATCACAGAACGAAGCCCGGACAAGCAGTTTAGAGGAAATCATTGCATGAGCCTGACGTGGCTTCTGTAAAAGTCTCTGATTTATTTATCAGGACAAAAGACAGCAGCAAGATTTATACTGATTAAAAGTATCAATGAAATTCATCAGAGTACTAGATATCAAAAAGACAACAGCTCTGCAGAAGGGAGTGATCAGCAGTGCCACTGCTGAGGGAAAGATGACAAAACTTTTGTCATTAGCCCTTTGGTATCAACCAAATTTACTACAGTGTAATTTATGCTGCATGGTGTAATTTAGATATGCCCTGTATAAAAAGTACCTCCTGGTCTGTTTTGTGAGGACAGTTACAGCCCAACCTGCCTGAACAGGTTTTGTCGTCTGTGGGACCCTGCCCCTAAACCTTACCTGCAGAATTGCAGGTAATTTCTGTCCTTGAAGATTCTACCAAAGCCCATCCTAGGAAAAGCCTGGCTAACCTAACCTGTGCTGAGTTCTGTATTGCCGCACAAAGTATGCAGCTCCTAGTCTAAAGTTCTCCTCTTAAGACTAGTTTGGCTACCTCTAGTAATTGCCTATGCACAGCTCAGAGAAGACCTCTAAAATGAGCCTTCATGGGTTAAATAGAGGGAATAGCCATTTTTTATTTCCAGTTTCTAGGCAATTAAATGCTATTTGAAAAGCTTTGTGATTGCTGAATAAAGGACATGTTGTCTCTCACTTAAAGAAATCCTTAAGGATACCACACCATCCAGAAATCATCTTTGTGCTTTATATACCTATACAGCAACAGAGAACATTTCCTCTCTTCTTTCCAAGTAAAAGCAGCACATTAATCAATTGTACAAGATTCCTTGATATTTCATAATCTTTAGAGTCTTTAGAAAGTAGTAGTAGTAGTTTTATCTTTGCTAAGGAGTGCAGAGCTACCTAGTCTTACTTTACATGTGATGCTAAGCTTGGCTGTGTTAGACAAAGAAGATTTTTGGGAGTGTGGGGAGCACTGCTTTCATTGCTTAGATGCAGATCCATACCTTCAGAAATTCCGCAACAGAATATGCAAGATATTGTTCAAATTTTTAGGTGAAGCTTACCTTTTGACACACATTCACTGTAGTGAAAGACAAAAAACTGATGAAGAAGATACTATTAAAAGGAAAAAATTCTAAGAAATCTAATTAACATATAAGGTTTTGCAATTATTTGCAGAGGTTCTAAACATCATATTCTGAAAATTTCTATCTTCCTATCAGTTATTTCTCTACAACTAAATAATATATATTAATTGAATGATTATCAAAGCCACTAGTTGGGCATTTGATCATTGAAACCTAACACCTTGCATTTATTTATAAAGTATTTGAAGGACCAGGATAAGTGAATACTTTGTACCTCACTCCTCAGATTACTATAAATCATATTCTTTATTATCTATCTCTCTAATAAAGTGATTGCTCGTGTTGGTTAATTTAATTACAGATGCACAGCACTTCCTTAATTTAATGAGGGAATATAAGACAATATGTTAAACAATTTATTGTCACTTGTCAGATGACTGTGACATTGTTCATAAGAAAAGCAAAGAATGAGATAGGCCAGGAGTTTTCCAATAGTATACATAATTCAGGCTTTTCCCTTTGCAGTAGGTTGACCCTGGCTGGATGCCAGGTGCTCACCAAAGCTGATCTGTCACTGCCCTCCTCAGCTGGGCAGGGGAGAGAAAATATAACGAAAGGCTCATGGGTCAAAATAAGGACAGGGGGAGATCATTCACCAGTTACTGTCGTGGTCAAAACAGACTCAACTTGGGGAAAATTGATTTAATTTATTACCAATCAAAAATCAGAGAAATGAGAAATAAAACCAAATCTTAAAAACACCTTCTCCCCATCCCTTCTTCCTGAGCTTAACTTCACACTTCCTTTCTCTAACTCCTTCCCCCACCTTGAGTAGCATATGGGGATGGGAAACGGGGGTTGTGGTCAGTTCATCACACCTTGTCACTGCCACTCCTTCCTCCTCAGGAGAGGACTCCGCATACTCTTCCACTGCTCCAGCGAGTGGTCCCTACCACAAGAGACAGTCCTTCGTGAACTTTTCCAATGTGGGTCTTTCCCATGGGCTGCAGTTCTTCATGAACTGCTCCAGTGTGGGTCCCTTCCATGGCTGAAGTCCTTCAGGAACAGGCTGCTCCAGCATGGGTCCCATGTAGGGTCACAAGTCCTGCAGCAAACCTGCTCCAGTGTGGGCTCCTTTCTCCATGGGGCCGCAGGTCCTGCCAGGAGCCTGCTTCAGTGCAGGCTTCCCATGGGGTCACAGCCTCATTTGGGCATCCCCCTGGTCTGGTGTGGGCTTGTCCCTGGGCTGCAGATGGAGATCTGCTCCACTGTGGACCTCCATGTGCTGCAGGGGCACAGCTGCCTCACCATGGGCTGCAGCTAAGTCTCTGATCTGCTGCCAGGAGCATCTCCTCCTTCCTTCTTCACAGACCTAAGCTTCTGCAAGGCTGTTGCTCTCACATATTCTCATTTCTCTTTCTGGCTGAAGGTGCTGTTGTGCAGTAGCTTTTTCCAGTTCTTAACTACGTAATCCCAGGGGTGCTACCACCATTGCTGATGCAGCCTTGTCCAGTGGCAGGTCCATCTTGGATCCCACTGGCATTGGCTCTACCGGGTATGGGGGAAGTACCTATCAACTTCTCACAGAAGCCACCCTGTATCCCCTGTTACAAAATCCTTGCCATTGAAACCAAAATAAGCTGTTTAAAAAAATAAAAATGCTACAGTGGAACCTAATTTTTGCCACCTAAAAGAGTTTTCATGAGCACCTATTTTATCAAGAGAGTTAAGTGTTTCATTTACCCATATGCTGAGGTCTCACAATGGAATCATTACTGCACCAAGAGGCTTTCTTTGGTTCCATATCCATAGTCCACATCTACCGACCCTGAATGTCATATCAAGAATATCTATAACAGAGATAGATTCTTATATATATATTCTCCACAGGTCTTATGACTCTTCCTTGCTAAAATCATTAACTCTGTTCTGTATTGCCTCCCCTCTGATACTGACAGTCTTCACATACTTTTCCTTTCTCACCTTCCTGCTGCTTATCCCAACCTGATGCTGCTTCCGTTAATACTCTTGTTTAGTTTCCAGATTGTTTTCTGTATTAGCCAATAGAGATCAGCAGATCCTGTCTTGTCAAGTATTTCGACTTTTTCTGTTCCAAAAGAGTTCTGCGTTCTTTACACACTCCCTGTGAAATAAGCAGGGGAAAAAGCAATAATGAAGTGAAAATGAACAATTAGCAAAAGGAGTATGGTTAAGGGATGATATGGATAATTGATTTCCCTGTTCTCACTAGACAGCACTATAAGGCTAGCAGTCACGGAAATCTGAGAAAGATTCAGTACAGAATATCAAAGAACACCATTAATTTGAAAAAGCTTATTTTTTAGTTAATAAAGATATCAAAATAATTCAAGAGATAATTTTTGAACTCCTACAGAAAAAAATCTTGTCATCCTGATTAATTTATATATTTCTTCCAAATATTTTTAGATTTGTTGTTTGGAATTTCATTCAAATGCATCTTCTTACCTATCTATCTACTTATCTATCTTAAATTTCCTTATGCTGAGTGTTCAGCTCTTTGCCTTACATACAATTTCTCTCTCAGCAAGTGAAAGCCTTCAGCTGCATTGAGTTTTGCTGTTGAAAGAGAAGGCCACAGGATGTTGCTTTCCTTACATGATTCGCAACCCAGCCACACTCAGATATTACAGGAGATATACAGAAACTAAAGAACTGAGAAGTCCTGTGAAAAAGAAGGGATGGAAACATACCAAGAAAGGGCAAAGAAAGAAACTACTTCAGAAAAGGATGAATCAACTGAAGAGGAGAAATAAAACCAGAAAGTTATAGTGACTTTCTGGGTTAAGTGATATTTTTTTCTTATCTTGCTGTTAAAAGTTGTTATGCCTTCCTGTTTTTTTTCTGCTTTTGTAGAGATTCATTAATAGAAATATCAATGTGGTGTAACTGATTAGTGGCAGATCCAGAATGATTACACAAACACCGATGTTAGTTACTGAGGTGTCTCAGCATGACCCAGAGGTTTCACAAAAGACTTGAGTAAAACTAACCTTGTCTCAGAACTCCCATCTTTGATCTGTCGTGCTCTCACAGGGCTGCGATTCTGCACTGTTTCAAAACTCAACTGTAACATCAAATGCAAGGGGAAAAAAGAAAAAAAGGAAAAAAAAAAAAAAGATGATTTAAAGAAGGAGGTTTCTGTCATTTGTTTGATGAAATCCCTACAGTTGTGGTAAAGTTTCCATCTTTAGTATTTCCAAGCTTGATTAAAAAGAAAACTTTTCTGATTGCTGATAGTGACAGTGGGATGAAATTCTAGAGTCATCATCACTTCAGGAAATTTTCTCACTAAAATAGATGCCTGTTCCTCAGAAGTGCAATAATGCTTATTTCTTTAAGTAGAAGTAGACTTATAGACAGTGCAGGGACACTCAATCAATGAGATGAGTAATTTCTTTCTGTAATATTTAAGTGAATGTGCTTTTGTATACAGCTTCAATTTACTGAGGTAAATGGAAGCTGCTTCAGACACCATGGAAGGGAAGGTAAAGGACTGAATGAACTCATTAAATTAGTCTGTGACAGAGCATGATGGGCAAGCTCTGAACAGGTACTGGAACAGAAATCTGCAAAGAAATCTAATTATATTTAACTATTCTTTCAGGCTTCCAGTCTCTTTACATTCAAATTCTTCGGATTAGACTGCATGCAGAGAATAAACTTGTAATATTTACTTCCAAAGCCAGCGGATTATACATACTCCTTGATGAGGTCTAAAGTATTTTCAGGAAGCGATAGTCACATTCCCTGGTGCCAGATATTAGATGATATTACAATTTGAGGAAATTCTTTAGTGCCTAAGGAGCAATAACACAGTTAGTGCATTGCCTTTCCCAAGATGCAGGATCAAATACGAATCTAGAGACTAGACTGGCTGTGTGTTTTTTTTTTTTTTACTTTATGGCAAAGATGGGGCTGGTGTTTAATATTCTAATTTGAAAGACACAAAACAGTCTTTCAAACAGCAATTTAACTGAATTCTGCTAACTACCAAGGAAGTTTTTACACATTTCTGGGTCATCTACATAGGACTTAAAGAGTTACTACACCAGTGCTTCAATTCAAAAAAAGTGCTGAAATGGGTTAATATTATCATGTTCATATTTAAGATCTTTCCTGAGCAGGGGTCCTAACAGGGCGACATTCAAATCAGTAAAACAGATCTAAAATCTAAAATTAACAGCTAACCCGCAAAATGAACATTTCATGCATCAAACCAGTGTCCTAGGCCAGTGTGAGCCAAATTCTTGAGGGCAGTTTTGCCCACAATGTAGCTTCAAGTTTGCAAACTTGATGGCAAACTGTTTAAAAAAAAAACACCTTTGATATGCACAAACTAAAATACTACAGCTCAAAAACCAAAACCCCACTTCTCGATCATAAAAAGAGACATCAAGTACAAAATGATGAGAAAAGTTGTAAATAATTACCTAAATCATAATGATAACAAAAGTGCAAAAGTGCTTTTGTAGACAGCCTCAGTATGCATAATGGTTACTTGGAACACCAAATTCCATAATCAGAAATGTCCCCTCCTCCTCATTTCCCTGAACTTTTATTGCTGAGCTAAACATCAACCGATTGGGGTCAATTTGTGCTTTGTTCCCCTCCCTGCCACCACAGGGACCTAATCTGAAATTCGCTTTGCTTCATTACAGTTTGAGAAGCCATTTAATTCCTTGTGAATAGTTATTTCTACCTGAAAGAAGGACATGCAGAGTGCATCAACATCTCCTTGGCAGTTAGCACATGGACTACAGCCTTTGTGCTCACCTGGCACATCAGGATATCTGAACTGATCTTCCTGTCTGCAGGTGATAAATCATGATAGAAAAAAACCTGACTGAATAATGGTGTGGTATTCTTTTAAAAGCACCTCACAGATTAAGACAAAATTTCAGATCTACATCAAAAGCACCAACTGGCTTTGCAGTTCTTTACAGTGCCTCTAATGTGGTCAGCCTAAGAAGTAAGAGCAAGAGCTTGCATCTAGGGCTTGAGCAGAGCATCGTGGAGAAAATAGTTGTTGAATATCTTGGCATATATTTATAAGAACAGTTGTCAAAAAATAAAACTCAAATACCTTATTTGAACTCTAGCTGCTGATGTGTCATTATACAGCCACAGAAAGAAACATACATTTATAGTGGTGTACAGAGTACACGCATGATAAAGCAAGAACAGGAGTAGATTTTTAAGGCAGGGGGGAGCCTGGCTTGTACAATACAAAAATTGGTTTGTATTACCCATCTACATCAGGATTTATTTTTTAATATCAACTCAAACAAAATCATTTTCTCTGAAGCCAAGATACTGGACTGTCCATTAAAAGAAGTCCTTCTCTCACATGTGACCATACATTTAGTGACCTAGCAATAAACCCCTATGAAAAGGCTCTAGCAAAGCTTGTACAAAAAACAAACCTGTGAATAAATGTCCTTCATCCTGCAGTCATAAGTAAAGCATTCTATATAGAGAACTTTCCTTTGTTTTACCTTTAAATATCACTATATAATAAAAGCAACATAAACTGTTGTAGGATAAAATAAAATCTTTCCAGAGGCAATGGAGAAAAAAACAAACATTTGAACATTTCTTTCCAGTAGATCTAAAAAAAAGTGTATGTGCAAGGGGGTACATACATACTGTGAGGTAACAGTTAATATTGCGTAGTTAGGACCCTGGGGAATAAGTACATTCCCCTGAGGAATGACAAAGGTGCGATGTTTTTCATTGTAAGAGTCTTACCATGTCTCTTTAAGCAGGATTTGTAGAGTAAAAAAAAAACAAAAAAAAAACACAAAAAAAAAAATACCCCCCCCTGGGGGAGAGAAGCAGGGAGAGCTGACTTACTGTAAAAGGCTCATTTAATGGCTTTTGCATTGTAAAGAAGATGGCAATTCCCAGGGAGAAGGAGCAGCCTTTGGCTTGTCAGCCTTAATGAAGTGCACTCAGTACATAGCTTCAATGAAGATAGATATCAATAATAAGGTAGGTAAAACTGATGAGTTTGGGACCTATTTGCATAAGCTGGTACTTACGCTGCTGAAATGCTCACATTACAAATACTGAAACCACACAGTTTTCACTCTAACAGATTTGCCATGTTAAAGGAGAGTTATTTATCTACATAAATAAAATTTCTGTGCTGAGTACTAAATATGCTTCAGGGGGTTCCCAATTTATCAACTCTCCTACTTGCAACAACACAACCAGAAGCTTTATGAACATAGCAATATTTCTCAATGGCTTTACCTGTACATTTATTATTTCTATCTTGGTTGTTCTAGATAGAAAAGAACTGGATATACATGACTTCTGATGATAAAACACATTGGACAACCATTCAAGATAAATTACAGGAGGGGTTTGGTTGGTTTAGTGGGTGCTTTATGGAGGGGAGGTAGACTCTCAAGAGCACTATATGCTTGTCTTTTAATACATGGCAAGAGAGTACCAATTTGAATCACAGATGGGTCTATTTTTCCCCATACAGCCTTTACATGGATTCATCTGCAGCATCATTAAGATACTCTGCCAGGGTGCAGTGACATCCACTGGTGCAGACCATTTTTGCTGCAAGAATCACAGAAACACTATGTGTCATGATTGATTTAGATGTTGAAATCAATTTCATTCACTTCTACATTTTCTAATGCAGCACTGCATATAGTACTGTTTTATTTTAAACATGCAAGTACTCTCACAGGGAAACAAATTTAAGCTGTTTGCTCGTTGTAGGGAAGGCACCTTGCAAGACTCAGTCTTGAAGAAGAGATGAAGTTCTCAGTTGGAAGGATTCCCATCTTATCTATACGGTTTGTCCCTCAACTTGCCAAGAGAGCATACTGCTCAATTTCTTACTATCTGCAGCCTTCACATCTGTTTATTTTTCCTTTTTTTGATCCTCCCTATCTATCCTGACATGCCTAGAGTTTATGTAGCTGAGGAATAAGTTAAGATGCAGGATGAAATGTATTGTGTTCCACAATGTTGCATCACTTCCTGCCAACACAACAAAGCCCAACAATTTGAAGAGTGGAAATCACCTTCCACATGACTCACCATGTCCGGGCTTTATGGACCCAAGAAGAAAAACAGCCACAGGTACACCAAAGGCCTTCTGGACTGCACTTACTGTGGAGCCTCCTGGAAAATACATGGTTTAACAACACAGCTCAGTGCATTTCGGATGTGTTGGAGTCATTGTATGTGCCCAGCACAGCAGCTGCACAAATTTCATAAAAATGTGGGCAGAAGTATGGGCACTTTCCATATAACAAACTAATGTCTCTCTAGCATTTGATGTTGTGGTGATGTGTAAAGCCCTATTGTTTGAGGGAGCAAAATCCTAGATAGTGGATTTTAGGAGAACTAAGAATCATATGTTCTATCTCCAAATTGAATAGAAGGCAATCAGCTCAACAGGATTTCCTTTTGTACTACTGTAAGATGAAGAATACATTCTTCACTGATGTATTTACAGATAAATTACAAGCTATGTTTGTTTTTTCTCAAAATTTAATAAATAAAAATGTGTATTTTTTTTTCAATCAGTAAGCGCAAAATAACATTTCTTGGTTCTCTCCATGATTAAAGATTGCAATACTATATACTACAGGAACTTTCAAATTATGATACACTTTTATCTAAATGTAAAAAAATTAAAAGTGTGGACATCTTTGGAGTTCAAAAAATTTGTTCTTCCTAATTATATTTCATATTTGATATTTTCTGAAATTGTATTTTTAAAATCATCAGCAATTATGATACTAATATATCTGAAGTATCACAAAACTTTAGATTCCATTTCAGTTTTCCAAGTCCAGCTGGTTGTGATAATTTTAAACCAGTTTTGAATAACAAGACTAATTTTTTTAATGAGTCTTCTCTAAAACCCTAGACCTGTCAAAATTTGCCAGAATACCTCTAGCTGACTGCTCTGTAAAGTCAATATGTTACTGCTACAGAAAGCCTCCTTTTATTTCAAGTTATGCACCATTAGCAAACCTGTCAGCTGAATTCCAGTTCTGTAATCTCTGGTTTTGGTGACAGCTTGCGAAGTAAAAATAGCAGAGGCTTGCTCTTCAGACAATAGATTTTATCTGCTTTTCAGTGTAAACGGTTTAGAAAAAATATTTTCTGGACATTTAAACTGGACAAATTTGATACAAAAGAAGCAATTAATAGGTATTGAAAAATGATTTGTGGGTTGTTTTCTTTTTAACAGGCTGTGAGGTTTTTAAGTTCAATTTATACTTTCCTGATCACATCCTTCCAAATAAACATGTTAACAGTATTTTTTTTTCAAACCCTTCCTACTACAAAACCATCTCAAACAGCAGCATATATAGACCTTGAGAAATCCAAACATCTGCAATTAGAATAAGCAATCTGATTGAAAAAATAAAAATTATCATGTGCATAGGGGCTAGCTACTAAAGTAAGGAGAAATCTATGTTACTTTCATCTCATTACTTGTTTCCTCAAAAAAACAAGATTATAAAAGATTCTTTAGCTAACTATCAGAATGACCATCATTTCACCTTATTGTGGGTGGGTTTTTTTTCCATTTAAAATAAAAATGAATGCTGGTAGAATGCAGAGAGTAAACTGGACATGTTATTTTTGCTCTTTGAATATTTTTGCCCTTTAATTTACAAAGCTGCTATTTATGTCTCTTCTAACAACACAAAGTACGTCAACAAACAGCATTTTATTACACAATAGGCTCAATTCCCCAGTGCAGCTCAGCATCTATTCCAATAAGCTTGTGCAGCTGCAGTTCCTCAATGGGCGCAGAAAAAGCAGCTGCACATCCTCTAGCAGATTTCCAATGCCATGAAAGAGTCACAATGGGTGTAAAACTCTTGCCCCATTTTCTCCTGAAGCCTATAAAAAAAATCCAATTGAGTAGTGATGCTGGAGCAGAGGTAAAGGATCAGCGAAGGTCACATCTGAAAACAAGGAAGTCAGAAATACTTTCCACCACCACCTCTTCATACTACTCAGCACACTCAACCATTCTGCAATTGGTAACATAGTATTCTAACATCCTAGTATTCTAACAACTTGTGTAAAGGCTCTTTTTATCAGAGAAGACCTTGCTAAAAACTGAAATAAACCTCTGTCTCTATTAATCTCCTTCCCTCCCCCCAGACATAGTATTTTTTCCTTTTATCATA
The DNA here is from genome assembly GCA_039720435.1 of Amazona ochrocephala. Taxonomy (NCBI): domain Eukaryota; kingdom Metazoa; phylum Chordata; class Aves; order Psittaciformes; family Psittacidae; genus Amazona; species Amazona ochrocephala. The sequence goes on from CM077878.1 coordinate 28,624,136, forward strand.
TTTCTCTCATGACTTTACTGTAATGTCCTTGCATGTTTGTCGTGGTTTAAGCCCCTCACGCAGTTCTCTCACTCACTCCCCTCTCTTTCTTCCCCGCAGCTCCTGGGGGGCATGGGGAGAGAAACAAAAGAACGTAACTGCCACAGGTTGAGATAAGAACAGTCCAGTAACTGAGGTATAGCGAAAACCACTACTGCTACCACCAATAATAATAATGACAAGGCAAATACAAGGGAAGAGAAATACAACCGCTCACCACCCGATACCAAGCCCAGCCCAGCAGCGAACCCCCCTCTTCTGGGTAACTGCCCTCTGTTTTTTTCATCCTGGACATAACGTGCTGTGGTATGGAATACCTCTTTGGTTAGTTTGGGTCAGGTATCCTGTCTCTGTTTCCTCCCAGCTTCCCCTCCTCCCTGGCAGAGCATGAGACTCAAAAAGTCCTTGGTCAGTCTAAACATTCTAAGCAGTAACTGAAAACATCGGTGTTATCAGCGCTCTTCCCAGGCCGAAAGTCAAAAACACAACCCTGAACCAGCTACCAAGAAGGAGAAAAATGACTGCTGCTACTGAACCCAGCACAGTGTTCTATAATATTTTCAGTGATTATATTATAGGCAGGTATTTATAATCTCACATAAGAAAGAACTATGTAGTAATTCTTCTGTTCTGCTTAAATTTATATGCAATGTTGTATCTGGGAGAAAGTTCTTTCTGTTTTCACTGCAATTCATTCTTATTGAAATAGAGAATGCACTGGTTTTGGCTGGGATAAAGTTAATTTTTTCATAGTAGTTCATTTGGTGCTATTTTTTGGATTTGTGCTGGAAACAGTGTTGATAACGCAGGGATGTTTTAGTTATTGAACAGTTCTTACGGAGTCAAGGCCTTTTCTGCTCCTCTCCTGCAAGTTGGTTGCTGTGGTGGTGTGAGGAGGACAAGAACTTGGGAGGGGACACAGCTGGGACAGCTGACCCCAGCTGATCCAAGGGATATTCCATAACACATGGCATCATGCTCAGCATATAGAGCTGGGGGAAGAAAAAGGAAAGGGGGCGGGGGGGGGGGGAACTCCGAGTGATGGTGTTTGTCTTCCCAGCTAACTGTTAGGAGTGATGGAGCCCTGCTGACCTGGAGGTGGCTGAACACCTGGCTGTCAATGGTGAGTGGTGAATTAATTCCTTGTTTTGCTTTGCTTGGGTTTACAGCTTTTGCTCAACCTGTTAAACTGTCTTTATCTCAACCCACAATTTTCTCACTTTTACTCTCCCCCATCCTGACATGGGGGGGGGGGGGGGGTGACTGAGCAGCTGTGTGCTACTTAGTTGCAAGCTCAAGTTAAACCACAACAGAGCCACATACAAAAAAGAAGAAGAAAAAAAAAAAAAAAAAAAAAAAAGGTGATTTTAAATAACTTATGGCTTGGTTTTCCTGCATTGATTGATCTATGCAGATCAATCAATGTTTCAAAATGTCTTTTGGAAAAAAGCAGCTTTAAAGTCAAGCTGTGTAATTGGACATGTCTGTAACATATTGCCATCTATTGGCAAAAAGGAGAAAACATCAGCGTTAGCACTGGAAATAGAATTGCCTCTCCTTCAGGCATTTATACGTAGCCAATTTTATGCGTGTATGGGGCTGCTATATAATGTAATAAAATTTTATATAGTGCTTGTGCAACATCCATGTCATAAGAAATATGAGTTCAGTTCTTTGTAAATGAGAAAGATAATATTCAACATAGTGCTGAAAGAAGAGATATATACCATGTTTATGCCCCATACTCATATCAGTTGAAGGCTGAAAGAGTATTGTAGATGGCATGTTCCCGTGTCACAGATCTAAAAGCATTAATTAATAACTTCAAATTCACAACACAAAACCTCAAAACAGATGACCAGAGCTGTCCCATAGCATTATCTCTGCTGTACTAAACTTATAATTAAAATCTTCCCTAGCTGCTCCTTGTCCCTTCCTCTCCATGGAGTTACAAGTGAACAAATGCTCTGCCAGTGGAGGGCCAGCTGGTGAACGGGAAATACATTGATCCAGCATGAGGAGTCCCTACATCACTGTCTGGCTTCCTAGCCAGGACATAAGTATGTTGAGAATGATTTTTCAGTTATCTCAACAGCTAAATATGCAGGTAACATGTAGTAGGTATTTATGAGAATACTTATGCACCTCAGTAACTTAAATAAAATTGAACCAAGAAACCCTCCCGTCCTTTCAGGTGTACTGGAGTCACAAAAAGTGATTACTTCCACAGGGTTAAAAGCTTCTGTGTTGGTTTTCTAACAGTTTCCCTCTTGAAATTGAAATTATTTATTTGACTTACGTGCCCAGTAATTTCAAGAGGCCTGTTGTGATTTAATTGCATGGACTGTAAAATGTCACACAAACTAATAATATACTGAAATATTAACTGAAAGTTACAAAAATCAATAAGAATTAAAAGTACAGGAAGAGAAGGAACAGATGAAAATTAAATAACAGATGTACCATGTGGATTTGGAGGATGATGGATAGGCTGAGAAGACAGAAAATTAAGGCTCTAGAATATGTTGAAAATGAAAGAAAACTGACAGATAGTTATTGAACCTAAACTTACAAAGACATACAGCAGGGGAACAAATTACACTGCTCAATATTTAATTCACCGGGCCATTTTTTGACGTGGGGCAGGCCAGCTTCTGATCTGATCTGCGTACCCAGATGGGGATGTTAGAAGAGTTACGATATTTTGCACTCCCACTTTGTTGCCTGCCAGTGCCACAAAGAGGGCAGCTGGGGAAGGACATTTTCTTTCCTCCATGTGGAAGGGAAGGAACAAGAAAAGGTCACAGCACGACTTTCTTCTGCTTATAACCTCAGCAGACAGCTGTGCCAGGGATGTGCTTGGAGCTTTCTGAAGGATGCTTCCTCCTCAGATGAGAAAATCTGGAATAAAGGTTTACTCCAGTGCAATCCATCTGCTTGTTTCGTACCTTCTGAAGCCCTTCCTGTGCTCAGCAAAGCCACATTTCAGTTGTTCCTCATCCAGAAAATAAAAATAAAACAGTTTTTGACATGCAACTTAGAAAAGTCTAATATTAATTAAAGTCAATCCCTATTATGAACTAGTTAGATACTTTTTTTTATATATATATATAATGCCAATATGGCTGTGTCCCTGGCCAAGAATTATCAGCCCTGGGAAGAGTAAAGTGGAACATGAAACTTGTTTTCCTGCTCTGGAGAACATACTGAGGTCACAAAAACATCCTCTGCTCCCACTGCAGCAAATCCAAGACTTCTGATTTCTTTTAATGAGATAATGAGAGAAAAGTATTTCTGAAACTCATCTGGGATGTCCTGACTTTTCCTGAATTGGAGCAAAAATAACAAACCAAGTTCTTCCACCTCCCAAGTCTGCTATCTGCCCATCAACAGACCTCCCTGTGTACACCTCTCTTGGGGAAACTCTCCCTGCAAAAGTCTTACTTAGCTAGCATAAGCTAGCATAGTCCCACAGGAAGCTTAACTCCATAAAAACATTCACTGCTGCCAGCTGGGAGTAAAGTTATAAGTTGTGAGGCTAAAGATGGTGTCTTATTCTTAGTTTTGTCCCCCTGATCCAACTATAATCTCCCATTAAGTCACTTAAAGATGTCTCAAAAAAGCATGAATAATTCAGAAGGCTAATGCTCATCAAGCTTTCTTTCAGACAAGTACATCAAAAATTGCTTTTCCTTTCTTACATTACTGCTGTTTTCCCCTCTCCCCAGCAGTGAACTGCCACCTCTGCGTGTTCTTTAAAGAGAGTTATGAATATGACAAATAATGTTAATGAGCTATTATCAAAAGCTGGTCACCTCCCTGTGACTTTTCAGCCTTCTGCCAGAGTCTGCCAAAACTACACTTAATACATGCACACTCTGAATGCATTGAGAAGGAAGTTCATAACTCACTCAGTTCCTCTTAATCCATCACTGTAGCCGAATGAGGCTAATGCAGTACTCTACTGCAAACTGTTATGAACATACTTTTCATTTTTATAATGCCTTTCATCCAAGAGAGCTGGGCCCCAAGGTGCTTTAGAGGTGGCATTGTATAGTATGATAATAACAGTATATGGATCACTGCACTCACACTGAAATATAGACCCCTCTGGGTTGGAAAGCAGCACATCTACCATTGCCAGGAACAGTACGCAATATATTAAAATAGAAATGAAGGCTACTTCATCCTCTTGTACCCACAGGTGGGTACAGGTAGACCAGACTGTAATTTCTTGAGCTATAATTTAGCCAAGAAACTAGAACCAACTTTGTCAGAAATACAGCCTGAAATTCAATCATTTCCAAGAACATATTGTTTCCCTACACTAGTGTTAGTTAACTGGAATTTAAAACTGTACAAATCCAAGGCCATCTCTGCAGTAAACCTGACCTTGACAGAGTTCAGGACTTCTTGGGGATCTCCTGCATCCTGCCAGGTCAACCTCCCACTCTTCGAAATATTACTGTGGTGCTACCCTGATCATGCCAGGAGTTGCCAGGAGAGCATCATGGCAGAGCAACCAGCTCTTCTCTCTTAAGAGAGGCAGACAATATCCATTCCTCTTGTGGTGTTGGAGATCAACATAGTCCCATTATTTCATATGCTCGCCTGCACTCTAGGTTATTATTCTATGTTTTAAATGTGTAAGCCATCTTTATGCATGCAATGAACACTAGCCCTGATCAGTTAGGAGTTCTTGCCTCTTGCACCCTATATAAGGCATATAAACCAAAATCAGGAGAAAAGTAGATATGCAAATAAATTCAGTACATGAATTTTCTTTATTTTTCGATTTTATAACTTTTAAAAATAAAACCTACAGGTAAAAAAAGCCATTTTACAATTATTGTACCACTATCTCATGACACTTAAGTGCTTGAAACATGATTCTGTTCTGTCGTAGAATTTAGTATTAATTTGCAGGTAAGGGGAATGCTCTTGCTGAGAAAAGGAGTGAGCTCAGTCATCGCTTAGTAAGTGTGCATGTTCAAAATGTCCCTGTGCTGCATGTTAAAGAGCATACCTTTACTTCTTCAAACATGCAGGAAAATCAGACAAGACTCTCCTCACTGTATTTACGACTCAACTGGGAAACAGTAACTTCTATAAGCCTCACAGGAATGAAGACACAAATATTTTGATGTAATGTAAAGGCCAATTTCTTACATTGGCCAGGTACAGACTTTTCTGAAAGTTATGAAAGGCCTCTCTCTGTAGTGGGCAGTGAAAAGCTAATTTTGATTTGTGAGCTTCGAAAATAAATACTTCATCAGATATCACTAGAAAGACTGTTCTGACATATGAAGCACCTTTTAATGGGTTCAATATTTCTGACTGACCTGAGGCACTGATACCCATGAGTGATGGAGTTCAGTGGGCCTAATTCTGATACCCCAGGAATATTCTTAAACCAGATAAAGGGTGGAAGAGATCCAAACCAATAAACTTTTAGAAATCCTACATCTACTGAACTTACTGGATAAAGAGTAAGAGTCTTAGCTGATGTATAAAACACTGAATTCCACTTTGCTCTTTATCTTCTTCTCACCTCATGCTGCATGGACATTATTCTGAGGTATATTATGAAAATAGTCATAAAAATAATAAACTTTTTATGAAGATAAACATTTCTACATTAACAGGTCTCTTTTAGTAATTTTCCTGGTATATTCTAGCATTCCAAATAAATTTTATGGAAGAGAAAGGTTGATGTATGAAACATGGAATGAGTTTATTAGCATCTAGTTACAAAACCCATGAGAAAATTATTCTCTACAAATAGTTTGGCTGTGTAATTTCAAATAAGACAGTTTGAGATTAAATTAAACAGTACAAATAACAATTCCTTCATTACAAAAAGAAACAGAACAAGCTCTTCAAGGACTTACAAAACCCTTAGGACTTAAAACTCCTTCCATTTAGAGAGGTGCAGATCTCTCCAAGAATTGGGACACTGGTAAGTGGCTGAAGATCAACAGTTCACGCCTCTCTGGAGCCTGGACTCTAATGACTTCTAGGCAGAACAAAGCAGATAAATGTGGATTTAACATATTGACAAAGTACCAAACTATAAACTGAGGAGCAAAGGCTGTGTCTTTTAGACTGTCGTTCTCTAGTTTCTTTGAACTAACAGATTCTTCTGATTATTATTACTAGTTATCCTACTGGGAGGAAAGATTACTACACTTCCCTTGTCGAGTAATAAATGCCCCAAATTATTCTGTCATGGCAGAAGCAAGTAACAGTCTGCTCTTTTAAAAGCCTCTTGTGCCTTAACACTGCAAACATTTGCATTTTTGTTTAACTTTAAGCACCCCAGTAATCCTGCTGTGCTCATTGACTAAACAAATGAGAATGATCGACAGCAGGAGGCTACTACAACGTTGATCAGAGACAGTGCAGCGATGCATGTGTTCTCCTTTGTAAAGAAGTGAGATATTCTCTTCACCCGATGAGTTTTTAATCCAAGTGGCTGCTGTAATGAGAAAGGACCCTTGCACTGGGAATTGAAGCAGGCAGGGACAAAAGGAAGTGAAGAATGAAACATATTGAGAAATTCCTTCTGGGGCAACACTGAAGAATTAATGCACTTTATTTTACAATCCCCCTTCTTGTTTTCTCTAATTTATTATAAAGGTCATAAACTTCAGCTTGCTCTGTGGGGGCTCATACACCTGTGGTGATAAGGACAGTGTAATAAATACAGTTACAGTGTGATAAGTGAACAAATCTTGAATTTCTCTGTCCTATTTGCTTTGATTTCTGTTCCAGTTCTTTTGTCCTTCAGTTCTTAGATACCTGGACAACACTGTAAAAACGTATTACTTGTGAAAAGAAAAACCAAAAAACTACTGAGTCTGAACTTATCTTTTCTTAATAATTTGCAGATCACAACAGCAAACCAGATAGACAGTTTGGCAAACCTTGTCCAAATATACTTTAGATAGAAAAATTCCACCAAGCAGGCATCATCACACGCCACCTGTAGCAGAGGTGACAAGGGCAGCACACAAAGAATTTCCGCTGGTGTGCTGCATACTTGAGTGTTGGAAGTGACATTGCTTGTTCCAAATTTGGCTGTATGTGGGAGCTGTGGTTGAAGACAGCAGTGAGAGACTCCTCCACAGGTGACCAGCACTTTTCTACAGACGTGTCAGTGCTGTCCCAGTGGCTCTCAGTGGCTAACAAGAGACACCCTGCTTTACATGAGACAACCCTCTGATCAGCTGCATCTCCTGTCTCTGAAAGATGGCATCTCCAAACTACGACTGAACTGGAACCATTAACTTAAAGCTTTTCTATCCCTAACTCCACGACAAATCACTCTCGAGAGTTGCCAGTCCTGCCATAAAAGGTAGAACGTATATCTTGAAATATGCCCTGTTAATCACTGCATGCATTTTTATTTTAAGAAATGCATTCATATCTAACATTTAAAACATTGTGACATCAGAGTATAAATACCTTAGAGGTGGTACATTAAAGAGTGGTTACTTTATGGAAGAGCTGGAAGCCCATAAAGAGAGAATACAATGGATCCTGGACAAGAAGATGTAATGTGACTACTTCTGTGTGGCAACATTGCTTTTTCACCCAGTGAAGTTATAAGAGTGCTGCAAAGAAAGAAACATGGACTTCCAGAGAGGCAGCTCTTAAAATTCTGCATAGGTCAAATTCTGTCATGCAGACCACAAAACACCAAACATCACAGCCAACAGTATTCAAAATGGTCTACAGATTTTGGACCCTGACAACTGTCAAGGTCAAAAATGGAGCAAGACAAAAGGAGCCCCTGTGCCTTTTCTCAGCAAGTACGTACTGAGAACAGAGAGGGTGGAGGTGAAATGGAAGAAAGTTATTTTAGCCATCCCTGGTGCAGTAAATCTTGGGACCTGAATAACGAACAACAAATTTACTCAGTGTGGGACTCATTTAACTTTGGTACTGTTCAATTTATCTATCTTATATGGAGATGAATCATTCTCAGGACGTGTTTCTGAAGGGAATCTAGCCCTGCTGGCACCAAGTTAGGTAACTAACTTACAGATGTCTATGCTGAAACAGAAGAATTTCCTACCATTTGTCTCTACTGTCTCCTGTAGTTATTTTAAGTGTAGCATCAGTTCCTCAGAGCTGGTGAAGATTCTTGCTTTAACCAGGCACCCTGGAGCCACCATTCAATACATGTATAAAAAAGTAGAAGATAGGAGAGTCTTAAATCCATCAGAAAACTGACTGTTCAGATAAAGCGACGTAGTGATAGGACAAGAAGGAGTTCAGGTTAGATATAAGGAAGAAGTTCTTTACCGTGAGGGTGGTGAGGCACTGGAATAGGTTGCCCGAAGAAGTGGTAAATGCTTCATCCCTGGCAGTGTTCAAGGCCAAGTTAGACAAAGCCTTGTATGAGTTGGTCTAGTGTGAGGCATGGTTGGAACTAGATCTAAACTAGACTTAAAGTTGTTTCCAACCCTAACCATTCTATGATTCTATGATTTACTGATTTATGGTGAAAGAATATGACCTTCCCTTGTACCAACTGGAAAGGTCAACAGGGGCTCACCCTAAGGCAGGGCATCTGAAAAGTATGGTGCTAATGCTTTTAGCTCTGCCCAGACTTAACTCAAAGGTCAGAATTCAAGCACTCATACACAAACACATTCAGCTAAGGCACTGCACTGTTGCTTGGTTAGATTAACTAGTATTTAGAAATTATATCCAAAGGAAAAAAAAAAATAAATTTGCTATTTAGATTCATAAATAAAACATGGAATAATAATCAGTAAAAATCAAGTTTCCAAAGAATAAGCTTAAAATTTTTATTACAGATTGATGGCTCTACATTTTTTGGAAAGGGACTAATATAGTCACGTATGCGAGTAAACTGACTGGAGTACCAGCCTCCTTCCCACTTATATAATCCTTTATAATATATAAAAATCCTCTCCAGTGTGTACTGCTAGTCCCTTTGCTTAGCTTTACAAGAATAAGGGGGCCATGCAACACAAGCTTTAGAGGCACTTAGAAACAATCCACATGAGCTGGAAATGCACATAAACCCTTTCAGCATCAGGCTGGATACCTCAGTGCTATCCCAGATCAGCAAAACCTGCAGATTAGTCATGCTGCTTTAATGCAAATAATTACAGTCCTTGCTTGCATTTTCCATGGCAATGCTCATCTTTTGTGAGATAATGCCTTTAAAGACTACCCAGCAGAAGCTTCGCTGAGCCTTAGCTAACTCCCTCAATCCCAGCAGTGTTAATCCATTATTAACTCCTAGATCTTTTCACAGGTCTTTCTTTAAACCTCGGCATGTAATTCCTCTTTGCTGCTCCTTAATAACTTGTTCTCCTGGCTCCTTTTCCTTCACAGTTTTAGGCTTTCATTTCTTGCTGGCTCATGGATTTACCAGCAAATTAGTATCCAACGCAAAAATAGGAACATCATCTCTGCGCTGCTGTCAGACAGAAAGTGTCCCAATCTTTCTGAGAGACCTAGTTTATATTCCACAAGAAATAGAATATGAAATGAGAGTGCCTACTGCTCCATATTACTCAGGGTAATGAGCAGACCATAAAATTTTAGAACAAAAGATGTGCTTTTATAGTGTACTTGAAGGGTTCCTACCAAAATGAGTTTTTAGTCCGCTACTGGAACTTCTTCACCACCACAGTAACAACTAGCAACAGTAACTGTCAAGAAAATTCAGTGGCAACAATCTATTTCTGGAATACAGAGATTTGAGAATAATCTGTTTATTACTGTGTATACATACAAAATACTTATAATTTTAATATGCATCACAGAGCTGAGGAAAACAAAGGGACAGAATCTGAGGTTGAATAGAAACTACAATTACTTGGTGATTCTGCTTCTTAGTGAGGTTGACAGATTTGGAAATATTCACAAATGTAACGATATTGTAATGTCAAAAAAAGATCTAGTGAGATTTCACTTTCAAAACAACAATCTTTGTCATAAAAGTCAATTTTGTTTCAGATCAACTCATAACTGTAAGATATTTTGGAAAATATCTACATTTGACAATTCCATATTGGATAAAGCATCAAAAACAACAACAACAACAAAAAAAAAACCTAGAAATACTCCACCAGCTTTCAGATGAAGTAGGCATGTAGGAACTGAGTAATCTCACAGTGTTAGGGATGGACAGGCTGAGCAAACATATATTTCAAGATTTTTCTAGAATTCTCTGAAATAGCATTAAAAAATTTGAAATGCTCATTGGTTTTCTCATAATACATAATTGTCAGATACTTTTTCCTTTAAAATTCACCCCAATGTAAATTTATTTATGCATGAAGATGACATTTGAATAGAAGAGAGGTCTTTTCACATAGACAATTAGAAAAAGAAAATAATGTCTTAGTTCTTACCACAATGAGCAGTGGGGCAAAATAAAACAGCACAAAAACCAGGAAGACATAAAGATCTGGGAAACAATAGAAATAAAGAGTGAAATAAGGGGAAAGGCAATAAATAAGTCCCAAGAGGAAGAGAGTTCACACATATCATAGAATCATAGAATCATAGAATAGTAAGGGTTGGAAAGGACCTCAAGATCATCGAGTTCCAACCCCCCTGCAATGGGCAGGGACACCTCCCACTAAACCATGCCATCCAAGGCTATGTCCAACCCCATCTTGAACGCCGCCAGGGATGAAGCATCCACAACCTCCCTGGAAGTTCCATCCCAGGTCTCATTACACAAAAATGTTGACTGAGGAATTGAATTAAGGCTTGAAAAAGGGACTAGAGATACAAAACAGAATTGCTCTTCAGTGCTAACAACCTTTGCTTTCAACTTTTCTGATGTACACCATCTTCAGCAAAGATTTTGCTGTAGTAAATTCTGTGTCTGCCCAGAATAAAGCAACTGGGAGTAACAAAAGGATTTCAGGCATAATTTTCATTTTAAGTGCTGTTATATTACTGAAACAAAAAGCAAAGACAGTAGAATACTAAATCTCACTTTATTCTGTCAAAATATTTCTGCCTGATACTATTGCATCTGTAATCTATCTTTATAAACTACAATAAACCTGCAGTCAGCTTAATGAGGAGAAAGCAAAGATAGAAAAAAATGCATTAAAAAAGCGTGTGTCAAATGCTGGTAAAAAGGTTAAAAATAAAAAGACAGAAGTAAGAGTTATGATTAATATGGGAGAAAATTAAATCCATGTGTGAGTTCAATAAAAAAAAACCTTATCAAAAGTTAAGTGGGATCAGATGTTGAATGAGGGTACTAAACAATCCTATTCGCCTTAAAAATAGATCTCCACTTCCATCACTTGTTAGTCTTGGCATAACTGCAGAATTTTGTTCCCATTGTATATTTAGACCTGACATGTGCATTACTTTTTTCTTCCTGGAAAAATCAAGCTAATTATTGACGTAATGACCCTCTTTACCTGAGCATGGATTGCTCTGGGACTCGAGAGTTGGCAGAACAATCTGCACATCTTTCCAACAACCTCGGTCATTTCTTTTTCTAACCTATAAGGCCACCAAAAGTCAAATGTGACCTTGAAGTGTAGAAAATTTTAAGTCCTTGAGACCATGATGGAAATACTTTATCAGAGCTAATTCCTCTATAATTCAACAGTAGATTAACAAACAAAAAAATCCATCAGAGGTAACTGTGCTGTAGATATCTTTACCTGTTCCACTTACTGTACAGACTCAAAGCAGTACCTTTGTAGAAATTTGATAATATTTTTTGTGTGCATATAATGCATATTATTGCAGATTCTGTATATATTTATTAATTCTATCACTAAAATTAAATACTATTTCATACTAATCTAGTTGTTCCCATTGAAGTCAAAGGTAAAGCTATTGAACTCAAAGGAAAAGGTGTTTGGACAACCTTTAGTACTGTGGAATGACACTATGCATATCATGGAAAGAGAGACTACAGGTTTATTTAACATAATGTTTTAAAAATCCTTTGCAGTAAAGAGTAGATGCAGGAGCCATCACCAGCTATTTGTGACTGTCATATTCACATGGAATTGAAGTGTATATTATAGCAATGCATGTTTACTATGCATTCACTTAAATTCAAGACACTTTGATAATGAAAATAATGTACATACACAGATACCATAAACAGTCACAAGTCATGCATCTCTTGTCTTCAAATTAAGCTACCTCTTGTAAGAAAAATAAGACAAGATATGAACTGCTGGAACACGTCCAAAGGAGGGCCACAAGGATGAACAGGGGTACTGGAGCACCTCCCATATGAAGGTAGGATGCGAAAGTTGAGGCTGTTCGGCCTGGGGAAGGGAAGGCTGCATGGAGATCTCATAGCAGCCTTCCAATATCTGAAGGGGGCCTATAGGGATGCTGGGGAGGGACTCTTCATGAGGGACTGTAGTGATAGGACAAGGGGTAACGGGTTCAAACTTAAACAGGGGAAGTTTAGGTTGGATATGGGGAAGAAATTCTTTACTGTAAGGGTGGTGAGGCCCTGGAATGGGTTGCCCAGGGAAGCTGTGAATGCTCCTTCGCTGGTGGTGTTCAAGGCGGGGTTTGAGAGAGCGTTGGGTGACATGGTTTAGTGGTAGGTGTCCCTGCCCATGGCAGGGGGGTTGGAATTAGATGATCTTAAAGTCCTTTCCAACCCTAACTATTCTATGATTCTATGTTGTCTCAGCAGTGGTTATACTCATCTTTTCTCTGCTTTGTAGGACCTGGACCATAATCATTGCCAGAGTATTTGATGCCAAGCTAGAATTTCCTTGTCTCCAAAAGGTTTATGTTCACATGGGAATGAATGTTAGAACATAGAAAATGTTTGCTTTCAAAATATTCCAATAAATCACATCACAAAGGTCAGAACTGTGGTTGCATGAACAGCCTTCGTTATGTCAAAGCTTGATTTTTAGAGTTAGTGATGTAAGCTCAGAATAACAATTATCAGCAACTGAAAGGAACAGAATGTATTTGGTTTTTATCAGCTAAAGATAGAGTTTACATTAACTTCAATTATCAACAGACTTCCACACATCTCCATAGGATACTAACCTTACCTACTATTTGTCTTCCACAAATGTCACTTGTCTGACATTCTCGTATCTCCTGTCCTTTCTTACACAATAATTTCAAAATAATTCACCTCAGCATTTCTATATTACTATTCCTTCTGACCTTTACATTGAGTTTTAGCAAGCTAGATCTCTCATTTTTCATGTTCCCCAGCCATTTCCTGTCTCTTACAGGACTATTTCTTTTTGTCTTGATGACACTTAGAGCAGTGCCCTGTTTGTCTTTGTATGGATGACAAGTTTGTCAGGAAGGGTAAAGCAAGAAAATAGAAAAGAAAGGTTTGCTGTAAAGATCAATAGCAAGGACAAGCATGATCAAAATGCATGTGTCCCATGAGGAGAGAGAAGAGGCTGAGACAGAAGCAATTCTCAGAAGAGTGCCACTGAAGACACACTTGGAAGCAAGTCCATTCCTATCATGGTCATATCATCACTGGTGTCTCCATTATTTAGGACATTAATAAGAACAGTACATAAATCTGGTAAGGTGAGAGGACTTGAGTGTTGGCTTTGTTTGATTGATACACAACTTTACGTCCTGTCTTCCCCAGCACCGCTGAAATTGCGCTACACTTACCTCTGAAAACAGCAGGTAGTACTGCAACTGTACTGTTAGCTATCATTACGAATGCAACCTAAAAATGTTGCTTCTAATTTTCTTACACCTCTTGAGAATCTCAGACAATGTCTTCTGGATTAACCCTGCCAAGTACAACTGGCAGAACTGTACCACAGTGTTTCAACTGGTGATAAAAGACAAACAGATTGTTTTGCTTGAACTATTTTTCTAATGAAATAGCAATAATCAAATATGAAATAACTACTTTTCAAAAAATTATGAAAGTTACTGCAGTAGTGCCAGCTCAGATAATTCCCAAATGGAAGATTCAAGGCAACAGATAGCTCTGCCCAGTAAAGCGGCAAGATTGGGCTGGGCAATAGTGGATCTCCTCACTTACTGTTCCCTTGTTATGTTTGCCATAAATCCTCTCAGCACATTGCCTTATGCTTACCTCTTTCTCCTTTTTATAGGGGTGGCAAAGTCAACATCACTTCTTTCCCTTTCCACATTCCATACTCAGAAAATGAAGGTTGAAACAGAGAGGATTATCTTCTCTATCTTCTGTAACCTGAACTAGGAGTTCTATGTTAAGTAACTTTATGCATCCATTTATGCCCTACATTAATCTCTCCTCAGTTTATACAAAGGTTACATATAACAGCAACTGTAACTTCAAAATACCATTGTCCTGATTTTGGCTGGGATAGAGTTAATTTTCTTTTTAGTAGCTGGTACAGTGCTGTGATTTGGATTTTCGGTATGAGAATTCTGATAACACGCCAATGTTTTAGTTGTTGATTAGTAGTGCTTACTCTAAATCAAGAGCTTTTCAGTCTCAGGTTCTGACAGTGGGGAGGGGCACAAAAAGTCAGGAGGGAACACGGCAAGGACAGCTGACCCAAAGTAGACAAAAGGATGTTCTGTACCATACGGCATCATGTTCAGTATATAAACTGGAAGGAATTGGACAGGAGCCACCAGTTGCTGCTCGGCAACAGGCTGATTATCAATTGACCAGTGGATGCTGAGCAATTGCATTGTGCATCAGTTGGGGCTTTTGTTTTGTATTTTTCTTGGGATTTGCTCCTCTATATTACTCCTTTTCATTATTATAGTTTACTTTATTTCAAATATTAAACTGTTCTTATCTTAACCCACAGGTTTTACCTTTTTCTGATTCTGCTCCCCATCCCACCTGGTGAGGAAAAGTGAATGAGTGAGCAGTTGTAAAGCAATTAGAGTTGAATGGGTGTGACCTGAAGATAATAACCAAACAATATTATAACCTTATAATTTTGCAGTTACTTTTCTTACAGTTTTCACCCACTATCCGCTGTAATATGTTTCCAAATTCTGTGGTATCCACTGTCTTATTAATGTGGCAAGGATTAAGAAGGTACATAGAACCTGTCAAAATATTTCTCACAGGCATTCTTAGCCTTCTTATAGATAGCTTCAATCCAACACAGAAGAACAAAGACAGTACCACTCTGTCCAAGAAGCAATTTCTTCTTCTAATAGATTGATTTTTTAACTGGATCTTCTTTACTTCATTTATCCTATTTCTTAATTTAGTCTCAAGAACCCAGATGGTAGAAATTTTTGTATCATAAGTTGTAAAGTGTCAGTAAACAGCAGCCAATGAACTTCTCTGATATAAATCAAAGGAATGCTGAAAATTACAACCTCTGCCTTCCTCCTCTTTGTCTCCTAGGTCCAGCAACTCAGCATAGGCACAGCTAAACCCTACAGCACCCCTCTCTTCCTGCCCTGCCCAAAGCCTATTTGATTTATAGACAGAGTTTCAGTTATTTCTGTATTTTCATTTCCCTTTCTTATGAAACTAGATGTGAACTACTTCAGTTTCTGCTTTTCTGTGGAGAAATAGGTGTACTCTAGCAGACTGGACTAGAGATTTGCTCTAACTGAGAGCTTTTAAATTCCAGTGGCTGCAATAAAGCACTTGTTAAGAGGAAAAATAGCCTGACCCAAACCTTGACAGGGAGCCCTTATTTAAAGTGGGGTGAGCCACCCATTCACTGTCTCCTGCGCGAAGCTCTCCCCGCAGCTCAGGTTTCGCGGCTCCCGGCTCACCAAAGCACCACGAGGTGGCAGGAGAAAACCGCTGTCTGGGCTGCGGAGCCGGGTAGCGGCCACTCGTCTTAGCAGCCTCTGCCGGCAGCTTTGTTGTTGGTAAAAGAGGCATCCAAGCGCCCAAACACCTACACGCTCTTCAGCAAAACAGACTCCCCCTTCTTTCTATTTCACTCTCAGGTTAGAATGTGTTCATATGCTTTTTCCAATTTATGAAGAAATATAATACATGGTTCTCAAGGTTGGCATGGGATGGACAACAGAGCTCCAAGACCAATAGCGTAAGGCCTTGTTTTTAGCTGTCATTTCATTATCTCACTTTAAAGTAATTCACACATCTCTCATCACCAAAATCAACAGGGAGCAAGTTAGAACATACTAATCTCCGGGGGGGGGGGGGGGGGGGGGAGTTGCATTCTTTCGATTCTCCTTCCCATCCGTCCAGGAGTGGAGGGAAGAAAGAGTGGGGAGTGAGTGAGAGAGCGGCTGTGTGAGTTTATAGACTTAAACCACGACAGTTGGACTCAAGTCTATGCAGTGAAACATGCAGAAATTTCTGAGGACCCTGATTTTTCTAACTACTTTTATTGTGGTCCGCTCAAGAAAAAGGCACTTCTACCATAACGATGCCATTTTTATGTTGAATCATAAGTACCCTAAAGACATCCTAAGCAGGCTTCCACTTGCTATGAACAGAATAAAACCGCATGTGCTGTCCTTCCCAGTTTCATCAACCATGGTGTAAGACAAGTTCTTCAGCATGTGTTGAGATCCATAAACTTTCAGTTTCACCTACATGTTGCTTACTTTGCAGCTTATGCTCGTTTTGACACCTCACCTGGTTTATCAAATTAATTTAAATACAATTTTTTGCCAGTTGGGTGGTTAACCACAGTTCACTGTAGTCCTTTTGTCCTCTGGAACTATGAGGATGCTGGGGAGGGACTCTTCATTAGGGACTATAGTGATAGGACGAGGGGTAACAGGTTAAAACTTAAACAGGGGAAGTTTAGATTAGATATAAGGAAGAAGTTCTTTACTGTGAAGATGGTGAGGCATAGGAATGGGTTGCTCAAGGGAGTTGTGAATGCTCCATCCCTGGCAGTGTTCAAGGCCAGGTTGGACAGAGCCTTGGGTGACATGGTTTAGTGGGCAGTGTCCCTTCCCAAGGCAGGAGCGACAGAACTAGATGATCTTAAGGTCCTTTCCAACCCTAACTATTCTATGGTTCTATGGGAAGCCTGCTTCCTCTATTTCTTCAGTGTCTGTAGAACTACTGAGTTCAATCTATTTAAACATCAACAAATTGTCTACACCTGCATGCTTTCCTCCAACAGAGCAGACTCAGCTGTTTTCTCATAGTTTTAAGGTACCCATATGCTTTGTTACAATGTGATAACTTTGCTGGTAAATATCGTTCAATCAAACATCATTGTTGCAAGGTAAGACTAGAATGACAAAATAGCGTTATGATGGGGAATAGATGGATCGTCTAAAGCTGTCTGTGGTCAGCTCCCAAACTTCCTCCTTGGGAGAGACTTGCTGGGAGTCCCCTTCAAATGGCAGAATTCTTTTGTTTACAGCACTGCCTCAAAGGAAATTTCCTGCAGTATTTCACTGCAGGAGATCATCGTTCTAAGACTGTTGGGTTTTTTTAGCTGACCTGTTGTGGTCTGTCACCAGTGCACACCCAGTGACCTGCTCTTAGTGCAAGGGACATATATTTTTGTTATTATTATTTTATAATTTATAGATCATATGTAGAATTTCATTCTTGCTAAATTATTTACAGAGAAGAATCAAATTTAAGTGTTGTACAAAGGACAGGCACAGTTATTTATGAAGGCAGAATAATCTAGCACGATTAAATATGTCTTCAAGTGTTTTCACTATTTGAACCTCCACAATTATCCATTGAGAAATACCTTCTTTTGGTGAACTACGCCCTTTTCTGATGAGACACATTACGTGGGAAAGACTTAGTTGTATATAAGTGGAGGAAGATCCCAATACAAGTACAGGAGAGGATCACAAAACAGACAGTTAGGTCATTCGGCTTTCCTGTATTGGGGAGGATGATTAGAGATCAGAAACCTCAAGGAACCCCTTTGTGCAGAAGGCTATGCACAACAGGCTTAGCTACCCCGCTCCTTCATTCAAAGAAGAGTAGGAATTGCATACAGAATCTGAGGTGCGGATTTATCAAGTGATCAGTTGCAAACATGACTCACGCTCAGTCAATAGTAGCATGAGGGTTTTCAAGCATTCTGCAAATTGTTTAGCTGGACAGTCATTTTACCATTAGAGATCAGAAATTACAGATTGCAAGTGACTAATTTACAGGGTGACATCCCTTCTTGGACTACAAGGAAGCTCTTCACAAAAGCGGAAATGCATGACAAATTATTTCCTCCATCTGCATTTTGCTGAATGTAAAAGCTAATTTGCCCAGCCTCATTTTGTTAGGGACTAATTGTGACCTGAATTATGTCATCCCATTGAGTAAATGGCTCACAGTGGTACAGAACTTGGGGGAAGCTGCAGATTTTCTGTATGTGGCCTTTGTAATCTAAGACTGTAACACATCTGAGTTACCGAGTAATTATGGAGGTAGTAAGTGTATGGCCACACTTTTTGTTTAACGCCTCAGTTTCCAGTTGCTTTTTGTTTCTGCCCTTAAATTTAGACCTTCTCAAAATGGACATTTGTCCCATACCGACAGCTTTCTCCTCCGCTCAGAAGGAGCATAGGAAAAACTAAGTTGTTTAGCCCTGGTTTTAAAAAAGAAGCAAGCCCCATTTTGTCAGTATACTCCAATAACCCAAGCTTTCCACCTGACAGAGAAATGTAAGTGGACAACTACATGCCTTTTGTTATCCTTCAGTACAAGCAATCAAAACATGATGAGGTCATAATTCCTTGAAAGTCCCAGTTTGCTGACACTACAAGAAACATAGATATGTTCATTTAGAATCAGGCAGGAATAATTTTTTTCTCTGTAAAGGACACATTTCACTTTGGTAGCCAAATTGGCTGCTTGCTCTTCTTACTGTGCCACTCACTGAAGGAGCTGAGACTATGGATACCACTGTTTGCCAGTAAATCATTGCTTGATTAGAAATTCAGAGCCATGAAGAGTGAGTATATGTAACATTATGTCTGACCAGGAAGACTGCAGGAGGGTGTAAGGGTGGATAGGCACAAATAAGGATGGCAAGAATGAATAGGTTGGAGTACAACAGAAGAGCAGGAAACTCAATGAGTAAGAACAAATTTTTCAAAAGATCTCTACAAGATGCTTTTTTTTCCTCTGGATTTTGCTACACTGAACACTGTTATCCTTCCATTGCCATGTAAAAGCTGGAACACTGAAAGCATAAGAAGTCTCTTTTCCTCTAGAGGGAAGAATTGCCTACTACTGCCAACAGTTAGACTGCTTACTCAAGTGATTAGTTTAGTTACTGGACTCCGTTCACTCAAGTGACACCATCCCAGGCTGTCAGAATAACTTCAGCTAATCAATTCTCTAACAGAAAACATAATTCTGTCAAAATCAAAATACTTTAAAATTCAGTCACTTTGGTCTATGCTTCATTACCAAGGAAAAGGAGCTCACCAATGTCAAAGCAGCCAGTTATTCAATTTAAAACCAAATTTGAACTCAAATATATATCTTCTTTTCTTGAATTAAAAGTAGAACTCTTTCAGTCTTGCAAAATTGAAATGCTATGCATGTCTGAAACAAGTTTATTGAACATCTATCTCAAGAGTAATATTTTTTATTTTGTTTGAAAATGAAATTAAAATAAGTTTCAACGATGTGGTGAAAAAAAAAAATAACCCTGTTCTTTCCCTCCTTGATGTATATTATTTGATGTGTGTATTTTCTGATTTTCTTCATCTTCCCAGAGGTTTGCTGCTCAATTCATGCAATATAGAGAATGCATGATATTTTCATGGCCTTTTCTCTGTTTTATATTTGTGCCTTTTTCAGCAGGCTGTTATACAGGAGTGATGACAAAGGTGGAAAATATTTTCTCCCTCTTTCAGTGGGGCCTGCATAGGGATCAGGCAAAATTACATCTCTGTCCCCCTATGAGAACAGGGGGAAAAGAGGCAACCATGGTACAGCTTTCTTCAGTCACTTCTACATCAGCAGCTGGGCTACATCTTCCAAAAATTGCTTATAGAAGACATAGCTACTACTTTCCTAGCAGCTTGCACAGAAAGAGTGCTTCCATGCTTCTCCTCCATGTAAGTCATGCTACAGGCTCTGCCAAAATAGCCTCATTACCCTTTGCTCATTTTTCCCCTGAAACTTCAGAGAAAGCCCTTTAGGTAAAATGATCACTTGCTGCAATCTAAAGGCTATCTCTGACCTGCGCTGGGTGTGTTGGTTCACATGGTGGTAGCTTTCCTGGTTCCACCTTCTAAATCATATTAAAAGCAGTTAAAAGTATGTATGTATTATTCAGTATATTACTTTTCAATCTAAACAATGCCAGCAGCTGCCACAGAGTTTTCTCAGTCTCAGGATGGACTGACAGAGAAAAGCAATGGTCCAAGAAACCATTACTAGGAAGAAGATGAGCAAATGTCTTTATCAAGATAAAGAAAACACTTGAGAGCTCTAATTTGCGAAATGTATTTTCCCTTACCAGGAATAGCCAGGGAGGCAGAAGACAGCGATTTCCTTCATTTGGGTGATTTCATCTATTGTTAAACTCTGCTTTCTACCAGTTACCTCTTTCCCTTAGGAGCGTGAGTGTAAGTCTAAGCAACTCTTCCTTTCTCCATGAAAGGTAGTTAGTGGCAGCCATTTCCAGTGAATTTCTCTGTCAAAGCCTACGCTCTTATGTGCTCTCTCTTCTTAGCGCCTTGAAACTCATATTTGCTCTGCTGTGTAGTCTGAAAGCGTACAAGAGAGAGAACAAGAAAAAAACATAGACTTTTCCAGATATTCGAACTTGGTAGAAGTTTGTTTGCCAAGAGCAATGTCTTCCTCCTCATTATATTTATGAAAGCGTTTGTGTGAAGACAGCAAAGTAAACACATAATTCCTCCTGCTACTCCATGTATTTTCTCTGTAAATACACTTTGCCATCCTTAAGGACACTGGAAGTGGCTTTCCTTTTGCTTCCTTCTGGTCTAAGCTGAAAGACATTTCATGAAGAAGTATGAAACGATGTCAAAATAAGAGAAAAGAAATCACAGGTAACTGTGTGTTGTTGTGGAGGTACTTCAGAAGCTGTACATGCAGCAGAAAAAAATGACAATGTTAGTACTTTCCCCAGATAAGTAAATTGCCGAATGTTCTGAATTTACAATTTAAGTGAGTCAATCATTTTGGCTACTACTCTGGACTAGTAGAGCTAAGGACAAAATCAGTCCATAGTTTTTAAGGCAGCTGTTAAATACATGAAGCAGACAATATTCCTAATGCAAAAAAAAACCCAAACCAACTAACCAAAATCCCAATAACCAAACAACTATAAAACCCCAACACCCACAAATAGATCCCAACACTGCCAGCAAAAGTACAACTAGAAAAGCTCAAGATCGTTACAGAGGCAAAACTTACCATAGATCTTTCGTCACACACAGAGCTGCACCAACCCGACTACTTTACAGTGCAACTGATTTGCCAGATTATTTGATAAAGTTTCCTTCGAAAGCCAAGAGAAGAACACGAGTTTAGCAAAGATTTTCAGAAACACAAAATGGAGGTAGGCACCTAAACCTCATCATCTTCTGTGCACAGGTTGTCCTTAGCTCCTGCTTGCCTTATTGAGAATCACCACTTAGATTTTCTTTTCACATTAAAATTCTTAGTTATTTAGTTCCCCTGAACAAGTTATACACACTTGATTAGAGTGAAGAAACAATCAGATCCCTATTCTGGTCTGGATGATATGTGTGGCTTTTCAACTGCTTTTGTGAGATGTTTTTTCCTGCATGAAAAATTCTACCCTTTATCTGAGATGCACTTAGAGAAAGATGGGCAAACTGTGCCATAGTTAACAAACAAACTGCAAAATTATATGAGAAAGTTTGTAAGTCTCATCTGGGAATCATTATGCATTGATTAAATTCCAAGTAATTTCAACTTAAGGCTTACTATTTTTTTGTTTGTTTGATTTGGCTACTAAGGTTGATCACCTGGGAGAAATTAATCACAACAATGTCAAATCCTAAGATAGAGCATTTAATTAGAACTGTTGTTCTCATTAAGAGTTAGCTTTACTTCACAAGATAGGACAGTGAACTATTTAGTATATTCAAACACTAGCAGATAGGAAAAGACAAGACATATGTAGAGTAAATCAAGCTACTGATTATACAGAAAACATTCATCAGCAAGTGTCCTGTTATACCTGTAGGACAGTAGCATGTTAATGACCCGGTTGAGTGTGAGTTACAAGGA
Source organism: Amazona ochrocephala (assembly GCA_039720435.1). Lineage (NCBI taxonomy): Eukaryota > Metazoa > Chordata > Aves > Psittaciformes > Psittacidae > Amazona > Amazona ochrocephala. The sequence goes on from CM077878.1 coordinate 28,646,331, forward strand.
CACTGTTTTCCAATACCTGCTTCTCAAGACTCATTTGTCACCTTCTAGCATGCCTCTCCATATCATTCATTTCTCATCTTTCAGCTCCATGTTTCACTTATCTCCACACTCTCCATCAAACTGACCCCTCGTCTCCCAGTACTCTGACTTGGGAGAAGAGCTTTCTCTTTGCCTTTTATTTTGGCTATCATTCTCTTTTTTTTCATTTGAATGTTCCTCATTCTGTATGGCTTCAACAAAAGTCCTCAGTTACTATGCTTTGTTTGTGGCATCATCGCCAATACCCAGCTCCACTAATTCAAGGACAACTGTGTAGGCTCAAGTTCCCTGCTAAGGCAACTTGTAGGTGGCCCTGGAGACCTCCGGAGGGCACTGTAAGGACACCTAAAAGAAGCTCTGTCTTTCCTTGGCGGATATCTAAGGAGCCCACAGGCAGCCCTGAGCACCTCCTTCCTGCCAGAACCCAGGCCACCACACGGGTAACTCTCAGAGCACAGATGTCCCTTTATAAAGAAAATGTTGAGTGGTGGGGATTTTTGTCACTATCTTGCATAATTGCCTTGCTTTTGATCATTTGACCAAGAAAGAGAAAATTTGAGCTCATTAATCTTCTCCACACAGCCTAAGAAGGGTTGCAGAAGAGTGCCCTAACCCCAGTTCTAGGCTGTGTCTATGCTTGCTGTTGAAGAGAGGATACCATGCAACCATGAGTCCCAGGGCAGACCAAGGAAAAGTCTACTGCAAGTAGTGTTTCAGATCCCACTCCTTGCAACATATAAACATTGAGTATTAGACCATAGTTGGTTCCATTTTTGTACAGCCCTGGGATATGAATCCAAACACAAAAGCGCTGTTCATCAAATGCTTGCACTAACTGCTTGAACCTGGACTCAGCCTAGGCTACCATTCAGACTTGATTTGCAGACCTGTGACTCAAGCATTGCTGTATGCGCAATGGACCAAATGTCTTAGGCAGATAGAGCAGAATACCCAATATTAGTGTTTATAGCATTCCAGAGGTGCAAAATCATCCTTGCCAGAATACAGGAACCAGGGGAAACCTTTCCCTTTTCCCAGTAAGAGTTTACCCTTTGAGCTATTAGACAAAAATACAAAGCTTCTCCTACATCCTTCCTCAGATCAAGGTAATTTGATCTGCTGTGTGAGTACCTAGCATGAGGCATCCAGTCCAACCAGTGTCAAATGTACAAGATTAGACAGGGCTAACAAACAGCCTGGCTGCTGGCTGAGAATCAGGCAGAACCTAGATGCCAAAATCTGAATAGAAGCAAGATTGTTTTACAGCCAGGACTCACAAAGTGAAAGCCTAACTACTATTATTGCTTTGATGACACTTTCTTCTACCTCTGTCTAATAAAATATATTACTTCCTCACTACAGATTTGATCAGTCTATATTCTCACATCTTACTGGCTACCACAACAAAACTACTAGGTGATAAAATGAAAAATCTGGACTGTAAAGTATCATACTAAGATTTGCTGTACCAAAGCAAAGTTTGTGCTAATAAGCTTCTCTCAAGATACTTTTTAATGCCTGATACTCAAGCTCAGTTAAGTGTCAGCAGCACTATAACCATAATCACCACTCAATGTAAGTTAATTTGCCTTCTTTATGTCTAATTTTAGCAAACATGGCCATGCTATTTTGGCTTACCCATAATAACAAGAACTAGAATGATCAGATATTTTCTGATGGAGCAAGAAATCCATTTAAACAACTTAGTAAATTAATCCTGAATGTAACACTGTTGAACTGTTTTACCCAGTATAATCACTGATTGAAATCAAGACATCTGAAGATCTACATCTGACAGAGGTGCCACTGAGACAATCCACAAGTTACTGTAAACCTGCAATATCTGATCTGGAAGCATTTGATCAGAAGTTAATTTTGCATGTGATAGTGACAGTGGCTAGTACATCATGACATAACCCCTCCTTTAACTGCACATTAGAAAAAAACATTACATCAGTACATTTACAACATTCTGATGATTTTTTTTTATTTACATTGTGTTAATCCATGTTTCCTGATTCATGGGCTGAACAATGTGAACCCCTATAGACAACTGGTTGTCTTATCTCAGTCTGCAAAATTGTACCTTTGCAAACCACATTTAATTCATTCCAAAGCTTCAAGAAAAATTTAACTTCAGCGGGTACAACCCACCACATATTTACATACGTAAGAAATATTTAAAGGAAAAACAGGCTGACAAATCATCTGATGTCACAAAAAGCAAAAGCTGTAATACTCCCATAAAATACTGGTAGCAGTTTCTCTTTTTCATTTTTACTGCATGTATAACCTTGCAGGTACAGAAGTATTCATGCTGCATTAATCCATTTCAGATGGAATGCAGAATTATTTCTGCTCATGGCTTTTATTTTAGAAGAACAATTAGCAGCTATTACCATCAGTATTTATACTTGAAAACCATATAAAGCTCCAGGCACCAGTGAGTGCCTTGTGCTGAGGTACTCCTGAAACACAACAATAAAATGGTCTCTCCTTCAAGCAGTTTACAACACATGTAAATCATCGAAAGGCTACAGATTTCTGCAAACTTTTTCACTGCTACATGTTATTGTTACTTCTAAATCTATTATCTTAGGTCTGCTTCATTGGCAGCGAAAGCAGTGATTTGGAAATTATACCTTTTTCTCTGTATAAGTAACCCTGCAGATTCTTGCCTGTTTATAAATGTTGTGATTTCAGAAGTAGCTTTTTAAGATTTTGCAACATACATTTTACATCTTTCAAGCATCTTCCAACATTTCACATCTTTTGAAATATCTCAGAACAGGCTAGGATCACTAGCAGCCCAAAGCTGGAAGGAAAATAACGGTGTTTTACTAAAATAACTGATAAAAAAGTCCACCTACCTTTAAAGCGAATGGAAAGTTTGACTTTGTCTTTTGTGGGTGTTAAATATAACTCAAAAAATTTTCTGCAAATTCATACAGCCAAGGCTAGAAGGTAATAAAAGGAATATATAGAATTTAAATTCTTTTTATTTAACTGTCCATATGTTAATGCTGCATTTTAGGGCAAGAGCCATTATAACTTCTGTCTAACTATATATTTTTACCTTAGTAGTTCAGCTCATAAATCTCTTCAGCTGATTGAATCTTGTAACAAATATTTAGCTCTTACGTAGCTTGCTCTAGTTTAAAAATGCAGCCATTTGTGTGTTGCTCATGACGCATCTGAAAACCTCATAACAAGTATTTAAAATATAGTAATTAAGCATCAGAATACCTTTGTGAGATACACCATTATTATGTCAATTTGTCAAAATGATTCAATTTTTAATTTTTTAACCAGGCAGGTGTAACCACCTTACTTTTGTGGTTTGTTGTTTTCAAGAAAGCATGGTCAGAGAAAAATACATTTTTCAAACAGTTTGTATTATCACTGCTACCATTCCAAGTGAAAACTGAGATTTAAGATCAAATTAGAAAATTGAAAAATAAAAAAGGATTGAGAAAGAATAGAGGCAAATCAATCCAAAATTGAGATCAGTACCTCTTTTGCCTAACCCTGAAGATTTCTTAAGTCCACATATAGCTAAGGAAGGTAAAGTTTTCTTTCTACACTTGTTCAGAGACTTCTAAACACTGACATCATTGTGATGTCTCACTTTGATCTAATTGAATGAGGCTGAATGCAAACCTCACTATTAGCCAATACTTTATTTGAAATTATGTTGATATTGACAGTAGCTACAGTACCCCTTTAACAGACTAGCTCACCAACAGCTTGTGCTTTTTGGCAGAAATCAGGAGGGCATGTTTCAGGTGTTCCCACTGCCTAAGAGCAATCAAAAATCCCAACTCTCAAGGAGGGAGGAAAGAAAAGAAGGCCAAAATATGGATCTTGGATGGGGATGTCTTCTTAAGGCATGCAAGGCTCAGGGAGTGGGCTAAGACTTAAGGTGATTCTTCACCTGTCTAGTTTAAGTCTTAGCTTGCTGGCACTTGGGCATTCATTTTCAGGCACCCAGCTCTCTAAATTTCTTGTGTAGAGGCACAGTGGAGAAATCTGGATTTCAAGAGACTGCCAGCTGCCTGTTGGCTTCCCAAGCAAGTGGGGGAATCACCACCCCTGGAAGTGTTCAAAAACCATGTAGATGAGGCCCTTAGTTATATGGTTTAATGGTGGACTTGGATGTTCTGGGGCAAAGGTTGGACTTGATGACCTTAAAGATCTTTTCCAACCTAGTTGATTCTATGATTCTATGATGTTAAGAGTTGCAGTCCCCCACATTTTAAAATCTGAGTCGTCTTCTGCCCCAAGGTGTGCAACAAGGGAAAGCAATTAGAGCTGGGAAGTTTCTATATGCCTGCGAATGCTACCTATTTAAAACCTCATGTCACCTGTACTGTGCCACAGCAACTGTGCTTACCACTAAAACCAATAAGCAGAACTCCCACAAGCCAATAACGCATATTAGTGGCACATGCATCATGCAAATCACCAGCTACCACTAATACAGAGGAAAGCAAAAGTGTTAACAAACACTGACCTCCTCTTATCCTTATTATTTAATCTAAGTTTCATATATTTTGCATAGATGATTTATAGTAACCTTAGATTTCACATAAGCAAAAAAAGTGATGTCACTACATAACAAGTTATGCTGGTGGCATTTCATCGCTAGTATATCTGAGAAAATCTTTTGCTAAGTTGCTACAGATCTGAAAGTATAAAAAGACGTTCAATCTCACACTGAATATAACTAAATCTTTTATAACATTCAGACCAGTATGCATATCTATTACTTTTGAATCATTTACAGAGATTTAAATGTCTTGAGGTTCAGCAGACCAGTACAAAATATATATATAACATTCTTTTCCTCTTAGTGTATTTCCAGGGCCATGAAATAATGAACTAATAATCTAATGACAAAAATTCAGAAAGATTATAAAGACATCTGCTATCACAAGATTATCTGATTTGACACTGATCTTTTATTCTTCCATATATCCTAGGTGTAAGAGCAGCTGTGGCAATTTAGCCATGGATTTGAAAGAAAAAGTGCTAGCATGTGGCTTATCTTTTTGTCCTGGGTTCAGCTTAAACCACGACACTTTTCATCTCTTCTCATATCCATAAACCTTGCACCAGTTATGACACCTTTTTTACTCTAACTAGAAACATCTAGATTTTCTATTTTAAATGAAGATTACACAGCATCAGGAGAAATCAACCTAAATATTACAAGTGATTATATAAAGGACATTACTTTTCCCCATAAACCTTGTTTGTTTTATCATCTCTAATGTCAGAGTAAGAACTGTAATGAACCAGTTAGTCATCGCATCAACCACAGATAGTAAAAGGTGGCTAGGTCAGGTACAGAGTCCTCCTTGTTACCAGACAGATACATGACACCATGCTGTTAACTGACATGGGAACCAACCAAAACTATGGAAACATTCTCTAAACCCAGAGATTGCTGACCTGTGTATTTACAAAAGGAATAAATCAAAATGTGGGATAGAAATTGAAAAGAAATATGGTTTGGTTAGAGATACAGAGTTTGTGTGGGAACCTAGCCCTGAGTATACTGAGCCTGCAAGTATGCAAATGTGAAGCAGGGGTAGGGAATATACACAGGTGCATGTACCAGAATACGGGTGGATGCAGACATGCCAAGTGGAGAAATGCCATAGAGACCTACATATCTGCTTTTTTCACAGATTACAGAAGAACATGTGAAAGAAGACCTGTATCTTATACAAAACAACAGTGACAGAGTCTGGAGCATGCACACTAGGACAAGCAGAAAGTTTCCAGTTGCCCTGCTATTGCTTTCTAAATCAGGTTACTATTGACCATTAACTTTATGCTGACATAATACTGTAAAACCAACATATACTGACAAAGACCATTGCCAAAAGAAATATCTTATCCTGTCTCTTTCCCCAGATCTTCATGTTAAATGCTTGGTCCTGCCACAACAGAATTAAAAACAGACTAAAATGTAATCTACAATAACAAAAGAGTATTAATTTCCACCTGGATCATTTTCTTGACAAGCAGAGCCATAGCCCTATAGCTAATTGCTACTGCAAACAAAAGGAAAACAGCAGGACACATGGGTAAAGACTGGGAACAGAATAGCACCTGTTTTCATCAGTTTATAATGATCCTCAAACCACCAATAATTCCCTTTCAAAAGAGAAATAATAGCAGAAAGTGAGTGCCATGCCCCAATTCTTTTATTCAGCCTGCTTTTGCTCAGCATGCCCTTGAGAAAATAGCATGCTTAGAAGACTTCTATCAGGAGCATGAAAAAATATCAAGTACATTTATTCTATTAGCATTTTATATGGTGATTAGTGTCTAATTACAAATCATTATAGTAATGGTGCATTTAGCAAGTATATCCCAACAGAATGATATCTCCATCCTCATTATTAGTTGAGTAAGTCATCACCTGGAGGAATTGAATCTGGAAATTCAAGTTAAACTGTGGCCTTCTTTTACGACAGATGAAAGACAAATCTCTTATCCAAAACTGTCTCAGACTCCACAGCACCAAAATGCATTCACATGAGTTGTAACCTCCTCTTTCTCCCTGAAAAAGCCTGTACCAGGTTCACAGGGCTTTTTGACCCACATGCCCTGGGAATCACTTTTGTATCATTAATTGTTTTGATGAGCCAGCACTAGCAGACATTTAGTTCTCAGGGTCCCAAAGTACAAACTTTAACTAATTCAGCTGAAAAAGCTTAATAAGACCCTATGTCAGGCCAGAGTTTGAGGGGGATATTTTTTACTATTGTGTTACCCTAAACCAACTCCAAGGACATTTGGATGGATCTTCTCCACCTACTGCTTTCTTGCAGGTGAGCTCTTCCACAAAGCTTGACCTGAGATCATGGCCTCAGCAGCTTTCTGTGTTGCAACAACCTCTATACAGTCTCTTTAAAAGCCCTTGCAAAGCTTCTTTCAGTCCTGTCAGAAGCCTAGCCACATGCAGACATGCTGCTTCTTCTTCAAAGTATCACAGACTCTGGGGTGCTCCATCTCTCTGCATTTTCATACATCCCCTTCTTTCTATCTACTTCCTTTGTGTGTGCAATGGCTTTCAAGGAACATATCTTCCCTCAAAAAGCTCTGTCTGTACCAGACAAAGCAAAAACCAGTCAGCTTCTCAGAGGCCCACCACCTTTATAAATGAACAAAAAAGATAAAGTGCTGGTAAAATGATTACTGTTCATCACATCCTGCAAAATGAAACTGTCTGTGCTAACCTTTCAAATTCATACAGTATCATCGCAGTATCAGAAACAAATTGATGACCTCAGCTGGGATGAAAAAATACTTTGACCAGAACTTCAAAATGAACCAGAAATCTGTTTACTTATTTAATAATATACAGACATGCATGCTTTTTTTTTATCATGACAAATATTTACCAATAGGAAACTTTTAAAACAAACTATCCCTTTTAAAATGAAAAAATAGAGAAATGAGACAGTATATCGCTGCTTGCAACCCAAACACTGGGATCTGCAAGACTAAATACAAGATAAGTACATTAAATACCAGATAATGAAACTGTTTCTCTCCTACTATGTTTCCAGTTAACTTGGTAGGTCCTCATACAATGACAAACTGAGCTGTTATAAACTCTGAGGGCAAAGGACATCAGCAGCAACATTAGACTGACACCGGACTGGCATAAACAGTATGATCCTCACACACAAGAACAGAAAAGCTATAGTGCTACACTACATGTCTAGGAACAGCAGGGCCACTGCAAATTCAGCTGCATCAGCATCTAAGACCATTCTCAAATGTCATTTTTGTTCATCATTTCATGCCATATACATTTCTTCTACTTGTATAAACATCTTATTCCTTGTGCTCTGCCATAAGATTTTGTTTCTGTTTACTGCGAGATGCTGAACTAAGTCAGCATGGATAATCTTGTGTATGTATGCTTATAGGTGTTATATGTTAAAAGATTTTACATGACTGAGGCTTTAAATGGTAACCAATCAGTCGTTAATTCTCAGAAATTGTTTAGAATTGTATGCGCAGGGGATACATGATACTACTTTGCCAAACATGACGTTTATTTAGTCTATGAAAACTAAACTTTATGCCAATGTCTAAATCATAATGATAAATATAATTAAAAACTTACATTTTCTGTGTAGGACAGCCTAAAAAAACCAAAACCAAAACCAAAACCAAAATCCTTCATTTAATCAAAATTTAAGTTTTCATAGTGAAATATTTAGTCAGTTCTACATTTTCATTCTGTTCTCTAGGAAGTGGGTTCCTTTATATATTACCACACTGATAAAAAAGATTGATTCCTATCATTTCATTTCACTTTTATCATACATTTTCTTAAGAGAAGTTAATGCCTGAGTTAATTAATTGAAGGCAGAAACTCCTGAATCTAGAATCACTGGTCACTCAGAAGTAAAGAACAATTCTATTTAAATGTTGCGAATAATGATTCACAAAAGATTCATAAGACATATGTGCTCACTTTGGGGAACACCGAGAAGTAAAATTGTTATCTATACTTTAAACCACTCTGAATCTAGAATATTAATATCTGTACATATTAATCTCCTTAGAAATATATAAACTGCTTTATAACACAGACCTCTGTACATATCATCGTGCATGTTTCCCAAATAATTGCTGTCCAAAGGTTACACTCGTATACTGACTCTCAATTAGAAGAATCGACGAAGGGTCATAAGACAAGGATATATAAATTATAGTAAGAACAGCTTGCTTTTATATCCTTTCCAATTTAATTAAAATCATTGTCATAAAAATGGATCAGATACTGCTGTTTTCTCTTCCCATTACCATCTTTGTCATAACGAGAAATACAAACTTCAATGCTTGTCAGCTTTAGTCGAATGCTGCATAGTTCTTTAACCTTTCTACAGCTATGTCATTTTATTGGTTGGCTTTTCCACTTCTTTCGTACTTAAACCAAAGTAGCTTGTAGTAATGAACTGGAATGGATAGCCAATCCCACAACAGCATATTGAAAAGGCCAAAACAGTTCATCATTGTGTAATCAATATAATAAATTGGACAACACAAATCTTATTCTCATGAAAAAGGTTAACAAAACATACTAACATGAATTTATGGTGATACAGAATCATAGAATCATAGAATAATTAGGGTTGGAAAGGACCCTAAGATCATCTAGTTCCAACCCCCCTGCCATGGGCAGGGACACCTACCACTAAACCATGTCACCCAAGTCTATGTCCAACCTGGCCTTGAACACTGCCGGTGATGGAGCATTCACAACTTCTCTGGACAACTAATTCCAGTGCCTCACCACCCTCACAGTAAAGAATTTCCTCCTCATATCCAATCTAAACTTCCCCTGTTTAACTTTGAACCTGTTACCCTTTGTCCTATCACTACAGTCCCTCCTGAAAAGTCCCTTCCCAGCATCCCTATAGGCCCCCTTGAGATATTGGAAGGCTGCTATGAGGTCTCCACGCAACCTTCTCTTCTCCAGGCTGAACAGCCCCAGCTTTCTCAGCCTATCTTCATACAGGTGCTCCAGTCCCCTGATCATCCTTGTGGCCCTCCTCTGGACTTGTTCCAACAGTTCCATGCCCTTTTAATGTTGAGGACATCAGAACTGCACACAATACTCCAAGATAACATATATGGAGAAAATAGGCGTATCTTTTTACAGTTTTGGTACTTTACATACTGAAGTTTTGCACTTTGGCATTGAACAGATATCACTGAAATTCAGAATTGAGAGTTCTATAATTCTTTAGACATACGCACACATTCTGTATACTGTTTTCAACACCTGTACCTTTCTTATTTCATTTCAATGTTGATATATTAATAACAAGTTTTTGCTCCTTTTTAGGAGAATGGTCTAAGTTATATTCATAAGAAAATGAAATTCAGTAAATTTTGGAATTCTTTTCAGACTGGAATGCCCAAAGTTTCTGGTTTTTTTCTGATGCAAGAAAGCCATTGAACGCATGCACAGGAAAAGATCTGACATCCACCATAAGCATATGTTTGCCTGAAAAGTCCTTGGAGAAAGGGTGTCTGCTGCCAGGACGGTGTGTCTCAGGCATGGCCAGCTCCTAACCCTCCCCTGGGAACCTGCAGGAGGAGGGAAAAAGCAAGCTGACATCTCCTATGGGCCTCTCTCTGGTCTATGAGTTAGCCAGCCCCACTCAAAGTTAAAAGGACTTTAAGAATACAAAGCAAGCACTGATGAAATATCAAAGCTGAACCTAGATGGCAATAAGTGTTAATCTTCATGATGTAATGTGTCACAATACTAGTGCACTGCAAAATCCTATTTTTCCCTATCCTTGAATGATGATCTGCAATTTCTTGGTACCTAGTTATTCTTGCTTAGGCTTCTTTTAGCTAATCCAAAGTCTGGAATGTGGAAAAAATTATTACATCCTGGATATGACCTTGCCCTTAAGTGTGGGTACTTCATTGATACATTTATCGACTTATTTTTTAAGTATCAATTTAAGATAAGGAGGCAGTGTTATTCCCATTTATAGGTAGAGAACTGAGGAGACAAAGATTGAGACATAATTCTTTATTTTCTTTTTTAGCAGCCTCTGAGGGCCAGAAGCATCCTCAGTAGAAATTAAATCTTTGAAGATGTTAGCTGACAATTACTTGAGACTAAAGCTAAGTGTATGGAGAGCCTGGATTATTTTTTCTATCTTCATTATGCATTTTACTGAAGTGGCTGTAGATTTGTCATGGATTAAGCCCAGCTGGTAACTCACAAACCAGGTAGCAATTCACACCCCACCCCTCCCTTCCTCTCCCCCCCCCCCCCCCCCCCACTCCCAGAGGGATGGGGAGGAGAATTGAAAGAATGTAACTCCCACAGGTTGAGATAAGAACAGTCCAGTAACTAAGGTATAACACAAACCACTGCTGCTACCACCAGTAATAATAATGATAAGGGAAATAACAAGGGAAGAGAATACAAGCGCTCACCACCTGCCGGCCGGTAGCCAGCCCGACCCGAGCAGTGATCTAACCCTTCCAGGCAACTGCCCCCAGTTTATATAGTGGGCATGATGTGCTGTGGTATGGAGTATCTCTTTGGTTAGTTTGGGTCAGGTGTCCTGTCTGCTTCTTCCTGGCCTCCCCTCCTCCCTTGCAGAGCATGAGATTCAGAAAGTCCTTGGTCAGACTAAACATTACTGATAAGCAACTAAAAACATCGGTGTTCTTAGCACTGTTCCCAGGCCAAAAGTCAAAAGCGCAGCACTGCACCAGACAGAAGGACAAAAATGACTGCTACTGCTGAACCCAGGACAAGATTTTAAATTCATATTCACATGTTGCGTCCTACTGCGCCACAGAAAAGTGATTCTCACTACACAGGAGAATAGTAAGGATGGAAACATCTATATTATTTATGGGAGTAGTTGATATGAATCTGAATAGTTAATCATAGAATCATAGAATAATTAGGGTTGGAAAAGACCTTAAGATCATCTGCTCCAACACCCCTGCCGTTGGGCAGGGACACCTCCCATTAAACCATGTCACCCAAGGCTATGTCCAGCCCCGCCTTGAACACCGCCAGCAATGGAGCATTCACAACTTCCCTGGGCAACTAATTCTAGTGCTTCACCACCATAACAGCAAAGAATTTCTTCCTTATATCCAATCTAATCTTCCCTGTTTAAGTTTGAGCCTGTTACCCTTTGTCCTATCACTACAGTCCCTAATGAAGAGTCCATCCCCAGCACCCCTATAGGCCCCCTGCAGATACTGGAAGGCTGCTATGGGGTCTTCATGCAGCCTTCTCTTCTCCAGGCTCAACAGCCCCAACTTTCTCAGCCTATCCTCATACGGGAAGTGCTCAGTACTGTGACCATCCTCACTGCCCTCCTCTGGACTTGTTCCAACAGTTCCATCTCCTTTTAATGTTGAGGACACCAGAACTGTACACAAGACTCCAAGGGAGGTCTCACGAGAGCAGAGGAGAGGGGCAGGATCACCTCCCTCCACCTGCTGGTCACACTCCTTTTGATGCAGCCCAGAATACGGTTGGCTTTCTGGGCTGCGAGCGCACACTGCCCACTCATATTCATTTTCTCATCGATCAACACCCCCAAGCCCTTCTCTGCAGGGCTGCTCTGAATCTCTTCTCTGTCCAGCCTGTAGCTGTGCCTGGGATTGCTCTGAACCACTTGTAGGACCTTGCACTTGGCATTGTTAAACTTTGTAAGGTTGACATCAGTCCACCTCACAAGCGGGACATGGTCCCTCTGGATGGCATTCCTTCCCTCCAACGTATCAACCAAACCACACAGCTTGGTGTCATTGGCAAACTTGCTGAGGGCACGCTCAATCCCACTGTCCATGTCACCGACAAAGATGTTGAACAAGTCTGGTCCCAACACCAATCCCTGAGGGATACCACTCATTACTATTCTCCAGCTGGGCATTGAGCCATTGACCACCATTCTTTGTGTGTGGCCATCCAGACAGTTCTTATCAATGAGAAAATGGGAAAAAACAAAATATGAAAAGTCTAAAAACAATCATTGGCAGGTTTTCATGCAGTCCTAAATAGATTAGGAGCATATAGCCAGAAAATGGATAACTGAAGAAGAGTACAGTAGCTGCCTATTTAGAAAAGTTATTCATGATACCTTAATAAGAAAAGTAGAAGGTACAATATAAGGTTACCAGGTGGCACAAATAAAACAATTTGGAAAAAATTCTCAATCCCACTGGCCATGTCACCGATAAAGATGTGGAACAAGACCGGTCCCAACTCCGATCCCTGAGGGACACCACTCGTTATTGGCCCCCATCTAGACATTGAGCCATTGACCACAATTCTTTGTGTGAGGCCATCCAGCTAGTTCTTTATCCACTGAGTGGTCCATCTATCAAATTCATGTCTCTCCAATTTAGAGACAAAGATGTCATGTGGGACAGTGTCAAAAGCTTTGCACAAGTCCTGGTAGATGGCATCAACTGCTCTACCCATGCCCATGAGTTCTGTAGCCCCATCATAGAAGGCCGCCAAATTGGTCAGGCAGGGTTTTCCCTTGGTGAAACCATGCTGGTTGTTACCAACCACCTTGTTGTTTTGCATGTGCCTTAGTATGCCTTCCAGGAGAATCTGCTCCAGTATTTTGCCAGGCACGGAGGTAAGACTGACTGGTCTATAGTACCCTTGGTCATCCATTTTCCCCTTCTTGAAAATGGGTGTTATATTTTCATTTTTCCAGTCTTTGAGAACTTCACCTGCGTGCCACGATTAATCATTTCCACTGTACAAGTCTCAAATTAGATGAAGAGTATTTCTGAAAAGGAAGAAAATAATGTCAATATCTTTCTAACTGCTATTTATTTTTGTCAAGATAATACCCTAATTTCAGATTCCAACTGTGAGGATTAACATGATAAATATACAGGCTTGCACAGCTAAGGTTAAGATGCAGTTCACAGTAAATGTTTTATCAGCAGCAAAGTGATGGTCCTATGTACTGCAAGTGGCAGCTTTACTGGCTTTACTGGAAGAAGGGAGGGAGCCCAGGTAGCAAAGAGTTTCAACTTGGCAGTAAAAGATAATATATATTCTATTTTAACAAAGATTCAATGAGTGTTTTAATATAAATGTCACCTTAGTCAAACACTTTTCTAAACTGAAAGTTTGTTTTTCTAGGCTGCTGGGTAAAGAATAGCGATAAACAAGCTCCTTGGATAGCATTTAAAAGCAATATTTTTGTTAGGCTGCTGTTTGCAAGAGTTGGGAATGAATATTGAAAAATAAGTACCTTATATATCTCTGGGTCATGTTCCTCTGTGGATATTTGCATCATGACAGATACAATGAAAAGAGCATTAGTCACTAGCTATCAGAGTCTGATCCAGCACCCTCTAAAGTGAGGGTAAAAACTTCTACTAATTTCAATGGAAATTGGATCAGGCCCACAGAACTCTTGTCCAAACTGAATATTTTGTGCCAGATGTGTTGATATTGGAACAGAGCTTCTGATAACAAAAGCTATTGTCACAAACATGACCTGCCACACTGTCTACTACCCACCACAAGCAGCTGGGAGGAGCAGTAGAGCTGCAAAGGACTGGAGGAGAAGGGTTGTTTGCACAGCACCAGACATCTGGTCTGCAGCACTCCACAGAATCATAGAATCATAGAATGGTTTGGGTGGGAAAGGACCTTATAATCCTCCAGTTTCAACCCCCCTGCTATGGGCTGCTGAGGACTGCATGCTCAGTCAGACATATAAACTGCTGGTTGGCCACAAGACTCAACAACACGGAAGGAAGATGCTAATGAAAGGCCTGGACTGCATAGACTCATACACACTTCCTTGCCTTCAAACACAGCTTAACCTGGCCTCAGGAAGACTCATCTGGTGCCTCTAGTCAAGGCTTTTGGAAAACTGGGAGCTATTAGAAACACAGAAAAATACTTGCAGCTGTTAATGCAAAAATGCATAAAAATAAAGGAAACAAAATCAAAAGAAACAACTCTGCTAGATTATGTATTTTATTGCTTCTATTCTCTCAGAACTTCGAAAGCAGAATAGCTGCATATCATTCCTTTATTTGAATAAAACTAAAACAGGTAAAACCTGGAATCATTATACAAAGTTAATAGAATATAAAAATATAACCTGAGGGTGGCTTTAATGGTTTATATACTATATTGTTTTCCTGAATCTTTGAATAAATATTTCTCAGTGCAATAAATTTTAAATTAGGTTGCATGCAAGAGGCTGGTGAAATTACAGAACTGCTCAATTGTATTGTTCTTCCAACACAACAAAAACCATGGTTGAATGCATTTCTGTTAAATTTCAGATGCTAGTATTCAGCTGGCCTGTGTGACATTTGCAATACTGTGAATTTGGCAGAGAATTCCACTTCTTAGTTACTCTGTCCTATGTCAGAAAAATATTCAATACATTTGAAATGCAAACCTACCAAATTATTATTTTAATTATTGACGTCAGTGATATTGTAACAACACCTAAGAACTTCAAACAAGATCTGAACTTTATCTTGACAGAAGCTACTCTTACATATAATGAAATAGTCTTGACTAATTAGAGAAAGAAATTATTGAAAATTAGGTGAATAAAAAAATAGGATCCTCATTTTTCAGCTAGAAAACAACACACAAGAAGGCTGTGGCACAGAAGTGGCCTAAAGCTAGTCTGGTGACTTGTTCAGAAGTTTGAACAACCTTTCTTCTGAGATTATTTGCCAAAGGGAGTAGCACTATACACGTGGAAAAGAGTTGTAGATTTTTGTCCTTTAATCTTCAACAGATTAAATCAGCATCTCTCTCAGTTTCTTTACAAGTAATAAGCCATTTTGTCCACTTAAGTAAAAAAATATGGTTTTAAATAATACTGTGAATGGTACAAATGGATAAGACCTTGAAAAAAATTAGATAACAGCTTTGCATGAACTGGGTGGCTGATGTACTCTATTAATGTCACCTGTCCCTACTGAGATTTGACAAGAGACCTCCAGAACTGAGAACAGCATTTGTTAAAAGAAGAATGCAATAGTAACCAGTAGCTCGCATCATTTTTTCAAGCCTACATTAGGAATTGCCTTTTTTTCTTTTTTTTTTTTTTTCCTAGACCAACAGTAAAATTTGCCACCTTCTGGCACTCTGTACCTCTTCATATTAGGTCTTAATATCATTAATCTAAAGGGTGAAAGAAACACAATAGAGACATGAGATGTAAAATCCATGACAAACATTCCAGAAGAGGAATTTATTACTGCAGTAGACAGCAAAACTGCTATTTTGGGCTACCGTGAAAAAAGCTTTTGACCTACTAGTAGTTCCTGTGGGAATGCATGGAATCTAGGCAGATACACAGCAGTGCTTCATCGGTAAATCCTGAGCTGCAGCGACCTGCCACTCAGGAGCTCCCTGCTCCTGAGTTGTCATCCCAAGTTTAATGGCTGGTTTTGCTTTTGAAGCCATGTAAAGTTTCACAATTCTAGTCTTTCAGAGAGAAGTATCATGCATTTTATATATATGTAGTGTGAACAAGAATCTTTTCCAAATTGTTTCATTTGTGCCACCTGGTAACCTTATATTGCTCCTTCTACTTTTGTTATTATGCGTATCATGAACAACTTTTCTAAATAGCCAGCTACTGTGCTCCTTTTCAGTTATCCTTTTTCTAACTATACACTCCTAAGCTAGGTCTGTACAAAAGCTGGCCAATAATATTTTCTAGACTTTTCATATTTTTTTTCCCATTTTCTCATTGATAAAGAGCTGTCTGGATGGCCGCACACAAAGAATTGTGGTCAAAGGCTCAATGTCCAGATGGAGACCAGTAACGAGTGGTGTTCCTCAGGGGTTGGTGCTGGGACCGGTCTTGTTCAACATCTTTGTCAGTGACATGGCCAGTGGGATTGAGAATCTTTTCCAATTTGTTTTATTTGTGCCACCTGGTAACCTTATATTGTACCTTCTACTTTTCTTATTACAGGTATCATGAATAACTTTTCTAAACAGGCAGCTGCTGTACTCCTCTTCACTTATCCATTTTCTGGCTATACGCTCCTAATCTATTTAGGACTGCACGAAAACTGGCCAATAATCTTTTTTAGACTTTTCATGTTCTCTTTTTCCCATTTTCTCATTGATAAGAACTGTCTGGATGGCCACACACAGAGAATTGTAGTCAATGGCTCAATGACCAACTGGAGACCAGTAACGAGTGGTGTCCCTCAGGGATTGGTGTTGGGACCAGTCTTGTTCAACATCTTTGTCGGTGACATGGACAGTGGGATTGAGCGTGCCCTCAGCAAGTTTGCCAATGACACCAAGCTGTGTGGTTTGGTTGATATGCTGGAGGGAAGGAATGCCATCCAGAGACACCCTGACACGTTTATAAGGTGGGCTGATGTCAACCTTACGAAGTTCAGCAATGCTAAGTGCAAGGTCCTACAAGTGGTTCAGAGCAATCCCAGGCACAGCTACAGGCTGGACAGAGAAGAGATTCAGAGCAGCCCTCCAGAGAAGGGCTTGGGGGTGTTGGTCGATGAGAAAATGAACATGAGCCAGCAGTGTGTGCTCGCAGCCCAGAAAGCCAGCCATATCCTGGGCTGCATCAAAAGGAGTGTGACCAGCAGGTGGAGGAAGGTGATCCTGCCCCTCTACTCTGCTCTTGTGAGATCTCCCTTGGAGTCTTGTGTACAGTTGTGGTGTCCTCAACATCAAAAGGACATGGAACTGTTGGAACAAGTGCAAAGGAGGGCCACGAGGATGATCAGGGGACTGGAGCACCTCCCATATGAAGATCGGCTAAGAAAGTTGGGGCTGTTGAGCCTGGAGAAGAGAAGGCTGTGTGGAGTCCTCATAGCAGCCTTCCAGCATCTGAAGGGGGGCTTATAGGGATGCTGGGGATGGCCTCTTCAGGAGGGATTGTAGTGAGAGGGCAAAGGGTAGTAGGTTCAATCTTAAACAGGGAAAGTTTAGATTGCATCTAAGGAGGAAGTTCTTTGCTGTTATGGTGGTGAGGCACTGGAATGGGTTGCCCAGGGAAGTTGTGAATGCTTTATCCCTGGCGGCGTTCAAGGTGGCGTTGGACATAGCTTTGGGCGCCATGGTTTAGTAGGAGGTGTCCCTGCCCAATGGCAGGGGTGTTGGAACTAGATGATCTTAAGGTCTTTTCCAACCCTAATTATTCTATGATTCTATGATTCAACTATAACCCATCACAGGAGGATAGAGGAGGCCAAAGGAATGCAGTAGAAGAGGGGGGAAGTGAGGACAAGAAGAGAAAAGGACAAAATATTTTGGGTTTTTTACTAACATTAAGTGTGCTCTTAAATCTTTGTTTCATGCGTTTTTTTTTTTGAATACTGCTGATGACTTATCCGAGGTTTGCATTTCTGACTAGAAAAACTCCAAGATCCCTTTTCTTGGTTGTAACAACTTCAGGGCCTATCACCAATTACATATAGTAGAGGCAATTTTTTTTCTTATGTACATTATGCTTATAGACTTTACTATTATTCTTCAGCATTTAAAATTGTTATATTTTATTTGCTGCTTTGACTCACTATCAGATTTTGGTTTTGGTTTTACTACACTCCTCCTTCCCCTTCTGCATTGCTGGGAAAACTTGTAGTGTTCCTCAACCTTACAGGTTACTGAAGTCCAACTTTGAGTCTGTCCTAGACCAGCACTGATGCGGGTGAGAAAGAAATGAGAGTTATGACTGAGCCCCTCACTGTGGAGCTTTAGGTGGGGAAATATCTCTATCGTGTGACAACACCAATGGAAGATAGGTTAAGCTGTCTATAGTTTGGGGAAAGAAAAAAGTCATAGTAGCATTGCCAAAGACTGAAAAAATGCTAATCTGAAAAATATAGATCTTAGCAATGTTTCTTTCCTGGTGAGCGAGGTGCTAACGAAAGCCAAGCCTTATCAGGCTTCAAGTATGTAGAGAAGTAATTGCAGGCTTGGGCTTTCCTCTCTTCAAAGCAAACGGTACGAACAACTTTGACCAATGTAGGTAATGAGGCCTCAGATAGTGGAGACATGGCGGACTTTATCTGACATGCCCCTTAATGGCACTGTTTTAATTACCAGAAATCTCCAAAGCCTCATGCTGTGCTGCAGACAAAAAGTGACGTTTGAAGGCGTTTAGATTGCTGCTAAGGAGTTAGCCCCTTCCATTGCATTGCTGGGATTTTTGCAGTGTGTTGGGAGGCTTTTAGAGCCTAGAATGATAAAACAGAAGTGGAACAACATACTCAGCATGAAATGAAATGTTCAGTGTAGAACCAGGTTGAGACCAGCCGCTCTTGCATGGCATGTGGGTGGTTCAGAGGAGTGTAGGAAACTGAGATGTTGCAGTGGCAATGTTTAACCATGGATGAACAAAATTATTTAAAACTGAATTAAATACCATAGGTAATACGAAAGCGAGAGGAGCGGTTCTGATGAAAGAGGTCATCCAGAACACACCAATTAGCTGCAAAATAAAAAAGAAAGGCAACATCAAGAAAGAACTGACTTGTTCATTTATACCTGTTTGGAGCCAGAGATCAACACTTTATATACTGCTTTCTATCAAAATCCATTAAATTAGGGGCTCCACATTAAATTAGAAGGATATAGCAGCCAGCCAGTTAGTTACTGAGCTAAGTAGGAAGCCCTTACGCAGAATCACAAAACAGTTGAAGTTGGGAGTTACCTCTGGTCATCACCTAGTCCAACATCTTTGGACAAACAGCATCATCTACAATCTGTTGACCAGGATATTGATCAGTCAGGTTTTGAATATCTCTCCAACAGAGAGGCTACGTCTCTGAACAGCCTGTTCCAGCGTTTGACCACTGTCAACTACATCAGAAGTCTTTATCAAGTTCTATGTTTTGTCTTTTTAATTCCTTTCTTAAAGAAACCCATATAATAATTTACTGTCAGCTACACAACTGCTTCTGTGCTACCCATGAGCTCCGTGCTCTTCTATAAAATGGTGACACTGAAATCTTCCTGCATGACCCTTATATCACAGTGATTGCACTTTTTGTATTGACCTGCACATCTTCTAAGAGCCCTAACTTCATGCAAACTCCACAATATTTATCACAGAATTGATAACAATGTCATGAGATTATTTCCCAAAACATAAGCACTCAACCTCTGACAGTGTTCCAAGCTGTACTTTTTATTTGACCTCAGTGGTCCCTCAAACAGATTTCACACTATTATTACAACACCAACATCTTTAGTATCTTTTCGTTGTTAAACCCATTTGATTTCAGTTTGAGTAAATCAGTGGATGCAGAAAAAAATCTTCATTCACTGCTGGTACAGAAAAGCTGTTATTCTGTATTGTTTTATCTTTAAAAATATCAGGAAATGCTGATTAATGGGAGTTACTTCGCTGTAAATTTTAGGCTTGTAATTGTCAGCGAATGTTAGATGGTGTCTTTCAAAGCAATAGGCGGGACTTGGAACAAAACACAAAGCTCTGCCAGACAGCCAGGCTCTAATCCTTTTTTCTTCTGCTAAGTATACATTACAGTCCAGTTGCTGCAGGATGCATCTATAATTTTACATCCAGAAGGTCTCCAAGGACAGTTACTGTATTACTAGTTTACATGTTCCCTCCCCATCATCACTGACCATTGTGTCTTCCCTCACTCAGCAAGTAAGCATAAGGGGAAACTGGACAGATAGTCTCAGATAATTGTCTTTATCAGTTACAAAAAGTTTAGCTACTTAGTGCCCACTGCTCAACCCATGCTCCAATGGCTTCTTCAGTAAAACAAAGGCACGACTGCTAGAGGACTTCTAAAACATTCTGAAGAATAATATCAAGTTTCGCCAGACTATTTCTTCAATTCCTACAAAAAGGTCTGGTTTGCAACCTGTTCCTGCCAGCAATCATGTATGCCCAGTGCTGGGCTAACCACAGAGGCTTGCCTTTTATATCAGGCATTTTAGAATGCTCTATATGCAAGCTGAAGCTGTATTGAATTACAGAATGAAAAATTAAAATTCATCCTCCAAGTTACTTTTTTGGTAAAGAGCTGAGATTTATTTATTTTTATTTTTTTTTTAAAGAACACAGCTGAAAAATTTACATGAATATATTTAAAGGATGCTAAAAAAGGCATGATTTCTCATAAAATTTCACTTTTGACTTTTGTATGAAGGTTACATGGGGTATCCCTTTTGACATTTGTAGGAAGGTTACATGGGGCATTTTTGGAGTTGATGCTACAAGTTTTGGCTCAACCAATGGAGAAAACAGTGAGAGAAGAACTGTTAATGCTTGCTTTGCTACATGTCCAATGCACTATGAAATACCATTGCGTTAGAAATCAAAGAGCTTTCAGAAAGCTGAATTCACTCTACAGTTAGGAGACTAAACCTACTTGGAACAAGAAAGAAACAGACTTTGTGAGTTACTATAGGAAAACTAGATTTTAATTGATGCTTCTTTTTTTAATTTTTTTTTTTTTTTTTTTTACATATATAACTCTCAGAGAAAACATGCTCAGGTTTCTTTGGTCAAAAACCTGGGAAAACACCTTCATTTTTCACATTAACCCAGAAAATTTAATGAAATATTCTAATTTTGAATGCAGAGTACAGATATTACAAAATAGACATTTCAAACCTTAGATCTGAAACACATTTATAGTCATGCATGTTTTGCAACACAAAAGTTACCCCACTGGAAATGTACTAGCCTTCAGGAAGTCATCTTCCTCATACCAGTGTAACTGCTCCTCTACTTTGCTGGTGCAAAGACCACACTGCTTTTCCACTAACTGGATTTTTCAAAGCTTGGGATAAGATGATATAACTAAGACTCAAAAAGAGTGTTAAACAATGTCTTACACAGATTTAATATTTTCATGCATCAATATTCAATATAAAATTTTCTCTCCTTTGAGAAACATACAAGGAACAAATAAATCAATTAAAATTCTACATTAGGAAAAAGATAGCATTAATATCTACAGGATGTGTATTAGCTAAAATATTCCCCACAACAAAACCCTACAGCATTACCTTGATTACAACTTCATCTAAACAATTTTTACACCTCTGCCACACATTATTCTTGATTTATACTGATATAAATCATGTGAGAATTGGGATAAGTTATTTCAAAAATCTGCTGGAGTAGCTGAAGAATCATAGAATCACAGAATAGTTAGGGTTGGAAAGGACCATAAGATCATATAGTTCCAACCCCCCTGCCATGGGCAGGGAAACCTCCCACTAATCCATGTCACCCAAGTCCATGTCCAACCTGGCCTTGAACATCGCCAGCGATGGAGCATTCACAACTTCCCTGGGCAGCCCATTTCAGTGCCTCACCACCATAACAGCAAAGAATTTCTTCCTCATATCCAATCTAAACTTCCCCTGTTTAACTTTGAACCCATTACCCCTTGTCCTCTCACTACAGTCCCTAATGAAGAGTCCATCCCCAGCATCTCTATAGGCCCCCTTGAGATATTGGAAGGCTGCTATGAGGTCTCCACGCAGCCTTCTCTTCTCCAGGCTCAACAGCCCCAACTTTCTTAGCCTATCTTCATATGGGAGGTGCTCCAGTCCCCTGATCATTCTCGTGGCCTTCCTCTGGACTTGTTCCAAAAGTTCCATGTCCTTTCGATGCTGAAGATGCCACAACTATAGGCAATACTCCAAGGGAGGTCTCACAAGAGCAGAGTAGAGGGGCAGGATCACCTCCCTCCACCTGCTGGTCACACTCCTTTTGATGCAGCCCAGGATACGGTTGGCTTTCTGGGCTGCAAGAGCACACTGCCGGCTCATGTTCATTTTCTCATCGACCAAGACCCCCAAGTCCTTCTCCACAGGGCTGCTCTGAATCTCTTCTTTGCCCAACCTGTAGCTGTGCCTGGCATTGCTCTGACCCACGTGTAGGACCTTGCACATTGTTAAACTTCATCAGGTTGGCATCAGTCCACCTCACAAGTGTGACAAGGTCCCTCTGGATGACATTCCTTCCCTCCAGCATATTAACCAAACCACACAGCTTGGTGTCATCGGCAAACTTGCTGAAGGCGCACTCAATCCCACCGTCCATGTCACCAACAAAGATGTTGAACAAGACTGGTCCTAACACCGATCCCTGAGGGACACCACTCATTACTGGTCTCCAGTTGGACATTGAGCCATTGACCATAATTCTTTGTGTGCGGCCATCCAGCCAGTTCTTCATATTAGCTTGGTAGATGCATTTAAAAATTACATTTAATAGTCTGTGACTCATAAAATTAAACTTGTTTATCACAGAAGTTGGTTTTGAACACTTTATTGCCTCTAAGTCACAAAGACAAAGATGTTAAAGACCAAGCTGTATATACGCGGGATAAGCCAACATAAGCTTGTTTAAACAGAAGGGTTTGACTCGACTATTTTTAATAATCCATCTGTTTTTTCCTAAAACTATCTTCCACTTACAATTTAGGGTTGTATTTAGATTTTTTTTTCCCATAAAGTAAGTTTTGTTATATAAATTCTGTTTTAAAGTGTAGCTATAAAATTCACAGCTGATGTAATTTGATATAGCTCCTTATATTTGCGTGGATCATCATTAATTCAGATGTAGCTTAGATATCATAGGCACTGAAGCTGCAAAACCACACAGAACTGTTAGCTCTTATTTTCCTACTGTAATTAATCCTACAGGAGCTCTCTCCATTAAAAGCGGTTGCTATAATAATATTAACAGCACTAACTTATCTGACAGCATGTCCTTTCATTCCCATTGGAACTAAAACACCCTTAAAGCAAAGTTATTATCAGCTGTAAAAATAATACATGTTTTTGTAGAAAGGAAGCAGTTAAATAGACACATTTCACAAACGCCTGACAGATTTGCATGGTATTAATGCATACACATTTTAAGAAAACTGAAGGAGAAAATTGCTGAAAAATATATTTTTGTTGAAGTACTATGGCATTGAAGAGTCCTACCAAACTTTTAGAGCAACAAGATTTTTGGTTTTGCTTGCCATTCATAAAAAAGGCAAGTGAAAAAAGAATAATGCTCTGCTTCAAAGGCTACTTTTCCAAAAAGATGAAATTCTAGAACCATATTCACTTCTGAAAGGATAGTTGCTTAGCTAGTCTTAATCTTCAAAGGCATACTACAAGGCGGCATTCGCCACACATAACTGATTCTTTTTTTTTTTCTGATCAGAGGAGGGGACTTTTCATATGGTCTGCCTCTTTCTTTAAAAGCACTAAGTAATCTCAGATCTGTGTAATATTGAGGTTTCAGCCAAGGTGTTATATTTAAGTCAGAGGGTGTTTAATATCCTCCAAGTGGTGTCTTATAAGCTGAAGACAGAAAAAAACACCACTCTACAGTCGGAAGCCTTGGAATTCTTCTGATGTGTGAACTGTTATATTTAGCCCAACATTGCCTATTTGAAACCAGGATGACTGACGAAAACTATACGCTTTCCCAGGCTCTTTATCACCATAGTCTTTCAGAAGAAGGAAGGAACTATGCAGTGAAAATTAAGGAAATGTGATTCTGTGAACAAAGCAGGGCATTTCACTGGATATGGTATTGACCTGTTTCACTTTATTGTAAAAAGCATTTGGGCTATTCACACAGTTTGCCTAATGGCTAAAAGAAAAGCAGAATTCTCCTCATTTCTCTTTAACATAGTGACGTAAATCACACCCTTCTAAGAAGATGTGAGATGTTTATTCTGTGAGTCCCTTTTAAAAGATAATTGTATCTATATTATATCACAAATACTCCTTGCTTGAATCTCTTAAGCATACAAAAAGGTGAAAACTGGAGCTTTTTATTGATTTCAGCAAGACACCATAATTCTCTGAAGATAGGACTCAGCTGTTTGTCTTTGAAAAGCTGAAGCTTTGGAAAGCGCTTAACAATTCCAGTCCTTCTATTTTTTGGGCAGCTTTACTATTATCAGCAAAAGACCCTTGCTGTGTCCTGATAATGTCTAGTACAGGTGCCTGAATAGAGAGTGCAGCAGAGCTCAGAGCAGCAAGTGACATCCTACAGAGGCATTATTTCTGAACTGTCAATGAAGTTGGAAGCTCCTGAGGAATTCAGAAGTGGGACACTACTGAAGGCAGATCAAAAAGATTCAGAAATCAAGCAATTGCCTCTAATTGGATCCTTACAGCACTTACAGAGAAAATTCTTTCAGAAACCCACTTTTAGGAGGTGGCATGTAGAAAATTTCAAATGCTATATAGCTAGAGTACCAGTAATTAAAATTGGACTACCATTCATTGTATTCTGTAGAGACAACTGATTTCCTGAATGCTCAGAAAGGCCCTTTTTATCCTTACAAAATAATACCTGGGCCTGGGACATCCTACCCCCTCTATTTTCAGACTCGGTCCTACTATTCTTAACTTCTCTGTGTTAGCAAACCCTGCTCATGCTCAGGAATACTGTGAAGTATTTAGTTCATGTCTACCTCAGTATAGTTCTTCTAAGGGCTGTGAGGAAAAAAAGGTATCCCTTGAATTTAAAACTTCCTCATCAGAGGACTGATACAGGCGGCAGGTTAAAGCATTTGGAATATTACTTTTGGATGGCACCTGTGCTATCGAAGGTGTCTGCCCTGCCACAGAGAAGATTGACATGACACTCACAGGCACGTAACAATTAGCTGAAACCAGAGTGCTTATTCTCATGCAAATTATGGATTTCAAACATGAGAAACAAACTCAGACTAACATCTGTCAGGTAACACCTACAAAATATTTCTAGTTTCATGTCTCAGGCTTGTCTTGGGTTAGCTATAAATCGTATTTTGACAGGGTTTAATAAAATACAAAATACAGAACTAGTGAGTCATGTTCAGTATTTCCATCAGAGAAATTCAGATGGGTGTGCATTTTAATTGAGCTGTAAATAGATCAAGTTACAAACCTAATCCTCTGAACTTTTTTAGCTTTACAGATTTTGGAGGAATATGAGTTCACATTCAGAATTCACTCCTAAAGTAATGCTGAGCATGACTGTGTAACGTGTTTGTTATGAGGCAGGATTAGAGGGATTTACTCAACATTATATCAGATCATGCGTTTTAGACATGTAAATGAGTATTTTTTGTCACTTTTTTTCACCAGCAAAGCCCTATAAACAAAAGGAGCCAAAATGCTCTTTAAATCTTTCACAGTGTGATGCTAGGCTCAGATTCATCCTGCTGAAGCCCAAGTGCACAGCCAAGGTGTCTCAATTAGGAGAGAAGCTACTGTAATCTTCCTCTTAAGTCAAGAAGACAAGCAGCTCCGGGTACCTGACTTGCCCTTGGGAGGCTGCACCCCTGGAGATAGCTGCATCTGCCTGCTGTGCCTGCTTTTAGAGGGAAGACAAAGCCTCAAAGCAACTATACTCTTCCATTTGGAACCTCATCTGAATGCTTTATTCTTGGCTGAGGTGCTGTGATTCTTCTTTCCTTCCTGTTTTGTAGAATTGATTTTGTTGTCAAAAACACAGTCACGTTTATGCAAAGCATTTGGGAAGTAGAGTGTGAAAAAATAAGGGGAAAAAGAAAAGATGAAAAGGGAAAAAGGTTCATATGAATATTTTGATCAAATGCATGAAAAAAACACAAAGTGGAAGTTTTTTTGTGAAGAGTCATTCAGCTTTGAGTAAATCTGGAAGGAACCTTATCTTTGTTTTCTCCTTTTTTTTTTTTTTTTATTCTCTCTTGGGATAATTACTACCAATTGCTCATGCAGTTTAAATATTAAAAAACAAGGAGGAAAAATATTGACATTAAGACTAATTTAACAAATGACTTATGTGGTTTACTTCTGTCAAAACCACCCTCACATCGTGAACTCTCTTGAAAACTGTGTAGAAGTGCCCAGGCAGTCAAGCACCTTAACAGACCAATGTATATATATAGTTGTACCTATTAAAGATGTTAAATTACCCCAGCTCTTCATTTCTTACACTTTTCTATAGCCTAATTATTGAAGGTTAGCCTAATACCCTTTATATGTGGTTTTCAGACAACCTCTCTAGATAATACAAAGCTGAAAAACATTTGTATAGTGGTTTTACCTGTGAAGTCCCAGAATGAGTGGTACGAATTATTTATGACATTTTCCAGAAGTAACTGGTATGTCTGGGATGAAGTTTATACACATGTCCCAGACTCAGCCTGAAAATTCTCAATGGAAAATGTCATCCCTTTCATGAATTCCTCATAACTGATGTTTTGTCTAGTTTTACCACCCCACTTCATTGATTGAGGACCTTATTAGCAGACCAAATATATAACATTGTTTTTAAACAGCAGAATGAAAACTGTATATCTGCAGAATACAGAGCTGCTTTAAATCTACAATTCTCAGCACGAAGAGAGCTCTTAAGAAGATTAATCCACAAAAAGTTAAAGCAAATTCAAAGTAAAGTTTTATGTTTTCAAAGTAACAAATATTTTCAGAGTGATTCATTCTCATTATATCTTTTAAAAAAGTTAACTTCAGATCATTTGTTAAACAGTGAGTAAAAAATCTAAGTTTAGTTACTTTTTAGTTGACAAATTCTGAGCAGGTCTGAATAAGTGAAGTACTGCAGAAAGAACACGTGCATTCTTTCTTAAGGCAGAAGAAAATATGTCTGCAAAGATTTTACTTATATTTTTCAACTTACTGTCATATTTATTTTGTTTTATGATGCAAAGGGAAATAATAAAAAATATATTAGAGAAATCTATTGCATAACATAAGGTTGCTGCTTTGGGATGAATGAGTAATAGCTACATAACTGTCATCACACAACCATTTTTAAGCCTTCCTTCATGGTATGCAGCTGCAGTTTGAGGGAATGTAATTAATTAGAGAGTGAAATCAAAGCCATGTATCTTTCTTCTCTTGTGTGATTTTTACTCCCTGTCTTTATATGGCTATCACGCCTTACTAATTATAATAGATGCAATTCAGTTTGATCTTTCCAACCAACAATTACATATTCTTGTCAAATAATATATCTAAGGTCAAAGAAAAACATATTTATAAGTGAAAGACATTACTGTCTTTTGTAGATAAAAGGAAAGAAGTCCACAAGAAACTGCTGTTCCTCATGGTCCACAGTGCAACAATGAACACTATTGTCATTCTAAGAAAAGGAGAGATATAGTCAGACAATTCATTGCCACTGAAGATCAGATTTTTACAAGTTTCTAGTGACCAGTAGCATCTTCATTTAGGGGTGTTGAGTTCAAAATACCTTAATTTACATCCACACAAATGTAAATATATTGGTAGTTATTTCATTTTTAAAAACAATGCATAATCGTTTTTTGCTTTCTAGCATTTTTATGATAGTGTGCTTTTACTGAATTTGCAGTTACTCTTAATTGATTCCAAGTCCAAATCAAAATTGTGCACTTGATATCCTAACTCTGAAATGCCCTTCTGCGTGTTTTGTGAATATAACTATGAGTCAAAGATGTTGTTCCAGGAACAGGCTGAACAAAGGCTAACTAATGATCATCTAGTTGGATCTGCTGATACATTCTTTGCCACAAATGGAGCAAGAACCATGGAAAAGTCTGAATGCCAAAATGCAGCTCCCATAGTAATATCTGAGCCTTGTTCACACCATTTTCCACAACTTTTGCAGATGTCTACAAGCCCAACTGTAAACTTTTGTCTCAGCCAGAACTCCACACTGAGGAAAGAAAATTCGTGTAAACCTAGTACATTTCTTCTGCATTTCTCAAAACACTACTACAGTTAAAAAGACAGTGTCAAATATGTTTTGTCTCTCCTATCTAGTAGAAAAAGGGCATCTGTAAGAAGGACATTTTTTTAGTCAGGAAGTAATTCATTGTGTATTCAGCCCAACTACAAGTATTAGACCATGTGTTCCCAGGAATATCAGAGAACCCAGTATCTTTAAGAGCTCCTTTTCCTCTTCGCCAGCTAATAAGTTTTTTATAGTCTTACATCTAACTATGGAAAGATTTCTCAACATCTTTCATACCGTATCAAGATCTTTTCATCATCATGAGGTCAGAAGCTGGTACTCATAACTCCATTGAAATCTCAATCTGTGTCACCAGCCACATAGTGGTATTTCATTTCTCCGAGAGACCTGCCTTCCATATGCAAATGACACAAGCTTAGTGAGACAGAATCCCCTGAATTCATCTGTGTTCCATAACAATAAAATTCCTCTCCTTCCTTTGGAGGAAGTGATGCATCTCATCCTAAAACAGATCTGATTTTTGTCTTTAAGTGCCTCTTTTTCTCCAAAAAATATAAAGAGAACCTCGATAAATGGAGCAATGCCAGGCACAGCTACAGGTCGGGCAAAGAAGAGATTCAGAGCAGCCCTGTGGAGAAGGACTTGGGGGTGTTGGTCGATGAGAAAATGAACATGAGCCGGCAGTGTGCTCTTGCAGCCCAGAAAGCCAACCGTATCCTGGGCTGCATCAAAAGAAGCGTGACCAGCAGGTCGAGGGAGGTGATCCTGCCCCTCTCCTCTGCTCTTGTGAGACCTCCCTTGGAGTATTGTCTACAGTTCTGATGGCCTTCAACATCAAAAGGACATGGAACTGTTGGAACAAGTCCAGAGGAAGGCCACGAGAATGATCAGGGGACTGGAGCACCTCCCATATGAAGATAGGCTAAGAAAGTTGGGGCTGTTGAGCCTGGAGAAGAGAAGGCTGCGTGGAGACCTCATAGCAGCCTTCCAATATCTCAAGGGGGCCTATAGAGATGCCGGGGATGGACTCTTCATGAGGCACTGTAGTGATAGGACAAGGGGTAACGGGTTCAAAGTTAAACAGGGGAAGTTTAGATTGGATATGAGGAGGAAATTCTTTACTGTAAGGGTGGTGAGGCCCTGGAATGGGTTGCCCAGGGAAGTTGTGAATGCTCCATTGCTGACGGTGTTCAAGGCGGGGCTGGACATAGCCTTGGGTGACATATTTAGTGGAAGGTGTCCCTGCCCATGGCAGGGGGGTTGGAACTATATGATCTTATGGTCCTTTCCAACCCTAACTATGCTATGATTCTATGATTCTATGAAACAGCTGACATGAGATGTCTGTATAGCAAACATTTAAATGTACATGAAATGAAATTTCACCCTCAGGGTCTATAATTAAAGTCTAATTATATTCCTAAATTGTATGTGCAGGATCCTACTCGGTGTCTTTAAACAATAGTTGTTGCTATTATTTTTTTGCAGTGAGCTAGAACAAACATGTTTAGATCGAGGCTAACATGTCATTATATTCAGTCTCATGCAACCACTACCTCAAAGAATGAGACTTTCAGCTGAAATCTGAATATGAATGAGTTGAACACAGAAGGGGAAAAGTGAAGAAGTACAATAACAACATCATGTGGCTATAGACATTAACTGTGAAGTCGCGTACTTAAGTACAAGTCATAATTTATTTTCTCCATGATCATCAAAATCAAAACCATGATCATCAAAAAAAATCATCAAAAATCATAAATCCTTTGAGAGATACTCACAATCTCCATTGAGCCTTATCAGGACAATGTGTCCTTCTGCAATGATTGAAAAAATAGTTTAAGTAGCATTTGGAGGATGAAGATGCAAGCTTTACACATGAGAAGAGGTAAGAATATTAATGATGGATAGCACAAGCTACATTTTTCAAAGAACCAGAATGTATTGAGCAAAATTATTTCAAAATCCTTCTTTTACATTTTTTTATTTTCTTTTCTTCTGGGATTTTTTTGTTTTGTTTTTGTCGTGGGGTTTTGTTGGGTTTTTTCCACTTCTGGTCTCAAATAATAATAACGAAAAAAAGATCTGGAATTGTACAAAACAGTCTTTAGACTAGTAGTAGTAACCAAAGCATGCAGCTTAAGGTCAACTAGTATTGCTGTGATTGCAAATTGTCTGAACTTGTCCCTATGTCCTTGTCCTCTCTCCTATCTCCTGGATATGGAGAAAGAAAGGTGGAGAGGCTCAGAGTGGATGAAATACTCTTTTCTGTCTGTTGTTAGAATACCCGTTTCAATTTTTAAAACCATGGATGGAAACAAGAAAAAATGAACAACAAAAATGATTTCCAGATAAGAACGGATAAAAGCAAAACAGGCCCCTAAGCAGCGTTCTGGGTATGCTGTGAAAAACAAAAAAAATAAAATAAAAACCAACAAATCTATCAGGAAATATGTGATATCAGATGGAGAGGTGGATGGTAACATCTTTCAAACACAGAATCTGCAAGCAGCAAGATACCAATATTGACTGGAAGAAACTGGTTAGATGCACACATAGACCATGTTTGGAAAAGCGCTACATGTACCCTACATGCTTCATGCTCTCTTAAGTAATAAACTTGCACATTTTTCCTTTTGTCTTTTTTTTTCTTCCAAAGGACGAATAGTTTACAGGCATTAACAAAGTGTGCAAAAGTATTATATGCATGCAAGACATTCCTAAGTGTTGCACATGAAGAAGTCTGTCATCAATTATATTTCAAGCAATTACTTTGATGTCATCTTTCTTTTGTTTACAGTAGGCTACCATGAACAAGGATTTCCCTCAGGAAAAAGGGTTTGGGGAGGGAAGAGGATGTAGGAAGAAAAGGCTCTGAAAACAATATTTGGCTTGAAGCTTTTTCAAAGAAAAAAATGAATCATGCACAAAGTTTTCAGTTTAACAAAAGAAATCTTGTTTGCTCGCCAAAAAGGTTTGCTATAGCAATGACAGGAAACAGGAGAAAAAGAGGTGGGATCCAAGGGATTTTAAGAATTAAAAACAGAAAAAAAGTTGAAAGATTTTGAGGTAGCTTTGCCTAATATACATGTGGGGCTTTTTTCCTTGGTGGTCACGTTTTCCTCAGGTAGCTGGTAAAGTAATAATTGGTTCCGTGTCCAGCAGTATTTTGGCTTTAGCTTTACTTCTTGAATGTAAGGAAAAAGGAATGTAATTCACAGTTACACTTTTCCTTTTTTTTTTTCTTTAGTAACAGCCTGAAGAATGAAAGCATGATTCATTTCATATTCATTTCATAAAAATCAAATGATGCTACAGTTACATGCAGATCAGGAGCTCTTGAACTGCACTTGTTTGCATCCCACCATGAGCCGACAAGAAGGAATGCATTTACCCCAGGACAGCTGAGATGTCTGTGCTGTGCTGCGGAGCAAAAGTGCTGGGAGATGAGCCAGGCTGAGACTGGGCTCTCAACTGCAGCACTGTCTCTGACCTCATGTTTCTGGGCAAATTAGTCTATGGAGAGAACTGCAACATGTGGTTCAAAGACAAGGCTGCAATATTCAGCCTGGGACGAGCCAGTCACCTCACAGATATGAGAGGATCTCGGTAGGCTATGCAGTAGCAGCTGCGCTGTCTCCCAGATACCCAGTGTGCTTTACCAGCCCTGCCCTGCACAGATGGCAGTGGCTGTACTGTGGCAGTACTGTGTTAAACCAGGACAAAACTTCCAGCTTTCTGGAACTGCATTTTGTGATATACAGCCTTCATACTTTCTAGTGCTCAGTGGCTCAGTGTCCAGCTGGAGACCAGTAACGAGTGGTGTCCCCCAGGGATCGGTGTTGGGACCGGTCTTGTTCAACATCTTTGTCGGTGACATGGACAGTGGGATTGAGTGCGCCCTCAGCAAGTTTGCTGATGACACCAAGCTGTGTGGTTCGGTTGATACATTGGAGGGAAGGAATGCCATCCAGAGGGACCTTGACACGCTTGTGAGGTGGGCTGATGCCAACCTGATGAAGTTTAACCATGCTAAATGCAAGGTCCTCCACCTGGGTCGGAGCAATGCCAGGCACAGCAACAGATTGGGTGGGGAGGAGATTCAGAGCAGCCCTGCACAGAAGGACTTGGGGGTGTGGGTTGATGAAAAAATGAACATGAGCCGGCAGTGTGCGTTTGCAGCCCAGAAGGCCAACCGTATCCTGGGCTGCATCAAAAGGAGTGTGACCAGCAGGTTGAGGGAGGTGCTTCTGCCCCTTTACTCTGCTCTTGTGAGACCTCACTTGGAGTCTTGTGTGCAGTTCTGGTGTCCTCAACATCAAAAGGACATGGAACTGTTAGAACAAGTGCAGAGGAGGGCCATGAGGATGATCAGGGGACTGGAGCACCTCTCGTATGAAGATAGGCTGAGAAAATTGGGGCTGTTCAGCCTGCAGAAGAGAAGGCTGCGTGAAGACCTCATAGCAGCCTTCCAATACCTGAAGGGGGCCTATAGGGATGCTGGGGAGGGACTCTTCATTAGGGACTGTGGTGAGAGGACAAGGGGTAATGGGTTTAAACTTAAACAGGGGAGGTTTAGATTGGATATGAGGAAGAAATTCTTTGCTGTTATGGTGGTGAGGCCCTGGAATGGGTTGCCCAGGGAGGTGGTGAATGCTTCATCCCTGGCGGCATTCAAGGTGGGCTTGGACATAGCCTTGGATGGCATGGTTTAGTGGGAGGTGTCCCTGCCCATGGCAGGGGGGTTGGAACTAGATGATCTTGAGGTCCTTTCCAACCCTTACTATTCTGTGATTCTATGATTCTACAGACTAGCACAGACACAGGAGCCTTTAGATAAAGATACAGACCAGACCAGCAGCTTTCTTATATGTCTAAGACACTGCTAGTGATACCTCTTGAAGATAATCTTCTTTGGTCCAGCAAAGTTTGCATGTTTTAAAATCAATGTTTAGAACTAGAAAGCATAGGCTGGTTCTGCTCATGTTAGTCATATGAGTAACTTTTATAAATTGTTCCACCCAGCCGTCCACAGTACAGTATTAGTTGTGTTGGATGCATCTACACAAAATTTGCCCGAGATAAAACAGCTTTCATGGGAAGATTTTCATATGAAAATGGCATTTCATGAGAGTTAGGACCTAATGATATGACCAGGACCTCAGGACTTCCTCCTGTTTCTATGTAGTGAAAGACCCTGAAAAGTCAGAACCTGAATTTTAATATTCATCCCACCTGTAGTGGCAGCATGCAAAATAATCTTTAAGAAACTGGAAAACATAGTAATGTTTTATGTAATGTTAATGTAAACATACGAGTGTGTGAATGGAAGCTAATGTCTTTGAGTCTGCAGAAAGAGCTCGTAAGTTAAATCCAGCCATGTCACTGAAAGAGGACTTTAATACTCTTTAAATGTTATAGTTGGAATCAGAAGAGTGTCTTTATACAGCACTATCAAAATCCTTTTATATTGCCTTTTTTCTTTGTCTCTCTTGTCATAGGAGATACAGTTTTCATCATCTAAATGCACTTTCTTGCCTTAATTACAAAATCACAATTTAGGAAAACAATATTCTTTGTGCTTTGCAAGCCTCTCCTATGAGGAATGCAGGCTCCTGCAGTATATTTGTTTAAGTACCATGCTTATACTAGGCTGTAGTTCCCACGTGACTTGCTAGCTCAATTTTCATTGCCTCTGGCTCTCTTTTATTACTTACCTTGCTTCTGAAGTTCCTTGTAAGGAGATTAGAAATCTTTCCCAAAAAATAGTGAGTTTGTGGCTCATTTTAAATGTAGTTATTCATCTGCAAAGGCAAGATTAATAACTTAGTGACTGAATCATAGAATCACAGAACTGTTTATGTTCAAAAAGACCTTTACGATCACCAAGTTCAAACATTAACCTATCACTAAGTCCATCACTAAACCATGTCCCTAGGCGCCACACTTACAGGTCTTTTAAATACCTCCAGAGACGGTGACTCCACCACTTTCTGGGCAGTCTGTTCCAATGCTTGACGATCCTTTGGGTGAGGAAATTTTTCCTAATGTCCAATCCAAACCTCCACTTGAAACCTTTTCCAGTCATTCTATCACTTGTTACTTGCCAGAAGAGACACCCACTTCACTATAACCTTTGTTCAGGTAGTTGTAGTGAGAGATAAGGTCTCCCCTGAGCTTTCTCTTCTCCAGGCTAAACACCCCAAGTTCCCTCAGCCATTCCTCATAAGACTTGTGCTCCAGACCCTTTACCAGCTTTGTTGCCCTTCTCTGGACCTGCTCCAGCACCTCAATGCCTCTCTTGCAATGAGGGCCCCGAACTGAACACAGGATTCAAGGTGCAGCCTCACCAGTGCTGAGTACAGTGGATGATCACCGCCCTGGCCCTGCTGGCCACACTGGTCCTCATACAGCCAGGATGCCATTGGCCTTCTTGGCTGCCTGGGCACAAGCTGGCTCATGTTCCACCAGCTGTCCACCAACACCCTCAGGTCCTTTTCTGCCAAGCAGCTTTTCAGCCACTCTTTCCCAAGCCTGTAATGTTGCAAGGGGTTAGTGTAATACAAGCGCAGGATCCAGCGCTTTCTCTGACTGAATCTCATACAGTGGCCTCAGGAGAGTGCTGTAGGAAATGCCATCAAAATCTTCAGTAAAGTCCAGGTAGACAGCATCTATTGCCTTTCCTTCATCCACTAAGTGGGTTACAGTGTCACAGAAGGACAAGGAAGGATAGTTAGTCAAACAGAACCTGCCTTTCATAAACCTGCGCTGATTAGGCCTGATCGCCTGGTTGTCCTGTACATGCCATGTGATGGCACTCATGATGACCCACAACATTCCCCAGCACTAAGGTCAGATTGACGCACCTGTAGTTCCCTGACTCTTCCCTCTGGCCCTTCTTGTAGGAGGTCATCACATTTGCTAACCTGCCATCAATTCGGACCTCCCTGTTCAGCCAGAAGTGCTGATAAATGATGGAAAGTGACTCTATGAGCACTTCCACCAGCTGTCTCTGTGGCTGGATTATAAAATGGATCTGCAGCTTTGAGCAAGAGCCTAAAATGGCTGAAGAACCTGAGACAAGGCTGAGGATAGCAATGAAAATCTGTCTTACTGGCATGACGTGAAGAGACATCTGCCAACTCAGGAGGGAGTCCCAAGCCCAGGAAGATAATCAATCAAAGCAGTAATAAAATTTTATTCAGGAACTCATTTTAAGTTAACGCTTTCCACTGTGGCTACAACGACAAAGACATCTTTCCCACATTTCAGTATGCTAATACCCTTCCCCAGTCCCCTTTACAACATACTAAGCAAAATAAGCAGGTGGAATCTTCTGAGCTAATGATAGACCAAAATCATCATCTAGCAACTGGTGGTGCCTAATAGATGCATGCAGATGCCTAATTAATATTCATAAAGCACTCCAATCCCTTAGATGAAGTCAGTATACAGTAAAAGCATAAATTCTTATTATGGGTACTAAGTGCTTCAGAAAACAATTTTGACTAGTCTAAAAAAAAAATTATTATTCCTTTTGCTAAAAGAGAATTGAGTAAAGAACAACTTAGAAAGCTTTTTTCCTATGTATTATTTGTTGTACTCCTCTGTAAATAGTAACAAACCCTTATTAAATGATGCCTGGGTGTCTCAGGATTTTGGATTTCTAACAAAAGCTGAGATCCTTTTTAAATCTGACAGAAACATGGACAATCAAAATCATGAATGTGTTTGAAATTTCAAAGAAGACTACTCAATCATGCTACAGAGCTGCTGAGAGCATTCTGCATCCTTTCCTTGTCCCTGACCCTTAAGCTGCTTTGCATCTGGATGTTTAAATACTTTGCACAGCTGTGCCTTGCAGACTTTGCCTTCTCCATCTGCTTGTTTGTTTTCCTGGTTTTATTTTTCAGGCTGCTGTTTTGTATAAGCAAAATTATCCTTTTATATCTCCTCTGCCTCTATTGTTTCTTCTAGATATTGTAAACTACAGCATCTGTGGTCTTTCTCCCATTATAGATTTATACTCTGCAAGGTAGCATGAGTTAAACAGAAGAAGCCTCAATAGGACATGAGGTTGATGCCCTAGTCTGATACATAAATCCCCAAAGCTTTTTCTGACTTTTTTTTCCCTACTGAGTATCCCCTTGGTCTATAGATGACTTCTGTTGACTTTTTGGTAGTGTATATATATCACCGGTCAACAAAAAAATGGAAGACAAGCACTACTGGCCATTTGACGAAACAAAGTTACTCTCTACATTAGCAAGAGTGACACTTTTTTTGTCATATAATCTGAATACTCTGACAGTAAATCTTCCTAAAAACAGAGCACATGACCTGAGAAAAGTAGCAATTCAGATTTGATTTTTAAATAATCTCTCTGTCTTTGGATCAGCATGTTTGCAGAATGAAAGGATGTGTCCTGACCTTTTTATCTCTGAAGGGTGGGAAATGCTTTCAGATGCACAGATTTATCTCATATCCTAGAAACAAACTGGTCCAAGTTTTCTAGTTCTATCCCCTACTTATTTCTGGATTACTGAGCTTTGCTTACTCTGAATCATTTCATAAAGGAAGTTAATAATTAATGCCACTGCTTAGCTATATACTTAAAAATGAGCTCAGTTTTCAGCACTAACAGATGTTATTTGCTTAGTTGGGATGGTCTGGAAAAAAAATAATACAAGATCGTTTTGATGTGTTCAATTCTAGGAATCTGTTAATGGCTTAAGAATGGAACACAGGGATGCCTTCGTTAGGTCAGGAACATGGCTTTCTTACCAGATATCAGAAGTAGATAGAATAGGACAAAAGGTAGGGGTCACATAGTGAAGAGCCAGGTTGCTTATAATATTCTACAATTTTAGTATGCATTAATGCATCCCTAATCCTTTCTGCCCCATGTTACCCTATGCAGAGCGCTCTCCATGTGAAGCAAATTACAAGATCAGAATCTTACATGCTTAAAGAAATCCCTCAGATTATGTTAAAATTTAATTTGTCAGGTTTTGTAATAACTGTTATATCCTGTTGAACTGCTGTGAAATGTCAAGTGCAAAGCAGCAAAACATGTCTTACTGAAAAGAAGATTTGGAAACAGGAAACACTGAAATCTAATTCTGGATGACCCCTGGGAGAGGGAGGGGAAAGAAGGTAATGCCAAATTTCATAGTAGATTCTGATCATGAGCTTTGTTCTTTGACACAGTTTGCATTCAATTTATGGGTTGTGCATGGTAGTTCTAGGTCCCCTAGGCTCTGGGGACAATATCAGAAACGTCAGGAATTGTTGCCTGAGCCTCACAGGGAAATCCAACCATAAATAGGTAAATTCCTGATAGTCCTATAAATAACGAGCACACATCACCTTGAAAAAGAAACCTTAAAGGAAAAAATAATATAGATCTTAGGGTGAATGCCTACATTTTGGGGTATCCAATTCACATCTTCTTTAGTCATCAGTTCTTCTGATTTACAGACTTTAGAGAAAAAAACATTATATTACCTTATTTTCATGTCCTGTTTATCACAGATGCCTTTAATTTCCCCATTACCCTTTAACTGAGCTTAGTAATTTGAAGATTTTATTGTATGCTAACGTTTGTCAGCTCCTTCAACATCAGTATTGCAGCCTACTGTGTACTAAGTTTAATTAGGCCATGTCTGTTTTAAAAGTTGTTGCTGATTCCAATTTTGCAGTTGTGCTTAGGAATTCCAGTTGTGGACCATTTTGCTTTCAGCATTCAGAAGTGCAACAGGAATGTATTCCCTTCCTCCCACAAATTAAAGTGTAAAATAATACACTTGGGAACAGAAAGTTCCCCTTGCCTTCTTACACTTCTGCAAAGGCTAATGCTTTGGTTAGAAAGGTACTAGCAGTTTATTATTGTTAATGCTAAGTAATGAAAAAAGAAAGATTCCACACAATATTTTTAGAGAAAGCTTACAGAAATGAATAGCTAAGGTCTCATTCTTACCCGTTTAGGTTTTAAGCTCTACTTCAACAGTGAAAGGAAAGGAAATGTAATAAACTCACTGACTGCCCTAAGGACTGAGGTACCTGAAAGATTTCATACTCCCATTTCAGCAAGTGCCTACAGAAACCCTGAATGTGACTCTTGCTATATTCACCTGGCAGGTTTGTCAGTTATACTGAACTGCACTGATTTATGTACCCATAATAATGGAACTTTAGGAGCTGTGTGTGTTTTATTACTTGAGGCCATAGGTGTATAAGACAGCAAATGTTGGCTTTAGGGCTCCTGATACTGGTTCAAAAAGACAAAGCCATATGATGTAAAAGGATGATTCTATGTTATCTTATTCAACTGGCTTAAATTTGTTCAACAATAGCTGAAGGGTTAACTTTGTGCCAACAGACTTTGTATCAGAGTAGGTATTGTTCATCTTCACTATTCCATCTTAATATCAGAGCTGATAACATTTGTTCTCCTGTTTCTGGGAAACAGCATTATGCCAGAATAAACTCTGGTGTGTGTACTCTGGCTAATGTGACAGAAGTACAGCCATCTGATCACAGCCAAGCTGAATGATACAGGGGTGATTTTGCTATTGATCTCTAACAAACATAGTATTACTGACAGCAGAACTGCAATGCAACTTGCAGTGCTTGAAGGAAGGCTTTTTGAATAGTCTTTATACTATCTCTTGGCACAGCATCTTTTGTCCCAGTCAGTATTGATATGAACAACTTTAAGGTGTGGAGAAATCCTCCCTGCTCCAACTGAAATAGTCTCTCCTTCAAGACTGGCTGCAGCTGCTAGTGTTCTCCACCCAATTGACAAAGACATACTTTTAACCTCAAACTGACAAAAGGAAATAGTTTCATACCTGACAAGGGGGTAGTTTTTCATTTCCCCCACCCAAATACCACATGGGAAATGTATTAGGTGGGTAGAACTAAAACACACCCCAAATAATCCCATGGTTGCTCTAGCAGCTAACATCCTACGGTGTGTTTACAACATGTCCTCCATATGAACATGTCCTGGGTGAGGCTCTGCGGCTGGCTTTATTTTCCACATTCTGCAGTTATCTGTGTGTCATTTTCACAGAATTATATGAAAACACTTTTCAGTTTTTACAAACTTCTTTGGAACAAACTGCTTTTACCTACAACAAAAGAACAGTTTTGTTTCTTAATAGCACTGGGGATAAGCTAAAATGCACTAATTTCTCCTCACTTGTAAAACCTTTAACATATCGCTACCCACACCCTGTAATTTCAAGACTCCTAGGATTTATATTTTAAAAGCATAATTGAAACTTCTTGGCAAGGGCCCTATGACTTCCAGTCAAAATGGTTATAGAAGAAAAATTCTCTGTCTTCACATAAAAGAAATCCTGCCTAATTAAAAGAAGTTGATATTAGCTCTTTTTCCCCGATAATAATATCTACCATTAAGATGACAGCTAAAATATAAGGTGTTCTTGCATTTCAAGGTACTATGAGAGGAAAAAGGGTTGGTGTGGCTATTTTTGTGATGCCAAGCTGAACACATAATATATTTTGTCAAAACAACTGTTTGATCATCTACATATGGAAATGTATTTTTAATTTTTATTTCATTCAAGATCTCATATCATAATAACACGATTCCTAATCTAGCACAGGAGAGAAAGCGCAAATATTCATGTTGTGTGTGCTACGCTGTAACTGTAGATTTTTAAGGTTTGAAAATCATTTAGATTAAATAAATTCATCCATATTATCTGATTGTTACTTTCAAAAAAAGTGGGTGTGGGAGTATTGCTGAGGTTCAGCACTTTTTCCTGTTCTATACAAAAGCTATGTAAAAGTTCTGGAGAGAAGCAAGTCTCCAGACAACACCAACATGAAGGACACTCAAGCTCTTATCAAATGCAGAGACACGCATAGAGTCAGTGAAGAGCAAAAACCTAAAATAAATTTTAGCAAATGGATTTGATAACAGCAGGATAAGACAAACATTCCGAAGAACCATCAAACACCATAACCTGGTCTCAAATGCATGTCTGTTCTTTCTGGACTGCTAACCTTGTATCGGTCTAAAGAGCTTCTGGAAACAACCTGCACCTGAATTGCACCATCTCTTTTTCCCCTAGTGTCTGCCAGGCAGAAGGCTACACCCCGTCCAATATACTTGGCCTCCAGTGCCATGGACCTGGGGTAGCAGCAATCCTTTTTTCCCTTTGAAGTAGAGCCATGGGATTCTATAGCCACCTCTTGGCTCAACATTTAGCTACTGTCCAGAATGGTAAGAATGCATCCTTCTCCACTCCTCTTCTGAGGAACATCCCCCTGTACTAACAGACAACAAGTTGTTCTGATTTTGCTTGCAAGCCAGTATGTTGTTTTCTACATGTTTCATTAGCTTAAAGGGAGAAAAAAGTTTAATGTTGACTATAGTTCATTTCCTGTTTAGCACTGTTGCCGGTAGGCCAGACATTGATGGCAGGTCTACAACACTAGATCAAAATGAAAGGGCAGCTCTGAATATCAGTTGTTCAAAGCAGTGTTGAAAAAAGAACTCTCCCTGCTAGGATCTGTGTTAGCAATTATACAATTACATCGATGGAATGTTGGTTATCAAACAAAAAATGTGAGAATAATGAAGGGGACAAAATTCACCTTAAAATTGTAAGGTGAAACTGTAAAAGCAGTTTACTCAAAGTTATGAAATTCTGTTGCAAAGAAGATGAGAATGATCACTAATCTTCGTGTGTTCATAATTATTCTCTTATATTAGCAATCTCTTAAGGTAGGTAAATGAGAGAGCTCCTTACAAAAGAGAGAAAAAAAAATTTAAAGTTATGCTGATGAAAAGTCAAATGGAGTGCTGTGATTGTTATTATGAACTTTCTTTTTATGCTTTACTCATCCGTATAGTCTTGTCTGCAGTTGAACTTTAAGACCCTCAGAGCAGGGAAACTGTTAATTCATCAGAGAAAGAGCTCTCTTTGTTCTTGAGCCTGTATAATGCTCAGCAAAGGCAGCTTAAATCCCTTTAACACACATGAAAACAAATAAAGGTATCATAGTAGCATAGCACTGGAAGAGACTTCAAAGATCCCATAGTCCATCCACTTGCTCTGAGGAAGAATTAAATGTGCCTAGGCTGCCCATGACAAGTCAGTCTTGCCTATTCCGAAGACAGACTTCTCTTTTCAGGAGAGAAATGCAATTCTTCAGTTACTTTCTGAAGCTTTCTTCACTGCTTAGTTCTACACTAAGCCATGTTGTCCAGCTGATATCCTGCAAAGAAGGGATGCCATCCAGAGGGATCTCGACATGCTTGTGAGGTGGGCCATTACCAAACTTAGGAAGTTCAAAAGAGTGAAGTGCAAGGTCCTACACCTGGGTCTGGGCAATTCCAGGCACAACTACAGGTTAGGCAGAGAAGAGATTCAGAGCAGCCCTGTGGAGAAGGACTTAGGGGTGTTGGCTGGTAACAAACTGAAAATAAGCTGGCAGTGTGTGCTTGCAGCCTTGGACAGCATGGTCCAATGTGAGGTGTCCCTGCCCATGGCAGCAGGGTTGGAACTAGATGATCCTAAGGTCCTTTCCAACTCTAACCATTCTATGACTTGGTGATTTTCACAATAAAGACAATTTTTTATTTTGCTAATATGGATAGTCCTAGTCCATCATTTCATGTCTGCTAACATCTAACCTTGAAATTGCATTATGAAAATATACTACAAAGTAAATGTTTCTTTATGGTAGGATTTTTTTTTTAATTTTATTTTTCAATATACATGTGTATTGGAAAACCTCAGTAAAATAATCTATTGGGGAATTATATTTTGGTTTTTTTTCCTTGGAGTGCATTGAACATAAACATATATGTTCTACTATTACAATTTGGAGGATACTCTATGTAAATTCAAGTTAGCAATACCCAACATTGTGTGTTGACATATAGGAAAACTATGCCTACACTGCAATTAGGACATAGGTTTGGTGCGCATACAGACATAGCTGTGCTAACTCTAATCCGTTCATCTGCTTTGTTCCTGAATTAACAGCAGAAAACCGACCAGAAAGTTGGTTTGGCCATGAGCAAAGTATGCTTGCACATAAACCTGAATACTTGCTTGGCAGCTGTATCCAACGGTATGCAGTTTTAGACCAAAACTAGCTCAGTGTGTGTTACATGTGTTATAATCGCACTTCAGTCTGAAGCCTCCATATATCCTAAATTGAAGCAGCAATGCATACTTCACACTCGGAAATGGTCTGGCCATATGTTAGGCAGATGTGCAACACTTCTTCCAGCTATAGCAAAAACAGTTTCAGACCAACCTTCCTGTTGTGCTTCTTCTCATCGACCCATTTCCAGATCTCACTGCTGGCAGCAGTCATATTGCATGTTTGGTTTAATAGCTTTTCACCCTTGATTTAATTCGTCCCTCATGTGTGCATATATTTCCCCCCTTTGCTCTTGGCAAAGTCCCTGAGGTGTACACAAGTGAAAAGGGAGGAAGATGACAACTATGGTACTGAAATGAAAGTGCACCTA
Source organism: Amazona ochrocephala (assembly GCA_039720435.1). NCBI lineage: Eukaryota > Metazoa > Chordata > Aves > Psittaciformes > Psittacidae > Amazona > Amazona ochrocephala. The sequence goes on from CM077878.1 coordinate 28,689,153, forward strand.
CTGAAATAAGAAAGTCCTGCAAACCATGAGAACATGTGGCAAACTTGGGCCCAGAAGCTATCAGAGCAGGAATCCTGAACTGCCAACATATTTTAGGAGCACATGAGCAGATTCTACCAAAAAAACCCCATAGTCCCTTCACCACTATAATAATACAAACACTACTGCACCAATGATCTTGAACTGTTAATTGCAAGTAAAACATGAGAGTCTTTAGTGCACTTCTGTGTGTGCATTTTCTTAACCACTTTCTTCCCCCAAAAGCTACTATTCTATATTATGATGGAAGTGCTTTACAGAAGAAAACACAACAGGGTGCTCTACCATCACATAAAATGTGAGCTTTAAACAAAATCTTTTTTGTCTTTTTTCCAAATCTCATAAAGAACAGTCATCCAGTCCTCCACAAAGCTGTCAGACTTCACTTTAACACATGATGCTGCTTGAATGGGTATGACTCGCCACACAAACCTGTGACCTTTCCAGCAAGCAATACCTGTCACACAGTGCCCAGTGACAGCACGGACTAAAAAGGAGAGGAGGGCACAGGTGAGATGAAGCAGGACACTCTCAATGTGTTACCACTTAACAGCAGAAAATGTGCTGCTTTTGTGTGATAGAATTTCAGTCAGAGCACTTCACACCATTACCCTACAACCTATCCTGCTGCTCTTTCTGTGGCTGTAAAAGGAAATGGGGACCCATGGAGAAGGGATTTAATTTATCTCACCATAGTTAAGTGCATTTCACCTGACACACATCCTCATATCTTCTGGTGAAAGTAATTATAAAAGTGAAATATATGGTAATACATGATAACAAGTGCTTGGTTTTCTGCTCAGTATAGTGCAGCTCAAGTCTAGAAATATTAGGTACTATATTCATAAAAATACCCTGTTGCTTTGTTGTTAATAATGATAATGAAAACAAATATCTGGTTTTAATACTAATAAAACTATTTAAGAGTCTGCAGTTTATTTTGTGAAGAAATAATACTTAATTGAAAAGAAATGTCTTTATGGTAATCTTTTGTTAACCTTACTTGTAGATTTTATTATCTGAAATACACTTTTCATCTCAGTTTGAACAAATAATTGTTTTCATTTTTTGTACTATGAAGGACAAGTCTAGTAACTGCAGATACACTAAATGAGAGTAATTACTGGTATTGTACAGATACCCATTACAGCCCAGATAGCATTAGCTTGTTGTATCCTGTTTGGTGGGTACTCAGCACAGTGGTATTTGCTAATGTTATTACTTCTATGTTCAAAATAAAGTGAAACGGTCAAGATTCAGGATCTGTAACCATAGTAATGGCTATCAGGATTCCAGCATTTAAAGGAGAACTGTTAAATTTTGAGGGAGATTAAAAATGGGAGAGTAAAATATACAAAGAATGTAAAGGATCATAGCCTGCCAGTAATGCCAAAGAGCCCAAACCTGCTCCTGGTGAAATTATCTATTCTGTTGTCAATTTATTGTAAAGAAAGCAAAGCTTAGTCTAGCAACTAATCACCTTTCCTTATGAATTAAAATTGCTGAAAAGGATGTGTCTGCATTTGGCAATCCAAGGAGTCCCAGTCAGGACGGAAAGCTCCCTTCTCCATTTCTGGCCTTTCCATATGTTAGAACAGAAGGATGAGCACTCCATTTTAATCAGTTAAAGACAGCCTTTGCCAAATGCAATAAAGCTGTTTGCACATTGAAACTTTGAGAATTTCAGTCTGCATTTTTGTTCTTTTACCAACAAGCAAACATTGCACAACTCTTGAAGAAAAGCCATGTTCCAGAATTCCCCAAGACTTTAAGAACCACATAGTTAAATCTATTTTGTTCCCATCATATCACTTTCCAGGTGATGAAAGTGTATGATCTCACACTACATTACATGAGATTCAAATTCTGTCCTCATACCTATGCAGTACTCATAACTTCAGTAATGTTATACGAATACAGTTCAGAGCAGGGTCTGTTCTAAAATGTGAAGAATTCTGTCACTTCTCTTTTGACAGTTAGAATATAAATTTTAGACAGCCAGACAGTCAGTCTAATTTTTTTTTCTATTTTTACCTCATATTATTTATTAATTAATTAAAATGAAAGCATTTGACTGATTTTTAATATCCCCCAGAAACTAACAGATATTTTTTCACTTGAACAACTGTGACTGTGTTCTCCAGTCTTATTTTCAGCATGCTTACTTACCTTCCCTTTCAGCTTCTTATGCTTCACCAATTACTAAGGGTAAAATTTCTTTCAGTGAATTTTCTGCATCAGAAAGAGAGTTAGGCAAAATTATTAATTTAAATTCTCCCTATCAGTGGAGAGAGGCAGTGAGGGCAATTGAGCTGTCTTTCCTCACTGAATACAAAAGGAGTCTAAATAAAGAGCTTAAAATAGGCAGCCACCTTTTGAATAGGTAACACTGGATGAAATAATTAGCAAATAATGAAAATAAACGGTTGCTAGCCTCACAGGGTACTGCAGATGTTAACTAAAGTACAAAAGTGCCTCAAGAATGCTGAATTATTAGGAAAATACTACTTGGCTTTTTCTATTTCTTCTGGCTCTTATAAATATGTACCCTGTATTAAAGTTCATTCACTTTCACTAGAAATGAAGTGTGACTATGTGGTGGTTACTTTGCACTTGCTTGCTTTCTTATAGGCCAAACTGTTAGGTAACCATGAAATTTGGTGATAAAATCAGGCTTCTGCCAGAAATATTAGGTTTCTAGTCAAATAAAAACTATGGTGTCAAAGTACTGTTGGTCTGCCTACCTGCCTTACCTGACTATCTTCAAACTCTTTTGCTGGTTTTGTTCTCAAGCAGCCTCCTGGCTGTCCTCTGGGTAAATGATTATTTTTGTCAGAGAGACATTAAAATTATTTTATCTTTCTGTGCCCATGCTCGTAACGCCATAAGCCCCCTTTTTTGTATGACCATGAGTCTGTCCAAGAATGGCACCATCTTTTCTGGACCTGAGATGCTTCAGAGTCTCATCACTTCTCTGCAATATTCTCTGTTTCATGTGCAGTCTCCAGAAGTCAATAATATCCACATCTGAAATGTTCCTTGTACATCTATCACACCTTCTTCCCCGTTCAGTTTCTCCTCCAGAGCTGCAGAAGAAGGACATAAGCATGAGGAACCAAAAGGGAACTTTTCAGATGAGAAGGAAATTATGCCTCTGTAAAAGACAAGACTTACTGGCCTTAAATCTTGTCACAGCTGCAGTGAGAGAGCTGATGTTTTATGATATGACAAAAAAATGTGAACCCAAATCAACCAGATGTGGCATGTGGCTGCAGCTTAGTGAGGTACTTTGTATGCCAAATGCATTTGCTCACAGAGTAGGATAAAATACAATGTTCGAATGTTCTTTCAAAGCTTCATCTACTTCTAAAATTTACCTTGCTCTGCAACCCGTTAGTCAATCAGCAGTCAATTTGGGTGCAGGAGGTAAAACTGATATAAGCAAGCAGTCAATCAGGCCCAGTATGCACTTTCATGCACACACGCACAAAAGAGCAAGCCTTGCAGAAGCATGAAGTCAGAAGTGTGTTTTCAGAAGGACATAGAGCAATAGCTATAAAATACTATTTTGAATTTCAGTAGAGCTCCTTTTTGTAAATCATGATTGATTGAAATAATCTGTCAACTGCAATTTGTTAATTTTATATGGTTTACTCCTGATGTCTGAATGTGAAAAATTGCTGGGGGAAAAAAAAAAAAGCAGCTTCATAAAATATTTGTGATTTTTATCATCATTAGTGTTGTAGAAATGGAATTTTTTCAGTACTTAATCCCCCTGAATGTTTGTGATCAGCAGCAAGGAAAATGACTGCCACATGCCACACAGTAATGAGAACAGTAAATCAATTGTTAATAAACAGTTAGCTTGTGTGAGAATGAAAACATTTTCTAAAGGGAAAAAATTGCTTTATAATCATTGCCATACTGGTGTTAAAAAAAAAAAAAAAAAACAAAAACAGAAAAAAGTCACAATTTGAAACTGCATTTACTGATTCTATAAAGATGACTGCATTTAAAATAGCTGTGACAATTTGTATAATGCTTAGTATCACAAGAAACTCCTGTCATAGGATGAATATTTCTCTTTAACTTAAGAGCACTGTAGAACATAACACTGCTTGAAAGTAATATCACCAATTTAAGAGGAAAGTTCGAATTTGAATCCTTTGAATGAGATTTGAGCAGAAAACCATTATTTGATATCTTCTTGAAGGGCAAAACAAATTGAGATATGTTCATTAAAAGATTTAATAGACTTTAGAGAGAATATAAGTGTAGACAGCATCAAAGGACTGAGAGTGGGAATGGAATATCACCTCTGTAAGCAGCTCTATAAGTGTCGGGTTGGATAATGCACTAATATGGGTTTCTGATGGTATGAGCCTCAGCAAACCGCCTGTAATACAATATCTAGTTACACAGAATACAGTCTCAGAAAGTGTCTCCACATCAGCTAGAAAGTTAGATCTTTTCTTTAATTAGATAAAGAATGTTGTGGCAACGTGTTATGTTAGGCAAACACCTAATGTCCTGAAATAATACCTGAAATACTACTTGTCAATATGTTTTGGTTTGGGGTTTGGGTTTGGTTTTTGTGTTTTTCTCAGAAATAGAATGGATCTCACTAATGACGCATTTGTCAGGAATGTCAGTTTGAATCTTTCCTGTGACCCCAGCACAGAGATATTCAGATTTACTAATGGACTCCTGGGAATAACTATGAAAATAACTTACACTCGTAAAGAGAACAAGGAGAAAGAGCATGCTCTGCACTTATTTTGAAACTTAGATCTGCAACTGTCTGTACTGGCTACTTCAACTTAAAATTGGAAAAAGCAGCACTGGTTGTAGCAGATTTGAAGAATATATGTCCCACTTATATCTGGTTCTGAACTAGCTCTGAGATGAGCTGTACAGTAGGTCAGCAGTTGCAGAAGGTCAAAAAAAATTGGAGGTGGGATTTTTACTGGAATTTCAGATTCCATACTAATGAGTCTGGGGAATTTGCAGGCTGAGATACTCTCTGCAAAGGGATCCATATAGATGTAAAGCATAGCTGTCAATTTAGATTTGTTTTCATATTCCCTGTTGGCTGGCTATTAGAGTTCTTAATTCATTTTTTCCCATATTTTCAGTGAAAAGTTAACTTACCATAATGTATGATAAAATCCCTATCTCAAGAAGTCCTTTTTATCTGGATTCACCATTTGCTTCAGTCCCAATATGTTAGAAGTTTAGGATGGGGGAGGGTTTACTAATTGTTTTGTTAATATATTTAGATGCAAGGTCAATAACAGAAGGCTCTCTTCTCAATGGTATGAAAACATAGCAACAGCTCATCAATTCCACTCTAAAGGCTCTGAATCACCTTTATTTCTGATTAAACATTTTCACTCCAATCTGTGTGATTCACTGGATGTGTGGTTTTGAAGAAATATGTAACATTTCAGCAAAAAAAAAGCCTATGAATGCCCTGTCAAAAATACTGGTGGACATTTGACCTACGCAAAGTTCTGGTCATCTTTTCTTTGACAAATTCCAGCTCCCTATGTTTTGGAGTATAGGTTTGAAACAGGAAAAAAGTTTTTTTGAGAGAGTCTCGTTTGTTGTTCCTGCAAAAATCTATCAAGAACAAGCCATGCCATGTCATAAGTAGTAAGTCAGTCTGAGAAAAGTCAGGGCTTTCTCCAAAAAGCAGGGCAACTGCCTTTCCTGTGCCTTCAGCACTCTTCTCTGCTGGAGCCAAATTCTGGAGGATGGGAAACTGCTGCATGGGAAGGGGTGCGCATATTAGGGATAGAGAGGTATACAGGAGACAAGCATGTTAGGAAAGAGGACCAGAGGGGAGGATAGAAGTGGAGTTTTACACAAAAACACAACAAAAATTAATTGATCACAATTGGCCACTTACAGAGGTTAAATGTGCAGGTCAAAATCTTATTTTTTTTTCCTTTTTTTAATTGAAAAAGCTCTGCCAAGCACCCACAAAGAAGCTACTGAATTCCCACAGTGAGCAAGGACATGGGGGGACACACAGTAATACTCACAGCACACCTTCCCCCCCGCCCCCGTGTCCCACAACCCTCAGCTGTGACCAGCGCTCACTGTCTCCTCCCAAACAATCCCAAAGTTGAAACACTGAAGCTAAAGAAGCTTTCCTGTAATAATTTCTGTTTAAATCAGAAATGGAGCAGCTATACAGAAGGTGAGAACACAGTTCCTTCTCTATCATAATCCTATGTTTGTCATATTTTACTGAGACAGAAAAAAAGTTAATGATGGTGGTAATGGTGATGCTTTTGTTGTTTGTTTGATGCGGTCACTGCTTCCTAGGAACAGATTTGACAGCATAACATTCACTTTACACAGGCCAATGAACTCACCACATTTACAATAAGTTCTTAGTTGGGCTTTTCCCGACAATAAAACTTCAGGATTCATTTAAAATAAGAGCCTCCTCTGACCTTGTCATTTTCATGCACAAGGAAGTTGCAAAATATACATTACAGACAAATAATTTCAATCATTATTGTCATTTGATTTTTTCTTTTAAACCGGACACCTATACCTGTTGATGGACTTCAACTTTTTATTTGTAGAAAAAGAACAAGCAGGTAATATAAAGTAGTCTTTATTGGCAAATTTAGGTTTCATCCTAGCCAGACACAAAATTGTAAATTGAATCTCCATGCTCAGCAACTGAAACTTAACACCTTGGAAATAATTTTTTGGTTTGTGTTGTTGGGTTTTTTTCTTTTTCTCAGAAGAAACAGAGGATCATCTGGAAAATATTTCACCCTTTGATCCTGTACACATCAATTTTAGACTTACCTTAATATCTTTAAGGGTGGAATTCCTTATTTCCAGCCTTCCCTCTGTTATCAGGACAACATAGACGGTTCTGTTTAGCAGCAGTCAAATGATTTACAGATGACAGTCAAAAAAGGAATTCATAAAGTCTCTGTTCCAAGAAAAGACATGATCCACTTAGCTTAAAAAAAATCTCCAAACTGCTATTTCCAATATTTTCAAGGATGCCTAAAACTTTAAAGCTCTACACTGAAGCTTGGTTTTTATTCCCTCTCCATTTCTTCCACTATAGGTTCAAAATACTCCTATCCCTTTATTATATTATAAATATGAATTCACATTTCATATACAGGGCCAGAGTTCTTTGTGATTTAAGGGTATTTTTATCCACTTGTTGTTTAGAGAAAATTGTTTTCTTCCCTTTAAACTACCCTCAAAAAACCTAGGCAGGTGTGAATACCAAGGTCTTTTCCTCTGTAATACTCCTCCTTATGTGCGTTTTTTTATGGCCTACTCTTGCAAACCTTGCTTGTTTTGGATTATCTCCACTTACATCAGTATTTAAACTGAAGTGAATGGAACTCCTTACATGAGCAGTGGATGTTACAGCCAGGCTTTTAGAGGTATTGCAGGATGTGATTTTCCCTTGCAACAATAACAAACTTCAAAAGAAAAGGCAAGAAAGGAAATCTCCTTTTAAACACCAGCTCTTTTGAAGATATACACTCAAGCCTGAAGTCCTAGATCAGTACACACACCCTTCACGCAGAACACAGACCACTTCTTACCATCCTGAAACTGCATTAATTTGTCAATATTTAGTGACAATCTTATTTGTGAGTACAGTTTTCTTCTGAATTTTGTCAGTATTCATTTGCAAAAGAAACCGGCCTAGTTTATTAGCTGGTGTGAAGTGGTATAACTCCATATACACCGAAAGTCTACAAGTATCTGATGTTATACTCACAAAATCATAACCTGCATATTCACAGAATCACAGAATAGTAAGGGCTGGAAAGGACCTCAAGATCATCGAGTTCCAACCCCCCCGCCATGGGCAGGGACACCTCCCACTAAACCATGCCATCCAAGGCTATGTCCAACCCCACCTTGAACGCCGCCAGGGATGAAGCATTCACAACTTCCCTGGGCAACCCATTCCAGGGCCCCACCACCCTCACAGTAAAGAATTTCTTCCTCAGATCCAATCTAAACCTCCCCTGTTTAAGTTTAAACCCATTACCCCTTGTCCTCTCACCACAGTCCCTAATGAAGAGTCCCTCCCCAGCATCCCTATAGGCCCCCTTCAGGTATTGGAAGGCTGCTATGAGGTCTCCACGCAGCCTTCTCTTCTGCAGGCTAAACAGCCCCAGTTTTCTCAGCCTATCTTCATACGAGAGGCGCTCCAGTCCCCTGATCATCCTTGTGGCCCTCCTCTGGGCTTGTTCTAACAGTTCCATGTCCTTTTGATGTTGAGGACACCAGAACTGCACACAAGACTCTAAGTGAGGTCTCACGAGAGCAGAGTAGAGGGGCAGGATCACCTCCCTCAACCTGCTGGTCACACTCCTTTTGATGCAGCCCAGGATACGGTTGGCCTTCTGGGCTGCAAGCGCACACTGCCGGCTCATGTTCATTTTTTCATCAACCCACACCCCCAAGTCCTTCTCCACAGGGCTGCTCTGAATCTCCTCCCCACCCAACCTGTAGCTGTGCCTGGCATTGCTCCGACCCAGGTGGAGGACTTTGCATTTAGCATGGTTGAACTTCATCAGGTTGGCATCAGCCCACCTCACAAGCGTGTCAAGGTCCCTCTGGATGGCATTCCTTCCCTCCAATGTATCAACCGAACCACACAGCTTGGTGTCATCGGCAAACTTGCTGAGGGCGCACTCAATCCCACTGTCCATGTCACCGACAAAGATGTTGAACAAGACCGGTCCCAACACCGATCCCTGGGGGACACCACTCGTTACTGGTCTCCAGCTGGACACTGAGCCACTAAGCATTACTCTTTGCGTGCGGCCATCCAGCCAGTTCTTTATCCACCGAGTATTAGTCTGTGCAGCCTGCAAATTTCAGCATGCAGTAGAATCATAGAATCATAGAATAGTAAGGGTTGGAAAGGACCTCAAGATCATCAAGTTCCAGCCCCCCTGCCATGGGCAGTGACACCTCCCACTAAACCATGCCATCCAAGGCTATGTCCAACCCCACCTTGAACGCCGCCAGGGATGAAGCATTCACAACCTCCCTGGGCAACCCATTCCAGGGCCCCACCACCCTCACAGTAAAGAATTTCTTTCTCAGATCCAATCTAAACCTCCCCTGTTTAAGTTTAAACCCATTACCCCTTGTCCTCTCACCACAGTCCCTAATGAAGAGTCCCTCCCCAGCATCCCTATAGGCCCCCTTCAGGTATTGGAAGGCTGCTATGAGGTCTCCACGCAGCCTTCTCTTCTGCAGGCTGAACAGCCCCAATTTTCTCAGCCTATCTTCATACGAGAGGCGCTCCAGTCCCCTGATCATCCTCGTGGCCCTCCTCTGCACTTGTTCTAACAGTTCCATGTCCTTTTGATGTTGAGGACACCAGAACTGCACACAATACTCCAAGGGAGGTCTCACAAGAGCAGAGTAAAGGGGCAGGAGCACCTCTCTCAACCTGCTGGTCACGTTCCTTTTGATGCAGTCCAGGATACGGTTGGCCTTCTGGGCTGCAAGCGCACACTGCCGGCTCATGTTCATTTTTTCATCAACCCACACCCCCAAGTCCTTCTCCACAGGGCTGCTCTCAATCTCCTCCCCACCCAATCTGTAGCTGTGCCTGGCATTGCTCCGACCCAGGTGGAGGACTTTGCATTTAGCATGGTTGAACTTCATCAGGTTGGCATCAGCCCACCTCACAAGCGTGTCAAGGTCCCTCTGGATGGCATTCCTTCCCTCCAATGTATCAACCGAACCACACAGCTTGGTGTCATCGGCAAATTTGCTGAGGGCGCATTCAATCCCACTGTCCATGTCACCCACAAAGATGTTGAACAAGACCGGTCCCAACACTGATCCCTGGGGGACACCACTCGTTACTGGTCTCCAGCTGGACATTGAGCCATTGAGCACTACTCTTTGCGTGCGGCCATCCAGCCAGTTCTTTATCCACCGAGTGGTCCACCTATCAAATTGATGTCTCTCCAACTTAGAGAGAAGGATGTCATGGGAGACAGTGTCAAAGGCTTTACACAAGTCCAGGTAGATGACATCAAGTGCTCTGCCCCTGTCCATCAGTTCTGTTGCCCCTTCATAGAAGGTCACCAGATTGATCAGGCAGGATTTCCCCTTAGTGAAGCCATGCTGGGTGTCACCAAGCACCTTGTTGGTTTTCATGTGCCTTAGCATGCCTTCCAGGAGAATTCGCTCCAAGATTTTGCCAGGCACAGAGGTGAGGCTGACTGGTCTGTAATTCCCTGGGTCATCCATTTCCCCCTTCTTAAAAATGGGGGTTATATTTCCCTTTTTCCAGTCATCGGGAACTTCACCTGTCTGCCATGATTTTTCAAATATGATGGACAGTGGCTTAGCAACTTCATTTGCCAGCTCCTTCAGGACCCACGGATGGATTTCATCCGGTCCCATGGACTTGTATACATTCAGGTTCCTAAGGTGGTCCCGAACAAGATCCTCCCCCACAGTGAGCCCAGGGTCCCCACCCTCACCGTCCCTGCCTCTGCCTTCCAAGACTTGGGTGGTGTGGTCAGAACATTTGCCGGTAAACAGTATAGTAACACTGTTCAGGCTTGCCATTTTATGATTATAATGTATGTAAAAATGTATGTGAAAGGCAGAGAATACATTGGATCTTTTCAGTATTACCTGTCCTTGAGAAATGTTAGACACAAAGTGTGAAAACTGTGAGGAAGTTTCTGAACCTACCATAGTAGAGACTGATCTTCGTTGCTGCCACAAAACTCTAAAGAGACCAGAGCTTGATGCTTCCACAAGTTTCACTTGCGGGGGAAAAAAAAAAAATAGAAAAAAGAAAGGGGTATTATTACTTTTTTTCTTCATGTTTTATATGTTTACCCAAGGAAACAAGGAAGCATCATGGATGGTCAAGAACTCCATAAAACCCCGTGAAAGAGAGCATTTTAACAAAGGAAGCATCTTTAGAAAAGGTGACAATATTTCATATCGCCTTCTTCCTGCCCACCAGCACTAGTATTTTTTGTCACTTACATTTCAAAACAAAACAGGTTGCTCTGTTTTTCCCTAAGGATAAATATGTTGATTTTAGACATAGACTTGTCTCAGATATCAAGTTTTCAGTGTGTGTCAGAAACCTTTAGAGATGACCTAGTGTTTGCCCTAGAAGTAGGAGTACCCTTGTGCTTATTTCTAATTTGCATGGCCAACATGGTGCAGTAGGAAATGTGGCACCCAGCCAGATAGATATGAGACAGTTTCCAGCAGAGAATGGATTCTGTGTGAAGTAGACCTGCTTGTCTTCATGAGCCTCCAGGGCAAGAGAACTCCAGGCTTTGACTGTACAGCATTTAATTGACACAACAACTCAGCAGTCCTTATGTATGGGTAGAGGTCTGCTGTGTCACCCAAGCCCCTTCTATCCTGCTTAAGTGAGAAGCTGAGCAATAAAGACCCCATCCTGTAATTTTAAGTGTATGACTGTGTAAGGATTATGTATGTCTGCAAGGGTTAGAAAATGTTTAGAACCAGATAAAAAAAATTCTAGGAGAGCACCTTTGATTGCCACAGTAGTTTGCAAAACATGACAGTCTAACACAAGACAGCCCATAGCCTTCAAGTGTTCCAGGGCAGCTAAATGGAAGACTTCACTTGCACAATTTGAGAAAAGTTCAACTCCAAAGTGTGACAGGAAAACTCTTGCTCAATATCATTGTTTTCATTTTAACTCAAACAGAATAAACAGATCCAAAGTCTGGCTTAAAGAAAGATTTCCTGCATACGTACCCAGGAGATACCTGTAGCTCTGTAATGAAATAAAAACTGGACAACTACTTCAGAGTCCAGCATTCGTTTCTCTGAAACCTGAAGAAAAATATTCCCAAAGCTATGTCTTATGAAGATGTATTTTGCTCTATTCTCACAGGCAAGAATGTGCTCTGTACACCACTAACTCCCAGGCCTGAGTATTGTCTTCAAAGGTATAGCAATTCTGAGTCATTTCATTATGACAACAGAACAGATAAGATAATATCAATATCACAAGACTACTCAATGCTGCATATTCTTTGGTATAACTCTTTTGAAAAAATTATGGTATCTCTAAGCAACAGACAGACTTTTATTTTCATGGTAAAAGAAGCCTTTTCTTAACATTTTGTCCTACACTTCACTCAAGGAAGAATTTATATAATCTGCTTCTAGGTCACAGGTCTTTTCCACAGGATGGTCCTTAGGTTTTGATGTAAAAAATTTCCTAATCTTCCGTGATCTATTATCCATTGAACTTTGAAGTGAAATGACAATGAAGATAATTCAAGATACAAGGGAAATTAATTGAGATAGGCAAAGACGTATCGACTGCAGGAGCTGGCAAATGAAGTTGCTAAGCCACTGTCCATCAGATTTGAAAAATCATGGCAGACAGGTGAAGTTCCCAACGACTGGAAAAAGGGAAATATAACCCTCATTTTCAAGAAGGGGAAAATGGATTGCCCAGGAGATTAGAGACCAGTAAGTCTCACCTCTGTGCCTGGAAAAATCTTGGAGCAGATTCTCCTGGAAGGCATGCTAAGGCACATGAAAATCAACAAGGTGCTTGGTAACCGCCAGCACGACTTCTCTAAGTGGAAGTCCTGCCTGACCAATTTGGTGGCCTTCTATGATGGGGCTATGGAACTGATGGACAGGGGTAGAGCAGTTGATGTCATCTACCTGGACTTGTGCAAGGCGTTTGACACTGTCCCACATGACATCCTTCTCTCTAAGTTGGAGAGACATCAATTTGATAGGTGGACCACTCGGTGGATAAAGAACTGGCTGGATGGCCACACAAGAAGAGTTGTGCTCAATGGCTCAGTGTCCAGCTGGAGACCAGTAATGAGTAGTGTCCCCCAGGGATTGGTGTTGGGACCGGTCTTGGTCAACATCTTCGTTGGTGACATGGACAAAGGGATTGAGTGCGCCCTCAGCAAGTTTGCCGATGACACCAAGCTGTGTGATTTGGTTGATACATTGGAGGGAAGGAATGCCATCCAGAGGGACCTTGACACGCTTGTGAGGTGGGCTGATGCCAACCTGATGACGTTTAACCATGACAAGTGCAAGGTCCTACACGTGGGTAGGAGCAATGCCAGGCACAGCTACAGATTTGGCAGGGAAGAGATTCAGAGCAGTCCAGCAGAGAAGGACTTGGGGGTGTGGGTGATGAAAAAATGAACATGAGCCGGCAGTGTGCGCTTACAGCCCAGAAAGCCAACTGTATCCTGGGCTGCATCAGAAGGAGCGTGACCAGCAGGTTGAGCGAGGTGCTCCTGCCCCTCTACTCTGCTCTTGTGAGACCTCACTTGGAGTATTGTCTACAGTTCTGATGTCCTCAACATCAAAAGGACATGGAACTGTTGGAACAAGCCCAGAGGAGGGCCACAAGGATGATCAGGGGACTGCAGCACCTCCCATATGAAGATAGGTTGAGAAAACTGGGGCTGTTCAGCCAAGAGAAGAGAAGGCTGCGTGGAGACCTCATAGCAGCCTTCCAATACCTGAAGGGGGCCTATAGGGATGCTGGGGATGGACTCTTCATGAGGCACTGTGGTGAGAGGACAAGGGGTAACGGGTTCAAACTTAAACAGGGGAAGTTTAGATTGGATATGAGGAGGAAATTCTTTACTGTAAGGGTGGTGAGGCATTGGAATGGGTTGCCCAGGGAAGTTGTGAATGCTCCATTGCTGGCGGTGTTCAAGGCGGGGCTGGACATAGCCTTGGATGGCATGGTTTAGTGGGAGGTGTCCCTGCCCATGGCAGGGGGGCTGGAACTAGATGATCTTAGGGTCCTTTCTAACTATTATAAGGTCCTTTCTAACTATTATAAGGTCCTTTCCTAACTATTCTATAACTCTATGATTCTATAACTAGTAGGCAAAACACTAAGCAGAGGACATTTTGCTTGTGCTTCTATTCCTTCATGAGAAAACTCTGTTTAAAGTTGGAAATATTATTCTTAGGGATTTTTTTAGCATAATCTGCACAAACTTTAATTAAATATGCCATTATTTTACTAATTTACAGTTAAATATTCTGAATTTGATGTGCAATGGCTAAACCATCACTATATTTGAATACAAATCTTTCTCCTTGAAATACTTTGCACCAAACACTGTTTTTAGAATTCCTAATTGTTAAACTACTGTCAGCCTAACAACTTTGCTTTAATTGATATAATGGAAGGTATCTTAGTTTCATTTCAGAGCTTGTCAACAGAAGAACGGAAATTGGAGGTAAACAGAATCATAACCCAAATATAGCACAAGGCGGCACAATAGAAGATTTCTTTTCATTTGGTAGCTGCATCTCAGTCCATCATGCTCTGAATCTGTTGTCTTTTGGATTGTGTTACATATGTTACTAAATTGTGTTATGAGCTATGCCCATAATATTATGCTTTTGTAAGCCAGCCAGAAGACACATATGTGCAGTATAGCTAGTACTCTATAGAGAACCTACTGAAAAATAGATAAAAATCTGAAGTATGACCTTAAAGGGAACTTTTTACTCCAGATAATAATTTAATTTATTTTTTAAGTTGCAATTATTTCTAAAGAGGACGGGGCTACGAGTGGTGGGAGGAGACTTTTTTACTAAAAATAAAAACATGCTTGGATTAGTTAAGGACTCAATCCTGTAAGTTGCCAAGTTTTCTAGTCCCAATTCAGTAAATTACTTAAGCATGTGCTTAAGTTTTAAGCACATCATCAATTCCAAAGAAATGTTCTGACTCACACGTGCTTAATAAATGTCTGGACTAGAGCCAAAGATCTCAGCACTTACTAGTATTAAGACCTTCATTTCCTAACCGAACTAATAGCAAAAGGTAGATCACAGAGAGAATAAAACCTCCCACAAACCTCCATGCTGGCTGGCGGCGCAAGCTGGGAATCACAGCTGGATCTGCTGTAACCCATATACCTCACAATATGACTTGACCATCCCTACCATGGTACAAAGCTGGCCACAACGTTCTTGCCCTTCTCCGTGTCAATGGTGAATCATATTTAATGTTGCTGAAATTCCTAGTTACCCAAACAAGCAATAATAGAAGCATTTAAACAGAAAGGAGTTTTGAGTCATGTAGGTGGTTTTCGTGTGTGGGAAACTACCCTCTTTGTATCTATGTGATTAGGAAAGTCAGCTTCATTTGCTTCTGGCTGTCTGAGGCAAGCAACAAAAGTACATTCATTCTCCCATTCTTTCCTCCTGTCAGCAACGCAGAAGGAGAAAAAACATTATTAACGTCTAATGTCATAATCAGGTTAAGTGAGCATATTCCCTGTCAGTAAGGCATCACTTCTACCAATAGGATTTTTTTTCCATCATTTTATATTGTTCACCCTCAACTCACATCCAGTTAGGCAAAGAAAGTGCTATACAAATACATGCTGACCAGTACATGAAGAATTAGGCTGGGATACAAGCAGGAGTATTCTGGTGGTGCTCAGCAATACAGCAAACACTAAATAAACATAATGCCTGCCAAAAATGGACTAGATCTGACTAGAACAGGCAACTGCAGGGTAGAGATGCAGAAGACAATTCAAGAAGACAGCACAGAAAGACCTGGAAAGAACAAATCAGCTTTGAAGAGCTTTATAAATGAAGGCTGAGGAGCAGCATGGACAGTAGTCCAAAATCGTTTATCTGGAAAATTAAGAAACAGACAAGAGACCTGGGTACTGCAGACAAAGAAAAGATAGCAGACAGTAGCTTCTCACAGCAGCATGAAAATGATGTGACTGGGAAAAAAAAAAAAAAAAAAAAAAAAAAAAAAGGCCAGTATGAGATTTTAGCTGAGGAAGATCTGGAGTACAGCATCAGATCTGGAACCTATCAAGAAACACGGAGGGAGAACAAGGACAGCAATCAGACATGTTGAAAGCCAGCAGGACATGATTTCAAAAACAGCAGGCTATGAACATAGCTGTGTTGAAGATGGCTGATGAGCCAAAACCCCAGTCAGGGTCATATTGGCTGAGCAGAAGGGAAGCAGAGGGAGAGGTCTTGGTTGGGAAAGAGGAGTTCTGCAGCCCAACATGAGTGGTACCTGCCATGAGGCCAGGGATGGCAGGGAAAAGCTTTTCCTTGCCAGGGTGGGAGACACACGGTGCATGGAAAACATTAGTATGTGAAAAAATATAGTCCCATGAGCAGATGAATGAGCTGGATATTAGAAGCTAGAATTTAAGCTTTTCCCAGCCCTGCTCGGCTTTGACACCACGCTGACAACTGCACTTTTCAACTTGAAACAGGTATTTCAGGCAAACTTTTCCCAGTACCCAAGAGATTTTATGAAGATTAAATATGACAAACTGTGACATCTTTCCAGAAGAGAGCTAACAGCACGTTTGCATAAGTTGTGCTAACAGCCTTTGGGGTGCATTTTCAATCTAAGTATACAGTGTAGTATATGTTGAAAGTGCTAAACTGAAGCTGGTGACATCAGCAGTGGCAAAAGATGAGAACTGCTTTCGTGCTGCTCTCAGCAGCCTTAATAGAAAAATGATTAATCATAAGTGTTAGAAAAAGCTGTCATAATGCCTCAGCTGTTTTACCATTAAATTGTACCGTTACTTATTAGTACTGGACTGACTTTTCTATTTCTAATACAAAGAAAGAGTAGGTAATTATAAGCAACATCTGCATACATGCTTCTAAAGTGTGGATAAAACCTTTCAACACACTGAAATGTATGTTAGTACATGAACTTAGCTACTGTCATGTAATAAGATGCATATTTATAGAAAAAGATGAAAAAAGAAATAATTTGTGGTACCTCCAGTCACCTCTTTATTGTCAATTTAGATAAGAGCTAATTAGCCCAAAGAAATCTATCTATACTGTTATGTATATAGACATTCTGCCTGTATTAGCACACAAATAGATTCAGAGGTTACTGCTTCTTCAATGACAGAAGTAGACAGTTGTGAAAATTTCAGAGAAACTAGCAGAAAGATGAAGGATAGAAACACTATAAACTTCCATTTCTAAGGAAACATTATGAAAAGCAGGAATGAATGTTCACAAATGTTTTTGATGGTCAAATCTGAACAGAATGGTCTGTAGATTAAATAGTAGAGAAAAAACAAGAAGGAAAAATACAGTGTTAATATAAGAAGTACTCTGCCCCTACCTTAGAGCTTCTAGAAGAAAAGTGATTCAGTACATGCAGAGAAAATAACTATGAAAAAAAACCCTATACATTTCACATCAAAATTATATACGTTTACATGGTTACAATCACCATGACAGTCCTTACCCCTTGCAATTTTTAGTACATCCTGCAGCCTCTTGTGAGCAGGAAGCACTATTATTGCTTTGCTACCACCAGGGACACATGAACAATTGCATGTATATCAACACACTCATCAACAATACAGATACACATCAACACACAATTATATGTATTTATTAGTATATATTTATATAAATAATACATTTGTGCCTGTTTATATTTGTTATTCTCATGTTACAATGTAGAAATAGCTGAATTATCTCTGAAAGAGCGACCTGGAGTACCAGAAACAAAATACCTACATTCAATCTGATCTGCACAAACCCAGGCAATTTGCTCAGCAAAGAAGCAAGATTTATTAGCTTGTATTAACGTGGTAATCTGTTTCTGACACACAACCAGCTTAGGATACTCCGGACAACCCAGGCTTGTGTACTGACAAAATGCTCAAGAGCTGTATCACCAGATATGTAGTATATGAACATGTCTCCCAAAGTCCACAATTTATGCCCAAATCACAGTCCTTCCTCTACACTTACCTTGGGATTTTACTTTTTTTTTTTTAGGAAGTTTAACAACTCAAGTGTTAAAGCAGAAATACAAACAAAAGACATGTCACCTCAAGTTGAGGTTCTTTCTACATGCCAGGTACAGCTCTTTCATCAGCAGAATAGGGACCCACCCTCTCTTCTGGGTAGGAAATAACATGACTCAAAGACAACTAGCTGAGACTCGTGGCACACAAATGTGCACCAGATACTCCATATAGGCCTAACAGTTATCTGTGGCAGGATGAAAAACCCTCCTTTTGAGGACTGGAGATGAGTCTAATGACATTTGATGTAGGAAGACAACCCAGGTAACTGTGTTCTGGCACATCCAAATACCTTTGTACTTCTACCACAGGGCTTCAGGCACCCACAGGAGGAGACTGAGCTCCCTAGATGGTCAACAGAGTGAACTGAGACCCTGCAAAGGAGTGACCAGGAGCACAAATATGCAGTGACCACCCGGCCCCTGTCAGCTGCCTCTCTACTTTGCATCAAGTCTCTGACTTGCTCCCCATATTATTCCAGTTGGGCAGTTGTTCCAAAACAAACAGAAATGAAGTGCATTCAAATTCTTGTCACATGCTGCCTTTTAAATTTAAACTGTGAAAGGAAGGAAAAGCATATCATATGCACAAATAGTCTGTGAGAAGTAGAGCATAGGTATTTTGATTCCCAAAAAAAATCTGAAAATATTGGATGTGCAATTAATGCATTTTTTAAGATGTTAATTAGTTTCAGGAAAAAGACTTCTATTGAATGTACGGACAACATTCAGAACTTCTTCTGTCATAAGTTTTTGAATGAATTTAAGTTCTTCCTGAGTGAAAACTGGTTAAGAAACTAAGAGGACACAAGGCCCAAGGCCAGGATCTGTATAATATGATCATTCAGGCTGTCTGGTGCTGGGAAAACAACTCAGGTAGATGAAGATAAAGGTAGAAGAGAAATAGTAGCAACTGCAGCATCTTTCTGCCCAAACAGTAATAGAAGCATAGGATGATGCATAAGCCAGATCTCTGGTTAGGCTATTCAGTTAGCTTTCACAGTTAAAAAGCAAAAAGAAAAAAAAAATGCAAAATGCTGAACAGAACACATTTTAAAGCTCGTTACCCTTAGCAATTGTCCTGGGTTTAGCAGTAGCAGTCATTTTTTGATCCTTCTTAGTAGCTGGTGCAATGCTGTGTTCTTGACTTTCAGCCTGGGAACAGTGCTGATAACACTGATGTTTTTAGTTGCTGCTCAGTAACGCTTACTCTGATCAAGGACTTTCTGAGTTTCATGCTCTGCCAGGGAGGAGGGGAAGCCGGGAGGAAGCAGGGACAGGACACCTGACCTAAACTAACCAAGGAGGTATTCCATACCACAGCACGTCATGAGTACTATATAAACTGGGGGCAGTTATCCAGAAGGGTTGGATCACTGCTTGGGTCAGGCTGGCTAAGTGAGCAGTTGAATTCTCTTTCCTTGTTATTTCCCTTATCATTATTATTATTGGTGGTAGCAGTAGTGGTTTGTGTTGTGCCTTAGTTACTGGACTGTTCTTATCTCAACCCGTGGGAGTTACATTCTTTTGATTCTCCTCCCCATCTCGGGGGCGGGGAGGAAGAGGGAGAGTGAGAGGAGGCTGCGTGGCTGACTGAGCTTAAACCATGACAGCAATAAATTGTATTTTCATGTCTCTTGATACATGTAATGTTGGTCACCCTGTTGGTCTGTACATTATCCATTTCCTGAAGGGATCCAGCTGACTCATCAGAAAGGGAAATCTGGGGTCAAAGAAGCAGGAATATCTCAGATGTGAATTCTGACCCATTGTATTAAAACATGTGGCTAAAGCCATATATTGAAGCTGCTGAAAACTCAAGGTTATGGTTGGAGCATTACTTAGCAAATTCACCTTTTAAGTGTCATTTTTTGTTAATAATCTACGCACTATAGGTATATCTTGTTATTCTTTATTGTTACCATGTTCATGAAATATTAATGAACTAATATTAAATTATTTTGCATGTTTTTCATTTTTTCTTTCATAAAAGATTATTTTCCTTTGTTGTGTACTCATGGTTTGGAAAGCTTCTAAATAAATCAATTAGTCTATCAGTCCCCATGGGTACTTTAGGTGTTCAAACAACTTAGCTCCAATCCTGTAAATTTGTGTGCACAAAGATGGCCAAGAATAGGATTTATCTCACCTGATCTAAGAGATAAGAATCTAATCTACACTGTTGTCTAGGCTACACTTCTGTTGTCAATTGAGAGAGGCAGAAGTCTAAGGAGATATGAATCACCCCTCCGGAGGCGATTATCTCTCTCCATTGACTGCAGAGGAAACTGAGGTAAGTCGGTTAGACTAGACATTTAACATTAAAACGAGCAAAACTAAGTAAGTTAAATCACATTTGAAGTGCATGAAGAGTACGCTGAAATCAGTACAATCACTTCTCTGAAGAAATTTATACAAATGTTAAAGTATTTGTATAACGAGGTTTTTACACTATGAAGGTTTTAATAGGAAAGGCTATTTGATTTGTATTTAGAGGATTACAGCTTTGATCTTTGGCTGGTACTTTTTTTTTAAATTATTAAGGAATACAAGTCAGAAATCTCAAATGCAGAAAGAAAATTGTTTAGAGTTACATTACAAAATATTTTAAAAGATGATTTTTGCTATTCTGCCTGATCTTTCATTCGTTGCTAGATCTAGTAAATCTGCTTCTGCAAGGCAGTCTTCACAAAAAACAATGGAAACGTCAGCTATTAAAAACTGCAAAATAGAGGTGTTTGGGAATATTGAAACTAAGGAGAACCCCTTACTTCCATATGTCAGCATAATTAATAAAGATATATCAGCACCCTTGAAACTTCAGGAAGGAATAGCTGTGATATTGCCTGACCGTTGAATACTGTTCAAGAAGTTGATTATTGACAGTAACCTGTATGGAGTACATTAAGAGGTAAAAAAGCTTCCTCGAGAATACTTTGGTACACATTATCAACAGAAGATAAGGACTTATTAGTCTTGTATGCCTGAAGAACATCTTGTAGCCTGGTTAACACTGATCCTGGAATGAACACTCAAAGGCATATTTTTCTCCACCCTACCAAATCACAGAATATTTTCTTCCTTTGTGAAAAGAAATTAGCTTAAATTTTCCAGGGACGGAAGGAAGCAAATCCCGCCCACCTTGAGGCGTCAGATTTCAAGGGACTTCTTTTCACATAGCATGTGTTTGTGGGGAGCACAGGCTTTGTGTGTGCACAGCTACAAGCAACTTGCCAAAACCCAGTCAGCGACTGCTGCTACCCCACTGACGCAGTTGTTGGGGGTGACTGCCATGCAGAGGTACTGAGTCAAAATGAAATCTGTCCCCTTACACAGCCCAAAAACTTGGAAGCTTCAGAGTCAGATGAAAAGTGATTAAGAAATCCACCCCCATAACCCAGAGACAGGGTGCACAGCTGGAGCACAGCCGCAACCAGAGCTTCCCTGCAGCAGCTGCGGGATGTGAGGGGATCAGCAAATCACTAGGACATGGCACACCTTGAAAGGCTGCAATATGCCCCTTTTTCACAGCAGGTGAGAGATGCGTAGGCAGACGTGCACCATACAGCCAAGGGACCTCCGCATGCCACTCAGCCGTCAGCTTTGTACTGGCTGCCTGAAATCAGGTGGATTTCACTCAGTGCTCTGGGGAGACAGACTTTATCACTTTGTGACTCACGCTCTATCGGGGGGGGGGGGGGGGGGGGGATGGGGGTGTGGGAACAGCAATCATTTATGACTCACTATATTGTATAAGGCTTCGGAAAACCATTTGCCTGCACGCTGTACAAATACATACTGGAAGTATATTAAATATGTTGAAGTAATTGGAACACAATTAAAATGTTCTAAAGCAAAAGAAAAAGGGAAAGGTTACTTATTACCAGTCTCTTCCCTTTCACAGAGATAATGTATTAGCAGAAATTTGCAGTATTTTCCTTTTGAAATAGTAAAGGCTTTTAAATTTTGCCTAGAAATAGAACTGTGTGAATAACTTGGGGCGGGGGTCATATTAAAAGAAAAACTAACAAAGATTTTGGCTTCCTGACTGTTTTTTTTCTTCTTTTTTGAGCAGCTATTCCTAGCATAAGAAAAATGCAAGTCCTTCTGAAACAGTAGGAACAAATGTATTTTGAAACTTTCCCTCTAAAAGCAAAGTTGTGCAAAGGCCTACTGCTCAAACCAGTGTTCTCCGAATAAAACAGACCACAAATAATATGTTACACAAGAGGGAAAGAAATCATAGCCTGCAGGTTGGGGTGCTGGTCTATGCAACTCTTTGCTTTGCTACAATTTAAATGAAAAAAATCTCTTTGGCCTTAACCTGCAAAAGATCTAAGGTGCCTGAATCCTGTAAAAGAATTTATAATCTAGGGTTAAATGCCCAGATCTTTTGGAAGGGGCAAGTGATGGCAGTACCAAGGAGAGAGATGTGCTTGAACATCCCTATTTACTCCAGACCGAAGCCATGAATAGCAATACTATTTAAACTGTTTGTAGCTGGAAAAGAAAAAATCCTGTCAAAAATGGCTATTTTCAAGACAATAAGCTCCCCAACACAGTGGAGCGTGTAATCGGACAAACCCTGTCAGAGCACAATGGGTGGTGGGAGGGCAAGAGCAGGAACCTATGCTCTACATGCCACGCTTAAGTCTGGAGTCGCAGACAGGTCAAAAGACAGAGAAAAACTACTTGTTATCACCAAAAACTAAAACTCAAGTGAAAAAATGCAGGCAATAGTTAGCTGACTGCTAGGCAATGGCTATCATAGTAAAAACAAGCTAAAATCAGCTCAAGGTAAGGCAAGTCCAGGCACATTTTTAATCCCTACACTGTCAGGTCAATAGAAAGCCCTTCACCTTTTACCTGTAGTCACAAAAAGTCGTACATACTGGGCTACAAAACAAAGGAGTTAGAAGCAGAGAGGAAGAGAAGGGTGGTCCTTTCCCCAGTGTCAAAACCAGATCTATGTAGGACAGCCTTAAATATGTGTGGTATAGCTGGGGTACTGTGTACCTGGAGTCTGGGCACCAGAAGATGTGTTTTTAAGATACTCCTTGTTAAGATAGAGTAGCTACTCTGTCCTGGCAGAATGCAGAGAAGGCACCTGGGAACCTGGCCATCTCTCCCCTACATGCAGCAGCCTACCCACACGGAAGGTGGCATCTCTCAGTGCAGCTCTCTGGGGCATTTCTGCAGCCCAGAGGCCAGAATAATAAAATATCATGAGAAAAACATGCTAATTTTCCTTGATTTGGGCCAAAAAGCCCAGTCCCAAAGAAGTCTTTTTGTTTTTTATAAAATAAGAGATACGTGAGGAGATAGGACAGGTTAGTTTAACCAAAAAACTAACAGGGTGAAAGAGGAGTGAACATTTTCAGTGCTGGATTTTTCAGAATGAGATTACTAGAAATATAATTTGGAAAGGGCAAGAAATAACCTTCAACTCTAATTTTTTGGGGGATGTTGGAAAGCAGTGATTAATTATCACATTTACTGAATCCTCATTCTGTTAGCAGAATTATTTTACAGGATGATATGTGGGCATTTGATCTGACCCACATGTATGCAAGAGCTAAAGAACAGAGACTTATCTGTCCAGATTCTGGAGCAACATGTGGAAAATGTAGATTTTTTTCTACAAACCCAAGTCTGTTCCCTTATATACTGTAGATAGAACGCAAAATAGTTTTTCAAAGAAAGAGATTAAAAATGTAGCTGGTTGTTTTTCAAACATATGAGCAAAGACTTCTCTGTTCTATTATCA
Source organism: Amazona ochrocephala (assembly GCA_039720435.1). Classification (NCBI taxonomy): domain Eukaryota; kingdom Metazoa; phylum Chordata; class Aves; order Psittaciformes; family Psittacidae; genus Amazona; species Amazona ochrocephala. Next base: position 28,712,843 of record CM077878.1, read on the forward strand.
GTGCTCATATCTGTTCTGGTACAAGATGTGCCATTGCTCTCTGTACCAAAATGTTACTGCATATTGTAATGTTCATTGAGAAAAAATAATTACAAGGAAAGCTCAGGATGTGGTTAAAACCTGAGAATGTCACTTTGGGACCAACATGCGTAAATAATGTCCAGTGTTGCGGGATGAACCCAAGAGACCAAATTAATACCGTAATACATCCCTAGATACTTCTGGGGACTCTGGCAAATTCTTGCTGATTTTATGCAAGTACTGGCTTAATATCCAAATTCATGAAGCACCTGAAGAAAATCTGGGTTTATTAAAACTTGTTTGTACTCAACAGTTTCAAAAATCGGATCACTATCTCACTCTATTTAAAGAACCTTAGTAGGCTGGCCTGATTGTTAGAAGTGGCAAACTACCACAGTTTTTACCAAAGTCAGTAAAACCTAGAAGTGCTCAGTTACTGGAAATCCAGCTGCACTTTTTTCCATTCTTTAGTTGTATATGAAAGATTTTGGCTACCTAAAAAAATTAAAATCTTAAACTGAAGCTTGGTCTTGTAACAACATAATAGAATAGAAATTTGGGTCATTAGCTTTCAAAAGGGAAACAGTAATTGGGTCACTGAGGCAGAAAAGGTAGTTCAGCCTCAGTTTGCTAAATTCTTGTAAGGTTTTAACATTAAGAATATACCTTCTCATGTTTCCAGGGTTTTTCCCGAGGTTTCATTTATAATGTAATTAAAAAGAACACACACATTCCCATAGGTATTTCAGACAGCAGTGAAATCTGGTGTCATATTTAAATAATTGTCAGAATAGAAAATCTGGAAGTGGTCTGAGTATACAGGATGAAAATTTCACTTGGGAAACACTCCCATTTCCACTGGAGTCAGTGACAGAATTCCCTGACTTTTAAAGGCAGCAAAAGCAAGCTAGCACCAAAAAAAACACCCATAAATAGAAGCATCCCAAGCCTGCTAAAACTTCACTATGTAACTTTGAAAATATGGAGGATAAACCCGGTTGTCTAAATGACATGTACATGTGTTATGCACCATTAATAAGTAATAGGAAATGCATAAATGAAACTGAACATGATCAGTGCACCACTGCTCTTCACAGGGTATGAGTCTGAGAATCTAAAAATAGAAAAGATGATTTTGTGTGCAAATGAATGAGCAGTGGTTCAGCAGGGGAAGATGTAAACAGAACACCAACATGGTTGCAGTGGGGGTGTAAAAATGTGAGGGGTGGCACAGCTTCTTTTACTGTGCATCATATGAAGAGACCCAGGTAAGGCAAAAACGAACATCTAAAACATAGCATTAGATTACCTTCCAGGGTGGCTTACATCTTACTTTTTTCTTCCAGTTTGACTTGTCTCTTGCCCCTGAGAAATTATTAGTCTGCTGGCTATTTAAGTGCCTTGCATATGTTGGGTTTGTTTCCTATTTTTCGTGCCTTGAATGTCTGCTGAATAATTTATGCTATGAAAAACAAGTTAAGCAAGCAAGCTTCTGTGCTTCACTCAGGAAGCAGTGATGCTAGTGGTCACTGGCTAGGGAAGAAAGACAGTCCCGAAAACAGTTTGAGCTTAACACTTTGAAGGCTTTGAAGATCAAGACCAGATCCTTAACTTCATTACACAATAATAGAGGCCAGTTGTTAACTTCCTCCGTTTGAAGAATATGTTCATTCTGTTTCTAATTGGCAGCTGCTGTAGGAACCCATGCTTGCTGCAATGATGTCAGTATGACAGCTCCAAGCAAGAACCAGCAAAACCTCAAGATATGTATAAGCATAGGGCACAACTGTTTCCTCTTATCTGATGATTTGCCTACAAAAATAAATCCCAGTTGTTCCAAAACTCTGACACAATAATGAAACATTAAGTGGTACCAAGCACCTTGATCACTTCTAGAGCAGCCACAGGGGCCTCCCAATAACCCTCTGTAACTGGCTGGTAGGTGTCAAAAGCAGACATGGGGATGAGTGTGTGGTGGCTGTGGTTCTTCGCTATGTGTCATCTGTGTAGATTCTGTTCTTTACAGGCACAAATGCCACAGAAAGTAAATTAGATCATCCTGAACAACATTGTCAGCTGTGATTATGCACTTAATTTCTTTTGGACTTCCACATCTCAGAGTATGAAGGGTCCCCTATCCAAACTCTATAAAGAACCCTAGCTCCAGTAACCTCAACTGTTAGGAGCTGCTGGGGGCAGGATGTGTAAACCAGACTTTTATCTTTACAGCAGAAACCAAAATAGTTAAAAATTAAACAGAGAAGGGTACAAATTATTGCTTAGTAACAACAGTTAACAACACTGATTTTCTTGTAGGCCTTAATGTGTAGTTGGATTCTTCCTCTGAAGTTAGATCAATCGTGTGCCCTCAATAGGTCTTCTCATTCACTTAATTGTCAAGGTGTCATGTGGAATAAGCATGGGTCTGGGGTTGGTATTTCATTTGAGAAGTCAGAATTAGGAAAAAATGTCTATTAAAATGACCAGTGTGAGAAACAAAACAGAAGTCTGAGCTGAGTCAAGGGCTACTGGACTAAGGTGAACCTCAGCTCCAAAGACGGGTATAATGAATCTGCATTTAGAAAAAAAGTAAAAAAAAATAAAAAGAAAGGATTAAAAAAAGCACGTGATGGGCCGGTGATACAGAGTGTGTTCTGTTCAAAAGCTGCAAAACCAGAGTGCCTTATTTTCAACATGTAGAAATTAACTATGGAAACTACATAATATGGAAACATACCCAGAAAGTATGACTAGAACTAGAGTTCAGCAGATAAGAAAAAGATGGTTTTGCAAAAATACAGACCCTACTTGTTCCAGGCTACTCCATCAACGGTAAGAAGTTTCCAAACAGTGGTTGTGGCTGGCTGGAAATCACGAAGGGCACAGGAGGTGCCAAAACAGTCTCACATGCAAGGGCTGTAGTGAAGAGCCCAGAAGCCGATGAATAGGCCCTTGAAGTAAAGCTCACTGTTTAGAACGAAGAACATTTCAATTATAGGAAATGCAGCAATAGAAATCTTAAGCTATAAACCAACATCAAAGTGCATATCTACCCCTGTGCATACTGCGAAATCCAAGTCCTCAACTCTGCACATGATAACATTGCACCAGAAACCTTAGAGACCAGAAAATTCTGGGGACTGTAATATTAAAACACATGACTAAGAGCATATTCAGCATTGAAGCTTGACAGCCATATTCACAATATCCTGGGTAAGGCTTATTGATTAACATGGCTTTCAAGAGACCAGGACTCTCCTAATTATGAAGCTCAGCACATAATTCCATGAATGGACTGTACCGTGTCATGTGGATTTGTTGACACAGGCTTTCTCTGTTTCAGTGATTTCTGTACCATGCTTCATTTTGCAGCGTTGATGTGTCCTCAGAATGCGTAAAACAACAGAGATCTGTTTTGAATTGAGACAGCCATGCAGATTTATACCAGCTGAAGAACTGGCCTACAGTATCACCACATTCCTTTCCTGCATGCAACATAATACTGCTGGGCTGCAAACGGTTGTTGGAGCTGCCATATGGCAGTTAAGGGCAACCAGCTTCCTTCTAATGAAACAAAACCTTGTCACATGCAATGGACAGTGACTTGTGATTTCACCCTGACTCCTCTGAAAAAACAGGCAACATCAATACGAGGAAGCTGGACTGTATTAGAAACATACATTTAAACCTATAATGCTCAACTGGTAATTGAGGCACTGTCATATCAAGCAAAGAGTCAGTATCAACAAAAAGGAATCCTCACTTTTTTTCTGTAATTAGAAAAAAAAAAAAACAACATTGATAAGATGTGTGTTTAAGGAAATGCAAGTAGGAGACATCATGTTTTCCCATTCTACACTGATGTTGCAACCAATCCTCCTTTCCACACAAAGCTATTAGATAATGATAACTCATGTGCATGAGGCGACTTAGTCCAAAAGTTCACTTTGAATTCAGAATGTTCCTGAAGTCTGGAACAGGGAAAATATCTGAACTTCTCCTCATCATTAATGCTTTAATTCTTTTGTTTTGCAGGCTGGTTCATAAGTGGTAAGAGCCTTTCAGCCTGCACAGCTGAGACTCTCAAGCTTTTCAGCAGCAGGACACCTTAGTTCATGAGCAGGATTCCTTTGCTCAGGCTAGAAAGCAGGGAAGCCTTTTTTAAATAGTGTAGGAAGAGTGAAATAATTGCAATATTGATACTTCTTCATGACTCACACATTGAAAAGTTCTGTTCCATGGGAAAGGGATTGGGTGAAGAAGATGTCTGTCTATGCTTAGCTTATAATGATCTGACTTTACTGAATTTCTATGTTGAAATTGACCCAAAGCCCATAAAGCTGATGAAAAGCTTAATGTGGGAAACATATTCTAACAATAACAGCAGCAAATCCTTTGCAACAGGAAATCAGCTTGTCTACCTGAATAGGCACAGAGATCAGAACATGGACTATTTACCTGGCCAGCTGAGACTACCACCTTCATCACAGCACCAGAGTGAAATCTTGCAAACAGTTCAGGAGTGTATTAGAAGTTTCAGTGAAAGACATGACAGATAAATGGCATCAGTGAGGGATTCAGCAGGCAGACTGGGAAGGAAGGAAAGGTAGTTAATTCAAAAGCAACAGTTGGCATTTACTAAGCTTAGAGCCTTACAGATATGCAGGGTCCTTCAGAGGAGACTACAATCTCACAGTAATCTGAGTGTAATTGGTGCTAACAAGTTGTAAAAAGTGGAAAGCTGGAGGTCAGCAAGGTCAGACAGTCACCCCTTTTAGAAAAGCTGCACTTAATAGCTAATTGTTTCTTGGCAGTTCTCAAAAACACTTATTAACAGCTCTCTTTGGGTATCTCAGCATAAAGCAGGGGAGTGGTTTGATAGATCAGGTTTAAGAAGGTAATTTTGGTAAAGACAAAGAGTATGGCAGTAAAAGCAGCAGCTAAACTGAGAACCTCAGGTTCACTCCACTGGCAGAGCACAATGTGCAGTGACTATTGACTCATTATTGTGATGATCTGTAAAGTATTTCATCTGAACAAAAGAAATGTGAAAGAAGCCCTGGAGGCACCAAGCTCAAGAAGCAGGGCCAATGACAGGCTTTCACAAGTAGCCTTGCTTTAAAATCTCTATTAAATCATAAAGTAAGAGTCAAACTAATCTAGAGAAGCAGTATTTCTGCAATCATAAATTGTTTGCAATCAGAACAAGAAGTTTTCCTTAAATTCGTTAGTGCATTCTAGCAGAACTACTGTTGCAAGAGATGTCAACAAGAGATGCTGTTACATGCTGCCTTTCAAAATCACAGGGATAATCCTAGCATGTGGAGTAAGATTGGAAAACAAGCTGAGGAGTTCATTTGGGTTACATAAACTCTGGGAAAGAAGGAACAAGAAGATTTTTTTCTGTGGTTTTAATCTCTAATAAGAGTTCTCAAGAATTGTGGTGGGAAAATAACTCCCTTATAAATGGAGATTTTTGATGGATTGTGCTTTCTAAAATGTGTGTGTGTATATATATATACACATATATACGTATTTCCTGTAGTCTGACAACTTGCATCAGAATGATATTGAATGTGCACATTTAAAATAATCTCAGAGTAAAACACAGACTTTCAGAGGCTTTCTCTGGAACCTTTACAGCATTCCTATTTGCTGTCTTTCCGTAGGTGTACTTCATGTTTGAAGTCACACTCTCAGATCAGTCAAGACGTTGCTCTCTGACCTGGTTTTAGATGGATCTTATGTTAGCATGTGAACCAGTGAAAGTGTTTCAAGTTTGTAATCCTGCTCTGTTGAGTAAATCTCTGACTACTTGCATCCTGAAGTTCTTATGGAACAGAAAACCCAAGATTTTCATTCTAAATCTGAAAAAATTGATTCCTTTAAAGTTGGATTGGTTGAGTTTAACTGAGGTGGGGAAAAACTTGGATAGTGTCAGTAACTAACTCAGGCAAAGGAAGTTAAATTATCCGCACACTAAAAGTTGAACAGGTCTAATATCAAATACCTTCTCTGGCTGTTTTGCAGATTATTCTTTCCTGTGATGCTTCTAATTTCTGGGTCTGCATCACTGTACATAAATAGTTAACCTATTAATTATCTTTCTGTGGCCCAATTACTGTCCAATTATTTTCTTTTTTCTCTTGACCTAGTAGAATACTTTTCAGGGATTACACACTGCTTATTCAAGGAGGAGAGATGCATGTATCAAGTCTTGCCAAAATGTTTATGATCCACAGAGTTGGCATGGGTACTGAAAAATCAAATTAATTAGCCTAGAATTCAAAGAGTAAAACTTAAGCTGCAGCTGAATATGAAAGGGCGTGACCCTTTGCAGATAGTGTTCTTTGGGCAAGCAACTAAAGGTTTTAAAGCATATCAGCTTCTACTGGGTATTTGTTCTAAAAGACCAGATTTCCTGAGGCTGAATTTACAACTTATGCTATTTTAATACACAAGGGTCAATTCCACTTGACCATTTCTATTTTTTAATTCTGAATGTGAATGGTTGGGAAGCAAGGGACATTACATACAGGGGATGGTATGCTACACAGGCAGGGAGTTTGGGAAACCACCCCTAAACAAATCTTCAAATGCAAAGTAGACAGAGATAGAAAAAAGAGCACAACTCAGTTTGCTATAACCTTTTCAGCATACTTAAGGATAAAATCCATTTTATGACTATGCTTCACTCTCATTATACATTTCCACAATTTTTTTCCAGGAAGGTGAGAAAGTAGCTAAGTGTAATAGACTGAATATCCCACTGAATCTTTATTCTGCTCTGTGTATGCCATTTCTAATACAGCTCCCATCACCACAATGTCTCTGTGCCTTCTATTAATGTGCTAAGCAATGTGACTAACATCTGTCGAATGTTTGTGCTCTCTGTTTCTCTCCTCAGGGGAAGATGTGCGTTCAGCAGAGTGTTTTCTTTTGGAATTTATTTTTAATAAAATCTAAATGCATGTGTTATTTGTTTGTTAGAGAAGTCAAAAAAATATGCCTTGCACTCAGGACAGTAGGTACACAGGATGCCATAGCCCAGGGCTGACTCTGGGAGAAGGAAGATTGCATATTTCGGCCCAGGAGTGGATAAAAACAGTGGGCAGGTCATGAAGTAGATATGTCAATATTAAATAAATAATAGTGAGGATTTTATTCAGTGAGATCTTCTGTTCTTTCAAAATAATCACTTTGTATGCCTATTTCTCATTTAAGCACAATCTTCAGAATAAATTCTTATACCAGTCTTCACATAAATAGCATAGCTAGTAAGTTGTCCTTCTTCTGTAGTAAAAATACTTTAACTACAGCCCTACAGCTAAACCAATTGAATTATCAAGGAATATGCTTAAAATGACCACTATAGATTAACCATTTGATAAAACATTGAGTTGTCTTCAGGTGATGTTTTATTATCCTTTCTATCACAATCGTCACTTTTCTTCATTTTATTGTTAATTTTTTAACAGCTAAAACCTGCTATGTTCAGTGAGACATCCCTGGAGTTGGAAAGAAGCATTACCAAATGAAGCTTTAAAAATATCACTGCTCTCTGGTTGCAGAGACACATGATTTACATTGATGAAGAAATGTGTTGTCTGTAAGGGAGGATTATCTTATTTTTCTCTGTCCCGAAACAATTTAGTCTCAGTGCTCTAGTCCCCAGACTCCCACACGTTTCACTGGAAAATACACCTGAACAAAGACTGCAATTTCTGTCCCTGGGGAGGCAGACAGTAGATTTTTGTCTTAGATTTATACCAGCAGTATTTGGAGACAGAAAATATGCAATAAGTCGAAGAGATTTTACTTATCAGAGCTTTAGACAATTATTTGTCAGTACTTAACTGTATTGCTGCATGACTCATTCCCATTTCCAATACCTAGGAATACAGGGCATGTGTGGGAACACAATGTCTGCATTGATTTTAATCTGGTCTTTTTTTGTGCTGTCTACAAATAGCTCAAAACAAAACCAATCAGATAAGCAGAGCAGAAAATGATTGCAAAAACACGTATAGTAAGCCACTTACAGGGGCCTAAGAAAAGCCAAGGAACACACAAAACGGGAAGCACTAAGGTAGCAAAGAACAGCTCATATAAGGCTACAGTTCCTTTATGCCATGGCTGATTAATTCAGCTGGGCAAAGTGAATCCCTGCAAAGGAAGAGAAAGATATTCTTTTTACGTGAGCAGCAGTTCCCCTTCTTGAAGCCAGTATTCGCAGCATATCTTTTTTAATCGCTTCAGTTTTGGACCCTTTTCATGCAAATCCAAATCCGAACTCCATGTCAGAGTAGGAACAGATAATCTGTTGCATACAGTAAGCAAGATTTTCTGCCACTGAATTATCTGCGTTTGAAACACTGTATGTACTCCAGCCCTCACTGAACTTCCTTTCACAGATGCCTGCAATCCTTGGCTCCACAAGACTGATGGAAGAGTGGGTATGTGGTAGACTTTTGAGAAAGAGTTTTTCTGTTAGGGAGAATTTTTCAGTTGTTGAAGTTATTTCTAACTAAAAATGACACAAAAAAAAAAAAAAAAAAAAAGGAAATTGTGTTATTGTTTTGAAAGGTGTTCCTCTTAAGAAACTCAACTTGAATCATGTAAATGCAGATTTTTTTATAACAAACTGTTTGCTTTTGAGTTTTACATTAACTTTTTCTTTCACCTTTTAGTGAAAATCAAAATTTCAAGACAAAAACTCAATTCAAAGAACCAACCAAGCCAATCTTTCTGTTTTAAAATTTTCTAAATAAGCTCTGTCAACAATTTCAAAAGTCTTTGGTATTGGAATATTCATCACAGGGATGTGTCTCCTGATTATTGCCACAGCCTTGACAAGTCAAGAATGTCCAACAAAAATGCCTAGCTGGTATAGCTCCTTTGCATGCCTTGCTGATATATCTCCTTTGCACATATTTCTTCTGGCATCCAAGGTAACACAGTGGGAGCCGGGATGGAAGGCAAGGAACAAGAAGAGATGCAGAATAACAAGCTCAACCTTAATACAGAAGTGATGATATGAGGAAGAAGCAGTCATAGAGGAAGCTTATACAAGACAGAGATGACAACCTATTTGATTTGAAAATAGTCACAGTGTCAGAGTAACCCCTTTGAATATGCATATACAGCATAAATGCTTTTTTCCACATCAGAATAAACTATGAATCCCTTAAGAGTGCTTCAATTATACTGATTTTGCATCAGAATAATTCAGACAACTATCAAAATTACTGAAAAGACAAGGATCAGCATTTCATCTTGCCTTCTCTGTGTGACCATGCTTTTGCCCTTCATTCTTTCTGATAGGCATCTTTTCTTTGCGAACCATTTCTCTAAGCACATTTATGTGGAAAAATGGAGAAGGTCATGAAAGTTCCTGAGGCAGTGCCAACTGGAGAAGGCATACATCTATACACCTCAGAGGAATCCTTATGTACAGTAGACAGACAGAGCTACTGCATTTCCCTCTACTTGTCCTGGAGCTAGCTCTGCTGACAGCAGCCAGGGCCTTCACCATCACATGGCATGGCAGAGCACAAGTATGCAGCTTGCCGTCCTGAGGCAAGCCTGCTATAATTCATATGCAGTTCACACCAGGAGGGAATGCAGTCTGCAGAGAACAGCCATGCAGTTAATATTCACAAGATGCCCCCTGCATACATTTTGAGATCATCTTAGTAGAAAGCTATCAGTTTCTTCCAATTTGCCAGACCACATATGCAATATATTCAGAACGGAAGAACAGTGTTCTAATGTTGTATCACAAATACACTTCCAAAAAACCACTATAGCAACAATAAGAAATATGAGGTCTCCAAAAGCAAGAGGGAAAGCAATAACATATTTGCAGCTGTGGCAAGCCCAAGTAAAACTTACATATATTTTCTATCTAGGCTGGAATCAAGTTTTTAAGAAGCTATTCTACAGAAAGCATAGGATTTCACAGCTTGAAGGTTTCATGTCACCTCTGAGTCCTGCGACTATGACTACCTCCCTGTTTACTTCTGAATTAAATGGAAAGCTGCTTAGACACATCATACTCTTTTGCTAGCATCTTGATCATTGTCTTCAAGCAGTCTCAAGGAAAGATTATGAGACATGATAAACTCCCACAAAATAAAGCAGAGGGCCTCATAATCCTATTCCTTGGAATAACCTGTTCTACAAGGGCAAAATATTTCCTTGATGGCAGAAAAATGTTGTGGAACCTCTATGAGGAAATGGTTTTGAAGTTGTACTCCAAATCCATTGCAGATAACCCAATGTTTCATGTATCATCAGGGAAGCCCAGGGATTTCCCAGTACATCTTGGTTTTACTGGCAATCTTGCATCTTTCTCTGCCAAGCCTGGATGTGCTGATGCCACAATGATTGAAAAACCCATTACTCTATTCTCTTCAGAAGGTAGCCACTGAATGGACACTAATATCTCCTTGGACCACATTATACACCCATCATGAATTAGTCTAATTTGGAGAGGTAGCAGCAAGATTTCCCTTCCTCACTGTGAAGCACAGGGCAGTGAAGACACTGTAAGCCACCAGGGTCTTGTTTTCTGCACAGTGAGGTTCATTTGTACCTGTGGAAGACCCAGATCTCAGGGGCAGGAAGGCCTGAGGGTCAGTGAGATGTCAGAGGAAGAAATTCAATAAGCATCCACTTAAAACCCAATTATTCAAGAGCATTATCACCTTAGAAATCAAATAAATAGAACATATTGCTTGCCAAATAAAGGAAAACTGGGTTATTTATTGTTTCATCAGGACTCTTTTATTAAGGCAAACACAAAGTTTATTTTATTCAAACAATAAAGATAAGAAACAAGGAAATTTCTAGGATTGAATAATCACCTTGTCCAGTGTCTAAATTGTTACTTTTACTGACTATTTTCTTTCACTGTTAAAATGAAAGTTTAGGTTTAATTAAACAATTAAATATTAAACCTCACATTTTTGGAACAGGCTGCTAGAAGTCTTAGGTTTTTCTTTGCCTGTAACTGTCATCTGGAATAAGCATCCTAAAATTACCAAGGAGAAAGATATAAAAAACCCTGACTTCAATCTATCTGTACAATTTTAAAATCAGTTTAGATAACAGCAAACATATGGCTTACATTCCTCATCTCTGCACACAATCAAGTTTACTAAAAATGAAAACATTCTTCTGATGTACATCTGTTTTATTTTTTTTTCTGTAAAGAGTTGATTCTCCACCCACACATGCAACAGCAGTCAGCTCTCAATTAATTTTAAAATATCTTTAATAAAAAAACATGCCAGACAGGGAGTTAAATTACTGGAAATTAAGCATCTGGACTTCTCTAAAGTATAAGGGGTTTTCCATCACTTTAGAAGATAATTTGTCTTAAGGAAAGAATATACAATACTTGACTGGTTCATAGACTCTGGTGATTCATTTTGCATGTTGAAACATGCGCACTCCCATCGCTTGAACCAAACACTAGCTTGTTTTGTTTCTTAAACACTGTGTAATGACAGGATGTATAAATCTATCATAGCTGCCAAAACTAGATTAAGACCAATCTAGAGCTGATGCAACATGACTCCCCTTGGATGTAAGATCTCCAGTCTGTAGGGAACCTTTCTTTAAGTGCAGAAACTGAAAAATCAGGAAAAGAGGGTGGGGGTAAAATATCTGTCTATGCAACACTATGTTAAATCATGGAGAGACTAAACAAGTGGACTGGCATTCCATAAAGCCCCACAACAGAGGCATTCATGCATGGTGTCCCATCTGGCTTTCTCAGAGCTCACTCCAGCAGATGAATCCCCGTCTCTGAGTGCACAGTGTACCCATCTTCCCGGGGCTTTCCTTGGCTGTGCAGCAAAGGAAAAAGACACTTGAAGTAAATCTCAGCCCAAGTGGTAGCTAAACAAAACAACCCTGAGGGAGAGATGTCTTAAGCTGCACCAAAATTTAGAAGAAGGTGTCAAGGAGATGATCCTGAAACATTGGCACTGGGCTTAGCCTCAGTACAAAAGAAAAATATTATCCCAGATCCCTGTGTCACTGCAGTGACACCCCTAAGCAACTGTGGTGAAGTACAGCTTTAGCTTTAAGCATTTAAAAGTTAAGTGCCTAGATTAATCCAGTTATAGGAAATAAAGAGGCATAGCCCGGGGACCCCTTATCTCACCTCAAACCAGTAGCCCAAGTGCATTGCATGGTTTGCTGCTCTGCACTGGCTGCAGCCTGGCTCCCCTCCCAGCACCTCATGTGCTTGCCATCACATATCTACATGGAAGTGAAGGTGTGTAATCCTAATAGGCATCCTTTAGCTGCCAAGTCTTTGCATCCGAAAGAAATCATAGTTTTATTCCACACATTTGTTTTTAAACCATGTCATTTTCAGCATACAAATGGAAAGATTAAAATGATTTGTAAGGACTGTGCTCAATCGAGACAACATCCATGGCACTGCAGCAAAACAAAGGGAAACACACAGAGAGTCAGTGCAGAGAAAAGCCTCAGAAAACCTGCAGTGCAGCAGGATGAGTAAACTAGCTAACGAAACACTTGATAACTTTGCACAGCAAGCCATGTTAAATGAGGCATGAAAGAGTAATCTGGACATGCACTTAGTGAAAAGAACAGACTGAAAAAGAAAGAACCAGTCATGTCGCTTCAAGCTGTGATATTTAAAAAGAAATAAAAAATTAACCAGTTCAGGGTTAAAGGAAAAAATGAAGTGTATTTGGAAACTGTGAAAAAGATGATTTGCCATTTCTTTATTTCATGGAGCTTAAAGACAGGAGAGACCTTTGTATCTATTTTGACTTCCTGAATAATACAGGTGATTACATTTGTCTCCTCTTTTAATACTTAGGCTACCTTTTCAGGTACAGTTAAACCAATGCAATGCTTAGCTGCATGAAAACAGGTACCCTGATTAACCGTGTCATTGAACTACAGTGTTAGGCTGAAGGACAGAAGGATTATTTCTGTCCTCAGGAATAAACAGTTCCGCTCCGCAGGCAGAGGACAAGGAAGACAATTCAGCTTATAACTGAGAGCATGCCCAGAACATACTAATCCATACCACTGACAGAACAAAACCAAAAGACATCGTAAAAGCTGTTCTTACCAGGTGCAAAATCTATATCTTTTCCCAAAGCTGGTGTTTGGCTAGACTTTAAGTGCCCAAAGGAAGGGCACCACTATATTCACCTCCAGAACAAGTTTCCCATTTCCACCCTGACCTCTGCTTACTCTTGCCCTGTTTACATCCTCAACAAATGTCCCTCCTCATTAGTTTTGAAGAGGAAGGCAGGAGACTAGCTAAGCAAAACCGTAAAATAAAAATGGTCAATTGTTCTTAATGAAACAGAAGGGGAAAAAAAGAAATAAAAGGTTCTTCTCCATTCTTACAGGCAGTCATAAAAGCCCTGAAGCATTAAATTTGATGATAACCATATCTTTATTTACAGCTGCAAGTGCTGTGGGCGTACCTAAGGCAATGCTTAACCCCCTGTCCCCTAAACAAGACTCAACAATTTCTGCAGGGCTGCTTAAGAACAGCAGCAGAGGAGACATGTGAAATATTACTGTGAAGGAAGAGCTACATCTCCCATAATACAAAGGGAGAAAACAACAAAAAGGTTAAGTAAAGGTTTCAAAGAAAAAAAAAATAAAAAGAAAGAGCAGGGTAATTTAGGGCATCTAAATACACGAAGGGCTATCCAGTCTAACACCTAGCATAAGAGATGGCAGGATTTTGCCTAGAGTTGAATTTGAAGATAGAAATGTATGTAAATCTCATTTTAACATGTTAGAGAATCCAATACTACCTCAGATACTCTGTTCACCCTTACCTGACATCTGGATTAAACACCAGTATCGTTTTGTGCTGCCCTCCTGACACACACAATGCTAAGTACAAAGACAAGATCATTTTCCTCTTATTTAATGCTTTTATCCATACATTCCAAGACAACACTCGTCTTTCATGATAAGCCTTGAGCACAAAGCTGGTTACCCATGAAAGTATCATTCTCCCCTACAGACTTCAGAAAAAAAAAAAAAAAAATGGCAAAAAGAATATAAAGAACATCAATATCTCTCTGTGGATACAGTCTGCTGATACAATCTTCAGTCTGTGCTCCCAGTTGTACTACTCTGGCTGTCAGTCGGCAAACGTCTAAGCAGGTAACTTACACCACTGTGTGTCGGAAGATTGTCTTCATGATTTACCACAACCTGTTATGTCTTCTGCAGACTTGTTATTAATGATTTAAATAAGAATACAGAAGTATCTCACAATGGATTTCTTTCCTGGTATGTTTTTTAAACATACCCTGTCATTGACTTCAAACACATCGGTGTTTTCATTTGTCTTTTAAATGGCTTATAGTCTAAATAACCAGTTTTATGGATTTTAAGGAATCATCACTTTTCATATTGTTGGGAGGACAGCTGTAAACAATTGCCCCCAATATTTTTTAGTACTGCCTATATAGAGGTGATATTTTCGCTGCACCAAAAATAATTTTAATTTTGGAAAAATGGCAATTCTTAAAGCTTCAGATAGATTAATTGCAGTTTATGTTGTATTCTGTTCACATAAATTAACACTTGGGAGAAAATGGTGAGTTGCACATAGGCAAGCATCATGTCTTTAGGCCAGAGACTACACTTCTTTTGTCCAACAGAATGAAGTCCAATATTTATTATCTTGTACAAAGTGATGGACATCTTGCATTAAGGAAATACCATATATTACTATAAAGTTTGCCCTAGTTCACACTGAGTCTGCAACAAATAAAATTGAAATTACCATGTGAAGTTATTGTATCTACGTTTGAAGTTGTGACATGATGGCAAAGGCCACTTTTATGTTGATTTATAACTTGTATCATCTCATCACACCATTATCTGCTTTGTTTCTGGTTCACTGCCTGTACCTGAACACTCCAGGTTTATACAAGGTTAAGCAGACAGGAATCAGCTTTAGCAGGTTGCTGAGGAAAGAAAGTGATACAGCACTTGGCAGCAAGTAAAGAAACTGGAAAAAGAGCTGAAATACTACAATAAACACAAAAAGAGCAAAAGTCTGTTGCAGTGGCAAACCTACACAAGGAGAAGGAATCAGGATTAAACAGTGGTTTCCCAGCAAAAATAAGCAAGGAGTGTAAACTGCTTAGCATAATCCTACGACATAAAACAGAAACAAAGGCCAACTGACAGAGAACAAAAAAAGGGAAAGAGAAAACAAGGGTTTCTTTCTTTGCTGTAGTGTCTGTGGTTTATCAGATGCTACACACCTTGCAGAGCAATTTAATTAGATGAAGAGCTCTGTATTATTATCCAACCACATAATCACAATAAAGTTTGCCTTACTCACTTCAACCAGAACTAGTAGGTAACAAAGGGACAGGGAATTATGAAAACTGGAACATGTATTTCTCCATGACCCTAAAGGACTCAGATGGGCTTAAACTATAAGAAACGCTTTTTAAGAATGATTTTACAAAAGTAAAACTCCAAACCAGATATAAACAAGCCTGTGATATTGGCCTGTACTATCTTAAATCAGTGGTTTATGTATGTCATCAAAGAGCATGTTAGCTATTTTCAGAAGCTTTTCATGTGTGTTATGAACTGATCTGTAACTTATTTTAACTACATGTAACGGCAGCTGTGGGGTAAAGAATTTGAGATGTCAATACGCAACAGAAAATGGTCTCTTGTGGCTTTTGAGTATGTCATGAAATGCCTGCTCTGGACTAATTCTTCCTGATAAACATCTAACTCCCTCTTGTGCATGCAAGGACAGAAAGTGGATGCAACCGTGGAACTATATGCTTCCCTGCAAAGTGGCAGTGAAGGGGAAGCAGGCAGGAGGGGAATAACAGCAAAGTGGGATGTGGAGCAGAATCCCTTGTTCCCTTCATTAGATCTACCTGGGCCCCAGACTATACTCTGTTCACATTCACCATTTAGTTTCTGTATTTCTTCTATGCTATTTTTGGAACTGAACCCACATGTTAGCCAAGGCGTTACTTTACATGAACATAATGCTATCACCTCTTTTCATCTTTACTTATGTGGCCACCAACTGTGTTATTTGCTGCTGCTTTGTGCTGACCAGCTATGCTGGCCAAGCATGCCTTGGTCACCATTTTCACTTATTGCATGCAACTTAGAAGATCCTAAACCATCAGAGTGGTGTAAGAACTTTTTGTTGTTCCATTGTTCAGTAACTGAAACTAGATACACAGTAGTGAAAAGTGGAATATAAGTGCAGTTGAAATCTGTGATCTTTTTCCTGTATTATGAAACTACCAGACTCCCTTACTAAAATTGAATATTTTATTAGAGATGTTCTTTTTTCTATATTGTTTTGGTATTAGCTACAAGAGTTATATGCAAAGAGCTTAGCCAGCCTGCTAAGATAGAACGTTTCATTTTATTTTGAACTGCCTGCAATTCACCAATAAGATATATACATTTTTTAAGTATAGGACATTATCAATGCATCTGGGAATTCTGTCTGTGCAGATCAGAGTGCTGAATCTTCCCGCATGCTAGAGATACCAAGTAGCACTTCGATAGGAGTAGGGAAAGGACTGAAGTTAGAGATGACTCACACTAAAGGGCTCTCACTGTTTCTCTTCCCCTCACCCAGTGCCCCCCCTTCTCTCCTCCCCTCTCTCCAATTTGGCAGACAAGAAGGTAGGCAAGCTGGAAGCTTTTAGTTCTTCCTGATAGTCTAGCAAAATACCTAGTGCAGATGCAGGGAGCCAGCATGAAAGCATGGTGTTTGATTAGATGAGATACCAGGAGCCAAGAAAAAGATCGTAGTGCCTGCTGAGTTGAAACGGAAGTCAGGTTGAAAGGAGGTGTTCCTCAGACAGACGGCACAGGCACTGGGGAAAGAGTGTGAAGTGAAAGACTACAAAAATGTCAGGAATGGTGATGTTTGAGAAGAAAAACTGGAGCAGATGGCTGTCCTGGATTCAGCAGCAGCAGTCATTTTTCTCCTTCTTAGTAGCTGGTGCAGTGCTGTGTTTTTGACTTTTGGCCTGGGAACAGCGCTGAGAACACCTATGTTTTCAGTTGTTGCTCAGTAATGTTCAGTCTGACCAAGGACTTTCTGAGTCTCATGCTCTGCCAGGGAGGAGGGGAAGCTGGGAGGAAGCAGAGACAGGACACCTGACCCAAACTAACCAAAGAGATATTCCATACCACAGCACATCATACCCAGTATATAAACTGGGGGCAGTTACCCGGAAGGGTTAGATCACTGCTTGGGTTGGGCTGGGTATCGGTCGGCAAGTCATGAGCACTTGTATTCTCTTCCCTTGTTATTTCCATTTTCATTATTATTATTGGTGGTAGCAGCAGTGGTTTGTGTTATACCTTAGTTACTGGTTTGTTCTTGTCTCAACCAGTGGGAGTTACATTCTTTCAATTCTCCTCCCCATCCCTCTCAGAGGTGGGGGGAGGGGAAGAATGGGGGGAGTGAGCAGCGGCTGCATGGTGCTGAGTTACGGCTGGGCTTAAACCACGATGCTGGCAAATAAAAAAAATAGATAATATCCACCAAGAATCCCCAAACCAAAGCCATCAGTCACAGGCTCTTATCACAGGAGTATCAGTATCACTGAAAAACACTTAAGCATGCACGGAAATAGCAAGCTCCATTGAATGTCAGTGAGGAGTTACAGGTACATCCACAAGGCTGCACACAAGCTTTAGAATGTATGTACCTATGCTTAAATCCCTTCCTGAACAGGTTTATTGCATTACCAAGCCTAGCTTTTCATTCAGGTGCAGTAGAATAGTCTAGAAGAGAGCAGAATATTTCAATTGGAAAAGACCTACAGCAATCATCTAGTCTAACTGGAATCCACTTTGGTTTCTTCATGAATTATAAACTAAATCAAACGTCTTAGTAGGTCTAGAATTTCATACAGTTCATTGTAGTATCTTTCTTCCTGTTCAACCCACATAAATAGGTGGGGATACTAAGAGAACGGTGAGCAAGAAAGGTAGGACTGAAAATGTGACTGGGGTCATCAGAGAGAGCTAGTCCTTTAAAGAAGATAGAGTTGTACACAGTTATACAGGAAGTTCTTAATCAAAAGAGAACTAACCAGACTACACCCACTAAACTGATTTGTCTCCATTCCTTAATGTTATTACTTGCACTGGCTGTTCTATTTAATTACTTAGCACTTGTGGGAGCCAGCAGTGGGTGATGGGCAGGGAAGCACAGGAGTGCCCTTAATGTAGAAAGTGACTGATCATTTCAGGATCCTCCATGACCTCCTCTCTCCCTTTGAAGTGGGAGGGTGAAAGCAAGCAATAAAAGGACAAGTCAGTTTTTCCGCTTTTTACTATTAAGCATTCCACACTCCTAGACTTCCTTTAACTCCCACTAACCATTACAAAGGCATCATGATCTTAAATACCAGGCTTTAAGAATTTTTTATTTAATTTTCATCAAAAATAAATATTTGGAAAATAATTTTAAATTGTTTGCAATCATGCAGATGAATCTTGATCGCATCACTGTTCAAATTCCTAGTCCCTGTGTAATTACTTGCATAAAACACCTCTTGTGAATAGCAAGTAAATCATTAGTGATTAGAATTTTTTGGGATTGTTTTGAAGAGACCCAGCTGCTGTCTTTATGTCAAAGAACATCCATAAAGTACCAGTGATTAAATAACATGGTATTTTTGCATTTCAGATATTGCATGCTTGTATATTAATCACACTTAGTGCTTTTCAGATGTGAATCTCAAAGTATCTTACTGAAACACAGCTATAACCCCTGCTTATAGACTGAGAAGCTGAGGCACAGGCCAAGTAATTTGCCTCATTCCATGGGACAAATCTGTGGTCTCAGCCCTGGCTCCATCAGGGGAGAATTTTGTTTGGTTTCATGCGTTTTATGCATCTTTCACTTTCCAACTGAGATGCTGAGACAAAGAAAAATTCTGGATAATTTGATGATAATGAAGCAAAGAAAAAAACGCAAACAGTCAAAACTCAAAATCCTAAGAACAGTGAAAGCAAATCGCCAAGATCAGAAAATCTGAATTTAAATTATTAAAAAAATAAATAAATAAATAAATAAAATCCAACCTTGTGTAATCTTTTTCTTCTAAAAGGAAATATAGCAAAGTGGTTTCCAGAATATGCAGCCCACCACGGCCACTAAATCAGCCACTGAAAAACAGCTATCCTGTCCAAAAATTGTCATCCTGAATCATAGCTCTCCCCTCATTACTGAGATATATATATATATATATGTAGAAAGAAAGGGAAGAATGAGAATTGCTCTGTTTAATTGTGATAGCAGCGAGGACTGTTTAGTATATCTGCAAGACATGTTTTTGCATAAGATATGGTGGGTTTGCAAGTGACTCTCAGAAGTAATTTTTCACTGTTTATATACAAATACATACATATGAAGCATTCATTGAAGCATATATATAATGCTTCACAAGCCCAGTGGAAAAACAGCTGTAAATCATTAGCAAAATCAGAAATTAAAACCTCCTTTTTTGTCAGCTGTGTAGAGGGCAGGGAGTTTTTCATAAAATAATCTAAATATATAGTTGAGTTTCCTCCTGGACTTAAAAAAAGGTACAAAAGCTACTTGTAAAGCTGAGTCAGTGACTGTAGAAAGATGAGTTTGTGGAGCAATGCTGAGCTGGACTAGAGAGATCACTATGACATTTGGTGGTTACAATACCACTGGAACAGCAACCAACTCCTCCAGAGGAAGTGGTAATGTGCTTACTCAAATTTTCTGCCCTCCTTCAGGTTCCTGAATTGACAATCTGAAAGTCTTCAGCAGGCTTAAATCTGGAGACAATAATGCTCCTCCACTTCCTTATACAGGAAGCTTTAAATTACAAGGATGGATTGTTTTAATTGCTACTCTTTGGGTTCTCTGCTTGAGCTATTCCTAAACATCTATGGCAAAACATATGGATGTTGAGGTAATAGCTGTGTCAGACCATTGCGTTTGCAGCTACTGCATTATAAACTTTGCAGCCAGTGTATTTGGTAAAGACAATTAGAAGTGAAATATTCATAAAGAACTTGTAGGCAGCAGTTTATATCCTGACATTAGCAAACTGCCCACTAAATTAACCAGCATGCGCTGTTAGTAAGCAAGCCTTGAACATAGGGAGCAAGCTCTGAATTGCTGCAAAAGAAAGTCAGACTCCATAGTGCTAAAATAAATAGAGAAAAGTTCAAGCTCAAATTCTAGATCCAAATATGTTAGGATTATAACTTGGGGGGGGGAGAGGGGGAAGGGCTCCCGAAATTAGAATTCGGGTCAATGCTGCTGTTACCAAGAAATATTTAGATTATAGTAGAATTTAAGGGCACCATATGTCATTGTGGTGATGACAAATCATATCTTTCAGTGTGCAATAGGGAACAAAGTGTCCTGCAATCATCTCTGAGCCTTGCAGTGCCCATTGCTGACAGCCCTTTTCCCAGTTACTGGCTGTCACATGCAGCAAAGAAGGGGTCAGGGAATTCTTTCCATCACCCTCTTCAGCCACAACTAACCTCACTGCCTGATGGCACTCCTCTGACTTCAAAATACTTGCTGCTACCACGTTGGATGCCATACAGATTGCTTTCCCTTTTTAATCTCAAGCTGCCACCGCCTCCACAGCCAAGCCTATGTAAAGAGAAAGGAGAGGAGAGAAAAGAGAAGAAGGCAAGAGCTCCCATTGCTTAAGGAGAGGTCAGAATGAGTAGAAGCCTTCCCATTTCTTTAAGTAGAGGATGCAGCTATTTCTTTTTTCTTCCCCTTTCCTAGAGCTTGTACCTCACCACCTCAACCCCTCAGCAGGGCTCCCTACACCCTCTTGCCTTTGGGGGTAACAGATCTGCCCTACTGCTGAGTGCATGATCCCATGTGGTAGCTTGTAATAGTAAACAACATCAAACTCTTACATAAAATGTTTTAAAGTAGATGCTTTGGGGGAGGGGGAATCATTCATCCCAACACACCCAGTCAGTTGCCAACACCTATAATAAATGCTCAGAGCAATGTAGAAATATTCCAGCTGCTCCAGCCAATGAGCTGGCTTCATTTGGAACTCGGCTCAGATGCCTCTATACAAATGCCCGTAGCATGGGGAGCAAACAAGAGGAATTAGAGATGTGTGCACGTCTACCAGGGTATGATATAATAGGCATCACAGAAACATGGTGGGATGGCTCCTATGACTGGTGTGTTGGAATGGAAGGTTACAGGCTCTTTAGAAAAGACATGCCTGGCAAGCAGGAGGGGGAGTTCCTATTTATGTTAGGGATAGGCTGGAGAGTATGGAACTCTGTCTGGGGACAGCTGAGCAGTTGACAGAGAGTTTGTGGGTCAGGGTTAAAGGGAGAACAGCGATGGGAGACATTATCTTGGGGATCTGTTACAGACTGCCTGATCAAGAGGACTCTGTGGATGAAGCACTCTATAGACAGGAATAGCCTCACATTCAAAGGCTCTTGTTCTCATGGGGGACTTCAACCACCCTGATATCTGTTGGAGGGATGGTACGCTTAACACAGGCAATCCAGGAAGTACCTCGATTGTGTGGAAGACAACATGCTTCTGCAAGTAATAGAGGAGCAGACAAGGAGAGGTGCCGTGCTTGACCTCGTCCTCACCAACAGGGAAGGGCTGGTTGGAAATGTGACTCTCTAGGGCAGCCTTGGTCACAGCAATCATGACATGGTCGAGTTCAAGATCCTCAGGACAGTGAGACGAGTGTGCAGCAAGCTCACTGCACTGGACTTCAAGAGAGCAGACTTTGGCCTCTTCAGGAGCCTGCTCAGTAAGGTTCCATGAGGTATATCCCTAGAAGGCAGGGGGGCCCAAGACTGTTGGTTGATATTCAAGGATCACCTACTACAAGCTCAGGAGCGATGCATCCCAACTACAAGGAAGTGCAGCAGGAGGGTCAGGAAACCTGCTTGGATGGATAAGGAGCTGCTGAGGAAAATTCAAAGGAAGAAAGAGGCTTATAAAAGGTGGCAACAAGGACAGGCAGCCTGGGAAGAATGCTGTCCGGGAAGCTAGGGACTAGGTTAGGAAAGCTAAGGCCCACTTAGAATTAAACTTGGCTAGGGATGTAAAAGATAACAGGAAGGGATTCTATAGGGATGTAGCGAATAAAAGACAGATTAGGGACAAAGTAGGCCCCCTCCGGAAGCTATCAAGAGAACTGGCTACCCTGGATTTGGAGAAAGCTGAGGTTCTTAATGACTTCTTTGCCTCAGCCTTCACCAGCAAATGCTTTGACCACACCACCCAAGTCTTGAAAGGCAGACACAGGCACTGTGAGAATGAAGACCCTGGGCCCATTGTAGGAGAGAATCTGATTCAAGGCCATCTTAAGAACATAAACATACACAAGTCCATGGGACCGGATGAAATCCATCAGCGGGTCCTGAAGGAGCTGGCAAATGAAGTTGCTAAGCCACTGTCCATCATATTTGAAAAATCATGGCAGTCAGGTGAAGTTCCCGATGACTGGAAAAAGGGAAATATAACCCCCAGTTTCAAGAAGGGGAAAATGGATTGCCCAGGGGATGACACACCAGTCAGTCTCACCTCTGTGCCTGACAAAATCTTGGAGCAGATTCTCCTGGAAGGCATGCTAAGGCACATGAAAAACATCAAGTTGGTTGGTGACAGCCAGCATGGCTTCACTAAGGGGAAATCCTGCCTGACCAATCTGGTGGCTTTCTGTGGTAGTGATACAGAACTGATGGACAGCGGTAGAGCAGTTGATGTCATCTACCTGGACTTGTGCAAAGCATTTGACACTGTCCCACATGACATCTTTGTCTCTAAGTTGGAGAGACATCAATTTGATAGTTGGATCACTCACTGGATAAAGAACTGTCTGGATGGCCGCATACAAAGAGCTGTGCTCAATGGCTCAATATCCAGCTGGAGACCAGTAACGAGTGGTATCCCTCAGGGATCGGTGTTGGGACCAGTCTTGTTCAACATCTTTGTTGGTGACATGGACAGTGGGATTGAGTGTGCCCTCAGCAAGTTTGCCAATGACAGCAAGCTGTGTGGCTCGGTTGATACGTTGGAGGGAAGGAATGCCATCCAGAGGGACCTTGACACGCTTGTGAGGTGGGCTGATGCCAACCTGATGAAGTTTAACCATGATGAGTGCAAGGTCCTACACGTGGATTGGAGCAATCCCAGGCACAGCTACAGGTTGGGCAAAGAGATTCAGAGCAGCCCTGCGGAGAAGGACTTGGGGGTGTTGGTAGATGAGAAAATGAACATGAGCCAACAGTATGTGCTTGCAGCCCAGAAAGCCAACCATATCCTGGGCTGCATCAAAAGGAGCATCACCAGCAGGTCAGAGGAGGTGATCCTGCCCCTCTCCTCTGCTCTTGTGAGACCTCACTTGGAGTATTGTGTACAGTTCTGGTGTCCTCAACATCAAAAGGACATGGAACTGTTGGAGCAAGTCCAGAGGAGGGCCGTGAGGATGGTCACAGGATTGAGCACTTCCCGTATGAAGGTAGGCTGAGAAAGTTGGGGCTGTTCAGCCTGGAGAAGAGAAGGCTGCGTGGAGACCTCATAGCAGCCTTCCAGTATCTGAAGGGGGCCTGGATGGATGTAGTGGAGGCAGGGACTCTTAATTAGGGACTGAAGTGATAGAACAAGGGGTATCGGGTTCAAACTTAAACAGGGGAAGTTTAGATTGGATATAAGGAAGAAGTTCTTCGCTGTGAAGGTGGTGAGGCACTGGAATGGGTTGCCCAGGGAAGCTGTGAATGTTCCACCCCTGGTGGTGTTCAAGGCTAGGCTGGAGAGAGCCTTGGGTGACATGGTTTAGTGTGTGGTGTCCCTGCCAATGGCAAGGTGGTTGAAAGTAGGTGATCTTAAGGTCCTTTCCTACCCTAACTCTTCTATGATTCTATGTTTTATCCCCTTAGAGCTGTAAAGAAGGGCATGTTTCACTGTCTCTGTTTTATAGATAGAAAAAGTTATGTTCAAAAACGGTCATCTTGACTTGACAAAGGTCCACCAGGAAACAGGAACAGAGTTTCTTGGGGTCTTAATGACTACAGCTGAGATGTCTGAGGATCTTATTTCACTTTCAAACAGATTATCTTTACCGCAAGAAGGCAACATATGCAGCATATAGCTAAAGAGTGAACATCTACTTGTTTAACATTGTAATTTTTCTTCAGCTAATTTTCAAACAATGTCGAGCTGCTCATGGCAATGTTAATCAAGGGCTGATTAAATTGCAGTGCTATTCCACCTACCTTAACATGCAAACTGCCAGCCCCTATCATGTGAACTGCTATGTGAAGGGAAGAGGATTGCAGTATGTGCGTGCACAAGTCCCAGTTGACAACTGAGTGCAAACACAGCAGATGGTGACAAGGCAGCAGCAGAAAAGAGATAAACCTGTACAATTTAAAGCTAAGCCTAAAGGCAATTTTGCCTTTATTAGCAATGGTGCTGAGCTCCCCAAGTTCTAAAAAATAGCTATAAAGAGAGGGTAAAAAAGAAAATACTGTCTCTTTGGTACACTACACGGTCCTTTATGCTCTTCAGAGTTTGCCCTAGCTTCTGTCAGGAAGCAGCTGTCTCCTCTGAACCAGAGAGAACCATGCCAATGCTGCAATGTGCTGGGATCACAGGCCTGTGGGGAGGAAGGGGTTTGCTGTGCTACCTCCTCCTCAGACACTCCTCAGGCCAGAAGTTAGATTGACCCAGTGTTTTACAAGGGAGGTGGACATACTCAGAATAGGTGTAAAAAAGGCTGTTATCCCCTTTTCCCAGAATAGTGGGCAACCAGATTCTCGGTTAGTAGCTTACTCCAGTTAAGAAAGGCCAGAAGGAAAATCAGGGTCCTCCAAATAAGCTTGTGTTGATCAAATAAACCAAGATAAAGGAAATAAGGAAATGTGTATAAATTCAGCTATCTTCATCCATTCTCCATCTATCCATTTAATCACAAAGCCAAATATTTTATTTGTATGGCTTACTTAGAAGGGGAGGCAGTCACAAATTGTCTTTAGCTTCATTACCAAATAGTCTGGAAAAGGCAGGAAGGAAAGTCCTAATCTAATTGTGTTATAGCCTGATGCCAATAATTATGCATCCAATATGATAGCTAAATTACTGGGATTTATCTGTCTTATCTAAAAAGATTAGATTAGCTTATGTTTTCAGCTAAGCAACATTGCTTTTAATTTTTATAGTCTTGTTTGATCTCCTCGGTAATTTTGCAAACATTAAGGCAGGTCAGTTGACTGAACTAGTTCTGGGTACAGTGGGTTACATTTCAAAGGTGCCGATTTCCTTCTCATTCTGGTCTTGTTACCTGCTCAGGGGTAACAGAGCTTGCTCACAGGGACTCCTGGGTAAAAAGCTAATATGGCCAACCCCAACATCCCTTCCCCAGACAGTACATATGAAGGATTTAATAGCTTTTTCTATTCTTCTTTACAAGGCCTGACAGTGAGCATGAGATTGAACAGCACATGACCCCAGCTGCACTCATACTGCCTGTAAGGGATGAGTTTGATCTCAAACTAAAAATTTTCCTAATCTATGTCTGAAGGATCAGTTACCTCACCCCAGCACTGAGCCAGGGTGTAAAAGAAAACATGGACTGTGGAAACACAAAGAGCTAACAACAGCATAGGCATTCCAACTGACATTGTAATATGCTTCCTTCAAGCTATTAACACAAGGCTCAGATCATGAGTCAGCTGATTTTCCCCCCTGATCTCCTGCCCCTAAAGCAATAAATCTAGCTTAAAAGGTGTAAATACATACATATATACACATACATATATGTATGTATATATGTACACACACATACACAGTTTCTCAACACACGGTTTTTTCTTTATCTATTACCTCTTAGAACTTCCAAGCTTTTCCATGTGTTTTCTTAACTGAAACAGGGCCTTTCATACTTGAAAAAAAAAAAAAAAAAAAAAAGAGCATTTTTGCTGCCTGAATCCAGGAAGTGAAGAAAGCCACTAGCTTGAGGAAAATGCACATACCACAATAAAAACAATGCTACAGATGGGTTTATGTGCTTTGCTGTACTGGTGCTCAGTTGTGTTTTTTGTTGCAAGCAACAAAAGTTATGCCTTCAGAAAATAGGGAAAATATGAGGTCCAATACCTACAGAATAAAGATATTAAATATTTTTTTGCACTTCAGGCTAGGGTTAACAAATTCCAAGAAAGAAATCCTGGCCATGGAGAAGTCAGTGAAGAGTTTACCATCGTCTGTCCAGCCAGGACTTCACTTGTGTTATTATGTGTAGTCAGCTTAAAAAGTAAACTTTGCACTAGTAATTCATTCATGTAAGGTAAGAATTGAAGTTTTTCAGTAAACAGAAGTAATAGTACCATTTTAAATCATTTTAGAAAAACAATGAAAAGCATATTAAAACATACTTAAAACTAAAAGCTCATAAATGTTTAACATCCTGAAGCTCCCTCATTAGGAGCTGGAAAAGAACTATGCTGCTTTTTTTTCTTATCTTTTCAGTTATATCTTAGCTCATATTCCTAGCTCAAATCCCTCTGTAGCACATATTTTTTCCCTTAGTGACCCAGCTACTTTAGAGTTTTTAGTAGTCATTATTTTCTAAAAACACTGCAACAATTTTAATTCTCCTTTTAGATATTTTTTTAAGGCATTTAAGACTTTCATAAAAGAGTAGAAATGTCCTATAGGAAGAAAGCAAGACACTTCCATATAAAAGCAGCCTTGAATAGATTAAATCTCTGGCACAAGAAGCTGAGTATATAACTATTGAAGTCAACATCCATTTAGGATGCATATTATATGATTGCTACAGTCCTGTTCTCTGGGATGTAGTTTAAGTCCACTTTCATCCCTGCAGCCCTCCTACATGCTATTTTAAACCAACGACAGAGTCATTACCTCAATGGTAGGATTCTCGTATAAAACTCAATAAACAAATTTCTAAATGTAATTTTAAAAACAGTCGTATGCTTACGGTTCAAAGTGAACTTATTAGTAGCACACATGTATGGAATACTTGAAAATATTTATCTTGATAGCCATCAGGAACTTCTCTTTGACTTTTTACTTAAGGCACAATGAAGAGCCTTCATACTCTATGTAATTCTTGAGAACTGGACTTCTCTACGTTACATAGTCCTGAAGTTTCAAAGATGGAATTCTTGGAGGAAAAAACTATTTCACTTCCACATATCAAAATCTAGACACCTATGTTAACTGAAATTCCAGACTTAGAAAAATTCACATTTGATGTGCTGCCCCAGTACTCCCAGTAATGAAGTTAAGGATGAGATTGTGTGTAAGCATTCACAGCAGGAAGCTCTTTAAGATCAAAAGTGAAATAAGTTCCTTTGACTTAACTGAAGAAGGTAGGATTTTGCACTGTTTTGGGGAGAAAAAAAGACGCAAAAAATGGTTCACAATCTCCAACATCTTTTATCAGTGGCTCAAGCCTGCCACAGTCCACACACTGGGAACTGGTGCAATTTTTATAGGGCAGCATTGTTGATCGTTGCTAAGATTTTGCTGAACTAACTGATGCCTTCACTTGCTACATTTAACTCAATTTAAAGTTACAGATGAGCCCCAAGTTTCTGCCTTTACATTGTCATGACCTTCCAAGCACACTGGTTTCTCAGTGCTCAAAGTACACACAGATGGAAGTGTTGTCACAGGAAATACCAGAATGGCTCAACACTTTTTCTCCTTGAAGTTAACAAATGAAAGATGAAAACATACCCCTTCCAAAGAGCCCAATACATATATAGTGAGCTCAAGCCATATTGCCTGCATTCCCAGAGTTTGCATATCATTTGCTCTGAATCAGAAGGCAGCCCTTTTAACCTGTTTTTCCCATTGCCATCTGGAGAAAACAAAGTGTTTCTTGCAGATAAACCATTCTGCTTTACTTAGAATTATAGAACCATAGAATTGTAGAATGGTTCGGCTTGGAAGGGACCTTAAAGACCATTCAGTTTCAGCCCCACTGCCAAGGGCAGGGATACCTTCCAGTGGACCAGGTTGCTCAAAACCCCATTCAACCTGGCTTTGAACACTGCCAGGGATGGGACACCTCCAACTTCTCTTAGCAACCTGTTCCAGTATCTCACTACCTTCATAGAAAAGAATTTTTTCTTAATGTCTAATCTAAATCTCCCTTCTGTCAGCTTAAAGCTCTTTCACGTTGTCCCATCACTGCATAGGACAGTAAAAGGTCTCTCTCCAGTTTCTTGTAGGCCCTTTTAGGTGCTGGAAGCTGCTCTAAATTCTTCCCTGAGCCTTCTCTTCTCCAGACTGAACAACCCCAACTCTTTCAGTCTGTCTTCATAGGAGAGGTGCTCCATCTCTCTGATCATCTTCATGGCCCTCCTCTATTCTTAAAGGCATATAATGCACTTCCATTACAACACCAGCAGCTTGTCTGTGTGACAGATTTTCAATTTTGAGATCACAGATCAAGCATGGAAACCCAAAAAAACAAACTTTGAAGGAACAAAAACTTCTTATTCCTGAAGAAGGAACTAAATGGCCCAGAGAAACCAATTTTTTCCTGTGATGGCTGTTTCCAAAGCACATATGATGTTAACAGTCAGTGTGGAAGATACAGGATGGAATCCCCCAGCACAAATCAAGAGCTAGAGGAGAAGACCATGGTGGCTGGTCTCTCTTCCCCTGCACCTTCTTGACCTGGGTCATGTGACTGAGGAAAAGAGCTATATTTTGGAGCCAAGAGAGTGAAATAGAGAGCTCCCCAAGGTGAATCAAAACTTCACATCTCCTAAGCCTCTTGCTCCCTTCTGTGAGGATATGTCATTTATCAAGGCATTACAGGGTGCAATAACCTCTACAAGTTCTACTGGATGTGGTGTGTACACTCCCCAACATAACATATGAATGCCCCCCTTTTGTACGAAGAGGCATGCACCTTTCAAAGCTTCTGATTTGCATTTCCTTTCTGACACACTGTAAATCAAGAACTTTTCAGGGAGTGCTGCCTCAGAAGGCATATTTATGCAGCTGATTTTGCCTGTTTAATTGTAGTATTTTGCTCACATCCCTCTTGAACCATATCTTCCTTATTACAGGCTGTCTCCATTTTTTGCAAGATGACAAAAGCCAGACTGCAAGTCAATGGTGAGACAGCATTGCATATTTTGCTCTCATGATCCCTTATTCCATAATATGAAGGTGGAGCAGGTGATGTGTCTATTTTAAGCAAAAGGGAGTTCAGTGCTGGCTCCCGCCCAGCTCCATTACAAATTCCTGATAAGGAAACAGAGCTCACAGGAGCAGAAGAGACACTGGAGAATTAATCACATTGCTCCTTCCTGATGAGAATACAAAACTCAGCTATTAGCTGACTGCAGGTAGAAAGCCCTGGGATTTGCTGCAGAAAGGGGAGGGGGGAAGCAGTGAATAGAATAGCTTAGGGATAGAAGAGAGCCTCGAGTTAAAGAAATAAAATTATACAGTTTGAAAGTCTCAGCAGGTGCAAGGCAAAAGCCCCTGCAGCAAAGACAGAGCCAGTTACTGGTATCTCAGGCAACATTTCAATAAGCTCAAATCTCAGGAAAGAGAATTCTGCAAGAAATAGTTTGAGGTTCATTTCAGTTCTGGGAGAACCTGAAGGAAAATTTAACGGTGGATCTTCATGGGAACTTTCTTTCCAAAACCATATGCTTTCCACAGAGAAGTATGACCCTCTGCACACTCCTGCCACAGGGACATCTCTCAGGGAACCTCTTTCTTGGTGAGAAGAAAGGTGTTAGCTCAGATCAGATAGGAGGAAGATACATCTGGCATGGTGAGTAATAAGGTAGCAGAATGACTGAGTTGAGTCATTTGGTGAGGAAAGGCTACCAGTGACTTTTCATGAGAAGATTTTGAACCACAGTTTCACACTCTGTGGCTATACACAGGCTGAAGTGGTTGTAACACATTACAGACCAGGGAGACTAGTTGGGCCACCACAGAGGATCAGAGACCAGTCAAGAGGTCTTGACCACTAAAGGCTTGCTGGGTGGGAGATGAATTTGAGGAGGGAGAAAGCTGTCAGTGGAAGACTGAGAGGGGTTGGTAGGTCTGGCTGGTGCGAAACAGGGGACAGTGTCTTTATGGGACTTTCAGAGCTGTTGCACAGCCAGCTATGAAGTTAGAGGCAATGTCCCAGCCACTGAAAGAAGCTGAACTCAGCCAGATTGCCAAGCGCCAAGTGATTCCTGAATGCATACCTGAATAACCATTTTCTGCAGGGCTCTTCCGGTATCTGAAACAAGCTCTGCAGTGCGTAATACCACAGAGTGTTGCAGATCACATGAACCCATCAATGCCTACCTTGTCAAAACCCACAGGCCAAATTCCTATCTGTTGCACATCAAGCTGTTATGTTGAAAATCTTCCTAAATCCCAACCTCCCGAACTACCTCCTGGTCCTTATAACTGCATGTCTTTAGGTTCGTAAGTTAGCAAGTGTACCTAAACAGAAAATTCAAAACAGACTTTCTACATAAGATTGAAACTATGTTTTGGAGGCTGTTTTATCCTCCAGAAGAAGATATTATCAGCTGCCTTTATCGCCTCACATTACCTCCTCCTCAATTTTGTTTGTTACTCCTTCAAGGGCAGCTCTAACCCATGTTATTCTTTTATGAAAGCGGATTCACCTCTTACATGAGGATATAAATATGTAGTTGTGTCCCAAGAGAAGGCACAGACAGCTGGAAAGCAAGATATTCTAGGAAATCCAAATGATAAACATCTCATGACTTAAATTAGATATAAAGGCTACATGTATGTATCTCACTTGGAAACAACAGTGCAGCCACAAAATGACTGACCCCTTCTTTGCTCTCATTCTGACACCATGAAAAAAAATCAGAATCATATGGATACACTGAGAACACAAGGACATGACCTGCAGTCCTGCAGTTCCAAACAGCCATGACTCAACTTCCTACACCCGAAGGAGAGTCAGAATAAAAGCATTTTGGAATAATTTTTCTGAAGCTAGGGAGAAAAGATTATGAGTTTACTGCAGATCTCTGAGGTGAATGAGACGTATGCAGCTCCCGGTCTGACCCGATTAGGTGAATTCTCAGGAACTTGAGCCCTCCAAGCACCAGTGAAAAGGCAGCAAATACTTTGAGTGCATGTTGCCGGAAGGCTCTGAACACACGCTCATGTGTGTATTCACCTCATCCCCTCACATCATAAAAACCATTATGCTGGGATAGTATCACTCAATAACACACAAAGGAGAAAGAGAACTTGTGACCTGATATCAGATTAAAAAAAAATGTCTAGCAAATCCGATGCAAAAATATTTGGGAAACTTGCCACAAAACAGTCAGCCCAACTTGTCTTTTCTTTCTCCTCCAGCCCCCCAAGCAAATATTTCTCTCAACTTTCCCCCACCTTTTTTTTTTTTCTGCTTTGCATTTCTAATTTAAAACAGGAAACAATTTCTTGACAAAGGATTTCTTGGTGTGTTATGAAAAATATTATTACAAATTCTAATCAGGGAAATGTTCCTTTGAGTAACAAGCATATTGGAAAAATGTCAGTGAGAAAGAAAATATTTGCCCCATGCATGCATGCCTCTTTCTTACCCAGAAAAGAAAAATGTCAGAGCTGGAAACTTCTTGCAATCCAGAAAACCATCCGATGTTCTGCATGGAAAGCCAGCCTGAGGCTGCCCACTTATTTCTGTGCTAGGCTGAATGGGGTGATCTTGGAGAGGTCACAGGTAATGAGCACTATCCTGTAGGGGAAAAAAAAAAAAAAAAAAAAGGCAAAAATATGGTAGAGAAATACAGACAGTTTACAGATTTGGGGGAAAAATTTTATTCATCATCCAATTGGGTCAATTGCTGTGATCTACTCGATACCACAAATGACACTAGGTCATTTATTGGCTGGCTGAAAATCTCTGAAAGTCAGAGGCTGCTCTTCTGTAAACTTCAGGTGTCTTTTAGGCCCATGGATGCTGTGCACTGGGAAACTCTAAGGCCCCTATCCAGCCAAGTAAGCACATACTTAACTTGCACCATAATAGTAGTCCCGCTGATCTCTCAGGACTACCCCCACTGCTTAAACACTTGCTTATGTGTTTTGCTTGGCTCATTGACCAGAATTTCAATAGTGCTGCTCCAGAAATTAATTTGGCTCAACCTC
Organism: Amazona ochrocephala; assembly: GCA_039720435.1. NCBI lineage: Eukaryota > Metazoa > Chordata > Aves > Psittaciformes > Psittacidae > Amazona > Amazona ochrocephala. The sequence continues at coordinate 28,745,109 of CM077878.1, forward strand.
TTATGAAATACTGCAGATATTTGAAGATGGCTGATACAGAATTTAGCACCAGTTTCACTGCAACAGTAGACTTAGAATAGCAAGCAGCAATTATTTATCTTAAAAATTTTCTGGTGAAGAAGGCTAGGAAAAAGCTAGTCTCTACCCAAAACATTAAAGTTAATCATTATGATCATGTCTGACATAATGTGAATTTCAAAGCAGGACTTAAAAGCAGAAAGTGCATATCTATTGCTTGCTAACTGCCATGTGCAAATTCTTACCTACAAATGTTTCATTTATTGTAGGGGAAAAGTTGCAGTGGAATAATCTTATAGTCTTTTTTTCTTTTTTGTTTTGGTGTTGGTTGTTTCTTTTTTCTTTTCTTTTTAATAATTCCCATAGAAATACTTCTTTAGGATTACTATTATTTTTTCATGAATAGGATTGTAAATATGTAATAGAACATAAATATTTTGTATTTAGACTAATAAAAAATTTAGGTCCATAAAAGATTTATCTCCACTAAAAATAATTTGGCCTTAAATAGGAACCAGTGGCAGTAGCATATGAGGCAAATATTCCTCCTCCAAGAAAAACAGAGAAGATAAGCAAATATTCCCAAATGTGTTTGACAGGTATTTGCACAAATGTAAAAATGAATGTGTTAGATGCACCTACACCTGAGATAACAGAAAATAGTCCCTGAAACATTTTAAGGACCTAGTTTAAGTGCACTTAAATTCAGACAATCCGACAGTGTCCTACAAAATATTCATTAGGGAGAATATGACCTCCCATGTAAAAATATAGGGAAATATAGCTATAAAAACTGCATTTAAAATTGCATGTAGCCAATAGATTTTGCAATTGTCTGGTCATGTGTTAATTTTGTACTAGGTAAAGCCTACATTTCTTAGATGATCTTTACAGGTCCCTTCCACTCCAAATTATTCTATGACTTCTACAGGCCAAACAGATTTTAGAAAATCTAAAATAATTCCATGTCTGAAGTTCATCAGCACATTCCAGAGACTTCATCCCAAGGCAATCTTTTCCAGTTCTTGTCTGCTTTCACTGCTGTTGAACTCCTGCAATCTCATGTAACTACATATGAGCAACCACAATTAACTAACAGAGCTCAGATTTTCAGCTCAAGTACTTAAAACAAATTCTGTGTGATACCTCCTACAGCGTAAAAATAAATTCTCCAGAGGTTATCAAGGAAACCAAAGTCATAAATAAATGTTTGGAAATTACGACCAGCCTGCAGACTTTCCATGAACAGAGAGACAGACTAGTTCTGGCAAGTCCATCTTTCATTGTGAATTATTCACCCCTCTCTTAACATTTCTACTTTAATTGTGTTTAATTTCGTTGCTGTTGGGCAGAGATGTGAAACCACAGTAGTAAAATAAAAGCAGCCTAAGGAATTTCTCTGTATGGGTCAAAGTCAAGGAAAATGCCTTAAGGAGTACTGAACAGCTTGTCTTAAGCGTCAATGTATTTTGTCATTACTAAAATGAAGCAGGGTGCTTCACCTACATACACATGGCGAGTTTGTGTGAAGTGGTGGCAGCAGCTATATGGCAGAAAGCCTAGACAGGCAGGTTAGGGGCTGGGAAAGGTATCAGGGCTCCAGTCACTGCTGAAACACAACACATTCCTGCAGTCCTCACTGGGCAATCCTCAGCTAGCTATTAACAGTTGATGCACATTACAGAGCCGTTTCATATCCATAAGGAGTGATGAACTCTAGAGGAGATCTGTAGCTATAGCACTTATGGAAGCAAGCGAGATTTTGGTTAACTTGTGTTAGCTTCAAGACTTCTTCTGAAGACTAACTGGCTACTCTACAAGTCAGGTATATTCTGCTCCAAACATCCTGGCAGACCCAGGGGGAACTGGTGGGATCAAAAGCACATGGGCTGAAAAGTGCTTGATGAGTTTCCAGTACCCATTGGTAAGATGAGGGCAATAAAGCTAAGTAGCTATTACCCCTCCGCCCCAGCAGACCATGAGAACCAGAACAGTGTTAATCTCTACAGCTCTGTAACACTCCTGTCCCCGAGAAATTTTGTTTGAGAAGGGGTGAAGCTCCTTCTCTGAGAAGAGACTAGTTGAAATGGCAAGTACTGTTTACAAGAAGATACTCTGCACACACTCTGTGCTGCAGATTTTGCTCACCATTTTTTTGATCTATTGGAAGGAAAGTCATAGTATTTTGTAAAAGTAAAACATTCTTTTAGCTTTAATATAACCAATAGGGATATTTTAAAGACAAACTTAAAATTTGTTAATTCTTAGTACCTTTTTGTGGTAAATAAAAATTGAGGGACCATTAGAGTGGAACTTCCAGAAACTTCATGTTAGACATTAATCAAATCCTTACATGAATTAATTCCTGTACTTTCACTCTATTATTTTTTTGCATGCCACTCATACTGCAAGACAGTGTAATGTGACAGGTTTCTGATAAGCATGCTGTAAAACTTCCTCCAGACTTTTTCTTCATTACGTATATATGAATGGAAGTGTTACTGTCTTCAGGAAGATCTTAAGAATAGGTGCCTTTTTATTATTAAGGCTTATATATCTCTGAAAGTAAAATGTATGGTTTTCCACTGAAGACTACACACACACACACGCACACACATGCACACACACACAGTACCCCCAACGAAAATGCCATAAAGTACAATCCCAAGCAACGGAAATGGCTGTAGCATTGTAATTAATAAAAAGAAGTTGAATAAATTACAGATTTTTCTAAAGCTACTTTGTTGAAAAAGTGTTGCTGAAAATAGAGCTTAATTGCTGCATCTTAATGAGGCATCTAAAAAGATGCAGATAAAATAATTATTTCTTGTTGATATCCTACATATTTGATGCCTAAAGCAGAATACTAATATTCCAGCCACATAAGCTACATTAATTCTGAATCATACTCCCTTAATATTCACAGACTTTACTTGGATATATCTACTTACATAAATCCAAGAATTTTCTGATATCTAGAAATCATCAATGCTGTATGCAAACTTAGACTCAGCACAACATCTGTCTAGCATATGCGTTTGGGTCTTTAAAGAAACAACTTGGAAGCACAGGCTGCAGAATTATTTTAACTATTTTTTTGCATCCTAAGTCAAGGCTGTGCCAGAAAGTTTAAGAGATGTTGCCTGGTTTTCTCGTTTCATGAGGGGCTATGGCTCTCCATGTATATAAGGTTCTCACTATGATGTCATTAGTGAGTAGGTGTTCTCAGGTTCTCTAGATCCCAGATACTGTGGCCTAGAACTTTACAACAGAATTAAGAGATTTCTTTTAATGCATGGCAGGCTTGAGAGTGCATAGCCAGGAAAGCAATGAACTTCACTGTCATCCCTTTAAAAAATGCTGGGCAAAATACATGAAATATGGATATCTTTCTGAAAGCAGCAAGTACAGAGGAAGGCATCTGATTGCTCGGTGAGGATTTAAGCACTGGCTGCAATTTGATAGAATTACATGTGCCCAACTTTACACTCAAGCTGCTAATGGAACTTTATACTTCTGTCAATGGAATGAGGACTGTCAACTCCAAGATCTTCTATTTATTTTCTTCATGTCAACACATCCCTGAAGATGTAAAAGACTAGGAAGGAAAAAACTGGGAATGGGCAAAAGGTACATTCAGCATTTCTAATTTTTTTCCTTAAGTCAAATTAACTAAATGTCCAGTTGGAGCCTGAAAGAGTGAGAAGAGAAAGCAGATCCATCTCCTGCTGAGTTTAGAATAAATAAAGCTTCAAGCCAGTGAGTCATTAGCCACTGGCAATTCCAACAGGCATTTATGAGGAGTTAGTACCGCAAAGGCTCAGGCCACTACTGAAGAAAGCATACCAACTTGGTTTTGATAAAATAGGGGTTCTGATTAACAACTTTAAATAATCTGTGTCAATAACCAGACTGATAGACACTCAAGTTTCTGTCAAAAAGCAATTTTTTGCTGTAAATGAGTAGATGCAAAATACATGCAAAATTCTCTATGGATACTGGAAGGAACTGGAAGAAGGAAGTTCAGGAAACAGCCCCTTTGGAAATAAGCACAACTTTTCAACTCTTTTTTCTCTTTTTTCTCCTTTTTTTTTTTTTTTTTGAGCCTTCTTCAAGCTCAAGCAGTATTTTTTGAGGCTGGAAGTACGAAACAGAAAATATAAATCAAATCTTTTTTTTTCTAGAAGAACATTACAGCATTTCACACTAACAATCAAATTGTGAAAGTCCATGTTAAGGTGTGATTCCACTTGTGGTGGTTCCTTAAAGGGAGAAGGAGGTTGCAGCCCACATCTGAACAGGGTAAACCACGTTCTGGTCTAACATTCATTTGGTGCTCATTGATGGAAAGCAGTTGTTCCAGAGATACTATGAGACTGAAACAGTTATCTGTGCTTTGTTAGTAGGCACATTTTACTGTTGAAACACAAATCTTTCGAGCTTTCTGCTACCTGATGTGGTTCAAGGCTATATTGCTACTGAAAACAGATACTATGTTCTTCACATAGTTCTAGCAGTGCGCTTCTGTACAGCATTACAATACTACTTCTGTGTTTCTAACAGTCTTTTTATGACATGCGGCTATTCTACAACTTGGACAAGTAACTACAGTCAGACTTGGTCCACCCACAGTTTCATCTAGGTATAAACACATCAAGTCAGTACAAAAGCTGTCTATTTTTATGCATTTTTTTTAAATGTTAAATTGCTTCATCAGACATGGAAAATCCAAAGACGTTCACAGAACTACTCAGAGATCACCTATTAATATATTTCCAGTGTTTTCCAAACACAAAGATAAGAGGGAAAAAAAAAAAAAAAAAAAAGGCTACCTTGGCCAAGCAGAAATCCCAGCCCAGCCCCCCAAAATGCCACGAAGCATCCTTAAATTTCAGTAAGCAGATCAGAGGATCATGTGTGGCAATGACTACTGCCTCAGCTACACACTCGTTCTTTTAATAAATACCTTTTATACCCCTGCAGTAGGTCCTGTGGTTCAAAACTACCCTTGGAACCAAGCACAACAGATCCCAAGGAAACTGAGCTTATTTAGTTATGAGTATTGAGTAACTTAGTAAGGTGGTATCATCTGACTGTTCCTGACCTCCCACAGTAAATGAAATCGCAAGTCTCTTCTGCCAAGAACGGAAGTTGCAGAAAGTTATTATTCTCCATTTGCAAAAGAACTTCTAACCTTTAGTATTTCCATCACTCTCATTATTAGTATTCCACTGCAGGTTTTATTTTACTTTTGGGATTGTACCACCCCATTCCTGATTACTTTGTTTTGCCTAACATGTTAGCTACTAAGCTATGTATTTAAGTACTAAGGAAAATATTAGCTGTTTTCCTCTGTGATAAGAAAGGACAAAATAACCCTTAATAAAACACTGCCAACTCTGGAGCACTATCTGAGCTTGCTTCATATCACTGAAAACTGAATATGCAATAGTAGAGAGATTTGCTCCATGTGATCTTTGCATACACACTACAGTAGCCTCTTAGTTTACATAAACTAATTATAACAGTTGAAAAACTTTCCAGTTATAACTTAAACTTACCTCAGTATCTGTAATTGCCATGCTTACTGTACTGTTAAATTCAACCAACAGAGCAGACTGTTAAAATAAAGTTTACAGAGGCTGATAGCAATAAAGATATTTTACAAGGGATGTACAATTTCAAAATGAGACTTGTCTCCCAGCTGGTGACCATCTGGTGCCCACGATTATATGTTCGAGTATTAGTCTAAGTCATTATTGTGTCAGTCTTGCACACACACAGACCACCCAGCACCTTACCGACCTTACTGTTCAATGCCATAACAGCACCTTTGTTTCTCCCTCAGGAGTGTCATTTGTGCATTGCAGACTACCTAAGGGCAGTTTCCTGACCATGTGTTCTTTGGACTCATGCAAAAATACGGTCTCTCCAGGGGAAAAAAACGAGGTGTAATATTGCTGCAACAAAACTTAAGGAAATATAGCCAGAGTTATAATTAATTACATCAATATACATTTCCAGTCCCTTTTGGAATCTAATTACATTCCTGCCCTTGACTCTCTGTAGCTGTGACTTCCACAAGCTAATTACAGGTTGGCTGAAAAAGTACTTCCTTCTATTTCAGTTGTGGCTTTGCATGTTTTTATCATGTCCATCTCCTGCTATGAGTAGTCTGTTTCCAAGTTTCTGGAGCATTGTCAATTTGCTTTAAATAGCTCCTCAAAATAATTTCTTCAAAAGACAATAATCTTTACCACATATAAATTGCAGATAAGGAAAAATATGATTTACAGAAAAATACTTTAGTGATCTTCATGTAGATTGTGTAAAAAAAGGAGCTGGCTATATTTATGTTTCTGATTGTGACTTCAAATTGAGCTGGAAAGTCTTGGCTGAGGTAGCTGTGAAGTGATCCAGTTTATTCTCTAGTCATATCGACTCAGCATCCGTCCCAGATGACATGTTTTTATGCTACAGGAATTTAATTTGTCAATAATCAGAACAAAGTCTGCATAGGTGTAGAGATCTACATCTTTAATTCAGACACAGGCAATCTTTGGTCATTGATAGGACACCTGCTGGCCTCAAGAGAAGGAAACTTCTCAGATAGTTTTAATAGCTCCTAAAAATCAAGGCCAAAACACCTAATCTCTATTGTGTGCACATTTCTGTAGCTACAGCTCTTTATCCCTACAAGCATGTAGTCTCTCCATTCTTGTGTAAATTTCTTTCTGGCAGAAAGTGACAGATAAAACATTTATTTAAAAATGAATTTGCATCTCTGGGCATATTAAAGGTACAATTTATCACCAAGTTCAGACATGTTTTTCCATCCAGACTTATAAGAGGACATGGTATCACCTACATCTCATATATAGGATTTATATTGAGAACTTACTCATTTCTTCCTAGTCCCCAGCACCAAATAGTAGAGTACAGTGCAGAGAAAACAGAATGAAGTTCTTGCCTACAAAATAAAAATGTTCATTTAGAAGCACATTTAAAAATTCACTAGTAACATTAGAGCTATATATTACAAACATAGAGCATATCTTCATCTTGTGCCTCATTTATAAATTCTCATTTATCATGCATGATGATGGCATTCGAGTGTTTAGTATCAGTTGCTGAGACCACAAATTTAATCACCATGCTGAAGAAAATTACTTTTGACTGAAACCTGTATCCAGTGGCAGGCCCATCAGTGCTGACCAATATACCAGTGAATTTTCTTTGAAAACACATGACATCAATGCGGAGCTAAGGCCCTAACAGATCTGAAAGTCCCCAGTTCAAGTGATAGGATCCGATCTGTGGAATTTGTACAAGGATCTCTTGTGATCACCATCCAAATCTCAAATAGAAGACAACCAAGCAAGCCATGGCATCCATCTCATAAGAAGTATGGAAATAAGTTATAACAAAATAAACCACTGCTCAGTGGGAGGAAAAAAATAAAAAAGGATTCAAACCTGGCCAAAAAAACCTTGGACAAGCTCTGTGCAAATAGCAAAACTTGTAAATAATAAACACATCTTTGTAGTTCTGAAGCCAGTTGGATATCTAATGATATGTTAGTACTTTATTTATCCAGCAGCATGTGTGGTCATTGTCTTCCTTTCTTTGGTGAAAGATCAGTCAGACTCTGCCACATATTCATTTCCCTGTCCCAAGTAAATAATCACATCAAGTTCTCTAGAGCAGAAAATCAGGCTAAAGAGCCTGGGGTCTCAGAAATACTCTCTCTTATGGGGTAAATGTGAATCACAAGCAAATATCATTTTACAGATTTTCTTTCTCCTTATTTTTGTTTTCTGTAGCAAAGCTACAGCCTCTATGCCTGTCCATTTGAACCTCACTCCTGGTTCCTTCAAAGTCCCAGCAAGACTGTTTCATTTGAGGGAAGCAACAGCAGAAGCACCAACTGCAGAAGCTCAAGACTTGCCTGGTCGCCGTCTCATAATGTTCCCTCCACACCAAATTGTACACACAACCTCCCTCTGCTAAAGAACACGCTTTCATGTGTGCAACAGCACAGCTTACTCTTTTAGAGAAGAGAAGAACCGGGGCCAGTCAGTTCCACACACTTAAGAAGGTCAGCTGTTTTTTGCTGAAGTGTTAGAAAAGAGATTGCAGAAGAGAAATGAGCTCCTACAAGAGGCAGTGAAGCAGGGGGTCTGAAGGAGGCATTCATAAGAAATAGCAGTTTCATTTGAGCCCTTCCCTAATTTTCATGAGTCAGAAAAATTCCCTTTGAAAGAGAAATGATAGCAAGTGCTCCCAACACTGGGTAAAAAACCTGATTGCTTCAAATGTAGAAGGGACTGCCCTTCATTCAGTGAACCGCATATATGCATACTGAGTCCCAGTTGAGAGGGGAGAGCATCCCATGGAGTCTGACCACTTTAGCCTGATCACTTTAGCTGAGACACCCGGCCATGTTTTACCTGTTCTTGTCCTCATTTCTAAGTAACATTTGTGTTGTTCATTTCTGCAAACTTGCAGGGTGTCAGTTTTGAACCTTATTTCTCTATACTGTGTAATTATTATTTTGTTTTTTACACAAGTATCCTATACGCTCTCCATCCTCTACCTTTCTTATTTCTCTGAAGTTGATAGTGGGAAATTTGAGAACCTTCTGCTCCTCTTTGTCCCAAAACCCTCTGCTGTGTGAAATGTCATAAGAAACTAGAAAGATACTGGTGTGTCTGTGAGGAAACCAAGGAAGAGTGCTCCAATCTGGTAACTAACCCTTATCATACACTTCCATAATCCTCCAAAAGGCCAGAGACCTATGTCAGTACACTGAATTATTTCTGATGACTCCCTGGAACTCTCCACACAAGGTGGGGAAGGAAAGTACAATGATGTTTTTTTCTCACAACACTTTTTAAATCCAAGGAAGGATGTAGTCTTTTCCTGTTGGGGGAATTTCCAAGAGCAGGAGTCAAAATCTGATTTCTGGTATGTATAATCTCTTGAGTTAGTAATATCTTACCCAAGCAGATAGAAAAGTTGTTTTGTTTCTGTCCTGTCTGCATTTAAGCTCTCCAAAGTTTCCCTGTGCTAGCATATTCAGTGAGCATCTCCCAGAGCTCCCAGACATTTCAAGTTGGCTAATATACTTTGGGACTGACCTGAAAACAGGGCCTGAGCAGTCCTTCGAGTCTCTTAATGGAGCAACTTGTCCTGCAGTAGATCAAGGGGCAGAGCAGTTGATGTCATCTACCTGGACTTGTGTAAAGCCTTTGACACTGTCTCACATGACATCCTTCTCTCTAAGTTGGAGAGACACCAATTTGATAGGTGGACCACTCGGTGGATAAAGAACTGGCTGGATGGCCGCACGCAAAGAGTAGTGCTCAGTGGCTCAATGTCCAGCTGGGGACCAGTAACGAGTGGTGTCCCCCAGGGATCACTGTTGGGACCGGTCTTGTTCAACATCTTTGTGGGTGACATGGACAGTGGGATTGAGTGCGCCCTCAGCAAGTTTGCCGATGACACCAAGCTGTGTGGTTTGGTTGATAAGTTGGAGGGAAGGAATGCCATCCAGAGGGACCTTGACACACTTGTGAGGTGGGCTGATGCCAACCTAATAAAGTTTAACCATGCTAAGTGCAAAGTCCTACACCTGGGTCGGAGCAATGCCAGGCACAGCTACAGGTTGGACAGGGAGGAGATTCAGAGCAGCCCTGCGGAGAAGGACTTGGGGGTGTTGGTCGATGAGAAAATGAACATGAGCTGGCAGTGTGCACTTGCAGACCAGAAGGCCAACCGTATCCTGGGCTGCATCAAAAGGAGTGTGACCAGCAGGTGGAGGGAGGTGCTCCTGCTCCTTTACTCTGCTCTCGTGAGACCTCCCTTGGAGTCTTGTGTGCAGTTCTGGTGTCCTCAACATAAAAAGGACATGGAACTGTTAGAACAAGTGCAGAGGAGGGCCACGAGGATGATCAGGGGACTGGAGCACCTCCCATATGAAAATAGGCTGAGAAAATTGGGGCTGTTCAGCCTGCAGAAGAGAAGGCTGCGTGGAGACCTCATAGCAGCCTTCCAATACCTGAAGGGGGCCTATAGGGATGCTGGGGAGGGACTCTTCATTAGGGATTGTGGTGAGAGGACAAGGGGTAATGGGTTTAAACTTAAACAGGGGAAGTTTAGATTGGATACGAGGAAGAAATTCTTTACTGTGAGGGTCGTGAGGCACTGGAATGGGTTGCCCAGGGAGGTTGTGAATGCTTCATCCCTGGCGGCGTTCAAGGTGGGGTTGGACATAGCCTTGGATGGCATGGTTTAGTGGGAGGTGTCACTGCCCATGGCAGGGGGGCTGGAACTCGATGATGTTAAGGTCCTTTCCAACCCTTACTATTCTATGATTCTATGATTCTATGAAGTTACTCACTATGTATAAAAACTTAGGCTGATTTTGTTTATTAAGCATATCTGTTCTTTTCTGCACCATGATTTTGCTGTAAAAACATGGATATACTAGACAGTACACATCACAAATGTGAATCTCTGGGGAATGGCATACTACAGAAGTAAATGAGGTTGCATAAAATCACACCCTCTCAATTCTTTCCACTAGAAATGAAGTATTAGTCTCAGCATAAAAAGAAAGGTGATGGCCTGCAGGACTCGGAAAATCAGATTAATTCAGTTCTAAGATGAATTTTATTTTAATATTGTATTAAAAAAATAATCCTCCTTTTTATGTGCCAGTTTTGGGTTGGGTATCTAATATAAGCAAAGTACCAGTTCTCATCTTCTCAGGTGCTACAATTGCAGAGCTAAGCTAATTCAGGGCTGCTGAGATCTTTTCCAACCTTTTATTCCAGGGCCGAGAGGCGTAACAGATGGAATATAGCTACATATAGTTATAGGCTTTGCCCTGGTTTTGTGCATTTATGATTTCATCTTGAAGTCAATACCGTTATAACATTGTTTACTGAACGTTTAATTTGCTGAGTACACAATTCCAGCTGAAGCTAATGTGAATTGCAGGTGCTCGAACTGCTGAAAAATCAACTGCCCATTTTGCATTTAAATGTATGTTAAAAGGATCCATCAGATTGCTGTGCTTCCACAATGATTAAAACATCAAAGAAGTCAATAAATGTATTCATAAATAAATAATTATTTGGGAAAAAAAAAAAAAGCAAAGCAAAAAAATAAAACACATGAAATTGTACTTCCTGTCTTCATCCCAGCTCTTCTTGACGGGTTTGTTCAAAACTTCCTCATGTCAGTTAAAACCTTTCTTTTGCATTTAGCAGACTTGGAACCAGGCTTTTAATGCCTGAGACATGAGCCTGCATAACCTGAATACATGCCTGTCTGGGCCACCACACACCAGTGCAGAAATTCATCACCATGGGATGAGACATGGGACACTGTGCATGGCTTTCCCAGCCCAGAGTCAGAGCAGCAAGCCCAGAGACCCTGGCATATAGCAAAGGGTTTGGTGCACAACAAATCAGACAGTGCTGAAAAAACATGTTTCTAAGCTGGGGCTTGTTCACCCTGCCAGCTCTGCAAGGCAGAACTCATGGGCTAAGCATGAGGCTGTGTTAACAGGATGTCAGGGGAGATTATGTATCATTCCTACTATTCATTTCCTTTCCTGGACTTCAGCCTAACTCTTCAGTTCTTTTCAGGACATTTCAGAAAGCATTACATAAAGTGAAAACCTCAGGCTTGCATCTAAAATCCAAAATTAAGCTGTTATTCAGATCTCCTGACCACCTTCAGAGACAGATAAAGAACAAATGATGCCACTGGCCAACTTTTTGGGGGTCATCTGTCCTCAGCTGTGTGCTTGAGAAGCTGATCAGGTGTTAGGACCACAAGAAAGGGAGGACAGAGAAAGCTAAAAATCTCCCCTATTAATCACTGTTTAGTGTAACGACGCAATGGAGCAGGTCTGTAGTTTACACATTAACTTTACTTCTATAGCTTTGTCTGTGGCAATGCATCCTTCAGCCACCCCACCTACCTCCTTACCCTCACCCTACATCATGGAGAGAGCTACAATGTACGGGAGTAAGGAGATGGCTGCTTTAGGGCATAGGCTGTTTGTTTTCAGATTTGTAGTTGTGGGAATAGCACCCACTATTAACCTTTAATATCGTTTAAAATATATTTCTGCATCTGTGAAGGAAACAGAACATTAATGTAAATTGTGGCTTTTCTCACAAACTTCCAATATATTCATTTAATGGCCTTTCCTAGAATGAAAACCCAGCTGGCATGCAGTGTACATCCTAGGACCTAGTTTTCACCATGCCTCCTTACTGATTCAGAATTGCAGACTTCTGAGAGGAAATTTTATTTATTGTAGGGGCAAGAATGTATTGTGAGTCACTGTGTTTTTCTGCTGTCTGCATTAAACTGGAGTGAAATTGAAATCATACTTCAGTCCCTATTTAAATGCCTTTTCTTGGCAGGAAGAATGAAAGTTTGGCCTCCAAACTCTGATTGGCAGCATGCTGCTTGGTTGGTAGCTAAGTCTCAGCTTTATTGGGTCCTCCCTGTTGTCAACAGGACAGATCTTGTCCAACAAAAGCAACATCCTGTCAGCTACTCCTTCTTCCAGGAACCTGCCTTTTCCTCCCCCGCAACTGCTCTCTTTCTCCAGGTTCAGGCAAGAAAATAGTGATGCATTAAAGGGATAGAGCTCCAGAAGGAATAGCCATCAGAGCTTAAGTTCATGTCACCTATGGGCTGTATAATTTTCTTCTCCATTCATAAGGTCATTAAGAGTGAATTAAACACAGCCACTTTCTTTAGCTGGTAAAGAGAATTAGAAAAAGTGGGAGAAATACTTCCATGTGAGGAAGTCATAAGGAAAGAGGGGGAGATTTTCTTAGGCCTCTCTCCAAATATCTCAGGAAGACAGTCTTGGGGTGCAGCTACAGGAATCCCCACCAAGAAAACCAAATTTTTTGGGACAGGGAGGGCCACCAGCCAGGTGATACAAAGACAATGCTCAGCTTCTTGCCAGCGTTCTGCCACTGAGATAACAAGACCCCACACTTCAAGGCTCTTCTTAAGGGCGCATGATAATTTATTTCCATATGTTACAAAACAGCTGTATAGATGTGGAGCAAGCAGTGAAGAATGAGAATGGAATGAGGAGGGTTGCAGGGGAGGTTTCAGTTTCTCATTGCAAGCTGGATAGGAGATAGTCCATTCTTTGATGCTCGTTTCTCTGGGATTCAGTATTCCTCCTTCTTTAGCCCAGCAGGCTGGGACAGTGGAGGAAGAGAGACCCAATCCATAAAAAAGGAGGGGGAAACAGAAACACTCCTAGGGATGCAACTGGCACAGCAATATGAAAGCCCTTCTGTTACCCCAAGGGAAACACAGGACCACAGACTGTAAGAAAAAAGACCAGTTGTTGCCAGTCAAGGAACATTAGTATCTCTCTTCATAAAGGAAATGTATGGGAGACAGATTTCTATCTGTCACAAGGGGAAAGAAAAAAGCTGAAAAGCTGACCTAGAAACAAGGGGATAACACACACAATGGGAAACATGCAAGAGAATGCTGACAGCCTTAGGCATGACTTCAATATAGCCTAATAATTTAAAGGAATGGATTAGCTAAGAACATCCCATAAAGAGTGCACAGTGCTTTCAATTAATACTTAGGTATATGCCATGATTATAAAATACCTTAGGGCTATCCGTTTTTCGACGATGTGTCTATATTAATCTTGTTTTTTTTCACTAACTGATGGCTGCTACTGACTGCTAAGAGTGTTCTGCTTCAGTAAACTTTGATTTCACTTGCAGTTGTGCATTTATGAGGCAAGATTATCATCATCCAAGTTTCCAGGGTTGGGAATTAGTTTGAAAAATATGGTCTATTTGCATTTAATTATCACATATTTACTGAGGAAAAATATAAACACTCCTGGTTTATGCAAGGAATGGAGCCAGTAATATACTGCAGGCTTGGGATTGTGCTTTTTAATATAATCAAACTACTGTTATAAATAATTCACGGTTTCCACTGTGGAAAAAAACTGAATATGGTCTTTCTGATAGGTTGTTAAAAAAAAAAAAAAAAAGAATCTAAAAAAAGCAAGGATATATTTCAAAGTACTAAAATTACTGAGACAAAGTCTTCATATCACATGAGATCCTATTAAAATTCACCTTGAAAGAGGATGGAAAGGGGGAAAAAATCCTCTTTATGAGAAGTAGCTACTAGTTCCAGCTGCTAAAAGAAGAAAAAAGGAGAAATATATTCTTATAGGACACTAAAACAAAGCAACAGGATGACAGGATGAGGAAATGTCAAGTTAACTTTTGGAGAACAAACCTTCTGTCCACATAGTTCTAATCACTGCACAGACCTCTTAGTGTCCACAATATAACTGCACAGAGAAGCTGCGGCTGCCCTATCCCTGGCAGTATTCGAGGCCAGGCTGGACAGGGCTTTGAGCAACCTGGTCTAGTGGAAGGTGTCCCTGACTATTGCAAGAGGGTTGGAACTGGAAGATCTTTAAGGTCCCTTCCAACCCAAACCATTCTGTCATTCTACAAAAATGGAGATGAGGGATTCTGAGTTCAGAAAGAAGAAAACATAATGGAGATGACGGATTCCTACATCAGAAAGACAGAATTATTTAACTTGCATTAGACAAGAGAAAAAAGTCTCATGGCACTTCAAAATTCCTGCTTGAGTGATTTTCTTGTCTGTCTGCTGTGGCGTCCTCTTTACAGATTTTGGTGGGCTGAAACAGAAAGTCCAATCAGCTTCTTTTCAACAACAGACTTTCATCCTTCCACAATAAGCTGGAGAGACTGTCTTTGACAGTTACCAAAAGTCAATACTTAACCAAAAACCTCCTCTTTCTGTGGAACATACTGCACTCAGATTGCACTAGGCTAGAAAATATAGACCCTGTAGGGTACTGGTTGGCTGCTGGGTAGGTGCTGGCTGCTAAGCCAAGGAGCAGGTATCGTAGGGGCAAGTATATAAGACTGAAGCGAGGGGTTGTATACGGGTGAAAAGTAAAGCTGAAGATAGGCAGTTAGTAGACAGGTGTGAAGTATCTCCAGGGGCCACATGAAGGTGGCTAAAGCAAGATAAATGGCTGTTTGGACTCCACTGGTAGCCTAGACACCTAGCTCACATGTAAACACCTACACTGTCAGAAACTTAAGCATCATGATGTTTGAGATGCAGAAGATGTGCTGGTGTGACAGACATGATGCAAGACCTGTATTTTCTCAACCAGTAGCTGAAAGCTAGGCAGGCTAGCCCAAGGTGTCCCAAACAGTGCCAGGCACCTATGTTTAGGTAACTGAACTCCACACTGGGTGAGAAACATATGTGTTGCTTAGTAGCTTCAGAAAGGGATCCTGCAGCCAAGAGGCACTCATATTACCAAGAAAGGAAATATGCCGTATCAAACAAAATGGGGAGGCATCCCATGCACTGACAGCTATGGAAGGGGCAGTTGATCCTTCATGACACCAAATTCAGGAATCAGCACATAAGACTTCCCCAGATAGCAGTCATTTAATTCTGATAATCCTTTGCTGTGATATTGTTGCATTAGAAAAACAAATAATTATTGCCTGAAAGTTCAACTTTAAGAAATTGCAAAGTGGATTTATCACTTTTCAGTTCGATTTTATTTTGAGAGTCCTAGAACATTTGTTTGAAATGTATTGTAAATACAATTATTACTACAGGTTTTATTATTATTATTATTGAACAAACTAATACTAATGCCTGTTTCAGCTACTGCAAGAACCATAATATTCCTTTTCATTTATTGCTCTTTAATTTCTATTTTTTATTTTTCAGCTTCCTTCCTCACCTTTTTATGGTGTGGATATTGCCATTTTTGTCATGTCTGTCTTCAATAGTCTTGAACTTCGGGTTTGGTGTATCAAGTCAGATAATGATTTCTCTGCACTGGTATGTTCTTCCAAAGGAATCCACACTCACTGAGATGCTCATAGTGTGAAACAGATCCAATATTATATTTTTACTAAACATTTCAAAAGCCTCTATCATTGCCCTAATCACATCACTCTTTGCTCTTGAAATTACTTGAATAACCATTTTCTACTTCTGAATTTGATTTATTCTGTTTGTCTTTTTAAAAATTAAAAATAGTAAGTGGTGTATATGTTTTCAAAAGCAAGTGAATTTATACTATCAGCTAAAGATTTGTACTAGAACTTCAGTCCTAGGTTTAAAAGACATTATTGCGTAGCACCGTTTTTTTTTGTTTTTGTTTTTGTTTTTTTTTTTTTTTGTTTGTTTGTTTGTTTGTTTGTTTCATTCAGTTCACTGCTACTGTCAATAGGTCTACTTAGGTGTAAGACTCATTTATATGAATAAGTAGTTACAGTTATGTCCCATGAAGAAAGCAAATAAGACTTTAGGCAATTGGCCAGCTGATTTTTGATGACTTGATGTCTATACAACTCATTCTCCCCATGAACAATAACATTTATTGTGCTGGGAGTCAGGAACTAGGTATTATAGGAGCCAGCAAAAGATGGCTAAAATTAAAACAAGGAAAGGAAGGCCATAGTGTAGAGGCATGGCTGTTATTTAATTTCCCTTCAGCTATAAGAGGGAAAACCAGAACCATTCCTTCATCCATTCTTCTCTGAAATAAAACCCACAAACCACCACAAAAACTACACAGATACAGACCACAGAAATTCTAGGCCCAAGGTCCTGGTTTGCAAAGATTCAGCTTCTGCCAAACAGGCACAATTCAGGACATGGAATGACTCTAAATGAAAGCAAG
Organism: Amazona ochrocephala; assembly: GCA_039720435.1. NCBI lineage: Eukaryota > Metazoa > Chordata > Aves > Psittaciformes > Psittacidae > Amazona > Amazona ochrocephala. Next base: position 28,761,913 of record CM077878.1, read on the forward strand.
ACTTCAGCTGAATATGAAGTGTCTCATTTCAATATCCACTGGTACTAAAGAGAATGACATCCTGAGGACTGAAACACATACCTGTTGTATGCATAGCGTGATATGCAAAGGGAATGAGATATGGCAGCCACATAAAAAGACAACAATGAAAAAAAAATATCACTTTCCTCTTCTTTAATTTTTTTTCCACTCTTCAGGAAAAAACACCTAGTAGATTAATTTCAATCATTTTTCCCAATAAAGAACCAAATTCTGAACAGATGTATCAGATTACTTTTGAGGAATCCTAAGTAGTTTGAAAGTTTTTTAAAATCTTTAGATTTTAATTTAGGAATCTGGAAGAAAAGTAATTCAGTGGACCTATAGAACAACTAATATTGAATTCTGGTCCCAGTAAGGTCAATGACTGGGCTTTCATTCCTTGCAACAGGTCCAAGATTTCCACCACAGAACTTCAAAAATCCCTGCAGAACCTAGATGGCAGATTCAGCCTCATTTTTTCTCAATATTGGTGAATATTTGGCGAATTCACTTACAATATTCAACCAGAAGAACCTTCAGTTCTCAGAAAATATATAACTGATTAGAAGTAAGTGGGCATAAGAAGCAGAATATATGTCTATGGTTTATGTTAGTAAGTTGATTTTTGTGATTGCCATAGTACTGTATGTAAAACATAAAATTGTAAGTCATAGAGAACTCCTAAAAATAGAGGTATCGGCATGAATTTAAACTGGAATAGCTGGGATATCCTGATACTGGTTTAAGAAAGAGCTTTGTGCCAAAGACAGTTTCTTTTTTAAAGTGCGCATTCTCTTACAGTATCTGGTCTGCAGTATCATGAAGAGAAACAAGGCTGAGAAAATCAAAGTACAGAAAGTCAATGCCAGCAAACCTCTCCCTCCACCTGAAAAGCACCTTGAGTATGTACAGCTTCATATTTAATCCCGTTTCTGGTGGTGGTTAGTAATTAGCAACATCCTATTCAAATGATCACATATACAAGTTAGTACTTGACTATATTGACCAGGAAAGATGAAAACAGTCTTTCTTGTAGCTTCCTGGCTCATGCTCAGGTAGAAAAATATCATAAGTATTCCGTCATAGAGCACTTCACAGTCCTGCTTTCAGAGATTCTTTGAAACAAACACTAAACAGCTATGAAATAATAAGCTACAAAACCTCCAAATAAATAAGCAAAAATTCCCTGGTGTGTTTTGATCTTATTTGATTGAGGTTGAGTAGTTTGGGTCATTTCTTCTTTTATCAGCATGGTTCACATGTTGCTACCAAACATGCTTTGATACAACTATTTACAAATTATTGCTATATAGAGCAGAAAAGCAAAGCAGAACAGTTAGAATGAGCTTGTTTTTACTACATGCATCGGTCTTACCTCAGCAAAGAAAAGCTTTATTGTTTAACAGATTGAGACATACTAAAACAAAATCAAGTGACTTGCTGTCTGCTGAACAAACCGTTGACTGGAACATTATAATTTATGCTGATTTCAAAAGGCCAGATCTTGCAAAATCTAAATGAATTTCTGCTACAGCACATTCAATTTTGATTGAATGTAATAAGAGATGAGCACACTGGTTGTGCTATAGCATATAGCCTGAGCTGTCTTCAGGCAATTATGAAAATTAAAAATTGTCCTCTGTTTTCATGTGTTTCTAAAAACATGTGGGGAATATAAGGGGAGGGGTGATATATTTCTTTAAAACCATGAATTTTAAAGGTGCGAAACTGCAATATTTGCTTTTCTGTAGCAATAATTTGATTTGTCAGATCACTGCACTCCTCAGTTCTTGATTCAAGAGCCACAGAACCATTCACAGGGCAGCAAGAAGCACAAAGGGAGCAAATGTGAGGTAGAAATAGGATGGGAAAGGGAAAGGGAAGGAGAAAGGGGAAGTGGAAGGGGAAGAGGAAGTGGAAGGGGAAAGGGAAGGGGAAAGAAAGAGGAAAGGGGGAAGAAAAGGGGAAGCGGAGGGAAACAGGGACGGGAAAGGGCAGAGGAAAGGAAGGCAAAGGGGGAAGTCAAAGGGAAAGGAAGGACAAAATAAGTAGGTTTAGATCAGGAAGATGCCAGATAACTATGAAGACTGAAGTTCTTTCTATCCATTTGCTGTATTCCTTCCATCCAGTTTTCTGTCTCCTTGCCTGTTGGCATTAATACCACCAGTCACCTGAGACATTCTGTCCCTGAAGCTCCTCAGTGTGAAAAGAAAATCTGTGTGATGAGGCATTTGCAACCTGCTCCTTTTTCTGCTTAGCCCTGTTTATATGAAAGGAGCTGCATGGAGCAATCTGATGAAATACTGCCATGTCATGCAGCGAGAGAACAACTTGCTCTCACCTAGCTGAATGGAAGAGACCACAGAATGGACTCTGGTTTTGTCTGTACATAAATACATTTATGTAAACGAATAAATAATTTCAAATTACATGCATGGATAAAAATATATTTGTAACGTATGGTATATATGACATGCGATTAATGGTATGTAGTGTTTATGTAGCTGCAATATATTTAATAATACCTAATTCATAAATATAAACAGTAATATGAAACACAAGTGGAATTGAATATTAAATAATGATGTGGTTAATTATTCAGTACCATTGCCCAAATGATAGTGAAACTCAGTATGTGGCACAGCTATTTCCAAACACAGATGTGGAATTTGACAGACAGCTATGTGCAACATGTCATGCTCCAGAAATGGGATCACAAGTCCTGGAGAGTGAAAAAAAAATCACTCCTGAAGTTTCCAGTGTGAAATGCCATCTAAGTGCTTTTCAAATTGCCCTGATAATGTGCATAATTTGTATCATCTTTCATTTCTGACATTTGGGATGTTTTGCGGAGGAATACTGAGTTGCAAAGCAATAATGTATACTATTAAAACCACTAAACCACAAAGCTTTTAAAAGCTACTGCTTTTAAAGGATATAACTTCTGAAAGGTGGAGAAATTACAGGGAAATTTAGTCTCCTGTCCTTCTGTAACTCAATTGAGTGACCAGTGACAGTTGGCCTTTGATACAGATACCCAAAAAATGGTGATGGCATTTTTTGCCAACTAAAAAATTAACATTTTTTCACTGGAAAAGTACCCATCCAGGGCTGTGTTCCTTTCAGTGGTCATATAAACCCTCAGCAGTTGAATGAAATAAGATTACAACACAGTAGATAGAGAGTTGTGCTTACAACATTCCTTGGCTTTTGCAGTTCAGTTCAGCTTCAGCACCAAAAATAACAAACAATTCAGGCTTCCAAAACACACACAGGTTGTTTAAAATGGTGAACTTTCAAAACAATAACACGTCTGAAGATACTTTCTGCATTTCTGTCATTTTAGCTTTACTGTGCAAACACAAGAGACATAAACACAAAGTTTAAACCAGGGAGAGAAGAAAAAACTCTGGAAGATGAGGTCTTGAGAAAAATACTAAAACTACAAAACTTTTGTTAAAAGCTGAGAGGAGGCAGCACTACAGTACAAACTGGAAAGATGTCATGTGTGAATCTATGAAAGTCTTTTATGTGTTGATTACAGCCTGGAAACTGTGCATTGCTATGGGAGGTGGGAAAAGTGACACAGTAATAACAAAAAAAAAAAGGACCGTGGAACGTATCCACTTGTGACTGGGGAGAAGAGAATGCTCTGCATTCCACTGTGTCAGGTTTCATACCTTAATTTGAAATAAAAAATTAATTATTTAAAAAAAAAATAAACCTCTACTTTCCAACCCTCACAACCTCCCCTTTGTGAAGGTTGTACATTTTGAGTAGAAATGTGAAGCAAAAGAAATCCAAAAAAGAAAGAAGGAGGAGTTTTATAATTAACCTATAATTAATAAAACAGTAAATGTGTATTGTAAATAAATGTGTATCCAGCAAGTGCTAAGCACAGGCAATTTGCAGCAATATCCCTTCACAATAGCATTTCAGATATCAAGAAATGCCATGCTGGTTTTTAAATGAGAGGACCACATGCTTCACCTTATGAAGATGCTGAGTTTGCCCTCACAGCACTTTTTTTTTTCACATGACACTATCTAAAGTTAGGTGAGGTGTGTGTAGCAAAAATGGGCGATGCCACAGCACTGCCTCTCAGGGCTTCCCTAAACTACAGCCTTGTGCTTCCTGACCTTTACTGCAGTCACAGTTCAGCTGTGGGGACCCCAGTGGAAGCTTTAGTCTGAGGCTCAGCTGGGTCTGCCCATGCTGACTTCAGGTAAGAAGATGCTTTGAGACCCCAAGCAAGGGCTCTGAAGGCTGCCTGCAGCCCACAAGAGACCCTTGGAGAATTCTTGCTCTGGAGTATTCAAAACTGGGTCCCAATATTGGAAATTAATTGATATGGGCAGGTCACTACAGTGGCACAGGCACCTTGTAGGCAGAGCTTTGTGACTATCTCCACAAAGCCTTGTTTCTGGCAGTATTTCCACTACTAGTCAGGACTGAGCATAAATAAATGCATTCACAGCATGAACAACAACAATAAACCAAACAGAACTCCATAAAACATCAGTGTAGATCAGGAAGGATTGCTGTTGACACTGTCACCCCTTGTTTGGTTTTGTAAAGCAGTAGACCATGCTAATCAAACCAGTAAATTTAAACTTCTCAAAAATCTCCTGCTATTTCTTTCTTCATTAATCTGAGGAAGGCGATTGCTTGCTCTGAAGTATAATAATACAGTATGTAATGTAATATAGTGTTGGATATATTTAAAAATACTATTGCTTTAAAAAATTCTTCAGAAAATATACTGGATGGCTTCTCTTGGACTGATATTCCAAGGTATACTGGAAGCATCTAAAATGAAAAAAAAAAAAAAACAAACCTCAGTTTATGAGATTTTTATGTGACCTTTTTTCAGAGCAAGACCATAAAAGGAAAATTATTCCATTGTTTTCATTTATCCTTAATAGATTATCTTCTGAGTACAGCTGCTGAAGTAGATTATTATATTTTGCTTTCCTTTCAAAAGCGGGTTAAAACCTTCTTAGGTTCTGTGAGAAATGAGGTTTGCAATATTAGGTCAGTTGCAGCTGAAGTTCATCCATAAAATTTGTTCCCTTCATACAAAAAAACCCTTGAAGAATTCAATTAGAACAGAGCAGATGCCTTGTCTGAAGAATAGGAAGCTGCTGATCTCATAAGATAGAACATATTGTACTTGATCTTAAAAATATTCAACCATTCTACTATATTAGTTTTACTTCAGTAGTCAGAAGGACCCCCAGTCCTAGGCATATCCAGACTTTATTATACTGCTACATACAAACATAGAGAAAAAACCTATCCTTGTCCCAAAGAACTTTCAATCTAAGCACACATTTTAATAGGATTAGCATACGAATAGTTACACTCTACCTCATTATCTGCTTCTGTGTATAAAAGTACTGGTTTCTTAGATTTTGTCAGGCTAGAAGTAGGATACAGCTCTCCTGATTTTTGGTGACTACAGGCTTGACATTGTCCTGGGTTCAGCAGAAGCAGTCATTTTTTTTTTCTCCTACTTGGTAGCTGGTGCAGCTCTGTGTTTTTGATTTTGGGCCTGAGAACAGCGCTGATAACACCAGTGTTTTCAGTTAGTGCTTGGTGATGTTTAGGCTGGCCAAGGACTTTGTGAGCCTCATGCTCTGCCAGGGAGGAGGGGAAGCCAGGAGGAAGGAGAGACAGGACACCTGACCCAGACTAACCAAAGAGATTATTCCATACCACAGCACGTCATGTCCAGGATGTAGAAACGGAGAGCAGAGACCCGCAAGGGTGGTGGAGGTGCACGGTGGGGGGTGCAGCCGGTGAGGGGTGCACCGGTGGGGGTGCACAGCTTGGTCGAGCTGGGTGGTGAGCTATTGTATCCTTCCCTTGTATTTGCCTTGTCATTATTGTTACTGGTGGGGGTGTGCTGGGTGGTCAGGCTTGATATTTGATGGTGAGCTATTGTATTCTCCTTTTCCTTGTATCTGCTTTGTCATTATTATTATTGGTGGTAGCAGTAGTGATTTGTGTTATACCTTAGTTAATAAACTGTTCTTATCTCAACCTGGGGGAGTTGCATTCTTTCCATTCTCCTTCCCATCCCTCCAGGAGCAGAGGGAAGAAAGAGTGGGGAGTGAGTGATAGAGCGACTGCATGGGTTTATAAGCTTAAACCACAACAGTTCTTTTTGAAAAAAAAATGACTGCTTCTGCTGAACCCAGGACAGACATCTATATTTGAGATAGGTGGTTTGGCTCCTGTTTTAAAAAATAAGAGTTCCCAGGCGGTGGGTGTAGGGTGCCACTCATCTGGATAAATATCAGTGTCTACCTTCTACCTTGGGATGAGATTAATCGCTCTCTAGGCTGCACAGGTTGTGATGATGGGGTATCCATGACCTGTATGGGAACTGAGACATTCTTCCAGCAGAAACCTAAAGCTCAGGTGGCTGAAACCCACACAGACTATTTAAGGAATCCAAAGACTGAATGAGTTGGTTTCCTATTATTTCTGCATATAGGCACAAGTTAACACAATTTTACAATTACAAAATTCAGATATTTGTATGGGCAAGGATTTTCTGAAAAAGCGAAGAAAAGGGTCCTGCCACCTCCCATCAGCCTCCCTCTCAAACAGCAGGCACAACATGTTGCAAACCTCCAGCCTACAGAAGTGCCAAACCTTTCCCCAGCTCTTCTTGCTGAGAAAATAAGCTGTGATGCTCTGAAGCAACTGCGGAATACGTCACTAACTCCTATTTCAGCTTCTTACCCAGCTTGGTGCAGAGGCATGTGAGAAGCAGAATGGTACAACCCTCACCCCAACCTCATTTAGGATTGCTCATTTATGTGTGTGCACGCACACCCTTATACACACATGCAGGCATGCAAACTCATTCATCTCCACTTTCACATAGGATACTGTGTGCTGAAAAAAAAAAAAAAAAAAGAAAAAAGAAAAAATTCTAAGCTTTTATTTTATCAAGAATTCAATTTTGCAACAGTTACAAGTGTAATTTGTCATGGGTGATGGGGTTGCAACATCAAGTATGAACCAGCCCATCTATAGAGAGCTGCCTTGAAGCAATTCGTGTACTCCAGTACCGCTGGCTAAAGGTGAACAGACTGCCAGGATTTTGTTGCTAATTTCTGGGGAGGAAAGAGTGAAATATATCATTACTAGTCCATCATATCAAGGTGGAACCTTACAGTTGTAGTCTTTGATACTCTGCTGAAAACTGGGTAATGCAGAGATGGGCATACACCAAATGCCCAAGCTGCACTGATAACTAAATGGGTTTTTTATATGACATTTTAAATCTAGTAGACTTTTTTTCATTTTTTATAAATATTGATTTCCACAACAACAATGAAAACAAAAAGAAGACCCACTTCAAATCCCACACACTCCTGTAATAAATATGGGATGGCTCAAGCTGTAAACCCAGCTCTGCTCATCAGATGGGGAGCCACACTTATCATTTGTTGTGTCTGCATATTTAAAACTCAGGAAGCAGACACATTTCAAGCTACCATCATGACGCTATTTCCATCTTTGCTTTGCAAACCAAAAAAATAGTGTTATATCCTCAGCAAAAATATAACACCAAATAAATATTATGTAAGAGCAGTACATAAATAGGTTATAGAAGGGCAGAAAAACATCATAAAGGGAAAGTATTTGTGACTCATTTTTTCTAAATTTTGATAGTTTTCCTAATATGCAGTGTACAATTAAAATAAATGGAAAATTTAAGAAATATTCTACAGAAGGCAGAGTCCAAAAATGCAGAAGGTTATGCAAGGCTAACTGTAAAAATAAGCAGATGAGTCCTCTAAAATAATATTGCAACATTTTTTGGCTTCCATTTATTGGTTGCCATAGGATTTTCACTCAGTGAGCAACTGCTAAATACAAAGGCTGCCTCATACCATAGCTTGGTTTTTAAGAGTAGAAAAACATTAACATTGTTTAATGAACACACTTGTCTGAATAAGTATTAGCAAATGCTAGGAACGCATTTTCCTGCTGCCTGAAACCAGAGAGATTTGCAAGTGTTGTGCTCATTGTTCTGTGCCTGAATTGAACCTTCCTCTCTGACAACACACAGATCTCTCTCCCAGATAAAAAAGCAACTTATTTTTGCAGGATGTTGTGGGGGGAGAAAGTCTAACAGCAAACTGGTTAAAGTGCCATGAAAGAAAGGATCACAAGGCATTTCTAATGAGCTATTTGAGTTACATCAGCTGCTGCTGGAGCCAGAGAGTATATCTTCTGCTGGATGCTAAAGGAAAGAAATGGGAAATGCTTTTCTAAAGTATTTACCTAACAGGTGGTATTTTTTGGTTTCACTACATGCACACTCTACAAGGAAGTGTAACAAGAGGAAGATAAAATAGTGACATGCAATAAAAAGTAAATAAATGCTTTTCCTCTTCATCTTTTATTCAGTCTTCCAGTATCTTGATCTACCAACATTCATCATACTTATTTTTTAGTATGATGGCTTGTGCTCTCTCTGCGGTTGGGTTTATTTCTGGGTTTTGTCCAGCAGCTGCATAATGCAAAAGGCTGAAAGCAGCCCACATGTGCCCATGGCTGAGCACTTGCTCATGTATTACAAAAGGGTCAGTCCTCCTTTGGCCTGGAACCCTTCTCGGCCAACAACATTTGCAAGATGCTTCACAAATGGCCATTTCTGAAGACAGAAGAAGAGAATTTTCACACATAAATTACATAAATGTATTTACATTTTTAAAGATATCAAATTGTTGACACCTAGAAAACTCTCAAGCTCATGAGAGAGTAATGTTCTGAACCATAGGTTTTCAGAAGTTAAGGTCTTCTGGACCACCCTACATGGATGCCTGGATAGACGTGCCCACCCACTGCCATCTGAAATGCTCGAGGACACCTCACCACATCTCCAGCTGTCTCTCCACAACAGATTGTTCTTTCCTAGTTCCTCAGTAACATCTACAAGCTTTGTGTAGATGTTTTATATCCCTGGTGCTATCTCAAAAGGAATGACACATTTCTATGTATGCAAATGATCTGGGGTTCTGGGAAGCAGGGAGGATTAACCCCATCTAACTTTAGATATTATGGCTCAGCTGCTCACATTGAGCTTGCTTTATAGTCATCAGAGAGAGATACAATTGACAAAATTTTGCTGGACAAATCCTACCCCCAATTTCCACTCGTGAAAGCCATAACTCCCAATTTCAATTGCATTAGATGGCCTGAATCTTGTCCTTATCCTCCCTGTACATGTAAAGCTGGCAGTGAGCTTCTCTGTCCCTCTGCTTGGAACTTGATTTAAGAGATGAGGGGCAGAACAAAGCTTGGTCTTTTCTATACTGACTCCAGAACTGCAGTCAGCCTCCCCTGCTGTGCTCTGACAGAGTAATCTTTTGTTGTGAAAACAGTCTTGGAATAAGCTTTGAAATTACTCTAAATAACACAGTCTTCAGTCTAGTTCTGCAGCAAAAGCACGATGATTCCACCGCAGACAATGAAGCTTACAGCCTATATCCAGAAAGAAGGTCTTTCCTAGGTCTCGAGGGATTATATCTGTCACTGATTCAGCTGACTGGAACTCACAGTAAATTGATGGTGTCAAGAATTTGCAAAGAAATATTGAAAGACACGGTTTAGACACTTTTTCCATTTCTCTGAACAATTGGTATCCAACAGCTACAATGTTAGAAATATTACTTATGGGTGGGAGAAACAATATTTAGATTCTCATAATCCTATCTACAATTTGAAAGAAGATAAGGAGCCTTCTACCCTTTAGAAAAGTCAGGTGCTTATGAGATAGATAGCCTTTGGATATAATACACACATTTCTCCCTTACTTTGATGGTGTGCTCATCATGGTGCATCTCAAACGCACTCTGAGTGACCTAGCAGCACAAACCCCAAGGTAGCAAGTGTCACTTACAATTGCAGTCATCTGAAAACAAAAGCAAAATGCATTGGCAGAGTAGAAGTTAGAACATAAAACTATTTAAACATAGTGACTGAGGGATTTTGGTATTTGCTCTGCAATTCAGAAAAAGCAATTACCAAAAGTCAATGGTTGCTTCTATAAAATACCCTCTATTTGCTACATTTGTTATCTTCATGCCTTATTTATTGGCAAAACTATTTCAAAAGTAAATACTTAACTTCTCTAAGTATTACTAGCTGCAGAAAATGTTACTGAAAGAGAACTGTAGAAGAAGAAGCAGAATGATACGCTTGTTAAATTATGGAGGTACGTTATCAATAGATTTTGAGGCATTTGGCAAATCAGTTGTACAATCCCAGTTCATTGATGGAAAGAAATAAGGTGTGAGATTCCTTTTGCTCAGCTAGCAAATAAGTAGGAGTCAAAATACCACTTGGCCATTGACAGGTCAGTGTGCAGAGTTATTCTGGAACTGGTGAGCAACGTTTCTCCTGCAGAAGGGGCGAAGGCCATCATCTTCTTTACCTTTACCTATGCAACAGACTAATCTGAAAGGGAGAAAAAAAAAAGGAAGGGCACAATCATTCTGCATCTGAGGATGCTCTGAGGACATAAACGTAACCTTGGCCTTGTCCTGGTTTCATACATGCATCTAAATTTATCCTGGAAATATTCCATCCGGCAGTGAAATGTGGGTTATACTCATGGCCTGATCAAACAGCAGAGATAAAATCAGACAGTTTTGATTATTCCAGTTTTATCAGCTGCAGTCAACAGCAAAATGTCAGTGGATTTCTCTGAATCATGCATTTCATGCTGCCTGATGTTCCTTTCTTAAATTAAAGGCAGCACATTGCTAACTTTCTGACAAATCTTGCTGCTGTCCTGAGGTTACATGAGATCACTGGTTATTCACATTAGCAGCTCCTCAGACACAGCAGAGACTCGATATCCTACACAGTATCAAGAAAACAGAATTCTCAACATTTCTCATCATGCTGAAAAGAGGAAAAAAAAAAGTACATTTTTTCCTTCTTTGCCATAAAGTCTCTTTTGCAATCATGCTATTGCTCTTCCAAGATATGTTCCTTTGACTGAATTAGAGTTTGTAAAAAGTAACAACTGGTAAAATATGCATGTACTTACTCATCTTGAGCATGTTGATTTGATTTGCCTTGATTTGAGCTACCAAGGAGAGTAGGAACATTATGTAATTTTTCAAGCAACATTTATTCTAATAAAAAGTTTGTATGTAGTAAGACCTTTTTACCCTAATGCAGCTGAAGACCTGTCAGAAACTCAGTACCCAGAAGAGCCGCAATTTTTGCCCACAGATACATTCCATCTTACAGTTGCTCTAAAGGTTGCTCACATGGACCAGGCACATTTTTTGCTAATGTGAAATCTAAAATACTTAATTAACAATTACAGCACTTTGAAATTACTAATAATTTGCAGTTATGGTGATTACATAGGAGGGAGTAGAATATAAGAAAATATGAAGTAATAAAATGCCCATTGGTGACCAGTATGCACAAACTCCCCCTTTCCAGCAGCAGGTATCAAGCTTTTAACATTAAACCGCAACTGCATGGAATCGAACTTTTTTTTCAACCCACGATATTCTAATTCTGATGAAAATGCATACCTAAATTTCATCCTTCTTTTCAGTGGCTGAATTAGATCAAATTTTAAACATAAACTGTTATGATAAACAATGTTAGTTAGCTAGTTAGTTAGTTCATAAACAATGAACTAACTTCAAAGAAAAAAAGACAACTGAAATAAAGACTGGATTGCATCAGAAAAGTGGTCACCAGTTGAGACAAGCAGCCTTTATGGAGCAATGGGATTCCCCTCTTGTGACAGTACCCACAAATATTCAGGGCAGGTACTTGGAGCAAACACTGAAAACTGTCCTTTAAGAGTAAGCATAGAACCTAAGTCTGCACTTAATAACACCTTTGTATAGCACAATGCACGTGGGCTGTTGTGTCAAGTCTCATTATGAGCAGAAATAGACACCTAGCTCTGCTCCATACCTTGAAGAACTTGGCTTATGAACCATAGAATAGTTAGGGCTGGAAAGGACCTTAAGATCATCTAGTCCAACCCCCCTGCCATGGGCAAGGACACCTCACACTAAACCATGCCACCCAAGGCTCTGTCCAACCTGGCCTCGAACACTGCCAGCGATGGAGCACTCACAGTTTCCTTGGGCAACCCATTCCAGTGCCTCGCCACCCTCACAGTAAAGAACTTCTTCCTTACATCTAACCTAAACTTCCCCTGTTTAAGTTTAAACCCATTACCCCTTGTCCTATCACTACAGTCCCTAATGAAGAGTCCCTCCCCAGCATCCTTATAGAACCCATTCAGATACTGGAAGGCTGCTATGAGGTCTCCACACAGCCTTCTCTTCTCCAGGCTGAACAGCCCCAACTTTCTCAGCCTATCTTCATACGGGAGGTGCTCCAGTCCCCTGATCATCCTCGTGGCCCTCCTCTGGACTTGTTCCAGCAGTTCCATCTCCTTTTTATGTTGAGGACACCAGAAATGTAGACAATACTCCAGGTGAGGTCTTCTGAGAGCAGAGTAGAGGGGCAGAGCACACTTGGTTCCCTAGTGCAGGTATTTACAGTTTACAGGTGGAAACATCTGCTTTTAGGTGTACATTCAGTCGCAACTGAAAGAAGGTACCTGTTTTCTGTTGCTGCTTTCCACATCTCCAGCACATTCTTGCAGACTGCGGAAGTGGAGGTTGCTGGTGCTGCCCTGGGCTCACTGAAAACACACACACTTATGAGCGAGCAGAAGAGAAGATTAGCATTTCTGTTGCTGTGTCCCAACATCACTTTTCACTTTGTCACCTTTATTTGCTTTGTGAAGAAGTTCAGACAATAGCTTCCCTGAGAGGAAGGGGTTCCAATACGCTCCTCCTGTGCTTAACACTGATATGTTTAAAGATCAAGATGGGAAAAAGTCAGGTCCAATGGTAACTCCATGGATTTTTACAGGGGCCTTATCAAGCATGAAGTGTTTCAATCTTTCCAGGACTGACTCCAGTGTCAGAGAGCGAGCAGGAAGCACAAACATACCATTTCCTCCTTTGTGTGCTGCCTTTGCAGTATGCGTTTCGCTGACTTAATCAGATGAAGGTAAACACCTTGCAATATACTGTGCTACTGACATCAGCTTTTTGTATGCTTGGAATGATGTCAGCACCAGCTTTGCAACTATGCTTTTATCTCTTGAGCAGAAATAAATGCAGCAGCTAACCTATTACTTTCCACAAGCTGCCACGCTACGATTACTTTATTTTGCCCCTGCTGGCTATGGATGCTGTGTAAAAGAGTCAGGAGAGACAGAACAATGTGATCCACTCCTATACTCAGCCATTTCTAGCCAGAATTCTAAAGGAACTTAAATTGAGTAACAACTAGAATAAATGACACTTCTCAGCACACAAGTCAGGCTCATTTAGGCTCTTCAGAAATAGATTCCACTCATATACATCAGCACAAATAAAACCAGATGAGTTTCTGAGGATGTACACTACCATCACAGTAAAAATATTTTTCCTCACATTTACATATACTCATTAATATATTCAAAACTTTCCAAGCCAAATATGGCCTAGAGTTTCAACCTCGTGTAGAGGCTTCCGGGGAGGCATCTCAGGAGGATCAGTATTTCAAGGGAATAGCCTAAATTTTCATAATTCAGAAGTCAAAAAAAGCAGAAATGGAGGCATGGAAAGTGGTCCCAATGATGTAACCATCAAGGACATTGGGGAAAAACAAAAGCCAGTGCCACAACTGGCCTGATTTTAGTGGGTTTTTTGGTTTTTTTTTTTTTTTTTAGGAAAATTTCCTCAGTCGTTTTTCATGTTCCAATGGAATTACACCATATTACAGGCCATTTGTACCCCGCTTTACTTACACTTTGATTTCAATTTGTCCCATCATGTTACCAATTTTCGACATTTGCTTCTACTGAAAGAATAGGAAAGTTACAAGCTGAAGTTGTTAGCTATTCTGTCAGTTATTAAATTAGCAAGTTCTTTCATAGAAGCCTTAAACAAAACTTCAAGAATAAAGAACTTATCATTACTAATTCTTTTGGTATTCATTATGCTATTAGTCACAGAGCTCACTCATACATTTCCAAATTTCAACATAATCATTTCAGGATGAGGAGTATTATTTTTTCCCCTTCCCAATAATTTTTCCTTGGCATCACATTTCATACCCTTTCTCTCTGACTGCCAGGTTTGGGGTTTTAGGGGCTTGGGTTGAGCTTGTTTTATTATTATTTTCTCTTTTGAGATACACAGGTTTCCCAAGGTTATTTCATCTCTAAGAGAATGCATTTTTAATTGACTTGTTTATCCCCATAACACATGCACACCTCAGTAAGGCTAAGGGATCAGGTTATATGACATCATGGTGCCAAAGGAGTAATTGTCACTTGTTTGCGCAGTCCTGGAGAAAAGCCTGTAGCTTGCAATCACACACAGTGCTGCACTGGCAAAGTAAACACTGCGGTAAATAGCAAATTAATTTTTTATTTTTTTATTTTTTTTTTTTTCTCGTTGTGTTGGGCAGAGGACACAGAGGTGCTGGGGGCCTCCATCCCAAAGTCTGCCATAAGGTCTCATTCTATGAAATGGCTTTGTTTGTAGACATGGCTTTTCACCCAGCACAGTGTGGAAAGATCACCCCTTCCCCCAGGACCAGGAGGCAGCTAAACCCATCTGACAGTCTCTGCGCAGCAAAATCCCATATCCCACTGCAGTTGCTGCCCAAATCAAAGGTTGAACAGCACTAAGAAAGCTGTTGAAGTGTTTCTGCAGCAAGCAGTGCTACACAGTACTCCACTAAGAGCACGCATGAAACAGGGATGAAAAAAAGTCAGAAATCAGCTGTTTGAATCACAGATGCCCCGCTCAGGTTTCACTTTAGGGACAAGAAAGCTCCAAAATAAAGGCATCCCTTCAGCATTTTATAAAGCTGATTTCAGCTGCCAAAGGATTCCTCCACAGCAACACCAAGAAAGCTTTTGCCTCAAATAAAAAATTCACTGCAAACGAGCAATCATTAGTCAGACGCATTTTTCATATAATTACTGGCAGTGAAAAAGCAAGCATGCAAGTTGCTGTAAAATAAGGTCTAACTACTTCCACCCAAACAGAACAGAAGCTGTTTGCATAAGTTTTAGTGGGGGAGAGCGAATTTCTCAGTGCTCTCCCCACCCCTTCTCTCTCTGACTGATTACAATCTGCTTTCTTCTTTAAAGCACATTTATTGTGGGAGTTGATTTGAAAGAGTTTCAATTAATTTAAACTTTGGCTGCAGGCATGCAAATTATTTTAAAACTGATCTTCAGGAGTCTCTACACGTTAATAGCATTTCTGGTTAGTTCTATAATAAACGGTTTTAATTCTCAACCTACCAACTGAAATGTTCAACACATGCCAGGAATTACCTAGGATGAAATCATGTAGTATAAAGTTAGCTAGTCTGACAGTAATCCCTGTGCTAGCAGTTCATATGTTGGAGAGGTTTGGGGCTGGGTAGGAGTTTCCTTAGGGCTGATCATCAGCCACCTGTAGCTTTTTCAAACCAGAGATCTGCTGAAAAAAAGACTGTCCTGGTTCAAATCAAAGTCCAATTCAAACGGTCTTTTTCTAATGGGCCAGGATTCATCTTGCCCTGCCTCATGTTCATAATGCACCTTACCTTACTATTCCACAATGCATCTCTTAAGTGACTTCACTACCTGCATCTACTAATTATTATCCAAGATGAATGGCAGAAACTGAATATGGCCTTAAATAAAAGTCTGTAAATTAGATGGCACTATTACAGATCCATCCTATCTGAAATTGAGGTGCAAATGCAAGATGCATTTCTCTAGCATTTTGGAAAGTGTAAGTGCCAGCTTGCTCTGCTGTGGTATCTTTCTTCATTAGCCAAAGAGGCTCCAACCACCAAAAAAACCTAGTTCTCACTGCATTTCAATACCCTCCTTGAACAAGGTAAATGGGCTCAGTAAGTGGTAGGGACAAGATAAAAGAAAATAAATGAAATAAAAGCCAGTTTGATTTTTAACAAATGGTAAAATTTTCAATGAAAAGGGCTTACAGTGTTACCTTGCAAATATAAGTGCTAAGTTTTCTCAGCTCACTGGTCTGGCAAGAGCTTGTTAAGGCAGCACAAAAAATACCAGTTAGATGATCCTGAGCAAACTCCTACAGCAGCTCAGACATTCAGTAAGAACATCATTCACCACTGAGATTTAGTTAAATATGCACAATTTTGTTTATTGAAGAGATTAGGACAAAAACATTAAACCAAATACATGACAAAGCACCAGAGGCAGTAAAACCCCACCATGCACATCACCAATCTTTCCTCCTATAAGGTACTTATAAAATAAAATTAAAAAAAAAAAAAAAAAAAAAAAAAGTCCTTCTTGACACAGCACCATCTTCAGAGTGTAAAAACATTACTCCTTTATATTCTTAGTTACCAAAATAGAACCAAGGCAGGTCAGCTGCAGCTAGCTTTGTCTCTTGATAAAGAACTGTGAAACATCCTCTTGAGAGTGGGACCATAACTTTCCTGCAAGGCAGGCAAATAGCATCCATACGTCAAATGCCAAGTAGCTGTACGCACATGCCACATACTATAATTAAGCACAAATTCAAGTAACATTTACATACTACAGAGTCCACATGTACCTACCCAAAAAACATGACCACTTCACAAAACGTATACAGGCAGTAATATCAGAACAACTGAGGTACTGGAAACACAAATATTTATGCCAAGAGATTTCAATATCATACAGCAATATAAAAGCAGTAATAAAAACATTTGCCAGTCTAAATCAAATAAAGCTATCTAGAAAAAGAAGCTAAATAAAAAGTTAGGGACAGAAATACCTGAACAGAAAAGAAGTGTGTTAACTACAGCATGTAACATGTCATCCCAAGTCAACCCGTAATTGAAGTACTGGCTTAATACATCACTACTGTGACATTTTCTTCAATAAATAGAATAAGTCTTGACAATACAAAAGGTGCATATTACTGTGTATGTTTCAAGAGGAATATCTGTAATATAAATGTTCAGCTTATTAATACCCTCTTATTTCTTATTCTGGACATAAACAAAAATCAAAACCAAACAATTCTTTTCCCAAGTTGAAAGGAACTCAACGAAAAAAAAAATCCAACACAATACTCTTCTTCAATAATAAAGAGCCCTCTATTTACATGTGGGCCAGTCAGTTAAAGAAGAGATGGGTTCTCAGATAAAGACACAATTAAGAGCTTTCTGCCCTCTCTAGTCATAAACGTGCAGCATGGCAGATATGGAAGCCAGTATCTCATATTTTTTTTTTAATTAAGAAAAAAAAAAAAGAAAAAATATACATTTTTTCCCCGTTATAGCAGTAATGCATCTGGAAGTTTGAGTTATAATAGCTTCCTGCAACAAACCATTTGACACAAAACAGAACAGCTTCTTAAATGACAGTTACTTCCCCTTAAGGGAACAAAGCATTAAAATGTCATTTCCTGACAATATTAAGTAGTTTATTTAGAAGAAATGAGTTGAAAATAGCTATCAAGAGACATGAACTGAAATTTTGTCTGTTTTTAGCACCCACTTTTCATGTCCATCTTTGTGCACCTAATTTTTTTCTTAAATTAATTCCATTTATTATTAGACATCTGATTAAAAAAATGTTAGCCAATTGTACTTTCCCTGAATAATGGCTGAAGTTAAATATCTAACAGTGCGATGCCAAGATGTGAGCTGAGGCAAAAAAGTTTCTATTTGTTGTGAGTTACCACTGTTTTTAATGGAACAGAAATAGGAGTGATACAGCTGCACCAGAATTGGCATGTGCAGTCTCCTTGGCTCCAAAAAGGTGAGAAGCTACAATTGCTCCACGCTGCCTTTTCTCCTTCAAATCAATCTAACCTGATAGCAAGCTCCCCCCGCCCCCCAGTCTGTCCCCATGCTACATTTGTTATATTAGCTCCTTGTAGAGGTTCCTTTTCAATCCGAGGACCTCTGAGTGTGTCTTTTGCTACCAAGCTAGGCTGATGCAGGATGTGATTTAACACGGTCAGGAAGGGCTCCTTCATGTGTCCATCTCCAGGTTGTGTACCTTCTGAACAACAGTCTTTGTGCTCAGTTAAAGAATGGGTCCAAATCTTCTTCCATGTTGACATCAGGCACCAGCTGATCTGATACTTCCTTAGCACCATATCCTGAATTTGATACATTAAAATCTGTAGAAAACCATGGATGGTCCAGAATTTCCTGTGAAGTCAGCCTTTCCGATGGCTCCCGACGCAGTATGCTACGTATGAGGCATTTTGCCTTAGGGGATAGAGTTTCTGGAATGTTAAACTGCCCACGACGGATCTTGCTGAAGAGGGAACTAGGCTCTATGTCATGGAAAGGATAGCGTCCAACTAACATGGTATAAAGCATGACACCTAGACTCCATACGTCCGCTGCTTTGCCAGAGTAGCTGCCATTTGTGTTCAAGATCTCTGGACTCACATAGGCTGGGCAGCCATGCTTATCAGAAAGAGAGTCATCATTTCCTCTTAAAATATAAGCATCTTCTAGGCTTTCCAATTTCACTCTAGTCCTGCAGGTAAAAGAAAACAGAAATCATTGAGGTAAGCAAACATCAAAACACAAATTCCTGTCTGTTACAATGAGACATACAGGGAACATTGCCACATATTTACAGAGCTGTAAGATTTCAAATACAGTTATGTCCAGTAAACTCATTAGTGAAGTCTTAAAAAGATTAAAGCAACTGTCATATCCATGTGCTTGGTAAATTTTACATAGACATGATTTCCAAAAGGAGACATAAAACTCAAGATGCTTTCTGTGTTGGCTGCACTCTAATGTACCTTAATGTAGGACTTATGCCCAAATACAAGCCTAGCCCTGACAAGGTTATTTTTACACCTTCACAGTGGTGAGCAGTTGCTCGTAATTCCTCAAGGTTCAACAGGAATAAAATGGTCACTCTGACCCTAAATCATCCCTCTGACCATCCAACATTTTTCTTGATTCCAGCATGAAGGAAGAGCAATTTTAAAGGATTTCAATCTTCCTAAATAAACCTTTGGGCGAGGGGAGATCAGGTGAGCTGCATGCTGCCAGGATTAACAGCAAGCTTATCCACTCAGCTGAACCAGAGGAGCTCCTCACATTGGAATGACAGATAGGCTAGGAAAGGGCTTGCAGAGAGATGACAGGGATGCCTTGTCTAGACTGCAAACTCCTTCTGCCTGCAAAGCACTGTGAACTTGTCATTGTGCTGCAGTAATTATCTCTGCAAGAGAATTTTCTTCCCTTATGGATACCACACAGGAGCAGCAAATATGATGCAGAGTTGCCTGCCACAGCACTGGATGAACATAACCTTTCTTTCCTTTTAATCCTCACTGCCAGCATCTGTAACTGTATTTAAAAAAAATCTGTCCCTGTTAAAGGTATCCAAAAGGATTATCAATTAGCCTTTAGAGCATTTGCCAGCAATATCTGGTTCTGAGAGCAGAATCTCTACAACACAACAGGACTTGTCCAGGGCATCTGGATGGAAGAGGGACCTAGCAGCGGTGCAGGCTTTCGTTTAAACAACTCTGGATCATAATTCAGCTGGGGTATTATCACCTTCATCCCTCAACCTCACTGGGCTGTATGGTCACTCTTAGCCTCACGTCATGGCCATGTTCCCTTATGACAGACTGACAGGACTGAACTTCATCTCAGAAAGCAGTACTCATGGCTCTTGACTAAAGCACACCATTTAACAGTCATTAATAGACACAAGGATAGCCCTGTTTCTTAAATGTTTACTGAAGATAACATTGCTTGGACTTGAGCTGCAAGGACAGCCAGGCCAGCTTTGGCTTAGACTTGGTTCCAGGGCAGCTCAGCACTATCTTCTCTGAACCAACAGAAGAGCATTCTACTCCATGGAGTACTCCAGATGCAACTGTGCCATAAACTCTCATAATGACACTTGGACCTTTTCAACAGCTAGAGACATTTACCAGCAGAGGTGAAAGCCCCTTGGCAACATGCCTTGAATCAGGAAGTCATAAATACAGAATTCAGAATACCTGGCTCCCAAGCACAGTGTGTTAAGGTAGCTCCTTCTCTCCTTAAACAGGTCACTGTTTTCTCCTCCAGAGCAGATGCTGATGGGGTTTGCACAACACACCTGCTTCCTGATTAATTATCCATTGCCAGCCTAACAGCACTTCTCCTGGCAATGGACAACCACCTCATTAACACTCAAACAATACTTCACAGCAGCAATACCTCACACAGGAAGCTGGCTGCAAGGAGAAACTTAACTACAATTATCAATACCACAGCAATCTCCCTCTGTACACAGCTCACAGGTCCAAAACAGGAAGGAGAATAACTAGGGAACGAGTAATTCACAATGCTCAGACTCTGCAAGCTCCTGCACCTGCACAACAGAGAAAAAGCAGCGAGAAGAAACACCAGAAAGAAAAAAAAAAAAAACACAACCAAAAAAATAAAACAACACACCAAAGAGGGCAGAAACCAGAAAGGAGGAAACGAAAAGGAAGGCAAGGACATAAGCTGTGGTTCCATTTGCATTGCCCACCTCAGTTTTTCCACAGAAAAGCATGTGTAGCAATAAAACAGTGAGGCCAGCTACTCAAACATGCATTAAGTCACTGAACTGCCAGACAGGAAAGCATTGACTCAATCCCACTAACAGAATATGAAACACACACACACACACACACAGAGGGAGTGGGGCAGAGCATGCTATTTATAAGCAGCTTACAGGAGAGAATTCACCCCACACACATGCTCCCCTGGCATCCCAGTGTCGACAGTGCGGAGAAACACTGAAACTTTCCCATCCTATTTCACATTTCTGAGAGTTGTCAAAAAATTTAGATAAACAGTTCAATGAAAAGCTTTTATATTACAGAAAAATATTGGAATTCCCTAATCTTTTATTTTCAGCAATGGATGCAGAACAAAACCACAAAGAGCAGACTGCAAGGTGCATCAAAATAATAAAAAAATAAATCACCTTTTTCTCCAACAGAAATGATTTTTTGACAATAAACCAGAAGCAGCATACAAAAACCTTATCCCTGCCTTGCTTTTCTTTCAAGGTGCTGCAGCCTGCAGAGCTCCGCACATGCTACAGCAGGTTCTGTTTAAGCAAGCAAATGGAACAACAGCTGCCCCTTATCTGCCTGCTCCTACATAAGCTGTGGCCAAATGAAGCAAAAGCTCAAACCAGGTTTTTCATCCTGCTGAGTTGACAGGCTTTGAAGAAACAAAAGGTCCCAAATTAAACAAAACCACAACCAACCTTTGGTCCTCCTCCTCAGTAGTGGCCAAACCCTCAACCAATAACACCCACCTGTATAAGGTACAAATGCTGAAATGGCTCCTCTACAACGACGTGATGCTCCAGTACAGGCACGGCATTGGACGCACCACTCCACACACACACACAACTTTCCCTTGCAAGCTGCAGGAGCTCCATCTCTTGAACATGTACTGCCAGGTATTCGGCCTCAGGGTGACTTTCTCCCCCTCCCAGTTACCACCAAAAGCAACTCAGGTGTTCCCCTCTCTGCAAGCCAGCAGCAGAGCTGGGGAGATCCACTCCAGCCTGTTTTCACCAGTTATGGATGACTTCACATACCTCAGCCTTGCATACAGAACACAGTCTGTGACCGTGCTACAACTGGGTACTACGCAGGTGTAAACAGCAAGTCTCACTCTCCTTTTCAGTCATGTCATGTTTTGTCATAGAGAAGCAGCCTGGCCCAGAAGCTGCTATTTCCCAGCTCACACCACCCCATCTCTGCAAGAGTTTCCAGCTCTGACTAGCCTTCCCTTCCTCCATATTTCAAGCATTGCCTAAAAAAAGCTCTGTTTTCTGCAACCCAGAGAGCTTTTTTGTTCTTTAGGGGGGAGGGAGGAAGGGTGAGAGGATGGGTGGAGGGGAACAGGGAAGAGGGGAGTCTAAATACACAAAAACGAAGAGACATGCTGGATGAAAAGCAATCTCTCCCCCCCACACTCTCTCTCTCTCAGAGGAAGCACTGAAATCAAATAATACCCAGGAAAAAGAGTAAAAGCCAACAACAACAAACAGACCCTCAAAATTGCAAGTAGTTTCTGAGAACACAGAACCTCCACAGCAAAGGGTGGGGAGTGCATCCAACTGCAGTATAACAGGACAAGCCTAAATTCAGCACTTGGCAAGCAAGGAGAAAGATTCAAAACAGAACGCTGAGATGTGAAATCACAATCAGCTTCAAAGTGCCTCCCATCCCAGAGCAGAAAAAGGACAGACAGAAATCTTTCACTTTTTAAAAAAGGTCACATTTTGAAAAAACTCTCATTCTCTCAATAACTGACTCACATTAGTCAACTGAAAGACCCACACAAGAGGGAAAAAAAAGAAGCTTCCCAAAAGCATCAGCATTTGAGTTTGACCATTTAAATGGTTGCAACAAAATTAATCCCTAAAGTTCAAATGTAAGCTACTGCCAAAGCCGGATGAGAATCACTTTGTACACATACTGTAGGGCAACAAAGACTTTTGTCAAGGCTTACGTAACTACAGTACATAATTTCAAGTTTTAATGCAGACCCTGAATAAGCACTTGGAAAAAGAGCATTATGCATCTATCAGATCATTGATAAAACACTGCATTAGTCTAATGCATTTAAAAAAATACAACCCTGAATCATGGCTATTTAAAAAGGGGAAGCTATTCTGCCTATGAATGCTTTCCCATTACTGGTGAATGAAACCACAGAAGTGCAATCAGAGGGCAGCAGCAGCACTCCGACGGGAAATGCGTCTTTGTCCCCATAGAAACCGTCAGGGAAACCCATGAAAAACAATACCACTCTGAATTTCTTATCAATATGCCATTCATTACTTGACTGCATTCAGACTTTGCTCTTCAGTAATGTAACAAAACCTAATCAATTAAACCTCTTCCAGAAGATTCTTCAATGCAAGCTCGAGTTCGCACCCATCTCTGGCAGACAGCTTTGTTGCACATCCTGCTCTTTTTTCAGAGGGATTCGGCTATTCCTCCCAGCAGAGCTTAGGGACTAACGGCAAACTGCTATCCTGCCTTTTGACACTAAAGCCAGGGCTGTAAGAACCCAGTGTTCACACTGGCTCTCCAAAAGCAAACACAATTTCCATACCAAAATCAGTGGAATTATTCAGACGGCTCTAACCTCCTAAAATTGGAGAGGGAAAGAAAAAAAAAATCTGGAACACTTAAAGCAGAAATACTGACTGAGAGTTTGGGTGTTTCAGAGGAAAATATCCCACTGCAGTGAATAAATAGTGAGTAGTAAAGAAGCCCATGCCTGAATCAATGGAAACAGTTGCTTCTATTCTGTCCCCAAAGCCATCTGTAAGGGAAATAACACCTGAACCACAGCTGAGCCACTGCTACCATTTTGGAAACACTAACAGCACACCAGACCCATGGTTTTAGGACAACAGCACAGCACACCCGGACAACTGCATACCCCAGACAACAGCCAGATCAGCTGATCTGGGAAGAGCTGAAAGAAGCCATACTGCTATAGGCACTCCAGGTACCATCCCCTTGCTATTCAGGCTGGATTAAATGATGATCATCAGATGATCCAGGTTCCGGCCTCACACCTCCTGAGAACAACCAACCATCACTGCCATCTGAATTGCCATTCTATTATCACAGCTGCAGGTAAACACAAAATGGGTACTTCTAAAGGGAAGAGGTGCCTCACAGTATTCCCTCTACACAAAAAAACAAAGGCACCCAAGCAATGCTATCTCATATTTCTACACTACTCTGACTGAAGCCAAGAAAACCTTTCCCTAGGCAGAGGCACTCAAGCCATCAACTGCCCAGTAGATTAGGGATTACTCCTGTGTGGCCAATACTTTGCAGGTCATTTAATCAAGGTCAGTTGGTAGCACCCCACCATAAAGACAAAACAAGCACAAATGCAATCAGGCTATTAGAGTCACAAGGAAGGAAAAACGAAGAAAAAAAAAAAAAAAAAAGCAGCTCACCACTGGAAACAGTTATCTTTTGCTAATTGATTTTTTTTAACTAAGGGAATCTCTCCTAAATAATGCAGAAGTCGGCTGCTGTTGTGGAGACAGTGAGATGGGGAAGGCGGCTAACAAAACTCTACACAGATGATTTGTAGGTTGGTGCAAAGACTTGTCTTGAACTCGGAACTACCCGATCTCCTCTGAGGGCATCACAGCACACAGGATCAGAGGGGAAATGGTATGCCATCAATTTAAATCCTGCTCCTTTCACGGCAAGATCCTTTCCAGTGCATAGCAGCACACAGCCTGGGAATTCACCACCCAACATCCTACACAACTTCAGGGGAAACAAAAACCAAACCCTTCACAAAGGCAGGCAGACAAACTGTCTCTTGCATAATGAATCAGGTTCAAGGATATATTTCAAAAGACTACTGGGACTTGCAGGCAGCACAGGTTTACAGGATGAACCTTGTTCCTAAGGAAAGATACCCTCACTGGTACTTCCTCAGAATGAGGAAGCCTCTAAAAATTACATATCCCCCACCCTTCCTCCAAAGAGATGCTACTGTGACACTAAGCCCAGCTCCACACCCCCTTCCTGATCTGCAGGCTTAGGGCTTTTAACTTGGTTTAAGATAGATTTTTTTTTTTTTCCCACAAAATTCCACTTAAATGCTCCGGGATCACCCCCTCTCACACATCCAAAAAAGCTGGGGCCCCAAAGACCTCAGCTTCGCAACACTCAAATAGGATTGCTGGGAACAGCCTTTTCTGTATGCCATATACTGAGTTTCTTCTGTGCCTTTACTGCCTAAGGAGTCAACACGTTCTTCAAAAAGTAGGTAGATAGGGGTTATGCGTATGTTTGGGTGCAGGTTCTCAAACCCAGTGCAGACCCTTTCACAGAGGGTCTCAGTTCCAACACCGTGAGGAGCCCATTATTTGATAAGCACCTGGCTCAGGGCAGCTATATTGCCTCACTTTTACCTTTTTAAGATCACATTGAAGGTCAGAGTTGTAAAAGGCTCGGCTATGAACTGTATACTGTGCTCACCATCTTTTCTAGTCTTTTTATGCAATGCATGGTGAAGCTCTATAGGAAAAGGAGACCAAAACTTTATTTTGTTAACATACTGCAAGTTGTGAAAAAAGCCCCACACTTTCTGAGCCTGCAGTAAGTGCTCAGCACCTCCAAGATAAAGCAGCAGCATTATTTCACAACCCCACAGGAAACCTCTCAC
The DNA here is from genome assembly GCA_039720435.1 of Amazona ochrocephala. NCBI lineage: Eukaryota > Metazoa > Chordata > Aves > Psittaciformes > Psittacidae > Amazona > Amazona ochrocephala. The sequence continues at coordinate 28,787,251 of CM077878.1, forward strand.
ATACATGTCTGTAAACCTGTCTCCAAGCAATATATATTTACCAAAAAGCAGGTGCTTAAGACTAAATACATCCCAAGTTGGCTCCTGTTTACAATCTCTGCCTTTCCTCTCCCTCCCAAGCCTGAAGCAATCTCACAGTGTGGTAATAAGGACAATTAGAAGAAAAGGCAGCAGCAGAATTTCACCATGACAGTCCAGAGCAGCTGCCACTAGCTGGGCTCTGTGCCTCCCCTCCTGACCCCCAGCACAGATGGCCACAGACAGCCTCAGTGCCTGCTCGAAAGTCAACATGGGGTGGTTTGCACCAAGTCTATGCATGGAGCCATCAAAACGACCAGCCTTTGAACTCTTAATGCAAGATGTCTCAAGAGACATCTACTTCCAGGGACTGTAAAGCACCTATCATCAGAGAGCTCAGTACTGTGATAGGCATCTCATGATGGGCACCCAACCATTCCAAACACATCTGGCACTGCAGACAACACATAACAGCATTCAACCAGAGGCCCCTCTCGGAAAGCCATCAGTGCGGCTTGGGTGGCCAGGCAGGACACAGAGACAATCTGCAGCAGCACAGCCCAGCCTAAAGGAGGACCCCAATGAGGACTCCAAGGAGGACTCCCCTCCAGCTTCAAGCATGGCACTGGGCTGCATCTCTATGACTATCTATGCTCTCGAGGGAAGGCTGAAGCATTTCACAAGCCTGGTGTGATGTTTGAGGTCTGCAAAGAGCCTCCCACACCCCACTAGGAAGGGTACAGCACACCTAAGAAATCCAAAGTGCACTGCTTCCAGGAACACCAGGACAAAACAGAGGCTTAGCAACCAAACCACAGGAAGGCAAAAGGGAGCATGAACCCTTCTGTGGAAAACAGTTGCACAACTGCTCCATCTTCTACCCTAAAGTTTGACAACAGAGATTTGCTGCCTGTGAAGAAATTCGCCTTCCTCCCCATATTCTAGGAATAATAATTTCTAGGTTGAAATCTGACCTATGACTCTCCACTATTGAAGAATTTACATTCTTTGGTCCTGTGGCCCCATTCAGGGTAATGTGAAGAGGTTAAATGACAAAATAGATGAAGACAGGTTTTATTTCTAAATCTTCTGGTATTTTAAGAGCCCTCCTATTTTGTTTGATTTTCTTCCACTTTAGGACTCTTTCTAGGACTTAGAAAGCATTAACTTACCTGTTCACTGTGGAATTGTAAGCAAAACATCAAGTTCTAACACCACGGGGAAAAGTAGCTGATGATATTACAGTTTGATAAATGCTGGGGAGAAAAATTACTACCAATTATGAGAAAATGAAAGGTCTACTTCAAACGAAGTTGGTAGATGCATTCTGTATTTATTTGTGGGATCAGGTAAGTATCACTAGAACTGCAAACAACATAACTAGGTCATCTTAAAGCATCATCCACTCAAAACTGAGAAATTTTAGAGGAAAAGAAAGAAAATCTAAGAGCAGCAAATAAATATGTTGTGCTAACACAGGCTTTCTAAGTTAGTGTATTGTACTGTCTGCATTCCCTTGGTGCAGAGCAGAAAGTGTCAAACTCCATCTATTGAATCCCACTTGCCTCATATTTACTCAAATACAGGAAAATTACAATATCTAAATACCAAAATTACTTTAATTTTCCCTTCAAAACAAGTATGATGAACGTGCAAGGTCTTTAGGCTTCAAATATTATGACAGCTTTTAATATAATTAAAGGCTTAAAAATGCACTAACGAAATTAGTAATTCCCTGACAGCAGAAATGTTCCTGTACTAAGAAGACCACTGGAACAACCAACACAGAAATGCTTGATTTAAACTCTGAGATCTTTGATGTGGCTCTTTCTCAAAGCACCTACTATATATCAGACTGATGAACTGCTTTATTGGCTGTACACTATGTATAGTGCTATTTTTAGCACAATCCAAAAAATCCTGTCTGTTCTGCAACACTGTTGTGCGACACCAGCTAGAAGGGCACACTCATTCTGCCCAAGGGCCTACTACAAGGACAGGCTGTACAAGGAAAACGGTAAATATCATGACATGAAGCACAGCAAAAAATAATCACAAGCAAGAGCCCCACAACATTAGCAATGACCTGGCTTAATATCCAGGACAAGAAAGAACTACTAACAGTGATGGAAGCAGAAAACGACATGTTTTATTTAACTCATCTCCACTCTTTCAAGTTTTATTTAGAAGTTTAGGGACCCAATTTTTAAAGTATTCAAGAATCTTATAGGTACTTTAGAAAGTCCGGTGAGACCCAGCACAGCATTTTCCGTATTTTCAGTTCCCCAAAAGTCTCTGCCCTCATTTAATGGATGTGCTGCTGCTTGTGAACCTAGTCTTAGAAAACATTTCCAGCCATGCTGTAATGTCTTAGAAATTCTGCTTCATCAAGATCAGCTGAAGATTTAAGGAGCTTAACTCTGAAACTGCAGTACTAGAAGACCGGCCATTTCACCTATAGTTGACAAATAGAATCACAGACACACCTCATCTCCAAAAACACAGCCTTAACCCTAACCTTCTTGTACACAAAACAAACTAAACCCACCGAAAAAAGAAAAAAAAAAAAAAAAAAAAGACTTTAGGTGCTCAGCAACAGCACACATCATTTTAATGGAATGCAAATTACCCTATCTTCAAAATTTCTGCAGTTCAGGACTGAAAGAAGCTAAAGTACCTTGAAACACAGACAAATTGGTTTTGCTTGTTTCCCCACTATGGAATTTTTTATTTCATTTTAAGTGCTGATGTATTTACACACAAGCAGTAGTAAGATGTAGCACATCATCACAGTCTACCTTTGATTTAGAAACATCAAGAGAACGTCACCAGTAAGATTAGTACCCCTACTAAATGCTCAGCACTACCAGCCTCCAACGTTACTTCTTCCACCTTCCTACCTCCCAGCTCATTACAGACATCCCAAGGCACTGCAATTTGCAACATCCAAATAACATGCATTCTTAGCAGTGACCTGAGTAGGAGCAAAGAGCACTCATGACACTGCTAGATGAGAAGCCTGAAACTTTGCAAATTCCAGCTGTAATTTAGATAATAGGAACTGGGTGAAAAGAGTTCCAATGCTGTATGCACCCATCTATGCAAAACTTCAGGAGCTCTGATTTCATTTCAAGCTACCAGGATATCACTGGGATCAACTGAAAGAGTATGTACTAAGAAATGCTTTAATTGATTTGCTTTTTAAATAAATGGAACTGCTCCCTTATATCCTTCACTTTCTCTCTGGCTCCTCCAGTCTGACAGCTTTCAGCTAAGAGCAGATGAGTATTTTACTCAAAAAAAAAATAAATAAAGAAGTGAGTTTTCCATTCATGTGTTGCCTGCATGCTGGATTTGCCATATTTTCTTCTACCAAAAAACGCTGTGAGTCTTCAAGAAGAGAAAGTTTCAAACCAGTAGGTACTTAAAGTGAACTGAAGGAAAAAAAATAAAAAAAATAAAAAATAAAATAAAAAAAAAAAGACTTCAAGAAACACGGAAAGAACAACCAAGAGCTCTGCTGAACAGGCAACGCACAGCAGTGGAGTTCATACATATTTCTCAGAACATCGTTTTCACCTCTCTCTTTCCTCCTTGGTTCATTACTGGTGTTAAAGAGCAAGAGATCATGCATATCCCCATATCCCAGGCACTGCCACTGATGTCAGCTTCTGAAAGGCAGGCTGCTCAGCACATGGTCATCCTCACCAGAACCAGCAGCTTCAGAGAACATGAGCTTGGAAGGGTGCAAGCAACACACGAACAACTTTGTGAACCCAGAAGGATCAGGAAGATTTTTCAGCATAAATATAGCATCAGATTGAAAGTGATGACTGATTACAGCCTGATGATCAGAGCATGTGAAAAAAAAAACACAGTCTCTATTTGGTTCTATTTCTATCTCACACTATTTCATCTCTGTTTATTTAGCAGAGGAAGGATTACAATACCGCAGTACTTACAAATCAACACTACATCCAGAAGAAAACCGCACTGTGATTACCTTAAAAATAACCAGCAAGTCCTATCTGACCTTTAAAGTGAATTATTGTATAATTATAAGACACTGCTCAAAAGTGAGTAACTGTGATTTTACAGAGGACAGTTATGTTAAAAACATTCATAAAAGCACACACAGCTATTATAGTATGCACCACTCTTCCTGGGTGGCTAAAGGATTTGGCCCTGTGCCTCATGTTGCATTCAGCCTCTAGTGAGCAACAGGGTAGGAGTTTGAAAGTATTCAGCAAGGGCCCGTGTTTGCTCCTACTGCACTGCCCTGGGTTCACACTGCCTCCACTTGAAGCAGCTTTTCCAAATCCTATCCTTCATGCAAAACCACACAAGTTTATACATAATCTCCCCAGGAGAGGGGAAAAAAAAAATAAAAATATCCATTTTAACAATAGGACTATCAGCTACAACAGAAAATCCCTCCCTCAACGATTTTCCACAAGTTTCCTTCTTATCTGCATCAGAGGTGCTATAATGGTGTTTACTTAATAAACTGTAAGTTCTGAAAGTGCAGTTTACATGTATCTGCTTTGCATTTCTCTCTGAATGGACATTAAACTAGTTTCACTTTAGGCTTTTTTATTTGAAGAGAAAGAAAATGCAATCACATATATTGGGGCCATTGTAGGAAAAAAAAAAAAAAGGAACAGCTATTTGCTGTGCAGAGAATTGCCTGAACTGAATTAAGAAGTGAAAATGTCTTTTATTTTCAGTTTGTAAAGAGATTAAAAGAAGTTTATTTTGCAAAACTCAGCTTGTAATAAAATGGTAGAGATAAACAGGATAGATGGTTGTCATTTTTATTTTAAGGCCAGGAACTTCTCCTTCCTGACTGAATCATGTGTTAGTTTTTTCTGACTCTCAGATCACAAACTTACTGATCCTATAAAAACCTTTTGTGCCTTGGCTGTTGCCTATAACTTCCCCAAACAGTCCCAAATGGAATCGACAATGCACTGGTTTTTTTTTTTTGTTTTTTTTTTTTTTTGTTTTGTTTTTTTTTTTTTAAAAATAAAATCTCAGAACATCCACTTCACATCAGCAACAGTTTGAAGAAGCTTTCAGACAGTTGACAGGATTTAACTAAAAGGGAAAAACATCCCCCCATCCTCTACCAAGGCATAAAGAAGCACAAAGGCAGGCTCTGCCCCTATTTAGTTCATGTTTTTTCATAATGGTCCTCTTCCATTTAATCCCACTGTGAAAGCCTGACATTGCTCTGGCAGCATTTATTACTCTGGTGCCTTATGTGGAAGTCACAAGCAAATACATGACATAACATAAAGAAAACCGGTAACAATGAGGAAAAAAATTTGAAGTTTCCACAGGTACAAGAGTATAGCTATAGCTCAGTATCAGAAAGAGCACTTCAACAATATTCCTAGAGCTTCCAGTATCACTTATTTCCATGTTTTCCCATACTACTTCCCAAATCATTACCACCTAATTATTGAGAGGAGGGTACGCACAGAGGAGATGAAAAGGGTAGTTCCCCAAGTACCACAATAGCTCTGATAATACAAACAGGCACCCACACAGAAAGGCAGTTTTAGTTTTACTATGATAATATAATAGATCAGCCTATTATCTCAGAAGCAGCCTCCAGACCCTTCCAGTGCAGAAAACAAGAACCTGTCCACAAAGCGGTCACTGACGGTCCTTCCCTCAAACCTGTGTCAGCATTAACCACTTGGCTGTTCTTCCTCTTCATGCCTCCTTACTGGAACAAGCCATTCCAGTCTACAACCTTTTTTAACATACTGGATCTTTTGCACCTTTCCCCTTTAAACACTAGCAGCATTTACAATAGCAGAGCTCTTACACCAGGTATCTATGCAGAGCCCTTACACCAGGTATCTATGCAGAGCCTTCTTCAAGCAGACATCCACTCCTTAGGAATGAGGGTGCTCCTCAGACATAGACACAAACAGCACTCTATACTTACTTTATTCCAAAGCCTAAGTCAGAAGATAAAATGGCACATCCATCCCATGACTGTCTAGTTTCCTCTGCAACCCAAAGTGTAACACCTTGCTGTTGCCATATCATCATTTGTGGTACACACGGTGCACAGCATCCTGCAAGCCTCAATATCTGACCTCAGGCACCCTCGCCTGTAACATAAGGGAGACTCTTACCTTTCTTCATCCTTGAAAATAAACTTTCGCAGCTTGAGATCTCGCAGTACCAGTCCACCATCATGGCAGTGTGCAACAGCAGAAGCTATTTGATAGAAGAGTTTGGCTGCCTCCTCTTCTTTAAGCTTCTTGCAGGTACGAACAAATGAATGCATGTCCCCATAGCTCCTTTCAAAGAACACATATGCTTTTGTCTCCCCAAGAATTATTTCAGTAATTTGGTTGATATTTTTATGCGCAGGCAGGCAAAAACATGGTGCTAATAACTCCTGGTAGCAGCCAATATCAAACACCTGCAGAAACAATGACAGTAAAGTCAGGGTTAGCGACATGAAGAACAGCGAAGTCATGGTACGTCTAATTCTATTAACAGAACCATCTCCAAGTACAATTTATGCTGCTGCTGAAGCTGCACTGATGTAAACAGGATGTCACAAACAGCACTGAGGACAGGACAAAACAGACTATACAACGCTACACAGAATATATGTGTAACCTTGACAGACTAGACTTCAAAACTCATAGCAGGAATAGTTTCATTAGCTAATAACTGACCAAATTTAGAATGTAATCTAAATTAAGTTGTGAAGACCAGCAACATATAAGGGCAGTACTCAGAAGGAAATGTGTTTATCTTCTATTTACCTTCCAAGTTAACTCATAGACAACACAGCCAGTAGCTTTGCACTGAGACAAGCTGTCGTATTAAATCCACACTGATACACATGCCACTCTCTCTTGATTTTATTAACCCATTAAAACCTTAAGGATTTTCAAGTTTAAAATATCATCTATTGCTATTCATACTTACTTCCTGCCTTTCTTTCATCTCTGACAAACAGCAGAGTCACTTTCACTTTCAAAGACTCAGTTTTACAATGGCTGCTTATAAGATCAGAAGGACAACCAGGAAATAGCCCTGCCTGTTGGAGTGCAGACAAATATCCTTCAAAAGGCAAAGACAAAACCACTCTGAACTCCCTGCATTTTAATCAAGTGCGCCATTAAAAGCAGAGTGTCCCTTTACTAGTAAGTACGTTATCACTGATCTTATGAATGAGCTGTAAGAATTAAAAAAGCTGCTGGCAAACCCAAATATAAAAAGTTACTATAATCTAATGGTGATGAATGAATCAGTATTTGAGTCAATTGAGAAATGCCCACATAACAAGAAAGACTTCATTGAGAATAACAGAACTCAGTGTGCTGAAAGAGAATATAAGCAAAGCATTGACTGATTTTTATTTTTAATGGTACCTGCTGCAGAGGCACTACAAAGCAAGGGATTAACATTTCCACCAGCACAGAAATTCAATTAATATGTAACTTACTCTCCAGTGTTTTGTTGCTTTGGTAAAAAGAATTTAAGGTAGCAATGCGTTAGTCTAACTGAATATAAAAATGAAGAACCAGTATAGGTCTCTAACCAATTGGTTTAAGATGCAATTGTTTTCGTTCTAGTATGTGTCTTCCAATAGAAGGTATTTGTACCCTTTGCAAGAAGCAAATCTCCCAGCTTTCTTTGAAGCTTTTAAAAAGAATTCAAAACTGAGTGAGATACACTTCAATCAAAATTTACCTGAGGCTTCAAAGTCTGTCATTTAATGCTTCAGCTGACAATTCTGATAAACTCCTTCTGCAGAAAAGGACCCAAACCCCAAGAAACTGGGAGCGATACCCCCTTCTCACACATCTCTTTCTCTCCCACCCCAAACCTGTGCTGCTATACTCCAGCACAGACAAAAACAACCTTAAAGGCAGGCTGCCAAACAGATCCAACACATTTTACGGGAGGTAGATTAGCACTGAGGCATTCTGGTGACATGGTGCACTAGGGAAGCAGAACTGGGGTGGGGAGGGGGTGTTGCTAAAACCCCTGGTGTGTAATTCATTCCAGAGGAGAATTCATTGACATTTGGATCTCAAAATTCATAACTACTACACTGTAAATGAATGGCTCCTCTACAAAGTGGATGTTATAAAATAAAATTCACACAGGGATGTTCATGTAGCTTAAGCCCTCACATTTTTAAAAAAAAAAAAAAAAAAAAAAAGACCTTTCCAAAATTCTGATTAAAATTAATTACATTTTGTGACTCTCAGACTATGTTAAATAAGTAGGTCTGGATATGTACCAGTACTACGCTTGAAAGTGGGGAGATGGGAAGGGCTATCATACTGCTACAATATAGAATACCTTTTATAAAGGGCTTCTTTGTATCCCAGCTTTTAAGGTTCCCTGGCCTCAATTCAGCAGATGTCCAATAAAGCTACAGTTTGATTTAGTTGTTGCTGGAAACTGGAAGTGAGAAGTTACCATTGTTTGGATGCCACAGAGCCTTGAAGCAAATAACGGCATCTGTACAGTCAGTGGGTGAAGCCAAATGAATCTTGAGAATCATCAGTATGTGTCTGTTATCCAAACCAATGTTTCTGCAAGCAATCTCTAAGAGCATCTTCAATAACATACCAGATAGCAGGTTTCTTAGCCGGAAGGCTACTTTACAAACAGTAGTCATGATACTGCAGGCCTTTTAAAGCACGCATTACATTGAGCTCAGGACTGACAACTGCATATTCAAACTAGAAATTCAGACTAAGATCATATTTTTGGAGCACAGCTAGAAGTAGTGCCTTGCACATATGGAAAAATTGATACTATTCAACTGCTAGGATCAGCTCAAAAACCTACAGCTTAAAGGGAAGGAAAAATAAAATTAAGTCCACTCTTTGTGAGCTGCAGTTAATACTTGTTCATACTGTCATCAAACAGCGCCTTAATCCTGCAAGCCAAACAGGAAACAAAGAAGAGCACAGCCCCTGCTTTACTACTTGCTATGCAAGTTCACCTATAATTTCATGCAGACCAGCAGCTTTGTGGGATCTGTTTATTCATGAAAAGATGCCAATGTCCTAGAGTGCAGCACTGTACTACTGCACCAAGCAGAGCTTTCATTCTAGAAATGCTCATGTTCTGTTAGAGTTTAATAACAAAGCATTCAGTTCAGCATGCAATATTGCTCCTTTGCAAAGTCACGGGCCCTTTTTCTCCCTCTTAATAATCACACAAAGTCCTAGGTTGCCTTAACATCAGGTTTTATAACTCAATCAGTCAGCATATTTAAACTGAACTCTGAACTCCAATCTTTACAAACAGCAAACAGAAACAATTATTTTCACTTCCCTGTTACAGGCTAGTCTATAACTTCTTATGACTCAAGTATGAGAAAGTATGAAACAGAAATACCATCATTAATCCATGGAATATAAATACACTGTAATATGCGTACTTTTCTGGTTTGCAGTTAGTTTGACACTAGAAATTTGCCAAAGGCAGCCAAATAGCATAATTCCATATTTTGGGAACAATACAAACAATGCAGCATGTGTTGCAAGGTTGCAATTTGTTACATAGTTACAAAGAGCTACTACTGGCTAGTGCCTCAGTTTGCTAGGGGTAAGCTGCTCACTACAGACAATGAGAGCCACAATTTAGGAACAAAGGAAAATATTCCCTCAGCCCCAAAAGAGAAGAACATCCCTCCACAGATGGTCACACCTGTGGGTTTCTTTTTCCCCCACAGTTCACCTTTGAATAGTAGAAGCAAGTTGGGAGGAGGTAAGAAAAGGCAGGCGGGCTACAAAGAGTGGGATAGCTATTTTGTCTGCTCTTCTAAAAACCGTAGGTGTGCAGGTTTTATTCTTGCTCAGTTGTGCAATGGGGGAGGATGCTGTTTGCAAACCACCTCCACGGTGAGGGAGCTCGGGCTGATTAATTCGATGTGGCTTTGGGTTTTTTTTAAATCACTTTCAAGACAAAGCTGACGGCAGTATTTCCCCCTGCTTCTCCATCCTCTTGGATCGAAAAACTCACGCGAACAAGTGACAGGAAAAACCAACGAAGTCAGCAGGTCCCAACACCTTAAAATTAGCTGGGGATTCCCTACTCCATTTTGAAAAGTGAGTGGGGAAGATGAGGCTTTTTCCAGATCTGAACTCACGTTAAGACCTACTTAAAAGCACGACTCTTTCCAGAACACTACCCCCCGGGTAAGGGGCAGAACTGGCTCCGGGCCACCGCTATAACGTGGCCATTGTCTAGAGCAAGGGAAAAGTTACAGGATGCGCCTTTAATCCTGCCTCCCTGCCTTTTGTTTCTCAACTGTTTAATAACTGAGCTACACGACTGTGCTCGGCCCTCCTGCAAGACACGGGAAACCAACACGCAACAGCAGGCTGATCTGGGGGGAACACGGAGGAAAGGAAAGGTATTACCTTGCAAACCAGCTCCTCGCCACTATGCAGATGTACGGCTCGGAAAACGTGGTCTCCCTCGAGAGGCTCCAACAATAAGTATTTCCCGATGCAAGAAACGCAATGCGACAAGTTCGGGGTCTCCGGCGGGCTCGGTGAGCCTAGATTCGGGCTAAAACTCTGGCTTGGCTCGATGGACCGTATGGACGACAGCTCCTCGAAATCCTGGGTTTTATTCCGCGGTCTCCCATATCGTGCTATCGTGATAGGGGTTGACCTTTGTATGTTCATGAGTATGGAGAAGACCAGCCGAGACGCAGTACCGGAGCCCTGGCGTGGAGCGCGGTTCCTCGCCCGTCCGGCTGCGGCTGCCTTTGTGTGGCAGGGGGGGCGGGAGCGCGGCGGCGGCGGGCGACCAGCCTCAGCGCCGCGTCCTGGGCACAGGGAGAGAGCGCTCAGCCCGCGGCCCTTTGTTCCCGCCGGCGGCCGGGCGCGGAGCGGCGCGGAACAGCGCGGCGGGGAGGGCAGCGGCGCCCGGTGCTAGGGCAGGGAAGGCAGAGGCGGCAGCGTGGGGCAAGGAGCGGCGCTGCCGGGCCTCAGCGGCCGCGGCTCCCGCGGGGCGCGCAGCGCGGGCGAAAACAAAAGGTTAGGTAACGCGCTGCGCGCAGCGGGGACCGTCCTTTCTCTCTCCTATGGCGAGGATGAGCCGCACTGCCGCAGCCGGGCTGTAGATGGCGCAGGAGCCTCGCCACTGGCGCCCGCGGCGCTCCGAAAATGCCCCGCGAAATAGCGAGGGAGCATTTAACTTGCAGCGGGCAGCGGCTGGGCCGACAAAAGCGCGCTCGGAGCGGCGGGAGGCTCTGCAGAGCCGCACCGGGGGATGGGACCGCGGGGTTTGTGCGCACCGCTCCGCGCCGGCGAAAAGAAATGTGCTGTTGTGGGCGCCTCGACAGAACAAAAAGTGCAATCACGGGGGAGGAGGCACACGCTCACGTTTCCCCAACACAGCGGGATTTCTGTCTGAGGGCTCGTCGCCTTCGCGGCGTTTAAACGTAGTTCATGCACAAAGAAAAGGAAAACCAGCACGGCGAGAAAGGGGCTGGGAGTGCAACGGCGAAAGGACAAGGGTGCAAAATAAACTGCAATAAATTGATAAATTGTAAAAAAAAAAATAAAATACAGCGAGCAGGTTTTGAGTCTTCTTTTTTTTTTTTTCTCCTTGGGTTAGGATGGGGGAGGAAAGCGATGGCCGCGCCGCTCCCTTTCAATAAGGTATCGCCTCCCCCCGCCGTATCAATAGCTACTTACGTGGCGGGGACGCTGGCTGCCTCCGTGCCTCGCTGCCACCCGCCGCACACCCGCACGGTGCCCAGCGCGCAGGCTAACTGCCCCGCCGCCACCGCCCGGCCCGGCCCGCCCCGGCCCCACCGCCCACCACGCTGCGCCCCGCCCCGGCCCGGCCCCCACCACCGCCCCCCCGCCGCCGGCCGCTCTCGGGGTAAACAAGGTGAGGCGTTCTTCCGCAGCTCTGCTGGGCTGTGCCGGGACTCAGGGGACGGTCCGCCGAGCCGGGGACCTTGCACCAGTGAGCACCAGCGCTCACCGGTGCGAGTGCCGCCGCGGCTCCCCCAGCCAAATGAGCTCCGGCACGTCCAGCCTCTCGGGGGACCGTCCTTGCGGTGTGAGATGTTAACTAATTAATTGTAATATCATAACAAATTAGTAAATAGCAACCACGATGATAATGAAGTAAAGACCCCTAAAAGCAGCGCCCGGGCGCGCGAGCCGGGTGTGCTGTTTTTCTCAATGAAGAAATAGGGTTTCTTTTTCCGGGCATCGCGGCTTTCCGCGTACTTACGGGAGCTAAAGCGGGCGCTTCCCGGTGCAGTCGGGTGGGAGGAGTTCTCCCGACTCCAGCCTTGCCTTAATCCGTCCCAAAATTAAAACGGAGGAGGTGGGGGGGAGAGAACGTAAACCCTTTCGCCCTGCATAGAGAAAGCCGTGAATGAGGTCGGGTTGTCCCCGCCCAGCACCACTGCGGTCTGCTGGGGCTTTTCACCCGCCTCCCTTTTATTGTTTAAATAACAGGAGTTTGTGTATATATTAAAGTTTGATGAGCGGCTCTCTGAACTGATGAGCCTGGAATTTGTTGCCTAGTTTTTGTCTGTGGGTTGGTTGTGAATCCCTCTCGGAGAGCCGGGCTCTGTCCCGGAGCTGCAGCTTTGGTAGGGTGATGGCAAAAGGCTGGCCGGGTCTTGGGTCCCTTTTTCCCACATCAGCACAGGGGAGGGTCAGAAATGGGAGAAGGCTTGATTTGGGGTGAGGACCTGCGGGTCTGGATGATGCTTGCTTTGAAGAGGTAGGGAGAAAAAAGCATGCTAACAATGAAAAATCCCTGACAGAGAAGGCTGTTCCGGAGGTGCCTGTTTTGAAGTAGAGGGAAATACCTCTACCCTAGGAACAGGACTACGAAAAGGCTATAAAATTCTTCCAGCAGGTGCTAGTCTTGACAGGGGAGTCTTCAGAAACAGCTGTGGTGAGGGACAGTCCTCCCTCCACAGCATTGCACCTGCCTCATCTGTTGTCCTTCACGCTAGGAGCTCTACGTGCCCTGTTAGACAGTTGTAAGATAAATGCTACTGAGAAAGGATCATTGTAATCTAAAGTTTGGCATGGAGAAGATGGGCCTCTAGCAACAGAAGGGTCTTGACCTGGTGAATGTCCCTTGGGTACTGGGGATGGAGGCAGAACCAGAGATCTGCAATGACCTGTAGGATGACCTGCAGACACAGTCATTGCTATTTGTTGTAAGATGAAAAGGTGTTTTCCTCCCATTCCTCACTTATTCCCATCACCTCTAAATACTCCGTAACTTTTCAATACCATTTTTAGAAATGGGATGAGCAGTGCCGGATACTGAATCATTGCAAATAAGGACAAGCCATAAAGTTATGCAATATATTCTCCAGTCTCACATCCTGTGATCCAAATCAAACATTCTTTTCTTGGTAGATGGCTTTTTACACAATTTCTCCCTTCCTCTCCCCCTGCATACTCCTTCTGACTGTGACAAAGCATGAGAAACCTGGAATCTTGCATCAACCTTTGCTCTCTAGACCAATGTTTTCTGTTTAACTTGCTTGATTACCCAGCATTAGCTGGAGCCACAGTCCCTAGCATCTCTGGAAAGGCTTCCCAGAGCCTCCAAGCCCAACCAGAGAAAGGAGTGAAAAGAGAAAGGGATGAAAAAATCTAGTTCATTCTAAGCCTGTGGTTGGAAACTCCTGATTTTTAATAGCGTCTGAAGAAGTGATTCAGGGCGATACAGGACACACTTGCCATAAATATTCAAGTTTGTAAGGAAGATGTTATACATTTCAGTTTCTGGATTTAATTCTACTATAAGAGGCATGGAAGGATACATGTAGTGGGAATGGCACAGTTGTCTATCCATTGGATGAATTTTATTGTTCCAGTATATTTTAATAATTTTACTTTCCTTTTCTGTGGCATCTTTCCCCAAACTTAACACTTTATAAACTGCTTCTACTCTCAGTTATGTCAATGAAAATATTGCCATTTCACTTCAGTGTTAAAGGAATAAGCTCTGAATGAGCAAATATTTGTGTGCCTCGTAGAGACATTAGGTATACATAATCCTGTGCCTGTTGTTATTGATCTAAGTCTGTAAGTCAGCTGAAATTGTAGAGTAGTTAAGCATATAACGTGTGAGATGTGAAAAGAAATCAGGTCCTGAAAGTCAGATCAAAGTCTGAACACCAACTCAGCAGTGAAGTTTTGTGTAGCTGCTGCCTGTCTCGCTTAGCTGTGGTGCTTCTGTAAGAAGCATTAACCAAGTAAGAAAGAGATACTTGATTTGAAACACATTGGCCAGAATGTCTGGGCCAAAGCAGTGCTGTTGCATGGTCCAAGCATAAATGCCATGTTCACAGCACTTGGAGAGTGTTGTTTGAAATAAAATGTGATGATAGTGGCAAATATTGTTCATTAAATTTTCTCATACAATTGAATGAGATGAATTTGCTGAATCTGCAATATAAGGCGGTTACCGAATCAACCAAGGAAGTAGCCAGCAGAATGGCATACAACAAAAAGCTATCGTGATCTCCCTGTGACCTTTCTGAAGATACTGGTACATGTCAGAATGAAGGTTGCCTCCTTTCCCCCAAGTGAGCTGAGCAGCATTCCTTTTAGGACTGTTTACTGACTGACTTTTCATCTCTGGACCTCATTGTGCTGATTTATGTTGTCTGGAAACTGTCACCAAGAGAGACAACCCCATTAGAAGTTTCTTTTAAAAAGACTCTGCGATTATCCACTTCTTTGATGACTGTGTCCATTACTAATCTGTTGAGTTCCCTCTTGAAAATGGCTCTTCCTGCAGGAAATGCAGATGGGGGGGTATTTTCCCTTTTCCTATTCTTCAGTGTACCGGGAGAGACTATGGAGGAGGCCTTCCATTTTCATGCTATGGAAATGTCCACCAAGGTCTCCCCTTTTCTGTATCCAAGGTTTATCTTCAGATAAACAGCAACGATAGATGTAGAAATTAGACTTTGGTGTTTCAGGGACTAAGAAAAAAATATTAAGTAAAAAGTTTTTATAAATCTAACCTTGGGTAAAGAAAAATATATTTTCTGTAACTCTGACTTATCTTTTAGCATCTGCTTTTGCGTATACGGACTCTGTGTGGGCAGGAGCCAGCCCTCCCCTACAAGCCAATAGCAGTCTTTCTTCCATTGATGTCAATGAGCTTAGATCAGAGCACAAGTCTTGTGAGTGATCAAAGAGAGTTCTACATAAAAAAGACTTCCTTTTCCAGGTCAGTCTGTTCCTTGTCCCTTTAGAGAAAATATATTATCATCATACAAACACAAGCCAGAGCAAAAAGGATAATAATTTTTGAAGTGGTAAAATTAAGACCTTAATTTTATTTTTTGCTGATTTACAAAGTGCAGAGCTGAGCCTATTGGGATCATTAAGCAACTCTTAAGTGTTGAGAACTGTCGTATTGAGAAGACAGTCTCATTCCAGAAAAATTAATCCAAGTAGCTAGCTCAAAATATGCTTGCAAGTACCTCCCCACCAGTTGTCAGGGCTGGATCGCCATGCCAACTTGGATATGGTTTTCTATATTTTTTAGTCGTTGTTTGTAATAATTTACACTAGAACTTTAGTATGTTAGTAAGGAAGGCTAAGCAAAAAGGTAAATCATGAGCAGTAAAGGGGCAAGTCTTCTCTCCATACATCAAGAGGGGCAATTCAAAGACATGGAGACAAGCATCTGTTCTATAAAAAGACATGTGATATTGAGTTTTGGTATGCGAATCCATTTTTTATTAAATGAGCTGCTGTCAAGAGCTAACTTGACAGGAAACGTATCCATTTGCATGAACTGTACATGTGGGGCGTACATGTGTATGCAATAAAGATACAACAAAGTATGTAGGGGTAAATACCTGTGTGCCATATCTGTAGTCAGAATCAAGCTGTATTATATATCTGTTGTCAGAATCAAGGCTTCATTCTTCACTCAAGCAACAACAAAAAAAAGGTGTTATTGAACAACTGAGAGCAAGATTTACAACAGACTACAGTGCAATAAAAAAAAAATAAATAAAAAAGCACTCCACAAAGCAGTTTATGTGCAGAAGCCAGTTAAATGAGATAGGGAGAAGCAGGTCCACCACTTCTGCAAGCTGCCTTCTTGTTATATTGTATAGAAATTATAAAAAAAATGAAGCTCTTACCTGCGGTGCTGTGAGGTTTGCCTTCATGTGTTTATTCATCTGTGACCTAAGAAATGTCTTAGTTGACTGCACGACAAATCTCTGTGTATGGGAGAGTGTTCTGCCTAGGAGGCAAAGCAGTCCTTGGCCCAGGAATCAGTGATTTGTTTCTGGTTCTGGATCTCAGTAATGCATAAGATTTTTCAAAGTGATAGTATTGCATACCCAGGTTTTAACTGTACCTGTGGTCACAGCATGTTCCCAGCCTAGCCATTTGTAGTAGTTCAGAAAGCCGCATCTGTATGTCAGATGTGTTGCTGATTGGTCTTAGAATGAGCACAAGCAAATTGACCTTCTAAGGCACAATATTGCCCTCCAAATCAGACCCTCAAGACTGTATGCTGCTAGCTACCCCAGTCAGACCTTACAGTTCTCTGTTACCACTAGCTCTCTTTATTCACAGATGGCATCATTCCCAGAAGCTAAAAAGTGGTTGTGTTATGTGTACTTGCAGCCCAGAAAGCCAACCGTATCCTGGACTGCATCAAAAGGAGCGTGACCAGCAAGTCGAGGGAGGTGCTCCTGCCCCTCTACTCTGCTCTCATGAGACCTCACTTGGAGTATTCTGTGCAGTTCTGGTGTCCTCAACATAAATAGGACATGGAAGTGTTGGAACAAGTCCAAAGGAGGGCCACGAGGATGATCAGGGGACTGGAGCACCTCCTGTATGAAGACAGGATGAAAAAATTGGGGCTGTTCAGCCTGGAGAAGAGAAGGCTGTGTGGAGACCTCATAGCAGCCTTCCAATATCTGAAGGGGGCCTATAGGGATGCTGGGGAGGGACTCTTCACAAGGGACTGCAGTGAGAGAACAAGGGGTAATGGGTTCAAACTTAAACAGGGGAAGTTTAGATTGGATATGAGGAAGAAATTCTTTACTGTAAGGGTGGTGAGGCCCTGGAATGGGTTTCCCAGGGAAGTTGTGAATGCTTCATCCCTGGCAGCGTTCAAGTTGGGGTTGGACATAGCCTTGGATGGCATGGCTTAGTGGGAGGTGTCCCTGCCCATGGCAGGGGGGTTGGAACTCGATGATCTTGAGGTCCTTTCCAACCCTAACTATTCTATGATTCTATGATTCTATATCCATATCAGTGTTATCCCTCACAAATTGAAATCAATCTTACATGGGAGAAATCCTCTTCTGAACGATCCCTTCATTTACCTGTATGAACTTACCTGAGGAAAAGCACTACTTCACTGGTCAGATGTAAGTGGCATGCCTTTCATATTTCCCACATTTTAAGTTATACTAGTATTGCTAAGAGAAGAAAAAGGGTGAGCTTTTTTCTTTTGTAATAGGCCAGGTGAGCCGAGCACACCCATGGGTGTAAGATCAGGAACAGAAGTGCTATGTTTGCACATTCCAGGGAAACCCTTGTATGAAAGGGAAGCTATGAAATACCAGGTCTAGTTATTCCTAACCTGTTGGTATTTAATGCACTCAAGCCAGTTGCCATTAAGGTCTTTTTTTTCTATTAGGGAGGTGTAACATCCATTTTTTTCTTTAGGAATAACTGTGGGAAGTTATTTTACAGACAAGTGCATAACCCGAACCAGATCCCTCTTAGGCAGGTTTTGCTACCTCAATCGCGCCCATCAGCATGATGCTGGTGGAGGTAAATGTGAGATGAAAACGTGACAACTGGATATGCATCTAGGAGCTGTTCTCCAAAACCTCATTGCAATCTTGTGTTGCCAGATTTTTTTTGGTAGCACTGAAAACCAAGCAGATTCTCAAAACAGAGCTAGAAAGAAAAAACACCCTTATCATTCACAAAGGACCTCTTGATATAGACAAGAAACTCCCATTAGCTAAAATTGGATCCCATTTTTCACAAAGAAACATCTTTATTTTATTAACTTTAAAATGGATGTTGATATAGTTTGCACAGTTGTGTTAACATGTTAAGGGCATAAACTCTCTTAAGACCATTTCTGACTCTTCAGTAAGGGTCATTAGCTTACCTGGAATTGATTCCTGTTGAACAAGAGCAGGACTCAAGAAGGATTAGACAGAAAAGACATCCATCTCTATCACAGTGCATGGTAAATGGTTGCAGTAGTTGCCTATCTTTAACATAATTGAAATGTGCCTTCAGCTTTCCATTGCATTTCCTTGTATGTTTCTCTACCAGAGCAAAATCTCCCTTATTAGACAGCGTCTGTTCCACATGAAAGCACTTACAAACCACAATCAAGTCATTCCCTAGCTTTTACTTTGATACACTAAATCTAAATACACTTACCCTGTGGAATCACTCCACTTTACAGCCTTTGTTTTTTCATTCATGTTCTTGAGGCTCTTCTCTGAGCTACTTCCAATTTGCGAACATCCTCCTTGAGTTGCTGACATCAGGACCGACATTATTCCAATAGCTTTTACCAATGCCAAATGCAGAATACAACCTCTTTACTCCCCTTTGATGCTATCTTTTGCACACAGGAAAAGATTGCATTTGCCTTTTTGGCAACATGATTTCAGACAGGCTTTGGGACTCAGACAGTTGTCTACCACTTGTTCATTTTTCAGTCTCAGCTTCCCAGAAGAGTACTCTTCTTATGTGAGTAAGGCCTGAGATGTTTGGTTTTAAATAGATCCTTTATGTTGGGTTACATATGAAGCAACTGTTATTTCTTTTACATCTACTCCTCAAGCAAAGCTGAAAAGGCATTTGCCCACTTCTGCCCCCTTCCAAATTTCGGTTCATTGGAAAATATTATTAGCAAAGGCACTGCTTTCTCCCACCGTATTGATAGCGTTATTAAGCAGCATAAGGCTCACAAGCAGTCCCTGCAGAACCCACTGTCTGGTAGCTCCACATCATATTGCACTGTTGGTTCTAAAGCTAGCCAGCTTTAAAACAAGTTGGTTAGCCAGGTGTGTTCATCATCTTAGTTCTGATTCCTGTCAGAATCGTTTGTAGTACTGTATGGCAAATGCATCCCAAGTCAAAGTATACAATGTTACCACAATTACTTTTATCCACCAAATTTGTAGTCTTATAAAAATAGCACATTAATTTGATAAGATCTTTCTTCCATTAATCTGTGTTGATTGCCATTAATTGAATTGCACTGTTTTAAAACTTTATTAATTGACTTTCCTATCATCAACTCCATCACTCTGCCTGGAATAGACGTCGAACTGACAGGCCTGTAATTACCTGGTTGCCCTATTTTGTCTGCAGAAGTATTGGCAAAATATTAACTTTCTTTAAGTTTCTCTAAGAAGGATGTTGGTTTAACCAGTGTTCTCATCTTTCTAAATTGTGTCTTTTTGAAGATTGAATGAAATTTTGCGAGTTGCTGTAAATTGTTATTCACATTTTTGTTGGTTTAAGTTTTCTCCTCCAGGCTGGCTGATACATCTCTTTGTTTTTTCAGCTTTGTGGAACAGGATCTTTTAAGGCAATGCGTGGTTAGGTTTTATCCTGCTTACATGTAAAACATGTAAAATCCATTTTAAAAGCACATTAAACATAAACCCAAGTCATTATCACTTCCACCTAAGCAAACTCTAAATTTTGTGATTAATATTTCCCTGTCAGGATGAGGTCTAGTGTAGAAGTTTCCCATGCCAGATACAGCTCTTTTTGAGTCAGGAAGTTGTTTTGTGTATTTTTCCTTCAAAATCCGCAAATGCTTTAGTACTTGCATCATGAGACATCCCTTTGCTCTCCCTTCAGATTTATCGTGCCAAGTCTGAAAGTGCCATATATAGTGAAAGGCTTTTAAAAGGCTAATCAGGAAGGTCACCCTACACGCAGAGGTAGGGCTGGTTAGATGAGCCAATTCTGCGTTGTTTGGAACAAAGCCTTGCTTCATGCTGTACTCTCAGTGTTACCATGCTGCTGGCATTGAAGACTGAAGTCCATGAGAGCGTTAAAATCAGAGTTTTCCTTGAGTGCTGTCCTGTATTTCATCAGAATGTATTAGCCAGGGAGAGTTACTGTCTGTCATGACTCTGGCTCAGTACTGTCATACTACTTCCCAGGTGTGTCCTGGCTTTCAAACAATAAATGTTAGACCTGCCATAATCTGGGGAAAAAAAAAAAGAAAAGAATCGGCTCATTTCATTGTCCTTCAGCATCTGTGCTCTGGCTGCAGGTAGCAGAGGTCTCTTTCAGGTCCTGTGGAGCATGAAGAATAGTAGCTCTGCAGGAACCAGGCTGTGCCTCTTTGTTTGCAAAGTGCTTCCTGTTTGGATTTCCATAAGCATTTTTTTACCCTCCATTTGCTTAAGTGATGACATCAGCCAGACAAAAAGGTATATGATCTTACTTAGAATGATCTTTTTCTCATTTCTGGCATAGGAGTTTTGTAGCTACACTAAAAACATAACAATAACAATGCAAAGTCAGTCCAGTGGTCCATCTGGTGCAGTATCTTCTCTCTCACAGGGCAGCAGTGAATGTCTGTGGGAGAGGACAAGAACAATGCAAGCATATAATGACACCCTCATAGCAGCCTCTCAGGCCTCTTTTCCAGTGATTTGCAGCCTGTTTGCTTGCTGAACCAGGATCAGTGCCTTTCTATTTTATATCCATCAGCGTATTTTTCTTCAGTGAATTCTCCTGATTTGCTTTTGAGCCCTCATGTGCTCTTAGCAACCGCAGCATCCTGTGGCCAGGCATTCCATAACTTAATTGTATATATGAAAAAGTAACTCTTTGTTTGAACTTGTGTCATTCAAGCCTCCTGATTTCATTTGATACCCCCTCGTTACTGCTTTAGAGGAGGCAGCAAACAGTAATTCTGTACTTACTTTCTCCTTGCCATTCATGATTTTATAAACCCTGTATTATATCCCATCCCTTTTCCCAGCTGAAGAATCTCAGTCTATTTTATAATTCCTTTTATGAAAGATCTCCTTTCACTGTTCCTTTTCGGTTTCTGCTATGCCCTTTGGGATGGGAAACCAGAATCCCACTCAATATTCAGGATACAGGAACAGTACGGATTTATAGTGACACACTTAGCTTCTGGTTTGTTCTGTATTTCTGTCTAATGGTTGTGGGTACTGACTTGCTTTTCTGACCACTACTATTTGTTATGCTGAATGTGACAGCCTGTGACTATGGCTGTGTTCATGACTCCAAGATTTCTGTGTCCTCTCAGTGCTTAAAACCACATCAGAGCCCATTACTGGGTCATGTAGTTAAGGTTTTTTTTCCCCCTTGTGAACTGCTTTGCGTTTATCAACACTGGATTTCCTTTGCCATTTTATTACTCAGTCATTCTGTAGAATAAGACCCCTCTGCAGCTCCTCAGAGTCAGCTTTCATTTTTATTACCCCACATGAGCAAACATTGCAGACACATTACTTGCTCCCATTTCCTGATCGTTTTGAATATAGCCTACAGGACAATATACATAGGAGGTGTTCAGTACTGGGAGCAGCTGGCACCGCAGAGAATTGCCAGAGCCAACCTCCAAGGCAAAATATGGATGCAGTCCGTGAAAAGGGACTGGAAAGAGAGAGCTCAGCTTTCCTATGAGCTTTTTTTGGGCTTCAGAGATAGCCCTGGCTCCTTCTCCTTGAAAATAAAGTGTGCAACTGAGGCATCTAAGCAAAATCAGAGTCACGTTGGACTCCATCAGTAGCTAGCAATGGCCTTCATTAAGGACAAGTTAAATCCTAGGTGAGTCTAAAATCTAAATCCTAGGCTGTCTCTTTCTGTCAAGCATAGCAGAAAATTCTCCATTCTTAAGCACCCAATTTATGTATCTACAATGAGATGGGATAAATCCAGACTTCAGTCTGTAGGCTTTATTTTTGTGAATTGTAGACTGTGCAATTTTATAAGCACAGGGAAAGCAGAGTTATAAGGTACCACCTAGGCTGGAACACTGGCTATTTGAAGCATGTTATAGCTGATCTATAACTCACATGCTTATTTTGACAGGCCAGCTCTTGTTAGTTTTGAATGGGTGTGGGAGGAAATAGCAGTGCATAAAACTTGCACATTACTAATACCATTGCCATATAAAACAAATATTTGAATAGGAAGTTTCAGAAATGATTCAGTGCTCTAGCTACAGAATATCCTACAGGAATTTTTTTTATAGTAACAGAATTAATGAAAAGCAAATCCTATTTCTCCATCATGGGCATAGGGTGGTCCCAGTGCAGCAAAGCCAATGTGATACACTGTCTCAGGGATAGAAAAAGCAACCTCTATAGATTACTGGCCCCCTGGGTGACAGGAGCTTCCTTTGAAGGGACTCCTTGAGCTGAGAGGTTGCTATATGCTTTTTAAGCAACTGCACCAGATCGTGTGTGGGTGCAGCAGACAGGGGCTAAAAGCCCTGAGCTGCAATACAGAAGAAATTGAAAAGCTGCTCTGTTGTTGCTACTCTACCAACTGCAAGGGAAAACTCTCTTCCCACCCCTACAGACTAACCACAGCCTTTGAAGGTACTGAAGTTATTTCTCTCACTTAGCCCACAGTTTTCTCAACATTAAGTCATAACTTGAAAGCTACAGTGTGGGGAGATAACTGTTACGTCAGTGACAACATTTCATTCAGGCGCTGTCATAAGCAGAAGATTTCTAGGTGCTGAAAATGTGGTATGACCACCAAACAAAGAAGCCAAAATATCACTTTAAAAATAACTACCTTCTTACCATGGCTTTATAGTTCACTGGGAACAATTTTCAGGAAGTTTGGTCTCAGATTTCTTTCTTATCTAAAGTATGGCTCTTCTGCTGTACTTAGGATCAGCCTGCAAACTGTTTGGAGCAGTTATTGTGTCTTCTGATGTCTTGTGCTTACTTTATTGCAAAATATCTTGGAGTTTTCTTGGTTTGTGTCTCAGATCTCTATTGAAAAAATGGGCAGAAAGTGCTTCATTAACTCCTGGAGAACTGAGGCTGTTTCAAATGTAGCAGTAAAAGGTGACACATGAAATTGTGAAGCTGAGACAAATTTGACGCAACCCTAGCAACACTTAGGCAACCCTTACTGTGTGCAGTGACACAACATTGTCGGTGAGCTTCAACAGCTAGGCCAAGGAAAATCTCTGGGTTTTATTCCAATTTTTAGGAACTTTTAAATGTTGATGAGTGCATAATAGGTTTTGACACTGGAAAATTCACCTCAGATTGGAGAATGCTCTTTGTGTTTTTGAAATAGGAAAAGCCTGTGTCTCATATCTGTGCTTTGTTCCTAGAATCATTTTTAGATTGAAATGTAGTATACTACTATTCTCTACTTGCATCTATTTTAATGATCACATATATATGATACTGCAACAGGTGGAGTTATTTATACACATGAAAAAAGATGTTAGATCTGTAAGTTATTCAAGATCTTAAAATAACTTGTGTACTACAGGAATCCTTTCTGATAATCGTAGAAGAGAGTGGAGGTGTAGGGAGGAAATGAACATAAAGTTATTTTATTTCTGTCTCACAGGGCATGAATGAATAACTGTTGTCACCTAATCTTTCAACATGGGTCCCCAGTCTGTTGCTTACAGGCATTCCACATTACTTATTTTCCTGGCTTCCTCAGCTAGGATGGGCAAAGGAATATTGAACAGAGGAATTTTATGTTTTCAAGGTGCAATGGACTTGAGAAGTGTATATTTATTTTTTTCAGGTTTTAGGTATGTGGAAATTAATGGAAATGATCCCAAGACTGAAGTAAAGCCGTCCCTTAAACTCAAAAGCTTGCAACATCCTGCAGCAATGATGCAACAGTTTGCAAGACTGAATAGCCAAATGTAATTCTGATCCCTGCACTTTGCCAGGCTGTGACACTGGCCGAATTCCAGAATAAGCCAATTTCAGAACTGTGGAGCCTCCAAATATGATCTTCTGTCAGTCACAGAAATTTCAGCTCCAGGAAAGGAAAGATTGATCTGGCAGATTATAATCACTACTGTATGACACAGTGAAAGAAAGGATCTTTCCTAAAGCGGAATGCCAGCTACTCTGGGACTAGTCATCACCTTGAACTGTTCTGGGAAGCAGCAGTGACTTAGCTCAGCTATCACTGTCTCATCCTGCTCTTGTGATGCAAACCACTGTTTTTTCAATAGGTGCGACAGCGGCAACTCCCAACCTGTGCTGAAACAATCAAAATGCTTCAGAGTTTCCAGAGCCATTCCCATCCTGGACTTTCACTTCCCTAAGAGAAATAAAGTGAAAACGTGCTCACACCTGATTTTGGGACTCTTACTGCAGGACAGGCTAGTTCCTGGGGAGCACTCTGCCCTCCTGTCACATCATGGAGTGACATCTATGCTCCTCCATGGCTCAGCTTGGGCAGCATGTCGCAGTAATGGAGGCTTCAGCTTACAAAGCTGTGGTTGTGGGAAAGCTTATGACCAAGAGGTGCTATAGCACCTCACAGCTCCCCATTGCGTTTCCATCTCACATAGGACCCAGTGCCGGCATACAGAGAGAGGGGAGTTCAAGCAAAGGCTGGTCATAAATTACCAAGGGAAGTTCCTTAACACAAGGTGTGGGATGCAGCACCAGGATGGCTGCATGAAATCAAATAACTCTGATAAACAGACTGGCTGTTATAAGCAAATAGACCTGAATGTATTTGCTCCAAAATATCTAAAAGACTGTGTTACTTAGGTAGAATGATCTTCATAACCTTTTTCTAACCTGACTAATCAAGACCCCTAATTCTTTTTCCTTTCTAATCCTAGAAAATCTTATGAAGGAATATACTGTTTCTGTGGCAAACCCAGGTCTCTTGGATGGTCCTGATAATGGAATACTTGGTTACACGCAAGCTTTATTTTTGTGAACTTTATGGCTTCTGCCAACACCTTAAGGAGATTAGAATTTCTGGTAAGGGCTCAAAACATTAAAAGAAAACTAAAAAGAAAGCAAGTTATTTCAAGAGAATAAAGCTGATGCTGAGGGCAATTGGAGTTAGCTACATCAGCTTTCAGAGATTAAACAGGAAAAACTGCAAAGAAGATAACCCAGTCAAAACTCTGTGTCATTAGAGATCACTTTTTTGCCATTAAAATAAAATGAATTTTAAAATGAATCTGAATGTGTTTGCTTAGCAGTAGGAACAAACAACTATTCCTCCACCTACCACTCAGCTGCTGCTTTATATAATGAATGACTACTCATTTTTAACATTTTTGGTGTCTTATCTAAATGAAAAAAGTGAAAGGACAGTATTAATTCAGAGAAACAGCTGCCTATCTTAATACCTGTAATTATCTATTACAGCTTAATATTATGGACACAACTGTAATAGTCCAGCATTCAGTAGTTCCTTATTACATTTACAGGCAAAGTTAGCTGACTTTAAGGTTGACTAACTGTGTTAGTCAAGAGGCACGTTATTTTTTGTTGTTTATAACCTTATCAGACTCCAACCACTGAATTGAAAATACCCCTGCCAGACATCTGTCTCAACCTCTTTTTATGTGTTTTCTTTTGGAACATTTCAGCTAAAAGGGTGTTTTGGGAGGGTATGTGGAGGAAGGACAATGGAGTCTATGTCTGACCGCATGTGTGTCATTGGTAGGCTTTTTCAGCCCTGTGCTTAGACAGCAAAAGCTAGAGGAAAAAAGAGAGGTTTTGGATTTTTTTGTCCTGCCACCAGAGAGCTGGTTTGGGTGGCCCTAGGAAATAAACCTACCAAATCATTAGGCTCCTACAACCAAAATATTCTTCTTTTGCATATGCTTAGTAAAGATGAAACCTGAGTTCAATGAAAAGGCTTCTTCATTGACCATTATTCTAACAAAAGCTACTAAGGCTAAGCAGGACTTTTGGTACTTTACAGTGGGTGCTATAGGAATGGCAGAAAGGAACCAGTCCAGCTCCTTCTTCTTCCTGGACTCTCCAGTCATTCTACATTATTACATGGGTATAAAATGACAGAATAGGTGCATATTTCTCTGCTTTAAAGAAGTACCCAGGTTACTGAGCCATTGGTTTTCCCCTGCATCTTTCTCAATGTCTTTTGCATTTAGGGTTTCCTGGGGGTGTGGCTTCAAAAGAAGATCAAGGATGGGCCTGTGCTGTGCATGACCTGGGCATGGCACTATGCTGACCTATGGAACCTTTGTGTCTGCATGTGTTCAGACTGTATGCAAGTCCTCCCCTTCTCAAGTATGCATCCAGGCCAGTAGGTGGTTGCTATAGAGGGTAGGGGATTTTCTAGGAGGGAATAAAAGATTTTGAAAGTTGAATCTTCCAGCTTTCTTATTACTTGGGAATTTTAGTGAGTAACACAGTTGTCAGCTGGGGTGATTAGCCTGGCTCATTGTGAATAGTGATCAACTTCTTGCTTGTAAAGAGGTCACTGTTTCAGTGACAGAGAAAAAGAAACCGTACCATGTAATAAATGTTCAAAACATTGATTGTATTTACCAGCAGGTAGGAGGAAAATAGTACATATAGCAGTTAGTACAAAATGTCCCCTTCAAGTTATAATTACCTCTCTCTTTCAAATTAAAGAGTCAGAAACCAGAATACATGCCAGGAAAAGTTCGGATTAAAGATCAAGTCCAGGACAGATTGATCAATAGTAACAAGGAACTTGCAGTGAAAATTGCAGTACTTTAACATTTCATAGGATACTTGGGGGATGAGGTAAATATTCTGAGAGGGTAGGGGATTTTTTTAGGAGGGAATAAAAGAGATTTTGAAAGTTAAATCTCTCAGCTTTCTTATTACATTGTGTTTGCATAATCATATCCAGATGCTTTAGGCAATAGTTGCTTCCTGTGCTTACAGTTTGCTGTTGTCTCATCATTCCTTTATTAATGTACGTGAGGATTAGTAAAATAAACAACATAACTGTGAAACTGAAAACAATTTTATGCTACTTCCTATGCAATTTTTTTTTTCTAAGGAGCAGTGTTATCTTTTTACATATGCTGGATTTTCTTACAAAATACATTGGGAGTCTTTTGTCATATAGGTGTATTTTCAGTGTCAGAGGTAAGCAAGGCGCTGAACTCCTTTCTCCTTAGTGTCGTGCATAGGTAGGATTCTGCATGCCCACAACTCATTGCAGGAATAAGTCATTGGCTTTTTTAAGACTTCCATTCAGCCTTTGTATGTAAGACCATGCACACCTATAGTGGCCTTTAAACAACAGCACCTTTCACACTATTGTCTGGCTAAAAATAGACAGTGCAGTCACTATAACGTGACATTTACCAAGCAGCAATTTCCTCCACATGTCAGCAGAATAAAATACACATAAATAAAATATTTTCTATACACTGAAAATAGCACTCTATAATCATCCCAGTACACAGTATGGAGTTATTGTGCAATGACAACACACCTTGTTGAGTGATAGTGCAGAGCTGTTGCCCTTTGCCTAGCAACATACCAAAGCATGGGATCAGAGTCTACACCCTCTCTTATTGCTCAATTAGGACCTGGCAAATGTCCCTTGATGTTTCCCTGGCCCATATCCACATATTTTACTCACATATGTAACTTCACATTGATGTTTTTAAGGGTAGACCTGGTTACATGACCGCAGGGTCTGAGGCTGTTTGTATCCTAGATTTTCTTGCAGGAATCAGACCCATTGAAGGATAGAGGTTTTCCTGGCTAGCGTGGCACAGGTAGAGTTTAGCAGAAAGTCGTGCTTCTGAAAGGCTTAACCATTAAAGAAGCCAAATAAGTTGAATGGAATATTACCATGGAAGAGTTGCACAGTAGGGAAGAAGTTAAAATAACCCCTGCAAGCTCCTTGACAAAGTATCATAGAATCATAGAATCATAGAATCATAGAATAGTTAGGGTTGGAAAGGACCTCAAGATCATCGAGTTCCAACCCCCCTGCCATGGGCAGGGGCACCTCCCACTAAACCATGCCATCCAAGGCTATGTCCAACCCCACCTTGAACGCCGCCAGGGATGAAGCATTCACAACTTCCTTGGGCAAGCCATTCCAGTGCCTCACCACCCTTACAGTAACAGTTTACATCTATAAAATTATATTTAAAATGGAAAATATGTATTCACAAGCAAAATAGTTAAATCTCTAGAAAATCCTGTTTTGTTTTGTTTTACTTTAGGTATATTAGAAGTGTGTGCAAATGAAAGGCAGTGGTTTTAATGTGTTGTCAGCTGAAGACTATCATTATTTAGGACTGGGTTGGTCACTCAGACTCCTGGGAAAGAAGGGATCAAGGGCTTTCTTTTTGTCCTGGAAGCCACCACCTTGTCTCATTTGAGTCGGAGGAGACGCCATGTTGAATTTAATCTCTGTGTTATACATGTGTTGCACACTGAGAACTTCCTCTGCTTAAAGACCAATTCAACTGCAATGCATGTCTCATTTTCATAAAATAGTAGCTGCACAGACTGAGGAATGTTAAAATAACTAAAAACACTATAAGGCCAAAGAATAAGTTCCCAGTTCCTCTGCATTTATCTTTAATTTTCCATAACATTTAGTATTCCTAATAGTATTTCTAATTGAAATGATCTTAATAGTTTCCTGGCAAAATTTGACAAGTAATTAAGGGGGGACTTCCTTCATCTTAAGAGTCAGAAGTACCTCACTGTATAGTCAGGGTATCGAAGTGAATTGGACAATATCTGATAAAACACAATTCCCATTTGGTCCCCATTTCTCTCCAAACTGAAATGTTGCCTGTCCCAGTAGGAGCAGAAGCAAAAAGTCATGAAAATGCCACCTTAGCTGTTGCTATATCTCTTGCTACATCTCAGTGAAACCACATCGGTGAGACACTGTAACTGAAAAATAGATTCTCCAGCATCAACTAAGGCACAAACTCACAGTGAAATTCTTATAATGGTTGGGATACTTACGTTTTGATGTGTGATCAGAAGTGAGCTCTCATTGCATCCTTACTTCCACTGGGGACAGTTAACATCGTATCTCTGTCCTAAGCATTTCCGTATTTTCAAAACTCTTTTACCAAGCTGATAACTTCGAAATTTCTCTTTCACTGAAAATTTTCAAGAGGTCCAAAACCTAATTTTAAATCCAGGCAGATAGAACTATAGGGAGACTGATGGACAGGTAAGTGCATCATGGTTACTTTGGTCCCTATTCCATAGAAAACTAGATTTAAAAGAAAAAAAGGTTATGAAATAATAAACATTCTTTTAGCAGTTTTGTAGCTTTAATAAAGAGCAGAATTATGCCTTCTTGTGAAAATGTAATTCTTAATACTATCTTAAAGTGGTTCCTAAATGAAACAGACTTTTAAAAAATTGAAAAAGACACTGTTTAAGAGCCTATTCCTACAATTCTGTGTAAATAGACCATACTGACACCTGTACAGTCATTATATATTTGGCTGAAGCCAATTTTGCTCTTGCAAACAAGCACCCAGTGTTTCCTTCACAAAAGTAAACATTACAAACATGGGAGGTTTTGAGTGCTTCTGTGTTTATAGTCTACAAGACCATCAATCTCATGTATGTATCTTTATTTCAGCTTGTGGAAGATGGAACTTGTTTTACTCTTGTGGATCTGGCCCTTCCTCTGTCATATCAAAATTATTTTAAAAAGCTAGTGATGTACAGAGAAGGCAACTGTAGCTGCATCCAAAAAGTTGGGACCATAAAAATGACATTCCTCTGTTGCAATTTAATTGTTCATTGCTTTGACTGGACAAAAATTTTACAGGCTTATGCATATCCTTGTTAGAGCTATGTGTGACAGTCTAAAGGTCATTCTTATTCTCATTAGAGTACAACAGTGAGTGATGAGGCCAAATCCTTTAAAGAAAAGTTTTAAAATACAGATTACCCAAGTCATACATACATCATTGAGAAACCTGATCCTCAAAAGCTCTGAGCACCACTGAGCCCCATCAAAGCACTCAAACTGCCAGATATTAAGATTGTAAGGCTTTACAGCATAGGATTTCCCAGCAAATCTAAGCAACAATTTCAGAGTCAGCATTGGTTACTGTCACCAGCATTACCACTGCTGCCACCAATGCACTGCCAGTCATGCCTTTCACAGAGGAGTGGACATAATATCCTGTTTGAAAATCTTCAGGAAAAAAAAAGAGAGAATAGAAAGACTAGCATCTTAGAAGAGATAACATGCCTTGCAAATAGCTGTATTACTTTTGCTGTGTGCTAGGGAACGCACTGCTGGGCCACTGCCTTAGAAACCAGGCACACACCTTCTAAAAGTGCATGTTTGCTCAAGTAGAAGGGTTCATCTGGCCTTGTGCTGATTGCATGAGTGTCAGTTCAGTGTACCAAATGTGCTAAATGTGGACTATCATAATCTTCTAGAAACAAAATGTGGTGTGATCCCTGCTTTTATAGACCCATGTATAATAGTACTAAAAAGGAGTGTATTCCCCATAGATAATATTCTCACCCACACTCCAGGCATTAAAAAGCCATGTGAGGGCTGTCACTTGCCCCTACGAGGAGATGCTTACCCTGTGTGTTGGAAGAAAAAGCTAGAACCACTCTGTGCATCTTATCAATACAAGGAGTCTCGCTCCAGCAGGGAATGCTCCATGTTCATACAATTTATTCTTATAATATACCTACTTTCAGTACCATCTTTTAAACAGGTGTGGATTTGTCTGGAACGTAGGTATGTGCAGTTAAGCCCTTTGTTGGCATTACATGTTTCTGCATTAAGTGTTTTGATGGATTCATAGTCCCCATCTTCCCTCTTTAAGTCTGCATCTACATCATCTAAGAAATATTGAATATTTACAATACCAGTAATTTGTCAAGAAAGTATGTGGCCACCTTTATGATTTATAAGGACTGGGCCTAAATTCTGTAGCCAGCTGAACATAGAGGTTACTACTATTATAAGTCATCCCCGTGAGTTCAGTGCTACTATTCACTTTTTTGCAAATCCCCCCGTGTGTATGCATTTGCAGTATCATGGTTTTAAATAGCATCTTTGTCACATATTAAAGAGAGAAAACTCTTTCAACCTCCATGCTTCCCTCAATCTTAAAAGTATACAGTGCCGTAAAGGAAAAAATGACTTAATACCAGCTATTCAAGACTTCCAGGACTGTGTCATGGTGTTAAAGAGCAGAAATAGATAAAGGGGTTAATGTTGGTGTTTTTCCATTTCATTGTAAGTGCAAACTCTTTTTGAAAGCATGTTGCAGTTGTTTATGCTCTGAAGAGAGCAATATTTTTAGCTTTACCACTTACAGTACTGGGATGTATTGCAAACTTTTTGATTAAGAATCATAGGCTACAAGAAAAGCTTAGAGCTGTAATTCCTCTAGCACATTTTTAGGCTGTTACCATGCCAACCATAAAAATTATGAGCAGAATGAATACAAGAAGTTTTGAGATTTTTAAAATAAAATAGTGCAAAGTTAATTTGGAGTCCAAAGTTTTGGAACACTTTATTCTGTTGTTGGAAGATTTATCATGATCCATATATAAACCTGCTGGTTATATCAAGAATTCATCAGCTGTCACTAACTTAGTTTGCAGAACTGCAGAGGTTTCACTCAAAAACTAAAGCATCTGGTTAAGCCTTTGCAGAGATTGGAATTGCTGTAGAATCATGCACAAACCTTCAAGCAAAGAATAGCTCCAGACATGGTGCTTGAAAAGTGTGCGTTAGGTGCATGTTATGTAGTGAAACAGAATCATGGGATTCTATAGAAATTCCCAGATAAGATCTCCATGATGTTAGACAGAAGTTCAGTATACATGGAGAAACACAAATGCGACCAAATAACAAGTATTCCAAAACCAATCCTTACAACATTTGAAAATCAGAGCTGATGTTAACATAAAAGACATTTAACCAAGTTAGGACTGGCAGCCTGCCCCCATACCCTGGGCTTTGCGTTGTGATGATGTAAAGAAAAGGCAATACACTTAGGATTGGAATGCAGTAGACTTTGGAATCTCAACTGATTTTTAAATACAAATTATTTTTTTTTCCTTATGTGGCAAATTCTATAATATTGAGATGTTGTTGTGTATTTCTATGTATTTACATAGATTTGGTGGGTTGACCCTGGCTGGACAACCAGGCGCCCACCAAAACTGACCTATCACTCCCCTCCTCATCTGTACAGAGGAGAGAAAACATAATGCAAGATTCATGGGTTGAGACAAGGACAGGGGGAGATCACTCACCAGTTACTGTCACGGGCAAAACAGACTCAACTTGGGAAAATTAGTTTAATTTGTTACCAACCAAAACTCAGAGTAGAGTAATGAGAAATAAAACCAAATATTAAAAAAACACCTTCTCCCCACCTCTCCCTTCTTCCTGGGCCTGACTTCACTCCTCATTTCTCTACCAGCTTCACTTCTGAGTTCTCTGCCCCCAGCAGTGCAGGGAAACAGGGAATGGGGCTTGCAAACAGTTCACACATTGTCTCTTCCACTCCTTCATCCTCAGGGGAGGACTCCTCATACTCTTCCCCTGCTCCAGCAAGGGGTCCCTCCCACAAGAGACAGTCCTCCATGAACTTCTCAATGTGAGCCCTTCCCATGGGTTGCAGTTCTTCATGAACTACTCCAGCATGGTTCCCTTCCATGGGTGCAATCCTTCAGGAACAGACTACTCCAGCGTGGGTTCACTGCGGGGTCACAAGTCCTGCAGCAATCCTGTTCCAGTGTGGGCTCCTCTCTTCATGGGACCAACAAGGCCTGCCAGGAGCTTGCTCCAGTGCAGGCTTCCCACAGAGTCACAGCCTCCTTCAGGCATCCCCCTCGTCTGGTGTGGAGTCCTCCCTGGACTGCAGGTGGAGATCTGCTCCACCATGTACCTCCATGGGCTGCAGGGGCACATCCTGCCTCACCATGGTCTGCACCAAAAGCTGCAGGGGAATTTCTGTTCCATTGCCTGGAGCACCTCCTGCTCTCCTGCTTCACTGACCTGGGTGTCTGTGGAGCTGTTGCTCACACATATTCTCACTTTTCTTTGTACTGCTGTTGTCCCCCACAGGTTTTATTTCCCTTCTTTAATACCTTATCCCAGAGGCACTATCACCATTGCTGATGGGCTCGGACATATTCAGCAGCAGGTCTGACTTGGAGCCAGCTGGAATTGGCTCCATCAGACATGGAGAGAGCTTCTGGCAGCTTCTCACAGAAGCCACACCTACAGCCCCCCAGCTAACAAAACCTTGCTCCACAAACCAAATACGTTGGGCTACTATATTTTCCTAAAGTTAGTTGTTTCCAGAAATTGAGGTTAGGCTGATGAAGGAACAAGCCTTTTCAAAGAATAGTGTTTGCTAGTATCAGCACTACAAACTCAATCTACTGGAAGACAGTGAGTTTTGAACAGCTAATTTAAAAAAAAGGAAGTTATTTGTGGAATTCTCTGTGAAAGAGCAGTCAACTCCAAGTCTGCAGTCATTGAGGAACACAAAGGAAAGATGAAAAGTGCACAGTTCTTTAAAAGCTGTGTTTGAAAATTAATTTAAACTTACATATGTACTTATTTACCTGTATATTCTGGGGCATTTCATTCTGGGTCAAAAAAGAAAGTGGAAATGCTGTATTTTTAATGTATTTTCATACTATATCTTTCAATAAGTCTGTTATATTCATGCTTGAAGACCAATCTTTATGAACCCTCCATAGGAACTCCTATGAAAACTACGAATCTTTTAATACTGGCTAAAATTATTTTTATAGATTTTTTCCTTAACATTCTATTCCAAAGATATTATTTTCTATTAAATTTATGAGGTAACCCTGTTCCACAAACAAGCAAGAACTTCCAGTGTTCTCCTGTGTTTACTTCAAAACAAGGATTTCATTTTCTATTCAACAGAAAGGCACCTTTAGTACTAGTTTATCTTTTCAGCTTTGGTATGGGATATTGGATATTGGGTACTGATCAATGGGATTACTTAGGTAGCCTTCTGTGCGAAGAGGTCCAGGCCACTGCTGAGGCATGGTCTTGGGTGGGTGGGTTTGGAGTGCATTATGTAGTTGTTAAATATGTAAAGTGGCAGAAAATCCAGCTGCCTTTCTTTATGCATAGATTCAGGTGGAACAGGAGGAAGAGGAGGCAGTGGTGGCAAGTGGATTTTGCAGTACATTGAGGAAGACAGCCAACATACAGAGGAATTAAAAATGTGAGCTCCAGCCAGCACATGGGCTATTTTACACAAGTTAGATGAATGTTCATCTGTGTCTTGAACCAGGTCATGTAAAGCAAGAATAAGGGTGACATTTCCAGCCATACACTAGTGTGAGAGTAATTGTGGTGTAATAATCCACACAACATATGTGACAATAATTAATTAACAGCACTTTATAGTGCCTGCAACCCAACATTTCTCAGTGTGCACTTGGAGCCCTCTGTGCATTCATTTACCAAAGCTTCTGCACTTGAAATTCAAAATAATCAGTTTACCCTTTGATGAGCTAATCCTCCTGCTCCCTTCCACCTCCTCTCTCCAGACCCCACAGAGCCTCAGAAATTTGGGTTATGGAAAAGTGCCAAATTGAATCAATTTAGGCCTGAATTACTGAAGTGATTGTATCCTCTGATTATCGTGGAGTATGAGATGCTGCCCTCTTCTCACACCACATTGCCATTACCGTGAGCGTACAACTACACTGGTCTGAGCTAAATTTTACTCTGTGACATAGAAATGAGAGGAGATTCTGGCCTTGGGTTTAAATATTTGAACAGGGTAAAAGCCAAGAAGGTTTGGAAATTATTTAGCCTGCTATTAGGGGATATAATTAGAAATACTTGGGCATAATTGTGTTTGAATTAAATAAAGGGGAAAAAAAAAAAAAAAACCAGCACGAAAAAAACAGCCTTGCTAACAGTGAGATCCTTTATACATGGGAATAAGGCAAAAATGTGTGAAAACCACAGGGGAAATTAAATAGGTGACAAGATAGGTATTTTATCTCTAATATTATAGAGGTACAGCTTATATTCATTGTTTTCCAAGCAAGGAAGAAAGGATGTCCCTAAACACCCACAAGAACAGTCTGCAGTTTGTGATCAGGGATGCCATCATGCCTGAGGTATCCCCATCTGGCCAGGGGCTGTTGAACAGGATGCATCATCTCTCTCCAGACCCTTGTGGGTTTTCCTGTGGAAGGCACAGTGTTATGTTAGGTAGGATCTACAATGAGCCTTTTTTACTTGTCCAGAAAAGCTGAGGTTGTTTCTCAGGAGGCTCTGTTAGGAGAATGGCATAGGAAAGAATGATACTGCTGCATCAGGCAAAGACCCAGCAGAGAAAGTCCTGAGGCTTTTCTGGGATACACTGAGAATTAAGGCTTTTTCATTTCACACAGCAAACCATTCACAACTTAGGCCACATCTTTGTAGTTCTAGTAACTGAAGCTTACAAAGGTCTGCCACAGACTTTTTCTCAGGAGGTTAACAAAAATAAAAGCAAAACTACGGAAAGAAGATTGTTAAGGTGAAAAAATCAAGCAGTCAAAGCGTACATAGTTCAACTAACTTAAATTCAGCTCTATGCAATCCTAATTCAACCCTTTTGTGTGTTTTGATACAGTCTTTAGTTGCATAATCACATACTATTTGGTGAATAATTCCAGACCTAGGGCTGATTTGGGATTGTGTGAACTAAATAAGGCATGAGACCACACACAGTGAATAAAGTGGATAAAAAGGAATATTGAGCAGCTGCCTTGTTTACTGAGTACCACCCAGTAAATGAGGCAGTGATTCTGCAGAATTTTAAAAAAATAGTACATGATCAATATAATTAAGTAGTCATAATGAGTAAATCCAAAGAAGAGCAGGAAGTCTGCATGGGCAAATCAAGCCCCCTTCCCTAAACCTGCCATTTAGTCAAATCACACTTGTTTTGCTATTTTTCATGGGTGCCAAGAATGCCTTCTCTCCCTCTCCCCTCCCACTGACTGCAGTGCACTTCTGATCCACTTAAACTTAATCCAACCTGCCCTCATTATAACAGCTGGAATTGCTTTCTCAGACTGTTTTCCTTCTGTACAGTGTTACTGCAAGGGTGAAGTTCCATGACTGCATGACTAAGGATATATATATGCAATATCTGGAACAAAGCGTATTTGATCTGGCATTCAGGTAGTGAACATCACTCAGCACAAGTGGTTTTTTTGTTAAAATGTTGGCATGTCATTGACTGTCAAACCGTTCCTTTTTCCATTCTCTGAAATACAGAAATCTTATGATGCATCATCTCCATAGATATCCTGATACATCACTCAAAAATGTCGTCAGAAAGTTTCAAAATTCCATTTGGCCAGGAATGTTTTGGGAGGATCTGGAAAATTTAGCAAACTTCCTACCAAAAGTGTGGGTTTTCTGAAAGCTTTCCATTGAATATCTTTTTTGAAATGCAAAGAAATGTAAACACACCGAAAAATCACTCCTGAATAATCAAGAGAAAAATATGTTTGAATATGTATGTTTATAATTTTCAAAATATTTTTGTCCCCTGCCTGATGGCTTTAAAAAACAATTTTCAAAAATCCCAGATTAGAGTTTCCAACATTAAAATCAATGTATATCTTTTCCTAGATTCAAAAGGGAGCTTATAAATCTCTCTAAAAAGTACATGACAGGAAGTACAAGCCAATCTGAAAAGTAGAGGCCAGGAAGCCAACAGGGTGTTCCTGTTTGTAACATGCTAATTTGCTATCAAGCTTTGGAAATCACATCATGTGTTTGTGCATAGCTTACTCATTTGTAAAACAGAGATAATGTAATGTACTTCATAGATTTTATAGTGCATATTGAACTCTGATGGAAGTCATTGCAAAATAACCTTATTAAAATTTGTCTATAGCTGAAAACCTGTTGATGTCATCAGATATTTTATTCAGGTCTCTCTGGGATTTCAGATCCATTGCTTCTGATTTCCTAAAATGTTTGGTTCTTTTAGGTGTAGAAGTGAAACTTTTAATCCCCTGACATTTTAAGAACAAGTAGCTCCAACAAATCTACACATCTGATTTAAGCACAAGTATTGCATATGTTTCTTGACTCAGGACCTGTCATGCATCACACTGCAGGACTAGATTAATATGCTGTTTAATAATAACATTGAAATACATCCCTTCTCAGAAGAGTTACTACCCTCCAGTTAAGAAATATATATACCATATGATAGGTGAAAAAAACACTGGGTACCTCTTTCCTTCCTCAAAGAGGTGTTGTGAGCCTTAATGTGGTATTCTTTGAGCTGCTTGGATGAAAGATACTCAATGAAGTAAAGGTATTTTTATGTCTCATTAAACATGAAAAGAAGGATAAGGTGAGACTAGAAAACAAAAAAAAGAGAAAAAAATGTAGCTCTAAGGAGGATATGAGTCAGTAATGTCAGCCATGCCCATTTGTTGGGATAACTGAAGGTCTCTACATGTTCTGCAACTTTGCTATACAGCATGGAAGCATTTAAACAGACACTGTACCTACTATAAGAGTACACATAATGTTTAGAATTCCCGATCTTTGCTCACTACCCTCACACACAATGTGTCTTTGAACTGTTGCTGAATGGATAATCTATATTTCATAATTCATACTGTCTGTATTTCCTTTACATAGTTATAACAGCAGGAAATACATAAGGCCTTTGTGGAACTTGAAAACTCTGTTGCCTTGGGCCATATTTAATGTGTAATAAATTATTCAGCAACAAAGCACTCTTCATTCTATTTACAGTAAGTTAGAGCTAAGTGTGTGAGGTATACATAACTAACATGAAACAGTATTTACTGTTGCTGCCAAGGCTGAAGTGTTTTTGAAGCCATTAGTCTCATATTCAATAAGCCAAATTTCCATCACATGAAAAAGTAGCATAGCCTCATTGAATTTACCTTGAAAGTAGGGGAAATAGGAATAGCGACCTCTCTGATCTCCAGCTGAGAATCAGAAAGGTCAAGGGATAAATGTTTTGGTATCTCACATTTAAGTAGGTTGTATGATATTTCTTGCATTTACTTTTCTGTACAGATGCACATGGTGCTCTTGAGTGGTAACCTGTCAACAACAATGTTGTTGGAAAAATAATACTAGCTTCTCTGACTGGATCTACCAGTCAAACATATGCCCCAGCTTTGTCTCTCATGGCAACCAGAACAGGTGATGCACCA
This sequence comes from Amazona ochrocephala, assembly GCA_039720435.1. NCBI lineage: Eukaryota > Metazoa > Chordata > Aves > Psittaciformes > Psittacidae > Amazona > Amazona ochrocephala. The sequence continues at coordinate 28,825,526 of CM077878.1, forward strand.
TGTCTAGCCTTTGATCCTGACAAAAAAAAGATGTTTGTGTTACATGAAGGTTGTTCATTGAGATTTAGTTTTTAGACACCCATTTGATTCATGTAAGTTTTCAAATGCTCAGACCTGACCTGAAGAGCTTAGAGAGATATATATGTCAATGTGTAATACTTTTCTATTAATGAACAAGCCATCCACCCCAGCTACCTTAATATTACTCTGGATGCAGCTAGCAACGTACATTTTCTACAAAATAGTCATGTAACAGGTGCGAGTTGCCTTTATTGAGAAGTGAGAGTTCAGGGTAAAATCATAGAAGCCAGAATTAGATTACGGTGGATGTTGGCAAATTTTAAGAAAAGTAAGGGGTTTATGACAGATCAAGGGACAAAGAAGAAAACTTGTTATTTGTTGTCTTAAATATACCAGATATTTGCTGATTACTTTGTACCCTGAGTCTCAGGAAAGAAGAAAATAAAACATATATTTTTCTAGGTTCACAGTTCCCATCAATTCTTTGTTGGGACACAGCTTTCTTTCTGTGTAGGCACTCTTTGAATTTCTGTGTGGAAACAAAAAGGGTCTATTTCAACTCTGCTGCCAGGAGTAGGGTAAACCTTTCTTAGCAGCAATTTCATTTCCTGTACGATTTCAGCATATTATTGTACCTGGCTGTCCTCATTACTGGGCATAGGAAGCAATCAGCCTTGCCAGGAGAGTTCCTGCAGGCGTTCCACCCAAACCCTCATGGTTTATGAGGTAATTTGATGTTCCTGATAGTTAAAAAGATATGAGTTATAAGGAAAAACTATTGGCTTGTTAAAAGTAGAGGGGGAAAGTTTAATGTCTGAAATAGTCAATTCCTAGATGTTTCAATATACCATGAAGTAACTTCATCACTGCCTGACCAAGAAAAGGAAAAGGTAGAAGACAGCTTAAGTGAAAAAAAGAAAAAAAAAAAAAAATCTCATGTTCACTGGGGTCAGCTTCTCCAAATGTATGGTCAATAGCCTGGGCTCCTGAGAAAATGGAGACAGCCTTGGTTGTCCTCCTTGCTCCAAGAACAGTTTAATTCCTATTTTTGAAATAGGAACTAATTTCATGTCTTCACACTGGCAAGTAACTTTACTTAATTATTTTTAATAGATACAGGCCTAGTGGAGTATCAAATTGATGAGGAGAGAGGTGCCTGCTGCGCACCCACACTACTGCAGTCTACAGTCGTGTGGTGAATATCCTCTCCTATTAAGCAATGGTTTGTGTTTTAATTCCTTCTTCTGAGCAAAGGAACTTTGCTTATTTAGTTGAACACTAAGCTGCTTAGAAAAAGTGAAGGCTCTGCCTTTGCTAGAAGGAAAGAGCAATACTTTGGGAGACAGCAAAAAGTTTGTCTAGGTTGTGTATTTTTGTAGGCTGAGTCATGAACCAGGTATTGAGAAAGAAATGTGGCTGAGCATGCATAAGAACAGAACTGGCTATAGAGGAACTGATCACTGGCTCATACCTCAGAGAGTGCAGTCTTAAGCTTTCCACTCAAGTCAGACTTTGGGGTCTTTCTCTCTGAGGTAGCCTAAAGCAGCTTTCCAAATTAGCCTCATTAGCCCTTTTCTCAGACTGACCATCTGATTTCTCAGGGCTCATGTGGGATGAAGCAGAGAGTTCTGGGCCATGATCTCTCCTTAAATCTTAACTTGCAAAACTCCAAATTAAAGACTTTCTTTATTTTTACATGGAATGCTGATGGCATGCAACTTGATTGTCAGCAGAAAGGAACCATTCAGTGTACACTTAGCCCTGATTCTCTAACTGAAATTCTTACAAATCTTCTATTATTTAAGAAGGATTTGCTAGTGTAACATGTGTAAGAGGAAATCCACTAAAATAATAAAAATAAAAATGATATATTTTGATTTTATTTGCTCTTACGGATATGTATAAGCTTTGTGGAATCAGCTCAGCAAGTTTTAAATGTACTTACTGAAAGAAAAGTCTCGTCCTACCAAGTTACTGGTGGAAATTGAGAATCCTCTGCAGCTGCTGCTGTGTTATTTACAATACAAGTTTGGATCAAAAGATCGGTTTTAAAGAATTCCTAATGCTTTAGTCTGCTGCCAAATATGCTCAGCTTTTAACAATGTTGAAACAGGCATTTCTACAGTGGCAGTTCCTCTAGGGTGATAAATCCCAGTTTATGTTCCATAGATGGAAGGTCTCCATGATTGTTCTGCCTGTGTTCACAAGCCAGGATTTAAAAAAAATCACACAAAAGGAAATCTAAAGTCATATGTAGTATTTGCACTGATTCCTTTCCTCTCTTTCTAATTAAAGGGATTCTTTCATTAAATGTCTTCTATTTAATTTTCATTACTAAATGCTCCTTTCTACTCACATGCTTTGCATTGCTGATAGCTGTAACCACTCCATATGATGATGTTTCTTGTGATTTATTGCATACTGAATCCTTCATTGCACTTCAAAATTCCTCACAGTTTGCTTCTGTCGGACTTCAGCAATTCTTTGCAAGAAGTTCAAGTGCTGGACAGTGACTGCTAAGCTGAGATTTTCTATGCAGCTCTCTGAGCTGTTAAAGTACCACTTTCTAATTCAAACTAAAATATATCAAAGAGCTGTGTGTACTATTGTTTTTCTTCTCTACAGCTAATCCCTGTTTCTCAGTGGTGCCTTTCTATTACACTGATTACAAAACACAGTTTTAAGTCAAACAAGATTAAAAAATATAGTGCTGTGACTCCCAACCTAATTCCTGACAAATCTGTGATGCACCAGATGCTCCTTCCATCAGGATGAAATGGTACATGGCTCTCTTTGTGTTATCACTGCACAGACATGTTTACTCTACCTCACTTGCTCACGCAGGGCAGAAGAAAAGAATGTATTAGAGAAGCGTACTTTCAAATGCATTTGGGATTGGAAAGTGTAACAGGCAGATTTCTTGCTTCCTCACTTCTTGGTGCCGTTGTTCACATCTATGTTATTTTGGTGGTACTTCGGAGGAAGGAAATCTGTGGATATGTTGAGAGTTAGCTGTTAAAATGTTCATTCTGTGAGACAGTCAAGAGATTCCTCCCTGTACATAAAAGAAGGACAAGAGCTGTCGAATATCGTGACATGAAAACACAATGAAAACTTCAGCTTTTTCACTGTGATGTGATTAAAGAAGCCAGGAAGAAGGCAAGTATTTCAAAATAAAAACAAAATCCTTTCCAAGTCACATTCTCAATTCCAAGAGCAAGAAATTGTATTTGTAGACCTCATTCAATTAAAGTATGTGAAGTCCCTTAACCACTGGTAAGCTAAAGTAGATCACGAGTGCCAGGATGATTTTTTTTCCACATAAACAGCTCCTGGAGGGATGGGGATTGGCAGGGACACTGTGTGGCATTCTGCAACTCATCATCTAGCTAATATTTCAGGAAACATGATGTATGTGAGCTACAGGCCTGGTCATGCACCTATCAGTGTTAGTGGCAACATTTCTAATTATTTCATTAGGAGCAGGACCAAGCCTGCTTTCAGAATTAGGTTCTCTCAGTTTTTCAAAGGTGTGCAGAGGAATTGCCAGGCAAGTTGTGAATCAAGAGGTAAATCCATGTCAACAGGATGAGAGATCCAGTTTGGGTCTTTGGCCCTGTTTGTATAAGGGGGGTGTGTGTGTCATTTTTCGCTGTGTCTGTAGGCACATAGACCCAGACAGACCCATTATATACAAGCAGTGATTTGCTCTTTCTGCCTGCAGCCAGTGTGAGCTACCTTTTTCATGTTCCAGCCCTGTCAAGCCTGAGGACAGTGTTGGTGTAGCAGCTTTGCAGGATGGTTACCAGCAACTGTGAAAAGAACAATTCCCCACTGTAGATATGGCCCAAGGCTATTTGTGTGACCTATCAGGGTGATCTTTAATATTTACTGCTGACTGTAAACTAAGTAGGCGCTAGTAACCAAGCAGAGGTCTGTTCACCTAATCTACCTGTTATAGCTCTACAGCCTGGAGCTTTTTCAATAAAAGCCTGGACCTGAATATCACTAAATGGACTCATCATTCAGACGAGCTCTCTTACCGCTTTGTTAGTTCGAAACAAAATAAACTGCAGCAAAATTTTCTTCTGTGCAGGGTCCTGCACAATCTAACACTTTCTTTAGTCAACACTGACTATAGGAAAAATATTTAATAATGGGTTTAATAGTTACTAAGACTTTAAGTTCCATCATAGCTTTTCTGGAAAAAAATCTTTAAGACTAAGTATTCAAAAAATAGGAGGCTCTGTGAGGCTGTTATTGAAACCTAAGTACCATCAGTGCAAGTCAAAATGTCAGTATTGAACTCTTCTCTGCTTGGGTATCTCTTCACCCTTTTCCTTTTTGACCATGTTTGGTTGTACTACATGTCTTAAGTTACAGCTAAAATAATCTTTTTGTTTAAAAAGAATGTTAAATTTATAATTGGGAAGGGAAAAAAAAGCAACAAACAACCCACTGAAATTATATACTTCTTTTTGTGCTGATTTCTCTTTTCTGATTTAATTCAGGTCCAATCACAATCTGGAAACTGTTTCCTGGGCCTTTGCTGAAAAGTGGCTGAAAATTGAAGATCCCTTGAATCAGCAGCAGTACAAGGGTTCTTCAGTTAATTTAGAAAACATAATTGCTTCAGCAAAGGTCATGAAAAGCGTGACTCTGGAATACCAGATTGAGTCTAAACCTAAATGTATTCATATGTACAAATAATAGTGAATGGAAAAAAATAATCTTCTCACCATAGTGACATTTCCTAGGACTAAAGAACAACTGGATCACTGGGAACCGGCAAAATAAAAACAAGAAAAAAGAAGTTAATATTTAATATAAATTACTGTTGTATTGCACAGAATACTATGGTGACAGCAAGCTAACAAGGGTGAGAAACTGAAAGAAAGCAATGCTTTTATACTACTGTTCTGTATTCCTGGTATATCCTTCCTTAACATAAGTGTTAACATTAAATATAATGCTACAATGTGCCAAATGCTTCAGAGTTGGTATGGACTGTGAGTAGGCTCTGTATGTAAATGTATCACTGCAAGGCTATGTGAGAACACACCACTCCGCCTACACAGAGAGGTGTAAATAGATCCATATACTCAACATAGCACTTGATAGCATGATTCCCATCTATAATCATTAAACGCTCTCAGACCTATTTCAAAGGGGTTTGTCCATCCTTATTGAAAATGTCTGTATAGACTGAGACAATTCTGCAGAATGCTAACACAAGCTTTAAAGCTTCCCTGTGTAAAATGGTCAGGGGAGTATAGCACAGAGTTTGAATAAACCTTCAGATTCACTGATGACACATAATGGTAGGAAACGATGGATTGCACTATAGGTTAAACAAGTGTATTTCAGTTGGAAAAAAACCATCAATTAGAAAACACTTTCCTTCACATTATTGCAAATGTGTGTCTGCCTGCCTTTTAATTACAGTGTGTGGAGACACTGTGCTGAATCACCCAACTTGGTATGTTCTAGAGAGCTTATTGTCATCATCTCCCTCCATGGACTCCATCTCTCACCTGATAAGAGAGAACAAAATTAAGAGCTGTGATCTGGGGCTGATTAATTAAAAATTTCACAGGCAGACAATGCATTATAGATTTTCAAGTCATTAGCCTAAGCAAATATTAGATTGCACACCAAAACAAATAACAAAATAGGCCTATCATCAGGTGACCTGTCTCAGCTGTAAGTTAAGGACTTGGAAATTATAGTCAACCAGAACTCTGTCCCCAGTGGAAGAAATGTAATTCTGTCCTCTCATCTAAGAGTTTAAAATAGGATTTCATGTGCTATGAGTTTGTCCTTAATACATGCTAAACTGAGTGGGTTTGCAATGTGACCTTCTGTGGACAAACTCTTCTGTTCATGAAACATAGTGAGTGTAATATTAAGCTATATTAGCAATAATTATTTGGAGAGCATATTGTGACAGTGTTGTGTCTATGCTGGAAGATGAATGGTGCTTTACATGTGGAAAAATGGTTCTGGTATTTTTACTGAAAATAAAGTGTGTAGCAATGATGGTGATTGAGTTTATCTTTAGAGCTCTGTCTAAGATCTGCTCTCTGTCTGTCTCTTAAGTCTCATCTTCCTGTGCTCATGTTTTCTCATGGCCATCACTAAAATTTTAATAGCAAATGCATGAGTTGCTGCTAAGACGTCTAGAATTGTAAAACTCATAGGAAGAAATATAGCCTCTCTAATCTGTTTTATTTCTTAATACTGCAAAACTTTTAAACACTTAGAAAAATTCCAGTGAACTCTAAGAAGTCTGAAAGGCGTGCACCAAAATTAAGGTGAATTTAGACTAAATTTGCACATGATTAGAAATAAATAGCAGAATATAAGTAACAGCATGATACTTAAAACACCAGATAACTCTTTTCATAAGCCAGTGTATACTTTGCTGGGTGAAAATGCAAGTGCTATGGGATTGATCCTCTTGAAGAACTCGGAAATTACCCATATCCTGATACTTTTCCTCTCAGGTGAAGATACTTAAATTCATACATACTATTATTATTTGCAAGTTTCCTGTTTGAAATGGTATCATTTGCCAAGAGGATTTGAGAATTTCTTGTGCTACTTGGGAGTTTCTTCACTGACTTTTCAATGTTCCACTACTTTAAAAATGCACAGTTGGCTTTTTTATATTTCGGAACAAAATATTTTTTTGTACTTGGACATCCTAGAAGATATAGAGTGGAAATGGTCTCTACAATATATAGGAGGTGTATGCTTGTACAACCTTATTACTGTTACTTTAGTTTGGAAGTGATCCAGTACTTCATTCAGAATACATTTTTGAGGGCTGAAAGAGCATGACCATGCCTGCTGACTCTGTTAAATTTCCTAGCAACCATTGTTCTTTGTTTTTTTCCCTTGTATTTTTTTACATACCCTGTTTCCCTAGTTTCCCGTAATCTGAAAAATGTTCCTTTCTTGGGAACTAACAACATCTCAAAGGAGCAACTCTGAGTGGTGGCAGAGATGCTTCTCTTCTGGCTTCTATCAGTGAGATGGAAGTCACAGCAAAATTACAGATAGGAAGTGGAAAGGCACCAGTCAGCTACATCACATGGGCTCACCAACTCAGAGCACATTAGTGTGTTATGTTGACTCTTCACGTGATATAATCCTGATTTTGATGTTATGTTATACTGACTTTTAAGTTTACTGACTGAAGAGAACAGTCATGTAACTGGGATCAGCTACACCAAACAGAACAAAAATATGAAGGGGTGGAATACAGATCTAGGAAAGTACTGTTACAGAAATATAGATTGCAACTCCCAGATTTTGCTGACCAACCAGTTCCATTACAGTTTTAAAATGTTTTCCTTTAAAAGAGAGCTTCCAAGTATAATCCAGTTCCTTTTAGTCTTCTACCAAGGCAACTTCTTACTTGTTATGTCAGGAAGATGCTAGAGAGTCCATGTGGAGGTGACAGCAGATGGGGAGAGGCATGTATTAGTGCTTTGCTTCCTTTTTTAAAGTTACTTTAAATACCAGCAGGTGTAATATGCTTTTAAGTAGAGCAGGCCCTGATTAGCTGAAAATAACTAAAGCTATTTAAAAACATGGCCCTCCTAAGGCCAGGTAGTTCTGGAAGGACTCCCTGAGTAGAGTGGGAAGGAGGGCTAGGTACAGTTGACTAGGCAAAAAGAGGGCTCTGAAATCAACTAAGTCTGGGTTGAGTCCTGGATTTCCTGGTGGTTATGTTCCTAAAAAGTTCAATATGTAATGAGTGCAAGAAGAATAGGACTGAAGATGGGAAAGACATAAAGAAGTGATTATAAGGTCTATCTGAACACAGAAGAGGTCTCCTTTTAACAGGAGAAGAACAAGGTCAGCATTGGACCACAGCAGGTACCCCATCTCATCTGAGAGCAGCCCATCCTGTCATGGGTGGTCTGTGTGGTCCTCTCCTGACCAAGCTAGTTTTCATCTTCTAAAGGATCAATAGCTGCAACTCTAATACCCTGAACTCTCCAAGACTTACCCTTTCTTCCTATGCTTTTACCATACTTTCATATATTACCATATACTTGATATTTTTTTTTTTTATTTTGTTTTTCCTGTTGTGTGGTGTTTGTAGGTTGAAAGACTTAAAGCTAAAAGCGACTTTAGCCTTAAGAGTGACTGGCACCTAACAGTTAGGGTATAGTGGGAGAGCAAGTGCTGCTGAGGGAAGTTATGGTTGTCTCCAAAGTGTGTAGAGGCAGCTATACACATACTGCGCAGTCTGCTCCAGGACATTACCCTGGAAAGCTGCAACCAAGCTAGTTGCAGATCTCAGTTTAGCTTAGCCAGCCCTGCAACAACCAACCTTTGGGTTCCCAGTTTTGCTATAATGAAAGGGCAGTCTGCAGAGCTGTAGTAAGCTGAGTCAACACTTCCGCAGCTCAAGTTCAAAGCAGAGTGTCCATCAAACAAGAAGAAGGGCAGAGGTCTTATTTCAATGGGTCCAAGATTTCTACTAGGATTTTGACTACCATATGCAATTAAGTGGGATTTATTTTTATGGTTACAGAATGTACAGGTGCTTGAAGTGTACTCTCTGCTAGAGAGCCTTATGCTGGGACAGATGAGCTTTTCTGGGAAGCTCTATGAGTCAGTTAAGACTGTAAAGAGCTCTTAGGCTTTTGTTTTGTCATCTGAGTTATTGTAAAGGTCAGACCACAGGAAGGAGGGAAATCTGGAACATACACATGGTGCATGTTCTGCCTGGATAAAGGTGGGAATACACTTCTTTACTTCTTCATCCCTCAGCTTCCTTTTTAAGAGTAAGTATTGCGCCGCAGAGACTGTCTTTTGGACTTTTTTGTTAGGGATTTTGCTCTGTGTCAGAAGGGCCATCATTTACAGAATTCAGATCTATCACTAGACTATACATAAGAACTGGAGAAGCGAGAAGCTCTGAAACAGGCTTCTAAACCAGACAGAAATAGTATTAAATGGAATAGTTTTATTCTATTATAGAAGCAAAATTCTGCCTTCATCAGCAATGCAAGTAGTATGTATTGCAGATGTTGCTTACACCCTCTATTCCAAAGCTTTTCCTACCCCCAGCAATGCTCTTCTCCCTAAGTACTTGTTTCTAATGCAGTTTGTGTTATTAAAATATGCTAGCGCTTTAGAACAGACTGAAACAAAACACTAATGTTGTACCTACATTATTTTGGCTTCAGGTTACTTCCACATGTTATTTTGATCCATTTTCATTATTCTGCATTCGCTGTTCTATCAACTGCCTTGACTTGCAGACATGCTCCTCTACCCATTGATTGTATCTAATGTTTTTCCAATGTTGCTATTTTTCCACCTCATACTCTTCTCCACCATTTACTTAATTCTTGTCTTCAGACCTTACGTCCTTCCTGATATCATCAGATCATCTTTCTTCTGAAGGATGAGAGCTGTCAGGGCCTTTTAGTTTATCACACTATATTAAAAAAAAAAAAAAAAAGGAAAAAGAAATAAGTGGGATTTGCTTCTATTTCTTGTTCAGTTCTTGTGCCCATACATCAGCCATGGATCAACAAAACCCCCCATGAAGAGCTCGTATTTTTTTTTTTTCACTTTAAAATCGAACCTTCTCGTCTACTTCATCTAACTTTGTCTCTAGCTCCATCGCTTATTATGATTCCTGTGGACACTTAGAACAGATAAAACACACCATTTTTTTCCTGAAACAAAAACTCTTATATGCCAAGGAAAATAACCTTTAAGACTATGTGTAACAATGCCATCTGGTGACTCCTGCCATAACAAGCTTTTTTCTCTGCCTTTGTGCCCCACTATTTCCCCCCTCCCTTTACCATCCATGTCATCACTCATCTGCCTAACTCTTTCTTGCCTTTCCTCCTTCTCAATCCCAGTATTAGAACTGTAATATCCCCTTTTCTGTAATTTTTCCTTTTTATTCACTGTGTCTGTTGATGCTCTTCCTCCACCACCACAGTATAGGTTCAGTGCTGGACCCTCTCTCTCATTCTAGCCTGGAGTGCTCTCTCCATTTGAAACTTTCTCAAGGTTCTGTAGTCAGTGTTCATCTCTAATGTAGATGCACTGTGTATTACCTTTTAACCCTGTCTGCCAACAGGCCATACCTATATATTGTCTTTTCTTTTTGTTTATAAAAACACTCACTTCCTGCTGCTTCTCTTTTCCCATCACTCATGTCCTCTGGAGTCCAGTGCAGAAGATGCCTTATTACCAGGAAATAAAAATAACATGTTATTTATTAAAAATAAAATGTTATTGGTGCAATACTGCAGCCAGTGACTCTTTTTTTTTTTTTTTTTTTTTTTTTTTAATTCATGAGGAGAAGTAGCCAATGGAATAACTTCAGTCAGACTCTTAAAGGCATTTATTATCACTTCTAAAAAATACAAAATACCTCTGAGAATTCAGACCTGTTGTGCTGAGGGTATATTTCTGACGCAAGTCAAACCTGATCCACTCTAGCCCTGAACTGGTCCTTGAGCTAGGGAGATCATGATGTGGTGGTCATGGCATGCACAGGCAGAAACAGCAAATTCAATTACAGAATGGATCTTACAAGCAAAAGTATTAGAATATTCAAGATGTGAAACTTTAAGTGAAGTCTTTGCTTCAGAAAGTTTGTATGTGGGAGAACTCATGTCCTGGGATTTCTCTGTACCTTGTGGTGTGCTTTCTACCTCTGTAGGTGGTTTTCCCCAGTTGCCTGTTGCTGTTTCCTAAGGACTGTGCCAGGTAGCATCTCTGCCTTAGCACTTACATTCCTCTTTCCTATTTCAATCTTTCCTATTTATGTGCTTCAACTTCGTAATGGTGCCTTCGAAACAGGTTTCTCCATGACTTTGACACCTTCTGTTTTAATTTAATTTACGCTCTTTACTCAACATACCATCCAGCACTTGTGTCACGACAACAAGGTGTGGTGGTTTGATCCTGCCTGGATGCCAGGTACCCACTAAAGCCCCTCTATCACTTCCCCTCCTCAACAGAACAGGGGAGAGAAAGTATAACAAAAGGCTTATGGGTCAAGACAAGGACAGGGAGAGATCACTCACTAGTTGCCATCACAGGCAAAATAGACTCAACTTGGTGAAATTAGTTTAATTTATTACCAAACAAAACTTGGAATAGGGTAATTAGAAATAAAACTAAATCTTAAAACACCTTCCCTCCACCCCTCCATTCTTCCTGGGCCCAGCTCTAACACTGAATTCTTTACTTCCTCCCCCCACCCTCAGGAGTGCAGGAGGATAGGAAATGGGGGTTATGTTCAATTCACTGCACACTGTCTCTGCTGCTCTTTCCTCCTCAGGGCAGGACTCCTCACTATCTTTTCCTGCTCCACTATGAACCTCCATGGGCTCCAGGGGCACAGCCTGCCTCACCATGGTCTGCACCATGGGCTGCAGAGGAATCTGTGCTCTGGTGTCTGAAGCACCTCCTCTCCTTCTGCACCGACCTGGGTGCCAGCAGGGCTGTTGCTGTTACACATTCTCACCCTTGTCTCTGGCTGCATTTATTCCTGTGCAGTAACTTTTTTCCCTTTCTTGAATACATTATCACAGAGGTACTACCACCATTGCTGATGGGCTTGGCCATGGCCAGTGGTGGGTACATCCTGGGCCCAGTTGGCATTGACTCTATCAAGCACAGGGGAAGCATTCTTACAGAAGGCTGTATTTCACCCCACTACATTTGACACACAAATCCAATAAACAGGGTCAAATGGCTGGGCCCAAACCCTAGTTTCTTCCACTTTTACTTCCAATGCTTTCTGGATGGGACCTTCAGCTGGTGGAAGTCATTGTAGTTTCAAAACTATAATTTCAGAGTTCTAATAAATGTTAGTGCTGCATATCTAATGACTCCCTCATCCTGTCCTCCATTTCCCACTTGTTTGCCTCCATACTTAAAAACACTGTCATTCTTTTCATAGCTCATCACTGAACTTTCGTCTCACTTGTTGAAACACAAATGCAGTGGAAACAGTCTGTGGCAGTGTTGAAGAAGGGTAAATGAATCTATCAAAGAAAAAAAAAGGTAAACATGCAAACTAACTCAAAGGGGATTTATAAAAAAATGCACCCAGTCAAGTATGGATTAAAGAAGTGAGAAGTCAGATGAACAGGGCAGCGAATATTGGAAAGTGCTGTAAACTTGCATTCTACAAACTTCTATTTCTTAAAAAAAATTCCTCAGAAGTACAACGTATTTATTACATAGGTCAGTACATTTATGACACTGCGGATAGTATCAGTCCCCATGCTCTTGAGAAGACCCGTAGCTTTAGTTCTAGTTCCATTTAGTGCTATTTAGCGTATATAGTCCAATACTAAATATCTACAGAACTGTCTCAAAAGCTCATAACCTTCTAAGAACAAGTCAATTCTCGTTTCACCTGGAGTGAATATAAGCTGAATGCCTTATATAGCAGCAGACTACAAATAAGATTAAATATTTTTATGATGTGCAGGGTAGATCAGAGTTTTTAATTTTGCATAAATATAAATTTTTATACTTTAGATGATATCCTGTGAGCACGGCTCATTCATAATATGCAGCTCAGGCCATGCAAGCTTTTTTTTCCCCAAAAAATCCCTGTTCCAACTCAGCACAATGGTAGTGAAACAGAGCTCCTTGTGAAGGATGACCACCCACTCGCTTTGCAGAATGATAACAATTTGGTGTGTTTGGCTTTGTTTTGCAATTTGACACAATTGCTGTGCATCATAAGTGCTTAAGAAGCATGAAAGACAAGAGGATATTACAAGTATCTAATGTTATACATTACATTTATATGCATACCAGGATATAAATATGTGGGACATGTGCCTGGACTCTTAATCAATTCTTTATTAAGCTTTTGAAACAGTATGACCCTATGAATAATGCATTATTTCATAACATAATGTTCATTTTATTTAAAAGCATGCAGCTATCCCCTATATGTAGAATTTTGGGGGTAGTTTTCACGGGAGATTTATTGAAGCATCTAAAACTATTCCAATAAGCAGTGACCCATTGAATCTGCCAGTTCATGAATAGAGCTGGTAGCAAACCATCTGTACAGCTGCAGGATCTGTGTACGGCAATAATTTTAGATCAAGCGTTTTGTATTTGCTTACAAAGCACCCTCTGCTGTTTGAGCTGCTTCATGCTTTGTAGATAAAACTGCTTTTTGAAAAGATCAAAAACCTTTTAGTAGGGCCCTGTAGGAATCACAGAAATATCCAGAGACAATTTTAACAATCTTGCACCTATAATACATGTTGTATGATTTGTGGTTAGGACACTTGTTGTTGTATCAGTATCTTGCTTTCTTATCCAAGGAAGAACAAAGTTGAAATACAACTAACAGTAAGGGTAGCAAATTCAAGAGATGGAAAAAAAGCTTCCATCTTTAATTAGTAGATTAGCAGAAGAGTGGTGGAACCTCCCGCACTGCAACTACATTTCCTCTCTTGGAACTTACATTTTGTGTGAGAGGACAATATTCAGTGGGCATCAACTACTTAACAACCATTTTTCCATGGTTACGGCTTAAGGATTTAAGTTTGATATGTATCTTGAATTGAATGGGAAGTCTGGAGATTAACTAAAAGGGAGGTTTTTCTGTACCTGGCAAAGAGACGTAAATGTTGGTGTGTATGCCTTTTTTTCAAAGCCCTTATGAAGTATTGTGCAGTGCACCTTGCTTCATTTGTGTATCTATTCCTGTGACTGCCTGAAGAAGTCAATGGGACCTTACTAGAACACAGATTCTAACCATGAGAATAATAAACAAGATATTTTACATGTAAGAGGTTATGGTTTGATTAGTCCATCGACACTGGCTGAGAATGCAGGGAAAAGTCAAATTGATTTTTTTCTTTTTTTCTGAAAATTGACAGGGTAAATCTGAAGAAACTGAAAAGAGGATATCTGCTATGGCTGGATAACATGTAGGGAAGGAATCATATCTGCCCCTGAAGTTGGTAGCTATCTGATATATATTGAATGTCACTGCAACATAAGGAACAAAACATTTACTTGCCTTAAAAAATAACTTACATTACATGTTTGCATCAAGGGCACTTGTACTACGTGTTGATATTCCTTGGCGTGATCAAGCATGTCTAATTAATAGAGTTGCTTGGGAATTTTGCTAAGAAAAAAAACTTCAAAAGAAAAAGCAATTTCTGCAGAAATTGTATTTTTCCATGAGAGAAATGAAAGAATCAAAACAAAATACATTGTTGAAGGCTATTGAAAATCAAAGCACTTCAGTTCCTTAAAATGAACACAAATATGATTTCATGCTAGCTCAGATACTGTGAGACGCTATAGCAAATACTTTGCTAAGGTTTCACTATTTAAATTTGATTTGTGGTTTCAGGTTACCAGATTTCCACTGGACCAGGTAATTTAATGCTGAACAGCAGTCTCAGAAGGAGGACCTTATTATGGTGCTTTCTGTTTGAATATGAAACCACAAATGATTCTTGACAATTTGGGCCAACACATATTAAAGATTGGGTTGTCAGAAATGCTCAGTACTGATCTAACTCTGCTCCCATTGACGTCACTGGGAACAAGTCAATTTGACTTCAATCAGAACAAAGTCAGTCTGATGCTGAGTTGTTTTCAGATCTCCACCCCATATCTTCCTCATTGCATTAATTAATTATTGCTCAAGTTGCAGCTTAATTTAATAATGTCTCCCAAAACATAATGAGCTTTGCTATATTTCCTTCTTTACCATCTCCCTGCAGCTTTGCCAGTTTACCAGCAATGTGGAAATATAATGATGTCTTAGTTACATAATTTTCTATATTTTTCCTGTAGAATTCACTTTTGCACCACGCAGTGTCAGGTTGTATATGAGAAACATTGAAATAATCTTATGTATATCTCATTTAGTCTACAGGTGTCCTCCTGTCACTTTCCGTGTATTTTGAGCAACCAGAATAATCACATAATTTTGATGTTAACAATACTTTGTTCTCAATTCAAGCAGTGTTCTATACATAGAATAAATCAGCAAGGGGGAGCAAGATAAATAAAAAATCTGAAAGGACAATATTTAGAGAAGCTCTCTTACCAATGCACATCTGCTTAGAAAACCCAAAACCACACACACACATATACAGCCAGTTACCAGGGATGCCTGTGTGCTGGGTGAACTTGTTTTTTACTTAGCATTGTTTACAGTAGATGTCTCTCTCTTTCAAGCAGTAAAATAGACAGCTCATCCCCCTTTGCACACCAACCTAAAGAAGTCAAGATTTGAAAAACTGACAGATTACGGTACAGGTGCTGGGACTCGGTTATCTGTAGTACTGTTAACTCAGGCCCTTGCATAGTTTTGACCGAGGCCAGTTTGCACTCAGACAAATAACTCCCAGGCACTACTCAGGAGCCAGCATAAACCAAAAACTGCCAGAGGGAAGTATGGGTTTCAACAGCCAGTTCTGGAGGCTATGAGAGCTTAGAGTCTGACTGGGGAGTGAATGCAGCAGCTGGACTCAGTAAGCTTGGACTGCAACTGCTCTGTTGCCTAGTGCATATGTAGACTAAGATATTCAAATTACTGTAAGGATGGAAAGTATAATGTAGTCTGCATGGGAGCCTATGTTACATGGGAGCCTTGTGAAAGGATCTCAGTTGTAACAAAATCTTGCAATGAAAAAGGAACACAGCATCATTACAACAAAACAGAACCATGTATGTGACAATCACAGCATTGTGTAGGTTGGAAAAGGATCCCCAGTCTCACCTCCTGCTCGTGCCAGGTCTAGTACAGCAGGGTGCTCAGCACCTTGTATTGTCGAGCTGTGAGTAGCCTGGAGAGGAGAGGGCTGCATGGAGACCTCAGAGCAGCCTTCCAGTATCTGAAGTGGGGCTATAGAGATGGTGGGGACAGACTATTCATTAGGGACTGTAGTGAGAGGACAAGGGGTAACGAGTTGAGACTTGAACAGGGGAGGTTTAGATTGGATATAGGGAGGAAGTCCTTTACTGTGGGGTGGTGGGGCACTGGAATGGGTTGCCCAGGAGAGTTGTGAATGCTCCATTCCTGGCGGTGTTCAAGGCCGGGTTGGACAGAGCCTTGGGTGGCGTGGTTTAGTGTGAGGTGTCCTTGCCCATGGCAGGGGTGTTGGAACTGTATGATCTTAAGGTCCTTTCCAACCCTAACTATTCTATGATTCTATGATTCTATATCCAAGGATAGAGTTCGCACAGCCTCTCTGGGCAACCTACTCCAATATTTGGCTAGTCACCCTAATTTTCCCTTCTATCAGGTTGGACTGTGCTGTGTTCCAGCTAGTGACTGCTGCTTCTCCTCCTTCCAGCCTGTACCTCTGTCTCTGTCTTTTTTACATGGTCCTAATTCATAGTTGCAGACAGGAAAATGACCCCTCTAAGCCATTTCTTCTTGAGGCTGAGCAAACCTAGTTCCCTCAGCCATTAATTGTACTCTATGTGCTCCAGTTTGCTGGTCTTTCACTGGACGTGCTACAGTATGGTTACACTTTTCTTTTGCTGGATCTGAAAATGGGACAAAATATTCAAATGTAGTCTGACTAGTGCTAAACAGAGGGACAGGATCACTGCCCTGGAGCTGCTGGAGCGCTTTTCTCTGTAGCGATGCATTTCAGGACAATTATGGCCACCTTTGCTGCAAGGGCACCCTGCTGACTCCTGCTCAGCTCGCTGATATCCAGCATGTCCAGGTCTTTTTTTACAAGGCTGCTTTGCAGATTTGCATTACATTTCCAGGGGTAGAAGAGAGGCCAACATAAAGCAGCAACAAAAAGGCCCAGGATGTATGAATCACAGTTTATACTGGTGACATTGAAATTCATATTCCCCAGTGTCTGGACAGTACCACTAATTTCTCCCAATCATTTAGACATTAGTGACCACACTGTTTCATTGGGATACCCAATACACAGAAATACCACACCCATGAGCCTGCAAATTACAATACATAAAATCTCTCTGATATATGACCAACCATCTTATCATTCTTTTCCTTCACTCAAGCAGTCCTCAAATGAATGAAGTGAATCATCCCTGTGCTACAACATATGGAGCAATTCTCAGAGTAAGTGTTCATTGATGTGGTCCATCATTCATAAAGCTTCCCAGTAGAGAAGACGCTTTGTCAGTGAAATCAAAATTGATGATCTGTGTTCTGTAGAAGAGTTTAGATTGATCTCAGCCTCAGCATAACCAAATTACCTTTTTACTAGGTTTAAAATGGGTACAGTAGAGCCTAGTATAATAAGGCTTTTCTTGTACACTTCTGGCTATTGATCATGCTAGAGCAAAGAGAGAAGATTGGTATAAGATGGTACTACGTCAGAACAGCAGTATTTCCTGTGAGTTTTGTTCTGACATATGTGATAGCACAGGATTCTCTACAATTAAGGCTTGACTCCTCACATTTTATTTATTAAGGTGGAAACAGAAACAACTGACAGAGGAACAGATCTTCCCTTTTTTCACAAAACTAAAGAACCCAATCCTTTCAAAAATGTTTTTGGTAAAAGATGGTCATCTTAAGCGTAGGGAAAGGCTGGTCTTGAAATTGCATGAATATAGGCATACTGTGGCTTAAATATCACCTTTGTTTCCCTTCCTCACAAAAAAAAGAAACCCAAACTTCCATCAAGAAATGTTTTGCTCACACATAGAATCATAACATCACAGAATAGTTAGGGTTGGAAAGGACCTTAAGATCATCTAGTTCCAACCCCCATGCCATGGGCAGGGACACCTCACACTAAACCATGCCACTCAAGGCTCTGTCCAACCTAGTCTTGAACACCACCAGCGGTGGAGCATTCACAACCTCCCTGGGCAGCCCATTCCAGTGCCTCACCACCCTTACAGTAAAGAATTTCTTCCTCATATCCAATCTGATCTTCCTGCAGATTATTTGGTTGCTTCCTATCTCCCTGGGAACAGCTCTCTGGGATGCACAACTAAACATGATACTGAGGCGACATTTTTTATGCCAGAGATAATAGTATGTAGGGTTCCTGAATTCATATTGCTCTCTAATGAAAGAATGAATCAAATTCCTTAGGATTGTGGGTGTTTGGTCTATGGGAAAGCTTGCTGAGCCTTGCTAGAAAACAATAAACTCTAATCACAACCCACAACCCTAACTGCAACCCACAGAAAACAGCTTCTGTTCCGTAACGCCAAATTTTGAGGACCTTATTTAGATCATAGTTGGACTAAGTCCCATTTTCTTCACTAAAACTTGCCAGCTTAAGAGCATCAGGATCTATATGCTTGATTCAAAGGAGATATTGTCAACAAAATGGACAAGAAAATCCTTAAAAGTTTGTCTGTGGACTCTACGATGCTCAACTGGAAAAATAGATCTTATATCCACATCAGAGTACCCTAAACATACAATCCAACTCTATAAGCCATCCCACTTGAATTCCAAGATAAAGGAATTCCAGGTGCATAGGCTGGATGTGAAAGAAATCTTTTTGCTTTTTGAATAGGAACTAAAAATAATCAGTCTGTATCAGGAGGTGATGGGGTGGCAATACTGTCACCAGAAAAGGGCAGAGATGTCTAAATTTGCTGACTCTTGCTGCCCTAAGAAAAGAGGCTTTGGAAAGCTCTTTGAAAGAAGGAAGATGCTGAAGGAATCAAAATGTCTTTTTGCAGTTCTAAGACACCTTCAGAGAAGAGCAGATGGCAGGCTCTTCTGCAGGCATGGTCAGCACCAGCTGGCACAGCTGCCCAGAGATGGAGGGCAGGGTGGAAATCCTCTTGAAAAGGCAGTGTCCTGCCCAGCTGTCATGTTCTTGCTGTTAATTAGCGATGTGTAAAGAAGGGCATTCTGTTATTTCTACTTTAATTTCCATTCTTGGCTATCTAACAGCTGAGAGAGGGAGAAGAAGAGATTCTGGTCTTAAGCATGCTATGGTATAAAAAGCTGCCAAAAGACATCATGGTTGCACTGAGTTTGATTGAACAATCCAAAATATTTCCAGTTCAGCATTGCTAATTGAAAGTACTTGCCAATTATGAGCTGCTTGTAGCAGTGAAAATGTTCATTAGCTTATAAATCAAATTGTATGTTATATACAAATAAGTTTGTATTAACAGCTTAGAAGCTGATTATCTTCCCTACCTTTGGGATAGTTTGCTTAAAATACTATTGACAATGAGAAATCACGATGACCTGGAAATAACAGACATGCAGTAAGTAGAAGTCATGATGTGCTCTCCTGCTTTCTTACACTTGCCAAAACCTCCAGGGCAAGTGCTTACTAATAAACAATAAAAGGATACATTTATGGACAAGGTGGAATGATTGAATTTCATTAGTTTAGACTCAGGGGAGTTTGTTAGTGATAAGATCTGCAGTGAGACAATGTTGTATTCCTGTTACTCCACTTTTACATGAACAACAAGTGAAATTTTTTTCACTGTTCTATTTTTTTTAAATGAACTTTATATATGTATATTCCTGTTGAAATTGAAACAGGAAAGAATACAGCAAAACTATCAAACAGAACAACAAGCCATTATCACCGTAAATAGATCAGTTTAGTTGCCATGGGTAACCAGTGCCAGTAAGGTATTCAGGCACTGCAATCGCCAGCACTGATACCCTGCTTTGAAAGTGCTGACTGTGCGTCACATTGCTAGCTTCAATAATTATTATGTGTAGGAGGGTTGTGGCACCAACAGGATATATACTTGTAATGAGTCATTCTTTAAATAGCTTAATTTATCATCCTCAAATAAAGGGGGAGGGATTTATCCAGCATGAAGCAGTTTGAAAAGCGTGAATTATTAATAAACTAAAATAACAGCAAGTCAGGAAAAGCTGGACAAATACACATACATGTGTATATATATACATATAAAGGCTGAATAGCAATAAGACTGAAGGACAGTGCTTCTGCAAAAGTACAAAGTATAAACCAAACTTACAGAAGCAATGTCTCAAGACTGCCGTCTCACTCCATTTATTCATGCTAATGCACAAATGTAAATAGCTAGCAGATAAGGTGTCTGTAAATGCAACTCAAGGACATCCAGGCTTTCACAGGCTGCTGACACTGGATGTGCTTGGCATGGTAGTTTCAATTAGACATTGCTTTTTTACTTTCATAATAAAAAATAGAAGATCATGAAGGCTAAGGTGGGTAATGGCTTGAAGAGAAAGCATCCTGAGAAAAATTTCATCTTCTGGAAGGAAATATTGATTACTCAATATGTAGCATTCTTTACCCTGTGGCAAAATGGAATAATGCACACTGTTCTCCCCACTACACAAGCACACAGAGTAGCACAAAGACAGGTGTGTGCTATGGGACATAGCCTGTCATTCATTGAGGTGATTACACAGTTCTTGTTAACTTGGTTTCAAAGCAAACCAATGTCATCAGAATCATAGAGATTTAGGCTTAAAGGCACCTTCCAAACTGGGGACCCCAAGACACCAAGCAAGGACAGAGAGCAGGTGACCAACAGCCCCCCATCATCTGCTCAGGTGCAGTAGAGGATAGTCAGAGGCACAAAGAGAAGAGAACAGCAGAGATCTCATTCCATGTTCCCAGCTGAAGCTGTAAAGTACTGAAAGCCTTGGGGTGCAGTGTGGTTAACATGCATGTCTATGATTAGATGAAGGTATCTAAATCTAAACATCTGCTTGTAGGATTTTTCTCTCTTATTTGTTTATTTAGGGACGGTTCTCTATGTACAGCAATAACCTGATCTTACAAGGTGCACTAATTTTCCCATTACCTTCTTAAGAAGACCTACCTACAAGTCCTAATGTTGTGGGGTTTTTAATATCATTAATTTTCTGTCCTTTCAATACTTGATTTTCCTGAGAATAATGATTTTATTTCTCCATTAAAATTTTCAACAAAATGATTTTTCCTCACTTTCTATTTCTGACCAATCATCTCATCACAAACCTGCATCTAGGCTTTTGCTGCTATGTGAAGTACTCCTCTGCAAACTCATGAGTGACCCTAAGAGGTTAACCATATAGGTGCATAGTAGTTTTAGAGTTAGGACCCAATCATTTCAAATAATCACATTCTCCAGGCATCCTTTTCCCTGAACAAAATTATTGAACTAAAATTATATACACACAGGTATGTATGCACATACATGCTTCTTTTCTCAGTGGGGACCACACAGAGCATAAAAATACTTCAAAAGATTTCCTGTTTAAACACTACAATTACTCTAATGAAGCTATTGATTGACTGTAATCTGTTGCATTATTTATCTTTGATATCTACAGATGCTTTTGAGATAACTTATACAGACAGTTTAGTATGGTTTTTTTTCAAAATTATTTGTGAGCCATGACTGTATGCACATATAAGCAAGAATAATGTAGCTTATTCCTAGCTTAAGACATGTATATGTTAGAAACGCAGCCTAACATGCACTGGGACAGTTGCCAGTCCTGTTTGCCTTACTGGACACTCCCTCAATTTTTTTTTTTCATATGGAGAGGAGTATCAAAATCTTATTCCCCATTTTTCTGGGTGTTGCTGTGACCCTGATAAGACAGATCTTACAAATTTGAAGAAGAATTTATCTGTTTTTCTTTCTATTTTTTTTTTCTAAGAGTTTGATGGATGGTTTATTTCGTTATATACTGCCTTTCCTATAGACTATTGTTGCAGTTTTCCATTACTTCCAGTACTACCACGTTTTTCATAGCTGCTTAAAAAAGAAAAACAATATTGATCAGGTGATCCATGGTGGGCATTTACCTTAATAACTCTCCTCTTTTAACTATTTGTCTTTACTGACAGGTTTTCAGCAAGTCTGCTTTTTATATCCTTTTTGAACTTCATAGTGACTATACAGAATTTTAATTAGGCATATTGTTTCCTCCCATTTCTTCTATCCTTATTTACTGAGCAAACCATGCTTTGTTGCAACAGTTCTAATCTTCTATATTACGAAGTCTTGGTGCATGTATATCATAGACTCATAGAATCATAGAATAGGGTTGGAAAGGACCTTAAGATAATCTAGTTCCAACCCCCCTGCCATGGGCAGGGACACCTCCCACTAAGCCATGCCATCCAAGGCTATGTCCAACCCCAACTTGAACGCAGCCAGGGATGAAACATTCACAACTTCCCTGGGAAACCCATTCCAATACCTCACCACCCTCACAGTAAAGAATTTCTTCCTCATATCCAATCTAAACTTCCCCTGTTTAAGTTTGAACTCATTGCCCCTTGTCCTATCACTACAGTCGCTTATGAAGAATCCCTCCCCAGCATCCCTATAGGCCCCCTTCAGGTATTGGAAGGCTGCTATGAGGTCTCCATGCAGGCTTCTCTTCTCCAGGCTGAACAGCCCCAACTTTCTCAGCCTATCTTCATATGGGAGGTGCTCCAGTCCCCTGATCATCCTCATGGCTCTCCTCTGCACTTGTTCTAACAGTTCCATGTCCTTTTTATCTTGAGGACACCAGAACTGTGCACAATACTCCAAGTGAGGTCTCACGAGAGCAGAGGAGAGGAACAGGATCACCTCCCTCAACCCGCTGGTCACGCTCCTTTTGATGCAGCCCAGGATACGGTTGGCTTTCTGGGCTGCAAGCGCACACTGCCGGCTCATGTTCATTTTCTCATCGACCAACACCCCCAAGTCCTTCTCCGCAGGGCTGCACTGAATCTCTTCCCTGCTCAACATGTAGCTGTGCCTGGCATTGCTCCAACCCAGGTGGAGGACCTTGCACTTGTCATGGTTAAACTTCATCAGGTTGGCATCAGTCCACCTCACAAGCGTGTCTAGGTCCTTCTGGATAGCATTCCTTCCCTCCAACTTATCAACCAAACCACACAGCTTGGTGTCGTTGGCAAACTTGCTGAGGGCGCATTCAATCCCACTCTCCATGTCACCCATGAAGATGTTGAACAAGACCGACCCCAACACCGATCCCTGGGGGACACCACTCGTTACTGGTCTCCAGCTGGACATTGCTGTATATGCTATTCTATGCTCTAAATCTTGTAGTTCTTTCTGTTAGCTTTCATACTTCTGTCATTTGTGCATAAAAATATTAATTTTATTTTTCTCATTTTTATTCTTGTCTCAATTATGACTACTATAGCTTCTTATATCCTCCCTTTCCTACTCTATGTCTGTGTGTAGAAATCTACCTTTTGGTTCTCCACTGATATTTATCCCCCGTCCTCTCCAAATCAATTTTAAAGCTTTCCTTAATTTTATTAGAATTGCTGTCTAAATGCGCTATCATTCATCTTTGCCAGGTGGACTCACTGCTCCCCTTCCTTCTTCTGAGCCTTTGAATTTACAGTTTAAGTTGCAGCATCATAAAAGATATGCATACCGTCTAGAAATCTCAATAGTCTGAATCCTCAGCAGTCAGAGGCTCCTGCTGGGAATTCCTGAGATTACCACTACTGAATATGTAGGAGCTTTGAGCTGACTCATGGAGAAGCCGGTGCTTCTTGGCTTTGAGACCATCAAACATAAATATCTACTGCTAAAGAGACTTTCCTGTTGAAGACTTTCAAATGCATCCACCTCTACTAGTAAACAGAAAGCTTAGAAAGATTGGTTCTGAGTTAACTAATGTTTAAGCTCAGGCTAGGTGATCATTTGAAAGGTCTGAGTCCTACTTCATCTTTCATAATGCTAATACATACTTAAAAGCTCTTAAGAAGCAAAGGTTTAGTTGCTCTGGGTTAAATGCCCAGGAACTGTTATCCTGTGTTGAACTTATACCTGTTTTCTTACTCCTTTCATTCCTACATCTTACAGTTTTTATGCCCATGTTCAGTTCAAATCATTCTCAATGTTTATTTGATTGTCTTTATAATTAAAGAAGATTGTTTGGAAGCTTGTTGTTGAGACTGTGTTGAAAAAGTAGATTTTAAAGGGAAAAGAAAACGATTTTTATATAGAATGGCAGTTGCCATTTAACACATAACAGAACAAATGCATAATACCAAGGAAGAAAGAAATATATATTAGCTTCACAACTGATAACTGAAACAAAAATAATTGTTTCAATACATTTAACAAATCAAAAAACTGCAAGGCTCTGGACTGGTAAATTATGGCAGCTAGCTATTGAGGAAAAATGGTAAATACCTTCATAGACTCTTGGGAAACAATTTGTTTTAATTGTGTGCAGTCATATTCAAATCAATATCTGAAAAATCCATTGAGATCCACATAACTGGAATAAATCAGAATTTCAGAGCAACTCAAATAATAGATTATTGTTTAAAACTGACAAGAGATGCAACTTTCACATTTACATACCCTTTTGGTTCTTCTATTATGAAAATTTCTCATATTAAATCAGTTTTACTATAAGGATGAAAGGTCACTTACTGTTTGAAACATGTACAAGGAAAAACTACTGTAACTGATGCTTGTATTTTGTCCAAGTAATCATTACTATTACCATAGGTAATGGTCCATCAGAATTTCAACCTGGAATAGAGAAGTAAGGACACTGGAAAAATCTTCTTGCACCTTGACAGATGTGCAGATTTGGTAAATATACCCTGAATTAAAAGAAATGTGTGTGGACCTCACTATCAGCACCAGTAGGAAGAATTTTAGTAGCAATGTTTAGACTTAACCTCAAGCATGTAACAGCCAGAAAGATCAATTAACCATACTGAATTTCGCACTGGTGTCCATACATGTGGCATATGTTTGATGTGTTTTATAAATAACATATCTGAGGGACGGATAGCTAAACATTCCTTTCATGACTAATCAACTTGTAAAGAATATTCATGAAATATGCCAGATAAGGATATTTATTCAGGTAATGGCACAATATTTTGCATGTGCCACTTGACTTATCCAATTAAAAGTTTTACAAAACTGAATGTATTATTGGTGAAATATTTTCCTCAGATTTTTTTTTTAGTATTTTACTCACTTCATGTAGATATGACTGTGAATTGAATTTGGCATGAATGATGTGCTTGGCAGTCACACCTGCGTGCCCTGATTTCATAGACAAGTTGCTTGTGCTATCTACACATATATCTACATATCTATCTCCCAGAGAGAAACAAGGAAATACGTCCTGTCATGTAGGATTATTTCTAGTCTTAATTAAATGTTTTAAAGTAACCAATAATCAACATATATCATTAAAGCCAGACAGAAGGTGCCGGTAGGAAACTCAGTCCATTCAGTTTTCAACAAGGAGGAACAATGTTCTGACCTGATAAAATGCCTCAATAAATATAATGAGAAAGAGGATCTCTTTGTAGATGGACAGATGTCATCAGACATTCTAGCTAATTTCAATCAACATTACAATTTAATTCACACATATTTGATTTAGTTATTCTTCTGTATACAACACCTACATGGTTACGTGGTTAGTGAGCAAAAATACTGGGGGAAGTCAAGGACAAGTACTGTATTCTTTTCTGCCAAGTTTCACCAACCACAAGGCTGCTTTTGCCCTGACAGAGCAATGTAGATGGAGCATGATGTAGTATTAGGACCTTGGTGAATAAAAATCAGGTGAGAGCTACTTAAATGTGAATGTTTTGCCTAGGAGAAAGACTGAAGAGAGCTAGGTCTTTTTCGCTCTGGTTGCCTTCAAATTGGCTTGCTAGACCTTTCTGATATCACATCTGTGAAGAACTTCCAGTTATGTGAACATGTTGCTCAGAACCCCTTGCATACTTTGAATATTGGGGGGTCAGGCTAATGAAAGCATTATGCCAATGGCTAGCAAATAGGCAGAAAAGACTGTGAATGATAAAACATGTTCTAGTACTCTTAAATTCTGGCAAAAAAACCCAAATCATGTGCAGAAGCTGATGTAACTGTTCACATTATTTAATTTCTTTTTATTGTGTCTGCACTAGAGAAACTTAACAAAGCCATGCTTTCTGGCTGTTCTTTATCAGAGATGAGCCATTTTCTCAAGTTTCTATCATCCAAATCAGTGTACTGTCAATTAAAAGTACACAAAAATTATATATATAAATTCTAGACACACCATTTGCCATTCAGTTGGAACTAAAACGATGGTATGATAATAAAAAGACATTTCATTAAAAACAGAGGAGCATTTGAAGTCTCCCTAGACTATCAAGTGATGAATGCAGCAACATGAATGCCAACAATTTTCTGCTCCTGATTTCATTAGTTGCCTTCACTTGGGTATTATCAGCCCAAATGAATATCAGGCCCTAAATTCCCAGAATCCCAAAAGCCCCTTCAAAATATTGTCTTATTGTCTTACTGAAGTAAAGCAACCATTTACAGGACTGATGCGAGGTGTTTAAGGGCAACTGCATGTCAAAACAACTTAAAAACAATATCTGCCCTTTATTGCTTTCTAATTTTTAATGAATAAACATCTTTTAAATTAATTTTGTGACATTTTGCATTTGAGGTCCTCTTTTTGTTTGGTGGTTTGTTTGTTTTTTTTTATTGTTAGTAACAGTGGCAAATCATAAGGAAAAATATGGGTTCAAGAGTTAGCTGAACATCCTATCATTCTCAAGAGACTAATTATAAAATCTTTATCCAAGTTGCCTGTTAATGAAAGTGGGCTAATTTACATATCAATACCTTTGTGTTTTTCAAAGATATTTTTCTAAAGCTTTATTTTTTTCCCCAAATTACAATGTCGCTCTGTTTTCCTTTTTGATATTTAGCTACTTTTAATATTTTAATAAAATCAACATAGGCGTCACATTCCACTTTTTTCAGTGAGTCCCTCCGCTGACCAGGTATTATTCAGCATATACTGTAGTGACTAAGCTTTATCATTATTCATTGAAGCGATAGTCTGAAGAAGGGGGTTTTGACCTTCCTCCCTTGCACAGTTCAAAATCAACTGCAAGTATAGCCATCTTTCTGGGAAAGGCAAATACAAGCACATTTCTTCATTATCATTTAAAAGAGCATAGATCTCTCATTTTACATCTCGATGAATACTTTTTGACATGCACATTTAAAAATGTGCTTACATTTATTTTTTAAACTGTTCATGGTGGCAATGTGAAAGTCTGGCTATCAATGTGGTACATGTCACAGTAATCATCTCCTGGTCTTTCACAGATTCTTGCACTGCTGGTTTTCTGGAACATTCATTTTTTGTCTGGGTTCCCCACTGTGAGTGTTGATCTATAGGGGTATTTACATCACGGACATCATTATTATGTTATCTTGGCACCTGCATCCCACATTGGGCTGTAGATCGAGCATTGTAACTCATCCTTTAAAAGAGCATGAGGGAGTAATGTTTTCATATGAAAGCAAAAGCAAAATAAACATTCTTTTTAGATTATTTTTATTTTCAATTGTGGAAAGTAAGGAGAGAAGGAAGAAGCAAGGAGAGAAGATGAAACCCATGGGATTTGATCTGTGAATAAATGAACACCACCTGTCTCTTGTCCTGTAATTCCAGCACCTTTCAAGAATTCTAGATTCTATCTATGGCTCATGTTCTCTCCCCTTAACTTTGTCAACATGCAGCACATTTTCTCAGAGTTGTAGGTAGTCTTTTCAGACCACAGGTGCATTATTACAGTGTAAGAAAACATTAGAAATAATGGCAGGTTTAAAGAAGTCACGGGGTTTATACTTGAAGTCACTATCATTTATTTTATTTTGCTAATTGACAGTGCTATAAAAAAAACAAACAAGTGGAAATATATTACTTGTGCTAGCAAAGTCCTTTAGTGTTTTTTCTGGGGACCTGCACCATACCTAGTGATTGCAGTATTGCTCCACAAGTGACTGAGGGGGTCTATCTGCTGCTTTGCATGTCGTTGCTGGCAACTCATACCCTCTCAGTGCAGTATCGTGGTTTTACTCATGCACCTTTGAACCACTTGGCAGGTACAGGTATCCCCTGGGTAGCATTGGCGGCTCTCTTAGAGTAACATGGAACACAGCTGTGCAAAAATTGTTTGGGGACTGTTATGTGCTGAAGACTGGATTGACCATCCCTCTTGCATTCAATAAAGATAATGTAACTCTTCCAGGTGATGTCAACCTAAATACCAGAATGTAGCAAGGCTGATCAAATGCTTAACTAGGTAGAACAGGTGGTATCTGTGTCAAGAAAGAAAGTGTGAGAAATATAAATACAAGATACAGAAGCACACTGAAGTACTGTGGGGGCTCTCAGAGCAATAAGCAAAGAAAATATACTCCCTTGGTCTGTACAGAGGTGGACAGCTTTGCAGATCAAAGATATCAGACTTCATGACCTGTTTTTCTTTCTAAGGAAGAAAAGAATACTGTCCCCAGTTTCTCACTAATCAAGCAGTTCAAGAAAGGCTAGCAGTGTTCTAGGGGCTGTTTAGAAAAACATGTTAGATGCTGTTGCCCAACTAGAATCTCTATCTTACATCCATTGTGAAACAAAAACTAACATAAATCCGTTTAGACTACATTTGTTTGCTTTTTCCTTGAAGCAAAAGTGAACGGTCAAGAACAAGTTCCTTTATATAGCTTTGACAAAAAACTTTTCTGAAATTAAATATGAAAAAAACACCTTCTGAAAAAGAATGCTATGTTATTCCTTCATATTCATGTAGGATCACTCATGCTTTTCCCAACTTGTCTAATAAATGCACAAAAATAAATACATCCTTTAGTGTTCAGGTTTGCTACAGGTTTGTTCAAACGTTGCTTTCAACTCATGAGCAATTTCGAGACTAATGGAAAAGCTGAATCAGCTGTGAAATGTAACTTTTGACAATTATATTAATTGACATACCTACGTATAATTTTTTTGAGCATTTGGTATAATTGCTTCAAATGACATTTAATTTGTCACTTGAAGTACAATAATTAGAAAGAGTTCATGAAAGAAAGTCATTGAAACTTCAAATGAAGTATTTCAAACGTATAATTATTTTGAATGTTATAATGCTGAATAGCTGCAGTCACAGGGCTAGGGAGCCGACACTGCCAGTGTTAAATTCTATGGACCTGTGGGTCTCCTTTGCTACACAGGCCACATATATATTTGCAAGATTTGGGGAACTAGCATTGTGTGAAAAGGATAAACTGCATGTTAGTTTCTCCTCCCCAGAGGCTAGAGACAAGCCTTCTGTGCAGAAATGTCTGTCATCCAAATCTCATTAGAAATCAGTGGAAAACATTCCATCAAACTCAGTGGGAGCTGAATTGATCTGCAAGTATATGTTTGGCGCTGCTGGAGATGTTCAAGAGGCATATAGCTGGCTGATGGAGCAGGTGCTTGATGTGAATATTCCCCACTGAAATACTCTAGTGCAGTGCTTGGGTGGCTCCAGTGGCTCTGAACAGCACCAGCACCTGTCCTTGGTGAAAGCCTCCACCACCACCTCACCTTGGAAAGAGGTAGGAATGTGTGACAGAGGGAAGAAATTAGCAGCAGCCTTAATAATGTTAACTGACAAGAACAGTGACATAGCTAGGAAGGTATTGCCCAATATTGCACGTTATCTCCCACATATCAAAATCAAAACCACAGAAAATTAAAGCA
Organism: Amazona ochrocephala; assembly: GCA_039720435.1. Taxonomy (NCBI): domain Eukaryota; kingdom Metazoa; phylum Chordata; class Aves; order Psittaciformes; family Psittacidae; genus Amazona; species Amazona ochrocephala. The sequence continues at coordinate 28,855,080 of CM077878.1, forward strand.
AGAAAAAGGAAGGTGAACTTCCTCTACCACTTCCATGAAAAGGGCATGCAACCATTCAAAAGCCAGAAGCCATGATCATTTACAAGAAAAGTGACTGTAGCCCGTGTCACGCCAGTTGTGAATCAGTTTGCTAGGTATTGGCAGGGAAATGTTGATTTAAAACACTTGTGCCAGATCTCTCAGTCAAGCCTGTCCCTTGGAAATCTGAGCTAGGAGTAGCTTCCTCATCTTCTCAGCTTCAAGTGTCAAGAAGCCCAGGTGCTGAAACATGATGGTAAGACCAAGATGCAGTGCCATGGATCCTCATTCTGTCTGAGCTCTGCAAGCTCCTGAAGAGCCTAACCCATAGCGACAGCAGTTAATATCAGGGGCATGACTGGATCAAGTGAGGGATTTCATCAAAATTTCAAGTTTATTTAATTACTGACCACTTTTCACTAATGCTGTACTCTAAAGGAGTGAGTTAGCCCACTCACCTCTTATCAGCTCTAGCTATGGACACTGATATCTCATTAGGTCCACAAGAGGTCCAGAATGACATGTAAATGAAGTTCTGTGACCACATACACCTGTAACGTGTTTTATTTCCTTCAATGAATTTGTAGTAAAAATGTAGGTTAATGGTGTATGCCACATGCAGTCTGCTACATACCTGTGAGTTTTCTCTTCTGAATAGCCTCGGAATCTCTGAAAAGCCTAGTAATTCAGGCTTCATCAGATGTGCTCACATAAATGCTGAGATTGGTCCGAAAACGCAAAGTGCAGTTCAGTTATAGGTAAGGGCCAAAACAACCAGGCAAGCTCAGATTTACATCTCTACATTGCACCAACAGCACAGCTTCATCAAGTTACCTTCCAAAACAGGAAGGACTGGAATCTTGATTACAAGTGCTACAGAGACAATGAAACACAATCTCATCTGTACATCGTGTATAAGATCTCTTTTTCCTTGTAGAAATGATTAGTAGAAAGAACTAGTCCACATAGGAGAGGTGATATTCTGCTGCAAACAGGTCTGGCTGCTTGTTAGTCAATATGAATGTGCAAAACAAACTGCTTTTCAGAAAATGGTGAACTGAAGCCAAAGCAGTTTTATTTTTGTCCATGAAGGCTGAAGTGTGTCACTCAGCTTTCAGATAACAACTGGTAGTAACCTATATACAGTTCTCTGGGATTTTGTCACTCAAGCATCTGATCTTCCTGAGCCAATTCCTGTATTTCCATGTTGACGCAATAACTTTAATTGGTCCTTGTGCAGGTGAATGTCCTGATCTGTGAGACAGCAGGTTCAGGGCCTTCGTGTTTTTCTTTTCTAAAGAATTAAAACTCTACCTAAGTCCCAATATGCAACCAATTTTCCATTCTAAGAGTGTATCACAAAGGACATTCAGAAGTACTGAGGTAGTTATTACTTAGCTATGTTAGCATAATTGCTAAATATTACACTGGTGTAACCAAACTGCATTTGGGCAGTTGAATCTGCCTTCGTTTTTATAAGCCATTGTTTGTCTGGGTTGCTATTATATCTTTATTATACTTTTGACTATTTGCATATGATTTCATTGTTTGTGCAGGATCTAAGCTTGAATAAGAATGGAAGGCTAAAAATGAGCCTCAGAAAATAAATTAAAACATCACAGAAACACATTAAACCAGACAGTCTCAGAAATTTTTATTTCATATACTTACCAGATATCTGGCCATTTCAAATGTGTATGTTTAATACCTTCCTTCCTTCCTTCCTTCCTTCCTTCCTTCCTTCCTTCCTTCCTTCCTTCCTTCCTTCCTTCCTTCCTCCCTCCCTCCCTTCCTCCCTCCCTTCCTCCCTCCCTTCCTCCCTGAGTGACTTCCTTCCTGAGTGCCTTCCTTCCTTCTTTCCTGACTGCCTGCCTGCCTTCCTGCCTGCCATGCCTGAGCACTGTGACTCAGTATTGATCTTGAAGGCTGTGGTATTTGCTTTTATACAATTGCCTAGGTACAGAAAATTAATATTTAAATTAACTGAATGTTTAACACTTCAGGTTGCATGTATTTTGCTAACATTCAACTCTCTCTCTTTCCCCACCCCCTCTAGTGCCTGTTACTAGGTCTTGATAATATTTCTCCTGCAAAGATGCAGAATTTGCCAAGGCAAAAGAGTTTACTGCTGTGAGTTGGCTATACTCAGCAAAGGTCTGCACAGCACACTACTGAACTTCATGTACTATAAGCCTTTTAGAGTGGAAATTTACTGTGGTGTCTCACCTTGAGGAGAGAACCAAAGCAAACTTACTGGAACAGTGATTTAAAGGCTGAACTTTAAAGGGAGTGGAGAGAAATAAACCTCCTACCACTTCTTCTTGTAAATGGTCAGGATCATGTGAAAATCAATAGGCTGTCCTCTTGCCTTTTTTTTTTTTTTTTTTTGAGACTGTAAAAAGTCCAGCTGTAACTTTGTGCAATTGCTTTTAACCAGAAACTCCTGCAGGGAAAGTGAGCACATGCATGATGTGATGGGCTCTGTGGCCATATCCTGCCTTGTAGGGGGGTGGGCCGCCACCCGCCCTGCCAGTGGAGCAGCTCTGGACTACACAGCTGCAGTCAGTGCACGATTTTCGAGGCCACCAGCTCTGTTCTGCTCTCTCACCATGCCTAAATGCTTGGCACACTCCTTGATTACCTGAAACCTAGGCAGACGTAGCTGGAGCTCTTTCGCTGGCTGCACAGAACAACTCTGAGTAAAGGAAACATGATCTGTGAGGTGGAATTTCCTGACTCCTGTGCAGCCTTGCTTTATACATAGGTTTTAATGCAATGCTGAATAAAATTTCCTAAAGCCTTCATTTTCTGATCTTTCTTTAAAAATTGTATATATAAGAAGAAATCCAAGATATCCAAGAAGTCCAGCTCCAAATTTTGGAGCTCCTCTGTACTACAATAAGTACCAGCGATCTACCCAAAAAACAATGTGGAGCTGCAAGCTTTAAAAAATCTAGAGGGCTTGTCAAAGAACAGATCACAAATGGTACAGCTATGGAGTTAAAGAAAATGTGCTTTCCTGACAAGAGATGCTGAAATGGTGGGGTAAAAGGTAGAGGTTTAGGGCTTAGGAAAGGAAAATGCAGAGCAGCGTAACTAGCTGAGAGGACCTAGAATCAGCTTGCTAGCTGGAAGAGGGACTATACTGCATTGGCATGTCCCTGGGTGGAAAAAGAGGTTTTCCTGAGCTTGGATGATTTTGAACAAGGTTATTCATTCATGGCTGAGCGTGAACAACTGGACCAGTGGATTTGCCAGAAACCTTTTTTAAACCAATTTTCGTAATAAATAATTTACTGACATTGAAACTGTCGTCAAGTGCATAGCAATAGTTATGTAAGTCATCAGGAGATGTGTGCCAGAGTTAGGATAGTATTTCTGGATGAAATTTTAGGAAGTGAGACTTCTAAATAGGATTAACCAGTGTTAAGAACATTTCCTGAGATATATGAGAACAAGATTGATGAATCCAAAGGGAAATAGGAAGTTGGGCTCCTGTGTCCCAGAGAATACTTCACTCACTGGAATAAGTGCCAGTCTGGAAACTCTTCCTTTGAGGAAAAAATATGCAGAACTGGTTTTTGGTACAGTCTAAACCGGGATATTTTGAATAAAAATATTTGAAAGGTTGAGATGGGTAGGGAGTTGTTTTTCTACTCAGTTCAGCTGTATGTTGGTATTACTTGTATGTTCCCAGTGCATCCTATGGAGATGCAGGTGAAAAGCATCTTTTTACCAGACTTACTAAATAAAAAGAAGCAATTCTTGAGACTTCATGTTTTATAAAAGGGTCAAGGGCTCTTTCCTTATTCCACTCTTCAACCTAGAAGTCACTAAACTATAAAGCTGTATATCTGGGCAGAGCACTGTGGCTCAGCCCAATGGGTGCCTTCTTGACTTGACATGGTCTGACCTCTATACAGGGTTGGCAGAAGCACTTCTTGAATCACTCAGTAGCTGGTATCATACCCAAGTGCTTTGTTTTTCATTGAAATATTGATATAAACCTTTGATCAAATAAACACTAGTGCAGGAAAGAAATTGGAAAGCTGCTATTTAAGAAGAAAGTGACTGGCTTATGAAGGTGTGTATTGGAATCTACATTACTGTTGCACTGCGTGTTACTTTTTTAAAAGGAAAGGTAAAATAAAATTTTATACATATTTTTAGCTGCTCCAATGGATCAATGCCGAAGTGTAAGACCAAGGTGTCAACAGCCATGAAACAGACGAGCTGTTCGCACATTCAGGAAGTTGGTGTGTGCTATGGTACCTTCATAAGAACAATAACAAAATGTGGGTTTGGCTTTTTAAAATACTTTTATTCAGAAACTGAAATGAGTGAACCTTTGAAAGAAAACCAATGAGAAGAATGGTAAACTAACCTTCCTCCCAGGGCAACAGAAAAATCGCTACTTTAATAAGAAGCAAACTTAAACTAGTTGTGTGGTTATTCATGTCTGTATATTGTTTCTGAATGCCAAAAGTTACTTAAAAACTGTTTCCTGAAGTAGAAAAAAGAAATTACATCAGAAATATTATTCTCATTTCTGCTAAATGCAGCAGCTGCTGGCATGCTATTACGCACTGAAATTTATGTTCAGTTCTGTGGATAGCACTGAGGAAATTATGTGTTTTCAAATAGTAAGGGAGGAAATGCTGTTGCCACTGTTTGTGAGTCGCACAGATAGTGGTTAGTGGAAGTCATGTTTGCTCTGCCTTGGCTTGTTGTTGCTACTGGGAGGCTGTGGTATAGCTGTGTGTTAGGAGAAGGATTATCCCAAACCGTAATGGATCCCTGGTGGAAAGTTGGGCATTGAGTAAGAAATGAGAATCTGGCTCCAAATATATAAAAGAGAGAGGTTAGATCATAAACAACGTATAAGCAGTGCAAACATTAGAAGTGCAAGAATTTAAAAAACAAAAAAGAATTTTTAGTTCATATAAAACTGAGCTCAATAACATCTGTAATAAAATGGTGCTTATTAAAGTATATTATACATTGGTTATACAAAAGATTTACTTGCTTGTTCTATAGCTTTTTCTTCTGGAGTACTAGTTTTTTTAAAGAGCATTTCCAGCTCTTTTGGAAAGGGGTTATGGGGCTTAATGCCCCAGAATCTGGGTTCACTGGAGGTGAAGGAAGCAGCACACTGAAACTTCCTCATAAGTAACTGGAGGATTGCTAATGTTGTTCACTTCTTGTCAGTTCCACTTCTGCCTTCAGAACACGGGGTCCTCTAAATTTTTATTTTGGATATGACAGAAAAAAAGGAGGGAGGAATTAAAGTGTTTTTTTTTAAAAAGGACCTCTGGAGCTGGGAACATCACTGCGCTGTTGTGCTCCCTGGGGAGCCTCTGTTGAGCAGAATTATGCCATATAGTCACCAGCTGCCACTGCTATGCAAAGAGCACTCACTTTTAAACCATTAGGAGCTGCTTTTTCCTCAGCTTATTTCCTTAGTAAATTAAATTCCGATTGAGTTTTACAAATGGATGGCATCACTTATATTTGCATGCTTGCATTCATTATAATCTACTGGTTCAGCTCTGAGCCTGTGGCTGGGCAACAGGCAGGAAAGCTTCCTTCTTGCTGTGGCCTGGATGTTTATTCTGGATCAGGCAAGATGTCTGCAATAGGAACTGGGTAGCCAAGTGCATCTGAACCCACTCAGCAGGGAGAAGCCTGCAGCGATGGGAATGTCCCTATCCTTGTACCTGCCTGTAGAGCACAGGGAGATTCCTGAGAAGGGCAGGGAACTATGTCTACACTGCAGAAGTGACAGAGAGATCCTATTCCTGTGGACCAGGAAGAGTCTGGATAGGTTATTGCAACTTTGAAAACTACTGGAAATTGATGGATGGAATAGAGACTAGAGAGAAGGAACTCTCCTTTAGGTAGCCAGAAATGACAATTAGGTTTTAGTCTTATAATTTCTTTTGTTTCAAACAGATGATTTTCACATGTTTCAAGGATTGTCTGTGGCCTAATAAGGCATATCCTTTTAGGTGTTTTGTTGAGGGCAAACATTCTGTCAAGTCCAACTGGAGCACCTACCACAGCATCACTAACAGAGGGACCACTTCCAGCTGGTCAGCTCACTAGAGCAAGGCATCATCTGTCAGCCAGATGTAGCACACATAATGAAGGAGTATGCTTCTGTTTTGTCTCTTTTTTTAATAACACCAACAAGACTTCTCTGAAGTCCCTTTAAACATAGGTGTAGCCCACGTCTGATTAGATTAACACACAACCAGAAGGTCATATGTTTGCAAGAATTTGTTGTTTGTCTGGAGAAAGATTATGGGGAAAAAAACCTGAGGGAAGGAGACTGTTAGATATGAGCTGGTATTTCTCTTACTTAATAAAACTGTGCCTATTAAAAATGGGAAGTAAGTGCTAGAAACAGGAAGATCTGGTGAGAAAGGAAATCACCTGGCTCTTGGGAGACGTAGCTGCTGGTTTACCCATTGTGTTTTACTTTGGACTTTGTTGATTCAACTGCTGTGTAGTGCGCAGATGAAAGACCTTGAAAGAATTCAAGAGGTGATTTTTAACCTTTCCAAGGAGAATTAGAGAAGCCAACAATCTGCCAAGACCATTCCTGCAGTAGTGGGAAATGGGTGATCCTTCAGAAACTGAATTTATGCCTAGAAAACTGAAAACTGTGACTTGGAAGGATCAGCAGAAAATAAGGTCAAAGCTGAATAAAATTCTCAAAAGTTTCCAGTTCTTATTTGCTCGAACTTCTCTCTTGCCTAAGGCCAACTCCATCAACATTTTCCTAGGACAGTGAAGCTATAGGCAGCATACTGTAGGACTGTTCTGCCGTGCTTAGATGGAAGGCAATACAAGGCTGTCGGTTGTCAAGGCACTTCTGGCATTTTAATTTGAAGTGTCATTCAGTCTCCTTGATTTGCTTTGCATTGGTATTAAATAAAATAAGAGAGGAATGAGTTTTGAGAACAGAGAGGAATTGTTCAGTTGGCTGGAAGAAGGAAGTTCTCAGAAGGAGGTACTGGATTTAGAGGGGACAGTCTGGACATGCTATCTGGAGCAGATTTGTCCATGTGCAATGTTCCTCCACCCTCATCTGCCTAAACCGCTCCTTGTTGCACGGAAGCAATTGCCTGTGGAAAGACTGGAACAGTTGGATTCCCAATGAATCACATAAAAATTGAGTTAATGAAGTGTTCCTTGATCTTATGTGCATTACTAGGGCAGGGTTTCTTCCCCTTGCTTGGGGCTTTCTGAAAAAATAGCTTTTTTACATCAATTCATTTCTAGCTTATTCTCCTAGTATTGGTTCCTAATGAACCTGTGACATTTATTCCCATATCTTTCCACCCCACATCCCTAATTTCTCCTCCTTCCTGAGGTGAAATTTTATCGTTTTCTTCCAAAGTAAAAGAGAAAAATAAAATAAAATAAAAAACTACAAACAAACAAAACAAAACAAACAAACAAACAAAACAAAACAAAAACCACACACACAAAAAAAGAAACACAAAAAAAACCCACCCAGAAAGACTGAACATTTCTGAGAGCTAGCAGGCTCTTTTAATTCTTTCTATTAGCACAATATGACAGATTCTTGAGCTTCTCTGGCTCCCAATGGAAATACCATGCTCTGAGGAGACAAAAAGAAGGGTTTGAATACATAAGGCATTTACACTCAGCAATGATTTTTCTAATGAGAGTTCTTAGTGGTGACATTAACAAACTGTTCTCTTGAAGATTTTCCTGGGGGCTTCAGTGTCACTACATGCAGCATCAGCTAGGTGACAAGCTCTCATCACCACCTCAGTCACTGCAGAAGCAACATTCTCAGCAGGAGCAGGTATGCACACTCTTTTTAGGCAGAGTGATGGTGAATGCTGACTGAAGTGAGCAGCACAGCAGCTTTGTTCTAGGTGTTTTGTTTCTAAGAGTTTGCATCTTATTCAGTGAAGGGGACAATAGAAAAAGGGAAAAAAGCCCCACCAAAACCCAGCCTCATACTGGGGGATTTAATCATTTTTGCAAAGCTTAATTAATCTTCTAAATCTGCATTCTAGACAATTGAGCACTGCAATAGGTAAGATGAAGCATAGAGATGTCAAGGGACTAATCCAAGGTCAGTGACAGAGTCAGGAGTAACCCCTAGGCAGTTCACTGCCCTCCTCTGCTGGTGGTAAATCACTGACAGTATCTCCAGTCTGGCCAGTAGATTTTCCCAGTTTGAGACCAGTAAGAGAAAGGAACTTGCTCTGAATCAAAGCTGTCTTTGCCAGCAGGCAGCCTTTAGCTTTTGATGATAATTGCTTTATGTATTTAATTATCTTGTCATAACCCTCTACTATCACAACAAGTAGGATAGTGCCAAATTGATTGGGAAAAGAAAAAGACAAGCAAGAAAAGTTAAATGCAGAAAAAGGATACCTGGATGTGGAAATGGGCCAATGGGTTGTCAATGTACCTGTCTGAAATATCTTTCTAGGAGCCACATCAGGAAAATAGATTTTTAAATAAAAAAAATGCTGGATTCAGATACTTTGAAGAATTGTAGAAAATAAGCACCCAGTGAGTTTGTTAGAAATCCCTTTCCAGCAGTTGTCAGTCTACTAGAAAAATCAGCAAAACAGTCTGCATCCTTACACAGATTCATGGATCTGGTGCAGATCCACTGTAGGAGGACCCCCTCTAGCAGTGTCCCAGCTTGCCAAGGGGTCTGGAGCACAGGCACCCCCTGGAGTCCTGAAGGAAATGGTATTATGGTCACCCCTTGGCGCTTGGATTTTGGGAGCTGCTTGCCATTTCAATTGTGGTATAGTTTTTTTAGTTTGAAAGAGCTTCCAAGTTCTATTTTGCTTTGTATCTCAATCTTGGAAGTATCAGACTTTCATAGCCTGAGAAACCCATTTTCCATCTAGCTTTACTCGTCATGCTTATCATGAACCATAGATTAGCAAGTGATTAAAATTGCACTACAGCAAGTATGTAAGTGTAAATCTGAATGATGCATGATTACTCTGAGCCAGCAGACATCTACAAATAATTGGCCTTTAAAGTTCATTAGTCAGTTTTATTACAAATAGTGTATTTGCATGATGTTTGTAAATTTATGCACCAACGGGTATAAGTGATGACAGCATTCCACTAAGCAAAGCAATTACAAAAAAGCACATTCACTATTTGAAATATCAACGTAAAACACCTTTTTTAATAATTGGTCATAGTGTTTTAGTCCTGAGAGTGAGATCTGCTAAACTCTTTAGTTACAGCAAGTGGCATAGACAAGCAAAGTGTCTCAACATGCTGACAATTGCTTCTAAATTGTTTTCACCATTGATTCACCCCCACACTCAGCGTGTCTTAATAAGAAGTAGAAAGCTTTCAAACTGGGTGCTGATGGATTTACCTTTTCCTATGGATGCTGAAGAGCCTCTCTCTGACTCTCACAGAGGATTTAGCTATATAGTACTATTCTCTATGCGTGAATCCAATCAGAACTGAAAGATAATTGTCAAGATTATAGGGATTATGGTGTCATTAGTACTGATCTGTTCCTGTCTGGGCTTGATGAGATTAGTAGTGAAGGTAAAAAGGAAAATGCTCAGATTGAGGATGAACATGGATTGATCTGTTAGGTAGTAAGAGAAGCTAAACCCCATCTCCTGGATGTTTGTTTTCCTACTTATTACTGGTATTAGTGGAGGTGGCTCTTGGCAGCTGTAAAAGAAAGGTTTCCATACAAGGACGATATTATGAGTTGCTCAGCCAAGTGGATTACCCTAGAGAAAGGCATCCAGTCTCTGAGGGAATCAGCCATTGTAGAGATGATCTATCGCAGGCCAGATGCCGGGAATGCACCCATAGATCCAAATGAAGTTGAGTGTAAGCAACCCCTGTGGAAATTTGCATGGAGTACACCATCATCATATGCCCACTCATTGGCAGCCATAACCTGGAATGACATAGTACCACCAACAGCGGATGAAATGATTCATAAACTCCAAGAGTTTGAAGACAATCTCACTCCTTCCATCATTTCAGCTGTGGAAAAACTGTCCCAGGAGTTCAAACAATTGAGAGGCAATCTATCCAGCTCCTCACATGTACCAACACACGTCTTAAGTATTGACAAAAGGCATCCTACTGCTCGAGAGAGAAAATATAGGAGTTATACACTGCAGGCCACCCTATGGTTTTGCCTGCGGGATCAGGGATAAGACATGAGGAAGTGGGATGGAAAACCCACCTCAGCTCTGGAGGAGCGGGTTCATGAATTGAAGAGGAGAACAAAGGTCAAGGGTGATCATCCCATGAAAGAAAATTAAATAAGTGGTAAGAACCATGCGTGATTACACTGAAGTGTTGCATGCCTGTGTACCTTCAGATAAGAACTTCTGCAGCATGTTTTCCATTGCCAGGTTATCCATGATTCCCAGCTAAGAATTCATATACTTTGGGATACCAGAACCAATAGAGTACTTTCAGCTTAAATCTGTTTCCTCATTGCTTGCTCATCTCAGCTCCAGTGTGAGACAATTAGCACAACATATGTTGTGCTCTTCATTAACCAATACGTTTGATGACACTCAAGTGCTGTGCATGACATAGATTTTTATGAGCTTGCACACAGCTTCGTTAATAAAATCCGAGGAGGCAGGTGTGTGTATGCGTGCATATATAGATGTATGTCGGCATGCATGGCAGTTCAGTTATAGGAATGGTAAACTCGCACGGCAGACACAAGCCAATGATGAGTGAACCATAAAAGGTTCAGTTGAGAGAAACTTATAGAGACTTGAAGGGTTCTTTGAAAGCAGATTACATGCTCATAAGATTTCCATTATTTCACCTTAATGAAAAAAAATTCTCTCATTAGGTCAAAGATCTAGTAGCTTTCTGCACTGTGAATAGAATATCTTACATTATCAAACAAAATACAGCACTTCCAGTTAAATTGCTTTATTGCTTATACTCATTAAAATTTGAATTTGAATTCAAAAAACTTTCCAAAACCTGGAAACATGAGCTTCAAGTGTAAATTCCTTAACTTAATGATAATAGCAAAAATTGGGGAGCAAGTAGTCTGTGCTGGATTTTGGTTTCTTCTTGCATTGTGCCAAACTGGCTTGTCAGACAGACTGTAACAGTGGTGCAAGGCATAAATGCCACCTCATTGCACTGCAAAGCACTTATCAAATCAAGTGGATGAGGTGGTGTTCACCACATGGCACACAAAAAGTTTCCTCTGTCACTTGAAGTGATTGGCATTAAGATAGTTCAGTGTATCTTGCACAGTGCAGTGGCTCACCCAATATCACGGGCACTTCTATGTTCATGTCACATTCTGTGTGGTGTTTCATGTTTCCATATGCCCTGTAAGTAACCAGTAGCAGCTTTCCCATTCTGAGCAAACGTGTTAGGAGGATCTGATGTCAGAGCTGCTCTTAGATTGTCAAAGTGACATAACGAGGTCACTCGTAGTTAAGGGTTAGATATATTTTTAAAACTAAACAGAAATAGCCTTTAGGATCACCCATGGAAAGTCACCTTTCAGTACAAGGGTAAACTTTTCAGTCTAAGTCTCCTTCTGGTCTTCTCAAGTAAAACCTGATCTTCTCAAGTCTTCTTCCTAGTCAAACAACTGCTTAATCACATGTGCTCCAAGTGGTAAATGGAGTCTCAATACCCCGAATATAGAAGTGATGGAAATGTCCTGGGCAGAGTGATGCAGTACTGATAGGTCACAGTGTGGACAGCTGCAATATGCTGCAGAAGGGTTGATAAATTGATGGTTAAACCTGATGACCATTCAATTCTGATATCAAAATGGGATATAGAAAATGAATACTGCCTCTTTTACAAAAGGAAATGCTTTACTTGGGCATGAGCCATGACTGTTGTGGCTGAAGGATGACATTACATATTACTGTACATTTTGTGTTTTCACCACAAGGGAACAGATGAGTATCTGAACAGATACAAACACAGCTGAAAAATGCAGGCTCTCATTTCAGATGCTCTGAGAGTATTCATTGGGTAATCATCATGTGCAAGGAAAATCTTCTGCCTCTTTTACCTTACAAGGCTTTTTAGAAACATGGACTTGTTTTAATTGCATGGAAGTTTTATCACAGGAAATATATGGTATAAATACAGTGAATCATTTCAAGCTGATATTGAAGTTATAACCTCTTAAGTTATTAAGAAAATCCCTCTTACAAATTTGCTATTGATGTTTGTGGTTTTTTCTTGCTTTTACAGTAGGCTGCTCTTCTCAGTTAATTCTCACATGCAGTAGTTGTTTTATAATCTTAGCTTTTCAGTAGAGGGAAAGACTCTTCCCTCTCCAGCTGAGGGATTTCATCTTTTGAAAGCACAATGAACATCATAAACTCATTTGTTACATAGATTCATTTTTATGAGAGTAGAATTGAATTTCTGCAGTGCAGATGATTGTTTGGGCATTCTTCGCTTTTCTTTCTTCCTTCCTTTTTTTTCTTTTTTCTTTTTTAGGAAAACATTCTCTAAAAAGTATCTTCAAGAAAGACATCAGCTATAGGAGTTAAAAAAGTCATTAGAGGAATTAAAAAAGTCATTAGAGGAACATGCTTTGACTCTTCAAAGGTTAGACATTTTTTGTGAAGGCTGCATTTCATCGTGGGAAACTTTTATATACACTGATCTGTTTAAGAAGGCTTTTTTCTTTTCTTTTTTTTTGTGAATTGGTCATACACTGGTATGATGCCTGAAAAGCATAGTCAATCTTTGTTGATAGAATATGAACCATGAATTAGCCCATTGAATACTATTTCTGTGAAATACTTTGGCCACTAGTTGTAACATTCCTGATAGATTTGGGTGCTACTTTTTCTCTTCATGCAATCTGCAGCACACTTTTTTTCCTGCTGTGTAATAACCCTAAAATATATTGTTTATCGGAATGGATGCTTACTGTTCTCAGGAAACCATCTCTTTTCCATATAACTCTCTTATGAACAGGCAGTGCTAGCAAATAAAAGAGCTTCATTTACTGCTATCATCCCAGTTTAAAGGAGCTTTTAATGTCTTCACACTTGCCCTATGAAGACTGTCAGGAATTTTCAAAGCCTTAAGCTGCTTTACCTATAAAAATAAAAACAAACACACAAATCCTTTTTTAGTGACTTTACTTTCATTTTCAAATAAAACCCTGGTATGTGTCATATTTCCAGTTGCCTTAATCATAACTGTTAGACAGGCGGTCACTCTGTATCACTTGCCCTCAGCCTTTTTAGAGCATCAGACTGTGTCAGTTCACTGTGCCCTGGCCAAGGCATTTAGGACAATTGATGAGACTGCCAGACCTAAAATAAAACAACCACCCTGTAACTTGGCCTTCGGAGAGAAAACTAAAGCAAAGGTAATTTAGTTTTCTTTTCCTTAAAGACTTTAATTTGAAATGAGAGACTTGGGAGAGGAGGTAGGGATGGAAAGAGAAGTGGGAAACTGTATGTCCAAACTCAGTGCCTGGACCTTAAATGCGTCCTGTAGCAGAGAGAGCTCTATCATCTCAGCAAATACACCCTGGATCTTGCTACAGCAAATGTCCTACAATATTTCAAGCTCACATCACACTACTTCATTCTAATGTTATGCAGATTCTTTTTTTTTTTTTATTGTAAATTAACTTTATTTATAGTGACTGCACACACACAAAAACCTCAGTATTGTTTCAGATTTTTTTTCTAACTGCCTGTGCTGTTGTTGAGAAAGCCCTGTAGGACCAGAATGGGAACCACTGGGCCAGGCTCCAAACTTTGGCAGTCTGGTTATTAAGGACTGAAGGAAAGGGTTTTTACAAACTTCAATAAACAGTTACTTTAGTTAATAGTCCAAGTCTTGATTATTCACCGCATTGTGACTTACACTGATTTGAGGCAGGGTTGTATTATATCCAGACTGAAGGCAGGAGGTTATGTTTCTGCTGAACTCAACAAAAGGTGAATTGTGCACTTGTAGTACAGTTGCTTTGAATAGAATCTGGGCCCATATGTTGAAACTGTTCTGGTCTCTAATTAGAGATTAGTATCTCTGCACTGCACACTGAGCTATTTTGAGACAGTGAGAATGCCACAGCAGGGAGTGTACTTGGAGAGTTGGTATTGAAGGCCTTATTATACCCTGCATTAAATATATGTAACTGTGAAAGCTTCAACTCCACCTGAAACTGTTCCCTTCATTTTTTTTATTTTTTTTTTTTTCCTATAGGGCAAAAAAGCCCCAAACTTTTTCAGTCATTAAATCTTGTGTTGGGTTGAATGGAACAGAGGAGGTTTTAAAGCCCATTTAATTCCTCTTTGAAATAAAGCAAATAATATGGAGGAACAGGATAAAATTCTCAAGGAGATTTAGGCGCTGCTAACAGAAGAGCAATTAATTCTGCTTATGCTTTTGTCTAGATCAGCAGGAGCCATTGTTCCATATTTTCTGTCTGCCATAAAAATTGTTACCCTTCCTGCTTTCTCTATCTCTCTGGTCACGTGCACAGACTTTCATGTGGGTCATTTATAAACAGAGATGATATTATGGCTTTTGACTATTCATAGGACTGGTAAATATCTTCTAGTCTAACTTACTGACTGTAATGGCTACTTCAAGCTACTAGGACTCTACAGGGCCCAACAAAGCAAGACTTTTGCAAGTATACACTTTAGAATAGTTTGGATCTGAAGTCATCATGTGAAAATTCATCTTGTCATTTCTAGTCACCAAAGGGAGTACAGTCAAGGCTGCAGTCACATGGAGAGAGTGAAGGGCGTACTTCCTCTCATGTACCTGTACACTTGACAAAGTATTCAGGACTATACTTATGTGATCTTTATATTAAATGGCTAATGCTACTTGAGCTAAATAGCAAGGGATCACTTTGTTTCAACAGTGATGATTATTAGAAAAGACTGCAGTTAATTTTAAATTTTATTTCATTAGGATTAAACCAAGATTTTCTAGCTATTATCAAGCCTTTTGCTGAACAGATTGAAGAACATTTCTGTACTTAGCCTTGTAGGAGCAAAATATCACTTTTACAACATATCCAGCTTTCTTTTAGTCTTCATTTTGAGAAAATAAGCAGACATCTTTACATAGGCAAGCTGCTCAATACTTGAAATACTCTGTCTGTGTAAGTTAAGATCATGTAGAGTAATTTGCCATTTTGAAGATAGCCCCCTGGTTGATGCCATTTGCTATGTCATTTCACGGGGTAGTGGTGGTGTGCGCAAACCAGATTGCTCATGAAGGTATCACTGTGGAAGATCTGCTCCAGTACATATGGAATATATTCTACCCCCTTATGAGGGCATCAGATTCAAACTGGTCCTTCAGACACCTTCAAATCACACGAATATTAAGGGTACTTTAGGAAATCTTAAATCTAATCCTAAGCAAAACCCAGGAAGTTTATCACTGAGGTAGGGGCATCAGAATGAACTACTTTGATCTACTGACCCACTACTGTGATCCTGAATTACTCATCACAAAAGCCATTGCTTTTTGTGCCTTTTGTAGTTTTCCTGTATGGCTTCTTGAGCTTTCAGCATCCCTCTTAGTCCTAGAAAGCAAGGCAAGATGAGACAAAAAGAAGTGATATATAGGCTCATATCACACTCAAACCCAGGATCAGTTACACCTGTACAAAGGTACCAGTAGTTGTTCAGTCATTGCTTTGGTTTACACTTTTGATTGGTTTTTCTTTTTTTTTTTTTTTTAGTTTGAACATTGAGGAAGTTTCCACAACCTCATACAGGTAAGAAATAAGGACAGAGTTGTCTTGTTCATTCCTGTACTTATCCTTCTAATCCTAGTTCTTGCTCCTTTTTTTATTCAGGACATTACACAGTCCATTTAGCTATACTTGTCACTGTTTTGTACTACGAGATTGTGTTGAATTATTACCCACTGCTTCACTGGTTTTCACTTTGTTTGTCCTAATCTGGAGGACAGCCTGCATAAAGGGTATTTTATCAGAAAAGACCAAAGCTACGTCACTGTGCAGGTTCCTACATGTTCACTCTGCCCTTACTCCTGTTCTACACCTGATGTTGTGCCACCAATTAATTTTCTTGAAACAATTGGTTTTAGCAACCACCAGATGCTTGATAAAAAAGTTCAATAATATGTCGATGATCTTGAGGTCTTTTCCAGCCCTAACTATTCTATGATTATATGATTCTATGTGACAAAATATCACTCCAGGCAGTTTACTTGAAGGCACACAACGTCTACTCATTACAATCTTTAAGTTTCTTGTTTTATAAAACTTAATTTCTTATGAAAGTAGTAGAAGGTAATTTATTTGTATGTTTTTTTCCTGCATACCGAAGTTTACAAATGCGACTAGAAGTCTGCTTCTGCTTAAAAATGTTATTCAATGTGAAAGCTATCTTCTTTAGACAGTTACCCATTTACATATGGACTAAAGCCTATACAAAGGGCCAATTTCATTTCAAATTAAAATGCAAAGATAAAACTTTCCTTCTTCTTAATATGTCTAAAGCATAATCATCAGTCTTTATCAAGATGTTTGAACGCAGAAGATAGGATGAGAAAGTTGGGGCTGTTCAGCCTGGAGAAGAGAAGGCTGCGTGGAGACCTCATAGCAGCCTTCCAGTACCTGAAGGGGGCCTATAGGGATGCTGGGGAGGGACTCTTCATGAGGCACTGTAGTGATAGGACAAGGGGTAATGGGTTCAAACTTAAACAGGGGAAGTCTAGATTGGGTATGAGGAAGAAATTCTTTACTGTAAGGGTGGTGAGGCGCTGGAATGGGTTTCCCAAGGAAGTTGTGAATGCTTCATCCCTGGCGGTGTTCAAGACGAGGTTGAACAGAGCCTTGGTGGCATGGTTTAGTGGGATGTGCCCCTGTCCATAGCAGGGGGGTTAGAACTAGATGATCTTAAGGTCCTTTCCAACCTTAACTTTTCTATGATTCTTTGATTCTATAATATGTAAGCTGTCTTCATAGACAATTTCCCTGGAAAGGAAACAACAAAGAACCTAAAAATGTCTGGAGCACTTACAAGGCAGTCTAAGTTTTCTTCTCCTCAAACCAATATGTCCCCAGTCCAGTTTGTTGATCTTTATTTATTAAGAAAATTTACATAAAACTGAATTTCAATTTCCCGCCTACAAACTTTTTGCAAGTTTTCAGAGATAACTATTCTTCTTCTCTGTGTTTGGGTGGAAGGTGATTTCTTGCTGTCGTGGTTTAAGCTTCTCAGCCACGCACAGTTTTGCTCACTCACTCACTTCCCCCTCTTTCTTCCCTCCGCTCCTGGAGGGATGGGAAGGAGAATCAAAAGAATGTAACTCCCACAGGTTGAGATAAGAACAGTCTAGCAACTAGGGTGTAACACAAACCACCACTGCTACCACCAATAATAATAATGACAAGAGAAAAATGCAAGGGAAGAGTTTCTCTTCCCCCCCCCCCCCTCCAAAATTGGGGTGGGGGAGGAGGAATTGGAAGAAGAATCGAAAGAACGCAACTCCCACGGGTCGAGACAAGAATAGCCCAGCAACCAAGGTACAACACAAACCACTGTCGCCACCACTAATAATAATAATAACAAGAGAAATACAAGGGAAGAGGATAGAACTGCTCACCACCCGACGACCGAGCTGTGAACTAAAACAAAAAACTCTTCCGGGTTCTGGCCCCCAGTGTTTTTACATCCTGGGCACGACGTGCTGTGGCATGGAATAACCTCTTTGGTCAGTTTGGATCAGGTGTCCTGTCTCTGCTTCCCCCCAGCTTTCCCCCCTCCCTGGCAGAGCATAAGACTCAGAAGGTCCTTGGTCAGACCAAAACATTCTAAGCCGTAACTATAAACATCGGTGTTATCAGCGCTGTTCCCAGACCGAAAGTCGAAAACACAGCACTGCACCAGCTACTATGAAGGAGAAAAAATTGACTGCTGCTGCTGAACCCATGACACTTGCTGAAAGAAAAAATAAGGTTAAGGAATAGTCTAGAAAGCAAGGAAGATACCAGTGAAATTTGCTGTCTATTTTCCCTTCTTCTTTTAACCTCGTCATACACTGGCATCTTCTGCACTTGAAGAGAGGGAGAAAGAGACTATGACCATGAATGCATTTAATTGTCTGCATAGGTTGAATTAGCTTTACAGATAAAGTATAATAAACTTACAAGATTTTCAGAACACTTGACAGAGCAATACAGGAGAAGAATCTATAGATCTTCAAGTGGAATGGTCTAGGCTTCTGACAATGACTTAAAATTATATTTTCAAATAGAACTGGTTTAGAAAAAGAGGAAAATTATGTACAATGCATTAACCATGTTAGAACCAAAGTACCCTGAGCCTGAGAAAAGTATTCAGAGTAAGTCATTTAACAGATAAGATTTTAATTAAAAGTGGAGATTCTAGTTACCTGTGAAAATAAAGTACTGGCTTTATACTCAGCTTTAACATGTGTTATGCAACATGCCAACTAGAACAGATGAAATGTACTCTTGCTTCATCGGTTATTACAGTTGGGATATTTTTAAACTGTCCTTAGTACCTGAATGGCTAATATTTAACTAACTATTTCACTCTTGGAGGTCCCAACTACTTCAAAAAAAAACTAATAAAAATAAGCTGTATTACAGCTTTGCCACTCCTACCTAAGATCTAGAATCTCATTTTCAATTTGTTCCAGAAAAGGTCTATGTATTTTATGCACACAAAAATTTTTATATATATATATATATATATATATATATATATAAGCATATCTGCATCATTATTTTACTGGCATAATTAAAGAAAACAAAACAAAAAAAAATGAAACAAACAAACAAAACAGCTCCCAGTAATGTGCCTTCAAGGAAGCATTGCTGGAACTAATCATCCATAAAAGCTATTCTAGAATCATAGAATAGTTAGGGTTGGAAAGGACCTTAAGATCATACAGTTCCAACCCCCCTGCCATGGGCAGGGACACCTCCCACTAAACCATGCCATCCAAGGCTCTGTCTAACCCGGCCTTGAACACCGCCAGTGATGGAGCATTCACAACTTCCTTGGGAAACCCATTCCAGTACCTCACCACCCTTACAGTAAAGAATTTCTTCCTCATATCCAATCTAAACTTCCCCTGTTTTAGTTTGAACTCATTGCCCCTTGTCCTATCACTACAGTGCCTCATGAAGAGTCCCTCCCCAGCATCCCTATGGCCCCTCTCCAGATACTGGAAGTTTGCTATGAGGTCTCCACGCAGCCTTCTCTTCTCCAGGCTGAACAGCCCCAACTTTCTCATCCTATCTTCATACGGGAGGTACTCCAGTCCCCTGGTCATCCTCATGGCCCTCCTCTGGGCTTGTTCCAACAGTTCCATGTCCTTTTTATCTTCAGGACACCAGAACTGTACACAATACTCCAAGTGAGGTCTCATGAGAGCAGAGTAGAGGGGCAGGATCACCTCCCTCAACCTGCTGGTCACACTCCTTTTGATGCAGCCAAGGATACAGTTGGCTTTCTGGGCTGCAAGCGCACACTGCCGGCTCATGTTCATTTTCTCATCGACCAACACCCCCAAGTCCTTCTCCACAGGGCTGCACTGAATCTCTTCCCTGCTCAACCTGTAGGTGTGCCTGGGATTGCTCTGAATCAGGTGGAGGACCTTGCACTTGGCATGGTTAAACTTCATCAGGTTGGCATCAGCCCACCTCACAAGTGTGTCAAGGTCCCTCTGGATAGCATTCCTTCCCTCCAATGTATCAACCGAACCACACAGCTTGGTGTCATCAGAAAACTTGCTGAGGGTGCACTCAATCCCACTGTCCATGTCACCCACAAAGATGTTGAACAAGACCCGTCCCAACACCTATCCCTGGGGGACACCACTCGTTACTGGTCTCCAGCTGGACATTGAGCCACTGAGCACAACTCTTTGCGTGCAGCCATCCAGCCAGTTCTTTGTCCACCGAGTGGTCCACCTATCAAATTGGTGTCTCTCCAACTTAGAGAGAAGGATGTCACATGGGACAGTGTCAAATGCTTTGCACAGGTCCAGGTAGATGACATCAACTGCTCTACCCCTGTCCATCAGTTCCACAGCCCCATTGTAGAAGGCCACCAAAGTGGTCAGGCAGGATTTCCCCTTAGTGAAGCCATGCTGGCTGTCACCAACCACTTTGTTGTTTTCCATGTGCCTTAGCATGCCTTCCAGTGGAATTTGCTCCACGATTTTGCCAGGTACAGAAGTGAGGCTGACTGGTCTGTAGTTCCCCAGCTCATTTGTTTTCCCCTCTTGAAAATGGGGGTTATATTTCCCTTTTTCCGGTCATCGGGAACTTTACCTGACTGCCATGACTTTTCAAATATGATGGACACTGGCTTAGCAACTTTGTTTGCCAGCTCCTTCAGTACCCGCGGATGGATTTCACCAGATCCCATGGACTTGTATGCGTTTAGGTTCCTAAGATGGTCTTGTACCAGATCCTCTCTTACAATGGGCCTAGGTCTTCATTCTCACTGTCCCTGCGTCTGTCTTCCAAGACTTGAGTGGTGCGGTCAGAGCATTTGTCAGTGAAGAGTGAGGCGAAGAATACTTTAAGAATCTGAGCCTTCTCCAAATCCAGGGTAGCCAGTTCTCCTGATAGCTTCCGGAGGAGGCCTATGTTTTCTCTAGTCTGTCTTTTATTTGTAGTGTAATGCTATAAACCATGAGAAGTTGAATGAGATATTCCTAATAAACCCTTCATACTTATTCCTAATAAACACTTCACATAATAAAAGGACTTCATATGTGGTTTAACCCAAGTTACAGCATTTCTAATCAGAAGCAGTTTGATTTTAAAGGTGGAAAGAGTGACTCCATAACTTAAGACCCCTGGGAAAGGACCCATCCTGTTTGGATGAAACATGTCTGACTTTGGATTCAGTATGAATAGCATTAGACTTCTTTTACTGTGTGAAATATTAAAAAATCAAATAAAGTAGAGGATTTCAAAGGGACTGACACTAAAAATAAGGAGTAAATTACTTGGTGTACATTTAACCCTGTTTTGTACTTGAAGTCCACTCTTTATAATACTACAAAGACTCTATTGAAATCATTCTAGAAGCTTCCATTTCAGGGTTGTTTTTAAGTGGTTTGAGTTCAGGTTTTTTTCAGAGCAAACACTTCCAAGTATGCCACTTCTCTCTCCGTGCTGACGATAGTTCCACACAAATAACTCACTGTCTTTCTACTTCACTTTTGATCTGAAGAAAGAGTTGTTTTACACTGAAAGGTGCTGACTTCCTTTCTCAGTAATCACAGTGGAGCAGGTGTTCTTTCTTCCCACAGATTGCAGGTGTTCTGGGTAGCTTTCTAAAATCATTTTAATGTGTCCCTGGTTCATGTTCAGACAGCCAAAGTAGTTTTGCAGTGCACTCTATTTTAACTGGGCTGAACTGTACAGCTCTCTGGTTAAGCCTGTTTGGGTGAAATCAAGATTGTTACCAGGGGTTGGGGTTTTTTGGTTGTTTTTTGGTTTGGGGTTTTTTTAATTGCCAAAGACCCTTACTTAAGATACCATCCTGAAATTATGCCAGTTGACACTTTCGCAATAGCTCTAATATGACAGTGATTTTTTGCCCTCTCTGCTTCTACAGTGAGAATTGAAAGAATCTAAAGGCATTAGTCCAGATTTAGTACTTTCTATTGAGTGTCCAGCAAGTGTGAAGGTGAAGCTGAGCAGAAAATAGCCCTTTGACTTGGATTATTAAGAAATATTGCAAAGACAGTAATTTTATTTCTCATTTCTCAACTTTTTTAATGTTTCATATATCTATAAGAGGATATACATTTACCATGTACTGATTTTATTTTATTTTTTTTTTTTCCACAGGGTACTCTATGAAGCATACATCTAAATAAAAGAAAAAAATAAAGATCTTATTAAAGAGCAATAAATTACCTTGTGTAGCTCTTCCCTGGGTAGTAAATCATTACAAGAACAGATGTCCATCTGTGCTGTTAATAAAGAAGAGGTATTTACCAGTCAGCATACATAGAAAGAAAGAATATGTGACAGTATAAGATGCAATGAGGAACATAGCTTTATTCTGGGTAGTTGTTGCAAACAGTAGCAAATTCTGAAGCTATTAAGGAAGTTAAGAAAATCATAAGTAGCTACTGATAGATTGTTAAAATTAAATTCTTATGTATTTTGGGATAGCACATATTGTTGAAAGATATTTTCATAGACATGCAAAATAATTTAATTTTATATTTTTTTTAATAAGGTAGAATAATTTTCTTTACATGTACTATTTATAATTTATCTCATACAAGGATTAAAGATTTTAGAAGGAATAGTAAAATGAAGTTCACACTGCAACAGATGTGACCAAATAATAAAAAACTCATCAAGACATAAATGAATGGGCAAATATAATACTGCTGTATTGTTTTTCTTACTTCAGAACATTGCGCTTCAAAAGTTGCTGGTTGCATAACAGATTTTGTTACATGGTCTGGTCAGCTAACTTCTCCATTCCTCATCTTTCCTCTCCCTAGCAATCCAAACTGCAGAAAACCTAGTATCGTCTCCTCAATCTTAACCTATTTCTCACTTCCCCCAAAATTCTAACACCTTTAAGGCTAGCTGCAGCTGAGACCTCCTGGAGAACCATGAACTAGGGTGCTCGTAGCTTATTTTGCTTCCTGACGTAGTTGGGTAGGTGTTCTCTGATGATACATATCCAGCCAGTCTCTACGAAAGCACAAGGAAGAAGTGGTGTTTAGCTCCTCTTTAGCTACAAGTTGAGAAAAAAATACAGCAATCAATCATGCAAGATGCTGGACATATGGAATAGGATGCAGCAGCTTTCTACAAGTGATCTTCCTACCTTAGATTCTATAATATACAGCAAAGCCTAAATAGCTCTTCAGCTGGCCAAATTGGTGTCTTCTTCAGGGTACTTGAATTTCTCTCTAGACATTCTATATATGACTATGTACGAAACTCAGAAACTAGTCCATGTTTAGACATCTGGGACACCAGAAGTTGGAACTCAATTGCCCTCCCAGCATTTGTTCATTTCATAGGGTCCAGGT
This sequence comes from Amazona ochrocephala, assembly GCA_039720435.1. Taxonomy (NCBI): domain Eukaryota; kingdom Metazoa; phylum Chordata; class Aves; order Psittaciformes; family Psittacidae; genus Amazona; species Amazona ochrocephala. Next base: position 28,878,183 of record CM077878.1, read on the forward strand.
CAGAGCTGAGTGTCAGCCTTTGTCCTACTATGGCTACCATAACAAAGTAAATTTTGAGTCCTCTTTGTTACTATCTGCTCTCTTTTGTTGCAGTGAATGTTCAGCTATTCAATCCAAGGTGAAAGAGCACCAAAAGAACCTACTGAAAGAAACGTTCCCCTCACCCAAATTCCCTATTCTTCTTGTACAAAAATGTGGTTTTCCATGACAGCCCAAGTGTTCAATAAATACCACCAAGGCAGAAAGAAAGTTAACTTAGACCCCTCATATAATGGAGATAAAAAAGCATATTATCTCTCCTTTGGGAAATGCTCTACATAGAGTCTCATCTAGTTGTCATGATCTAGACTTGTTTGTTGGGCTGGATCTAGCAGGATCAATACGTAGAGAATAGCTGATATACTGTTAAGGACTTGAGCAATTACAGGCACAGAAACAAATTTTAGAGGTGCCTTTGATGCAACAGCACAAATGCACTTCTTACCCTTCATTTAGGCAGACTGGCAAAGAGTTTGGGGGGATGAAGAAGGGTAGGTTTTTTTCTGTTCTTTTTTCAGTTTAAATTTAGTAGCTGCTACAGTGGGGGTCTTATGATATCCTTTTTTTTTTTTTTTTTTTTTTGGCAATAGATATCTGTCTTCTTTATTAGACAAAGAAAGTTTAATGTCAACAGCTGCCAAACCACATAGAGATACATAACTCTTAAGATGGAAGAATCTACTATCGATTTAGATAATGCTTTTCACAGTGAGCTGAGCAGAAGCACTTGAGAAACATTCAGAATTTCCTTTTAATGGGAAGTTAAATCCATCTTTCCAGTGCTGAACTTCTTCACAGCGTGCTGGCATAAGATCAGTGGTAATGCCACTCATTCTGTTCTGTGTCTGCCACATGTTGGGATACATTTCTCTGGTCGGACCATCAGGTTCTGTAAATAGCAATTTTCCATCACTGTTCTTCTTAAATTAAGCCAACATGCCTATAAAGCTTTTAATATTCAAATTATCAATGAGTCTGCTGTAGAAAGGCTTTATTATTATTATTCAATATATCTTTTCTGTACAGATGCTCCCTGAAGACAGAGCTACTTAGCTGTCAAGGCATGTGCATGGAATCTGTCAATGGCATCCTTACCTCTGTTGCTCTCCCCAGTGAGACTGCGTGTAGTGTAGGAAGTTATGTTTCCTCCAGAGTTCGTAAGAAACATGCATTAGTAATAAAGTAAAGAAAACCCAGCCTGTGACTCTTGAACTGATAGTCCTGTCACAGCTGAAGTACCAGAGTCATTTTCATATTTCTGTACTCCATAGGGTTATTTTGGGTTTACACTGGCGTAGAGAGAATTTGGGTCACAGCTCAGCCATCTGTCTGTAGAAGGCTTTTCCTCAGAAATGTTTTCTGTCTCATTTTAGTCTGTACCTGTGATGTGAAAAAAAAAAAGCCCTAGAGCTGTGCAGGATATTTCCACAAATTATGTTTTTATTTGAAAATGCAGATGAGTTGAAACTGAAAGTTTTCATGGCTGTTTGTTTTGGCCAATGTTTGTTGATATTGTTTCTTTGCTTTAACATGCGGTTTCTGGAGTTTTCTTTTTAAACCTGTTTAGTGCCTAGCTTCCCTGTGGCCAAGGTCAGATCCTTCTATAATATGATTTGAAGCACATACATGAGCTCAGGTTAGATGAGGAGGCTTCATAAAACACTTTCAAACCCTTGGAAAGGGTACAGCTTGGTGGAGAGGTTTACGTACCATGAGTATGTAATTTTGTGCAACCAGTCCCCAAAGCAGCCTTGTAGTATGGTGATAAATTCTTATTGTTGAAAACATAAGAGCAAGAAGATGGAGCAAACTCAAAACAATCTAGGTCCTTCTGCTCTCCCCCTAAGACGGACTAGTCAGTGGGTGTTGCCTCATACTTATTACAGGTCAAGGCTAAAGGTTATGTGTCTTGGTTTCTTCTACCAAGATAAAGGTCATAAAACAGGTTGCAGAATTGGAAACAGGTTTTCAGAGTAAAATCAATAAACTCATAACTTCATCCCAAACTGTTGGCTCAGGAGCTGTCTGAGAAGTGTTGATCACATTTGAAGTTGAGGCTGCCTGTGTTGCTCTGGCAATTATTCTTCCCAGATGGACAGGGCTTCTCAAAAATTCCTTTTGCTTTGGTTCAAGGCTCCAAGATATATTTCTGCTTGGGCAGCAGAGTTCTAGATGGTAAATGGAGGGTCTCTGTGAGGGTTTTATGTCTGCCATAGATGTCTTTTAGACATGCTTTGAAATGCCCTGCTGACAGAGCTTTTGTCCCAGTGAATGTGACTTTGATAATTTGACAACTATAACTGCTACTGAAATTTTCATAAGTTTATTCAAGAAGGAGTCTTTGAGTCCAGAAGTGCTCCAAAGTGCTGTTTCCACATTTCTGTTATCTCCTCTTCCTAGAAGTAGGTTCAAATACAGTCTTAAACTTGCCTGATATAATTTTGCATACCGAATGTCCTAAAGCGTTCTTTTGTTTTCCTGAAGCAGTTTATATTTTGGTACACTCCTCCAAGACTGCATGGTTTGTAATCTGAACCTCTTCATACTTTCATAATAGCATGTAATTTGCCATATAATAAAAAGCATTCTCTGCAGAGCATCTCCAACCTGTTTCACAATTGAAGTCACTTTCAAGACTTTCTACAGGGCCCCTACATAACCTGTCAAGGCAAGATACATGACTGTTTTGACACTTAGAATGCCTCTGTTTTCCTCTTTTCATAGAAATGATATTAACACTAGCATTCAGTTAACCTCAGTAATGGACAGACATTCCTACAATGCTTCCTTGTACTTGTCTGCTTGAGGTTAGTGCTCCTTTCCAAGAAAGTCTGAAGATCATGATTGCCTGGCAGTTTTGCAAAAGCGACATTGATTTTGCATTGCTGATCCTTAAAATTATATCTCATTTTATATAGTAGGATTTTATCTCCTATTCCACTCTCTTGAGACATTTGGCAAGCTTATCTTTTAATCCCTGGAAAAGCAGGATTTTGCAATATTTCCTTTCTGATGTTAATACCTGGTGCTTTGGAAGGAAGTGTCAGAATCCCTGCAAAGGGACAAATATATTGTTACTTGCCCAAAGGAAAGTTTATTTATAACATCAGGCAGTAACTCCTTAGCATGTGTTCCAAAACATGAGGATTATATATTTTACAAGCATGTCATTATCTAAAATCATCAAAGATATAGGTATGGGTCAGATGAACATGTAATCCTCTATATAAAACTTTAGTTTTGGGTAAGAGCATAGGAAGATTGCCTGAAAACAAGGACTAAAATCATGCTGATCCCAGAAAAGATTCCAGAACAGTGGGAATCACAGGTTCCACGCTGATTATAAAGTAAAATGTACACTGAAGTAGGATCTAAAATAAGATTGTCATAGACAGTCAGAAAAAATACAATTCCCTTAGAGCTGCTGCTGCCACCTGGCAAAAGAAGGGCCATTGGTCCGCCCAGATCAGTTCCCTGACCTTGACCAGGTCAAGGAGATAGACAGAGAATATGTATTTAAGAACAAGACAGGAACATAGCAATACTTATTCACTCTTCCCAATATGTAGAGCCTTGGGACTGAAACAGTGTAAAACACTATACATCCTGTGGCAAGAGATTTTCACAATATAACCATGTGTTTTATGGGAGGAAAAGACCTCCATTTGCCTGGGGATTTGAAAACCTTCACCTGAGAATGTTAGCTGAAATATGAAATTTTAAAGTAAATTTCAGGATTCTCTGTGTATGTAGATGTGTTTTGAGATCACAGTTGTTTTGTCTGATGGATGTCTGTGGAATCACAACAGCAGAATAAATATCTTATTTTTATCTGGCAGACTTGTGAGGTAGTTGGCTGTTAATGAAAGGAACCCTGGTATATCACACATTTGCAGAAATGGCCAGAACTTGAATTTGGCTTACTGTGGCATTTTACTCCAGATTTGAATTCAGCCTGCATATATTAATGGCACTCTGGAGGGACTGCAGCAGGTAATGGAGAAAAAGATGGTCATATTTTGATCTTTTTTCTCCCCACCATTTCTATTTCAAAATATTCTAGTTTCAAGTGATGACAGAAAGTGTAATAGCTTTCTCAGCAAGTATAAACTTCCTTAAGAAATATCAGACACTGAATATACATCAGTCTTGTAGGAGATTTTTGTGATGCATTTCTTGTGGGTCTTGTGTTTTTTTGGGTTTTTTGTTTTTTTTTTTTTTTTTTAAGATTTATTCAGTTTTACATATACATTTTGGGGTATGTGAATATTGCAGTCATATCTGAAAATATCTGTACAACTTACCAGTAAAGGGTTAAAACTGTCATATGAAGAAAACTTTGCCTGAAAAACAGATCTCGAAGTAAGATAAACACCTGTCTAGCTAGCAGGGAGGTTTGGTTGGTTTTCTCCTTGCTTTGTATTCTGTGCTGTTGCCACGAATATTCAAGCTAGCTGGAAATATCCCATGCTGGCTGCACACTACACTATGATGCTGTGCTGAGGTTGTGACTGTGCAATGTGACTCTGCCTATATTATGTGTTAGATGTTCCTACAGAGGATGCAGCATTAGCAACTTCCCCTTGTAGTCTTGCCTGGAGCTCAAGTTCTGTGACCAGAATATTAAAAACAAACAGGAAAGACCTCAAAACCCCAAACCCAAACAATTATTGAAAAAAAAAAAAAAAAAAAAAAAAGGAAAAAAAAAAAAACCACCCCCAAAACCCCCAAAACATAGTTTGGACCTGCTTTCAAGGTAAACCTGTTTCAACAAATCAGAGCAGTCTCTAGTTTAGGCTAACCTCAAAAGATTACAGGCTGGACCACAGGTTGGTACCACAAACCTGTAAGACTCAGCAGAGGGTGTGGAAGCAGTTTGTGTCACATTGCTGATAGGATTTCTGCTTGACTGTTTTCTCACTGCTGCAATTTGAGGGTTTGGGTGTTAGGTTGTGCCCATGATGCCGTCAGCTCTGGCCACAGCACCCTGCAAGCAGGCGGTCTTGTGCTGAAGGCTGTGCAGATGAGCACAGCCATAACCTCATCCAAGAGGAAGGGGTGTAGTCCGATGTACGTGTCCCATTGCCTGCACATGACTCTGCCACTCCATTGTTTCAGTAGAAGTGGATCAGGAAACTTATCTAAAGCCATCTCAACCCTTTCATCGTCAGCCCTTGTTTGAAAGAAACAGAATGCATTTCCCTCCCTCTCCCCTCCTTCCCTCCACTCTTATTTAGAGCAACTCTTGTTGCCCTTACAGCATTGTGTTTACAATGTTCAACATTTGGTGCAAAGAATTCTCCTTTTAATTCCTCAAGCACTATCTATTTCCTTCTCTTGGGACTTATGACAGGTGCTCCTTTGTTCTTTGGTTTGATAATGTCTCAAATAGCCTTGGAGCTTCAGCCAAGCTAAGAAACTTGCACTAGCAGCAAACTGCCCAAATTAGCATTTTTGCTAATTCCTGAGAAATGCAAAGTTGTTGAAGCCCTGCCAGAAACCTGTCAAACTAATTTGCAGTGGGAGAAGTGGATATGGGGTGAGGAAAAGGTTCAATTGAATATGGCACACAAAACGGCCTTTATAGACTTTCCTAGTCCTCCTTTTAAAGATAGAATCATGAATTTGAAAATGATTTAAAATAGACCTTTTTTTCTAACATGGTTGAAAATCTTGGATTTTTCTGAGATTACTTTTCAATGTCATTTCCCTTCTGTAATTTATTACACCATTAATAGTTTGTCTGTAAAGCACTTTAAATGCCCAGCATTGTCAGACATTTTTATCTCAGCAATTTAATAATTTTTCCTGCAGCTTTATATTTTCTCACTTTTCAACAATGTAGTTCTATATTTGTCTGTGCTCTGAGGCTCAGAGTTGGGCTTTTCTTCTGCCTGCCTTGTTAAATATATATTTAAATATGATTTCTTCACACACACACACACACTTAATTTGAAATTAATTTCTTTCCTTGCCTGAAACATGTATGCCCAGCACTTATCTAGGTAACTACCTGGCTATTGTTCTGGGCAGGAAGAAGTAAGTGGAGTCCTTGGTTTTACTTTCCTGTCCTGCAACAAATCTGGAAAACACAGACAAAGAGAAAGGGTTATATAAACAGTCAATGAGCCATTGCAGGGTGCGTCATATTCTACAACTGGAGTAGCCTAGGAGTGAAATACCGTGTGCCAGGGGGAGGGGGAATTAAGGGAAGAAATGTACATCTGAGTCACAGAGTCACTCCCACCATAATGTTGTTCATGCCCCACCTTTACTGGAGGCATAAAGTTTTCAACCCAATCCTTTACTGTGGTGTGTGTGAAGGATGTCACTGTATTATGGGTAGGGGAAATGTTTATAATATAGGGGAGGAGTGGGATGGAAAATGGGGTGGAAAAGAACTTCAAGCTGTGATGCTTTCCAAATTGGGGGTTTGTGTGAGGATTTGTCTTCTTTCTAGGGCTTGTTTCTAGTTGTGGTAGGCTGCTAGGACCATTCAGTGAACAACAGTAAAACCAGTTCTCAGCTTGGGTCTCCAGTTCCAGATCTTCCTCTTATTTCATTCGCTACCTGTATTGCTAGAAGAAAAGTTGCAGAAACAAAGGATGAAGCTATAGACAATGACAAGCTATGTGTCACAGGAAGAACTTCTCTTTCTTTGAAAGCCAATTTTGAAATGACAAAGAAAATAAGAACCTAAGATTCAGTTATGGATTTTAGCTGACTATGTGTTGCTGTCACCTGCTATTTCTATTATCTTGTAGTGTAAAGGCTGGGCAGTCTCTGTGATGTTAGTGTGTTAAGCAATCTAGTTGTGTTAAGCAACCTAGTCTAACTTCGAAGATAGTTCTGTTTTGAGCAGGAGGTAGGACTGGATGACCTCTAAAGTCCTTAGAATCTTTTTTTTATATATATATATGACTTTATCAGTTGTTACAGAAGCACTATCAACTGACACCCTGACACATAATGTAAACATCCCTCTGCCCTTCTACCCTCACCTCTCAGCAGAAAACGAGCTGTCTTGGCTCTGCCTCTTTTCTGGCTCTGTGCAGGCTGGAGTCCAGGTGGTGCCCACACTGACTTCACAGCTCAGGGTTGCTTATGTCCTCTCCCTGGCAGAGTGCTCAGTAACATGGCTTTTGCAGCATTACATGCATACTCAAAAATCTGTGCATCAGCATTTTGTTGAACTGGGATGTAGCACAGAGGACAGATAAGTTTTGTCCCTCTTTGCTAGTGCACCAGTGAATATGACACTGGTATAAGAGCAAACAGGATGACAACTGAGATTATGGGCATGCTGGAATCTTCAGTAGGTATTGACGGCATCTCTCTTAAATAGGATAAATAGTCCATGTTTTGGAGAAATGACTATTAGGTGATGTTAAACCTAATCTGAAACTCAAATTTTAGCAGATTAGTATCTTTTGTGTTTCTCTAGAGCCCTGACACATTATTCTGCTTGTTTCCTATAAGGACTGTGCTTCTGTGATCTGACCCCAAGATTTGGCAACTGGCATCACTGGCACCTACACTGACTGGTTTGCCCCTAAGCCATATTTTGGGACATAAAGCCTCTGTGATGCCTATACTCCCTTTTTGACTTACTGCAGACAATCCTAGGTTGAGAGACTGCTTACTAAGGCCAGAAAAAGTGCTAGAAAAGATGAGGGATTAAAAAAGACACTTAGCTTTGACAAGACTTAAGACCAGTTAAAAAGTAGATAAAACCTAAAGTATAATACTGAGCTTCAGCTAGAATACCTCTTCTGTACTATGGATATAAAAGCTGGGCTTCAGTGTTCCTCCAATGGCCCTGCCTGGAAGCATGGATTCCTCAGGGCTAGGTCTGGTGCTGGCCTGAGGAGCAGGCAGCCAGTCTGCTATTCCTGTCAGCCATTGCCTTTAGCCAGCTGCTACTGATCTTCCTGCCTCCTTGTAAGGGCTCGAACTCACTTCTGCCTTTCATTCATTCATTTACTTGACTTTAAGCTGATTTCCTGCTTCTCACCCAGTATCAGTGCAGTTAGGAGCCGTCTCAAGATATCAGCTCTCTCCTGTTCCTTACCTTTTAGACATAAATGCAGATGCAGTTTGTAGGATTCCTCATTGTTAAATGTTTATTTCCTGCGCTTTTTTTTTTCCCCTCTCCTAGGCTAAATAACTTTCATTATGTTTACCATAAGAGTATAACACACATGAATTTGCACAGTGCTCGTAAGACTGAGACTTGCAATTGCAGAAACTAGTAATACTCTGTGCATATATACTCCTGTATTTTTATTGTGTTCTTGGCATTCGTCAACAACTGCATGTGATATTTTTAGACTCATTGTTAGTCTAGGTGACAAGCTTATGGAAGAAAAACTTACTCTGCTTGAATAGCCCTGGAGATGCAATGTTTTCACTTTTCTAAGCAGCTGTTGCATTTCGGGGCTTTCTTTTATCAAGGGGATGTTATGAATTTTAAGTCAGTCTCTTCTCACCTCCCCCATGCTCCCAGCTAAAATCATTTAGAAAAGAGGCAATTAGCTAGCACTCAATCTGCTGCAATGCCACAATAGTAATAATAATGGTGTTTGGTCTGGATGCCCATAGGGACAAGAAATTCCTTATCTTGTGCAGTTACTAGAGTTTTAATTTTATTGTTTTCATTTCATTTTCTTTTGCATGAAAAGGAAAACCAGAAAAGCCCATCATGCTTTGGGCATATTTGCCATCTAATAACAAATGTGCGGGCTTGTGAAGTTCTGTTTGTCATTCTGTAGAAAGAAAAATATTCAGAACTTTTGTACCTCAAAAACAACAGTAAAACTGTTAATAAGAATTCTTTGCAGTTTTTTATTAGCAGAATTTAATTAGCATAAGTTATTGGTAAGGCGAGTGCCCCTGTCTTCCCTACTCCCAAAGGATGCAAGCATTATGGTCTGGACAGAGAGAAGATGATCAGGCTAGCAGTTATGGATTAGCTCATTCTCATCACAATGGAGAAAACATTAGTTTAAGACTCATAAAATTAATAAGATTTTTCATTAACCACTTCATACTGAGAAAGATAGAGTTAATTGACTTGAGTAACAGAACAGTGTTCAAACTCAAAATAATCAAGTAAACTGATTGGATAGTAGTTGGAAAAATACCTTGAGATGATCTGGGTTTTCTTTTCAAAAGTGTACCAATGGTGGCAAACTTCCTGAACTGGCAAAACTGAACGAAGTGAAAATTTCCACTTCATCCACAATCTGCCTTAATAAAACATGAAGTTTAAAAATAGAGACTTGTGTTTGTAACAGCTCCCTGCTATGATGCCACTTTTGCTTTCATTTCCAGTGCAGTCAGCTTCTGCAGCTTGGAGTTCTTTTCCATTTGTACAGTACAGTTAATTTCTTTCCTTAAACATGCATAGAAGAAACCAGAGATTTAAATCTCCTCTTTCCTGCTGTGGCTAAACCACTCAAACAAACCAAAATGAGAGCAACATGTGCAAATAAGGATAATAAAATCCTATAATGAATTATTAGCATAACTGGTCCTCACCTGTTGAGGTGATCCAGGGTGTGAGTTTCTTTTCATGGACATTAATCTAGACCTTGTAGAACATCCCATTTCATTTCCTGCTCTGTTCAGTCTCTGTTAAGAACATGACTATGCCTGGAAAGATTGAGAAAAATGCTGCTTTTTCTTTGAGAATCACAATAGCATACAGAGGGAGTCAATTATCCTCGGACAGGCACCATTCAAATTCCCAGTAGCACTAGAAGTGCCAAGAAAAACCCAGAAAGTTCAGTGTCTTTGTTTGGCTTGGAAAAAGACTTAGAAATTTGGCTTTTCATTTATCCCTGATCCCTACAACGTGCTTCATCCTAGCTGGAGGCTGACTGAAGTCACATTATGTTTCCTTGATCAAGTATACCATTGAAGCCATATGCAGGCACAGGACTTCTAAATTCATTTCAGGCCTGGCTTTCAGGCACAGAGAGCTTTTCTACAGACTTCAGGCTTTTAGACTGGGCTCTGTTTGGGCTGTGATTTTCTGCCAAGTTAAAGTACAGTTCTCATAAGGTTTCCAGATCATCCTGTTACTAGGTGGGCAAAAAAACCCCAATAGAGTAGTGTCTTGGAATTTGATTGGTTTTCTGGAGACTGGAAGCAGAAGCAATCAAAGAGAAAGAAAAGTTTGGAGAGGAGACTGTATATGCGTTTCATGGCTGTGAACTCAGCCAGTTTCAGCTGACTGCTGGCAAAGTTCCACGCGTCCTTCTTTTCTATAGACAGGTTTATCTATTCTCATATGTTAGGCCCTACTTCAGTTCCAGATTTGTCTGCTTTCATTCTTTTGAATGCATCTGTCCTTTTAGAGCTCTTCCTTGGGAATTAAGAGGCATTAAAATTGCAGCCAGTTATTTCCACAGTTTCTCACTCTTAGAACACAATAAATGCACTACAAAGATTTTTCTGCATCTTGCAGGTGCATATCAAATGTGTGGAAGCCAGAAGAAAGAGCTAATGTGTGGCAAAAAAGGACCTCATGGCTTCCATGAGTGGTTATGACTTTTTAGAATGAAAGATTATGGAAAGTTTCACAAAGTAGCAGCTGTAAAAATGGCTCCCACACTGGGAAGAAGAAATATGTGCACTAATACTTGAATTGGTAATCCATGCCAAAATATACTGGAGACAAATGGAAGCCCCAGAGGGAAATACCTGTTAGCTTTCAGGACCATTGAAATGCTAAGATCTTCTCAGGGTTTTCAGAGTTTCTCTCTTTTCCTGTAAGTTTTGTTTGTGAAGTTCATTTGTTGCCCAGAGGCATGTATGCTCCTAACACTTTACTGACCTCTAGTAAGCATAAATTGATATTTGACTTTAGTAGCACCCTACAAAATTAATGGAGCGGCAAACCTTGAAGGTTAGTATACTTTTGTACGTTAACATTCTTTGTCTTCCCTCCCTTCCAACACCTTCCTCCTACATAACATTATAGTATTCCTGAAAATTCACAGACTTGGTTAAGTATATAATAAAACTTTTGTAGAAGTGGGGACAAAGAGAAATTATGCACAGTTTCTTCATAGTCAGCATTATGTCAGCTGATATTTCAGCATTGTCAGGTCAGGTTTGGAGCTCTTCTTGAATATAGAATCATAGAATCATAGAAAAGTTAGGTTGGAAAGGACCTTAAGATCATCTATTTCCAACCCACCTGCCATGGGCAGGGACACCTCCCACTAAACCATGCCGTCCAAGGCTATGTCCAACCTGGCCTTGAACACTGCATCTGCCAATGTTTTTTCATCCCTGGCTCAGGGGAATGACAGCCACAGTGTGCTTTCTTAGGCTTGCCTTGAGCATCACCTGCATGATCTTTTATCTAGCTCCATGCAGAATAGCTATCTAATCCACTTCCATTTATGTTGTGTCAATACAGCATCAAATCACGTGGCCTTTAGGTCAATATCCTGCCACCCAAAATAGGGTCTATAAATAGGTCCTAATCTTACATCCCTCATTCCACTGTTGAAGTGCAGAATTACTATTAGATGTGCATAACAGATTTACCATCAGGTAGTCTGACATATTTGTACTCTTGAATTATGAATGAAATTTAATTTCTCAGAACTTAAACATGACATTATAAAATTACTAATATAATATTCTCCCCTTCACATCTGCATAATGAAATTCATTTCAGTGTTGTACTCTTCCTACATATATAGAACAAATAGAAAGGTCAGAAGGTGTCTGAAAGCTCTATGAAAGGAATAGGGTGCACCTGCAGGAGTGGGAGAGATCAGCTGCACTTTTCCCTCCAGATTAGCTCTTCTGAGTTTTGAGTGTGCATTTCAGCTTTCAAATATCCGTGTAGAAACACAGATGGCTCTCAAGAAGATATTGTCCTGAAGGGTCTGATATGATTATTATTTGAAGTCTATAGAAATTGTTCATGAACATCAGCAAAAATTGAACTGAACTACAAGCACAAGGTCTTGTATTTGTATTTCCTTTAGAAATACTCATCTGAATGAAGTATATAAAAAATAACAGCATGATATTAATTCCTGTAATCTGCAGAAATCATTATGTGCATTACCTTTTCATTTCTACCCTGGCTTTGGCATTGCTGTGACTGCAAGGAAGAATCACGAAAATCTAAACAGAGCTGATACAAGATCCTAGTGTAATTAGTACGAAGGCCTCGTTCTTGCAACTTATTTGTCTTTCTAAAGTTTTCAACTCCCTCTTCCCTGCACACAGTACTTTTTTGCATTCCCCAACCACAGGCCAAAATTTTCTTCCATTCTTGGGTTCTTTGTGCCTTTTCCTACCCTTTTTCCCCACTCTGAATATCTGAAATAGAGCACTAGGTTGACTGGAATGTCTCCCTCAGTGACAACAATCTCTGAGGGATCATGTAGGAGCAGATGAACTTGTTAGTTCACCTGCCTCCACAGGTGAACTGCTGAGGTCCCTTCTAGTCTGGCTTCCTTGGGTTTCATTGACGCTTAGAGAATTCAGTAAATGCTTAAAGGACCAAGATAATTTATATAACCTCTTTTTTAATGAAAGATGAACACAATTGTTAAAGATGAACAAATATGCCAGCTATAAAATATCAAGTATGACTTTTTACTGATAAGTTTGTTAACACAGAAAAGCTGTAAATTACAAATCAAAAGCATAGAAATTGTTTCTTCTTATTTAAACAAGTAATGAGGATTCTGTAGGTGTATTTGAAAAATCATGGCAGTCAGGTGAAGTTCCCGATGACTGGAAAAAGGGAAATATAGCCCCCATTTTCAAGAAGGGGAAAACGGATGACCCAGGGAATTACAGACCAGTCAGTCTCACCTCTGTGCCTGGCAAAATCTTGGAGCAGATTCTCCTGGAAGGCATGCTAAGGCACATGAAAACCAACAAGGTGGTTGGTGAAAAACAGCATGGCTTCACTAAGAGGAAATCCTGCCTGACCAATTTGGTGGCCTTCTATGATGGGGCTATAGAACGGATGGACAGGGGTAGAGCAGTTGATGTCATCTACCTGGACCTGTGCAAAGCGTTTGACACTATCTCACATGACATCTTTGTCTCTAAGTTGGAGAGACATCAATTTGATAGGTGGACCACTCGGGAAATAAAGAACTGGCTGGATGGCCACACGCAAAGAGTTGTGGTAAATGGCTCAATGTCCAGCTGGAGACCAGTAACGAGTGGTGTGCCTCAGGGATCGGTGTTGGGACCGGTCCTTTGAGACCATCTTTGTTGGTGACATGGACAGTGGGATTGAGTGCACCCTCAGCAAGTTTGCTGATGACACCAAGCTCTGTGGTTCAGTTGATACACTGACGGAAAGGGATGCCATCCAGAGGGACCTTGACACACTTGTGAGGTGGGCTGATGCCAACCTGATGAAGTTTAGTATGAAGATAGGCTGAGAAAATTGCAGCTGTTCACCCTGGAGAAGAGAAGGCTGCATGGAGACCTTGTAGCAGCCTTCCAGTATCTGAAGGGAGCCTATAGGAGTGCTGGGGAGGGACTCTTCATTAGGGACTGTGGTGAGAGGACAAGGGGTAATGAGTTCAAACTTAAACAGGGGAAGTTTAGATTGGATATGAGGAAGAAATTCTTTACTGTAAGGGTGGTGAAGCACTGGAATGGGCTGCCCAGGGAAGTTTCATAGAATCATAGAATCATAGAATAGTAAGGGTTGGAAAGGACCTCAAGATCATCGAGTTCCAGCCCCCCTGCCATGGGCAGGGACACCTCCCACTAAGCCATGCCATCCAAGGCTATGTCCAACCCCACCTTGAACGCTGCCAGGGATGAAGCATCCACAACCTCCCTGGGCAACACATTCCAGGGCCCCACCACCCTCACAGTAAAGAATTTCTTCCTCATATCCAATCTAAACCTCCCCTGTTTAAGTTTAAACCCATTACCCCTTGTCCTCTCACCACAATCCCTGATGAAGAGTCCCTCCCCAGCATCCCTATAGGCCCCCTTCAGGTATTGGAAGGCTGCTATGAGGTCTCCACGCAGCCTTCTCTTCTCCAGGCTGAACAGCCCCAATTTTCTCAGCTTATTTTCATACGAGAGGTGCTCCAGTCCCCTGATCATCCTCGTGGCCCTCCTCTGCACTTGTTCTAACAGTTCCATGTCCTTTTTATGGTGAGGACACCAGAACTGCACACAAGACTCCAAGTGAGGTCTCACGAGAGCAGAGTAAAGGGGCAGGAGCACCTCCCTCCACCTGCTGGTCACACTCCTTTTGATGCAGCCCAGGATATGGTTGGCTTTCTGGGCTGCAAGCGCACACTGCCAGCTCATGTTCATTTTCTCATCGACCAACACCCCCAAGTCCTTCTCCGCAGGGCTGCTCTGAATCTCCTCCCCGCCCAACCTGTAGCTGTGCCTGGCATTGCTCCGACCCAGGTGGAGGACTTTGCATTTAGCATGGTTAAACTTCATTAGGTTGGCATCAGCCCACCTCACAAGCGTGTCAAGGTCCCTCTGGATGCCATTCCTTCCCTCCAACTTATCAACCAAAGTACACAGCTTGGTGTCATCGGCAAACTTGCTGAGGGCGCACTCAATCCCACTGTCCATGTCACCCACAAAGATGTTGAACAAGACCGATCCCAACACCGATCCCTGGGGGACACCACGCGTTACTGGTCTCCAGCTGGTCACTGAGCCACTGAGCGCTTCATCCCTGGCGGCGCTCAAGTTGGTGTTGGACATAGCCTTGGATGGCATGGTTTAGTGGGAAGTGTCCCTGCCCATGGCAGGGGGGTTGGAACTCGATGATCTTGAGGTCCTTTCCAAACCTAACTCTTCTGTGATTCTGTGATTATTGGCATTGGTTGAGATGTTTTTGTAGTTGCTGTGCTGCATGATTTGATCTATGAATTATTACACAAGTATAATAATCACAAGTGAATCCTGTGTTTTGGAGGATTTTCAGTTAAGCTGTTATTCAGATGTAGACTCAATGCTTTCAATACAATTATTGTACCTATGTCATTTAAAATATTACTTATGATTCTTATCAAAGAACTGTAATGGCAACATCTGATATTATTTGATATTGTTATTATAAACAAAACTTTAAATCAGATGGAGAGTGTAAAATATTTCTGCTGTAAATATAGCAAACTATTTCTTTTCATTCTGTCATTCTAATTGCTCTTTATGTCTCCAGAAATTCACTCTAGTGGGTTAACTTTGGCTGGTTGCTCTCCCACTCCCTCTACTCAGCAGGACAGGGGAAGAAAATAAGATTAAAAAGCCTGTGGGCTGAGATAAAGGTAGGGCAATCATTCGTCAATTACTTCTGTGAGAAAACAGACTTGTCTTGGGAAAGATTAATTTATTTCCAAATTAGAAATAGACTAGCATGGTGATAACAAAAACAAAACTAAAACCACCTTCCCCCACATCTCCTTCTCTTTCCAGGCTCAAATTCATTCCTCTTTCTGACCTTTCTACCTCTTCCTCCCCTACCCTGAGTGCAACAGGGTGATGGGGATGGTGGAATGCAGTCAGTTCATAACGGTTCATCTCTGTCAGTCCTCCCTTCTCATGCTGTTCCCCTGCTCCAGAGTAGGGTCCCTCTCATGGGAGAGTCCTTCATGAACCACTCTGATGTGGCTCCTTCCCATGAGCTGCAGTCCATCAGCAACAGTATACTTCAGTGTAGGTGCCCTTCAGGTTCACGGGTCCTTCCAGAAGACCTGCTTCTGTCCAGAGGCTGCAGCTCCTGCCAGGGGCATGCTTCAACATGGAGCCTCCTTGAGCTGCACCTTCTTTCAGGACATATCCACTGCTGTGGCGTGTAATCCTCCACGGGCTGCTGATGGAGATCTGCTCCACCATAGGCTGCCGTAGGCTGTAGGGGCACAGCCTGCCTCACCATGGGCTGCACCAAGGGCTGCAGGGGAATCTGCTCTGGCACCTGGAGCACCTTCTCCCTTCCTGCTACACTGACCTGGGCATCTGCAGGGCTGTTGCTCTCACATTTTTTCTCACTCCCTGTTCTCACAGCATTTTTACCCTTTCTTCAATATGTTATCACAGATGTGCTACCAACGTCACTGCTGGGCTCAGCTTTGTCCTGTGATGGGTCCAATTTGGAGCTGTCTGGAACTGGATCTGGCTCTGGCTGACACAGAGGCAGCTCCTGGTCTGTTCTCACAAAAGCTACCCCTGTGCTCCTTCCTCCCCCAGGAAATCCATACCATGTAAATGCAATACATAAACATAAATGAAAGTAGAAATTTTTTTTTCTCCCATTATTCTCTCTAGATTCATCAAGAAAGTATGAAAGTTTAAATATGTTTATCTGTTTCCAGGCAACTTACTGTTCTGTAAATGTTTTTCATTACTGATGTTGGCATTTTTATTTCTGTGGTGAAAATGGGCTGCAGAGCATTTGTCTTGCATGTTATATGATACTTTGTACATTGCCTACTTATTTTTCTGTGTTATAGAAAAACATTATGAGTTTTAGTCCTTTCTTTCTCTTCAGAAATTCATGTTGTCCTTGAGTGCATCACCGGTTCCTACAGGTTGCAGCATGATTGTATTGCTAGTCTGTTTTTGCAGTTACCAGAAAGGATTTGTCAAATGAAAGATCAAGGAATATTTTAGACTTTAATAATTCACATCTTTCTGACTGGTGAAATAAAATGTGAACTGTCTAACTGTTATAGTTGAGTGCAAGGATCATGTGGATGGATGGATGAAATTCGAGGACCTAGTGGTAATGAATCTGAGTCATGTTATTTTTTGCTGTGTCTGGATTTCAAAGAGAAAATAGGATGTGCTTACTAGTTCACACTCAAAATAATATATGTTAACACTGATGATAATGATGCTAGAAGATGAGGTTCTTTTGGAGGGAACTCAGCATCCATTATATTTCCTTCTGCTACGAAGCCTGAGTATGTAATAAAAACATGATGCTCACCCATTTTCTTCACCATAATCAGCAGTGAAAATTCTTCTTGCTGTGGCAGGAGATCAGACTAGCATTTGCTAGTATGGCAGGAAGTTCCGATAACTGTTTGTGCTGAAGTGGTATGCTTCATTACCTAGCTTGTAGTTTCAGATAGAAATATTGTGGGGTTTCTGTTTCTTTTTAAGCTTTCTGTCTTTATCAAACTTGTTAAACTGCAGTCACTAGAGCTGCAAGGTTTTAAGTTTGACATTTAATTGAAAGACACAGCTGCAAGATTATTGTAATGAAATAACACATATTCATATATAATTATTATTATGGAAGATGCTTTAATGGAAATGCAGTATCTGATAACTGATGTAAAACAAATATTATGATCCTACAGGTATCACCTCATCTTATGTGAAGAAGACATTCCTGAGAGGTTTTCTCTCATCTAGTCCTACACAGCATCCTGAGCATAATATGCACTTTGCCTATAGAATGAAATATTCTGTTTATTGTTTTTTATCTGATAAAATTGCACCAAGGAATCTAATGCTTTGCACGCCAGTAGAGTAAGGATTTTTATTTTAACAGAATTTCTTTGCTCCCAGGATAGGGCTTTATCTTGTGTAATGTTCCTATGTTCAGCCCCTTGCCCTTCTTTCTGGGTGAATACCTGAGTCCCCTTACAAGGATCAATTCATAGCCCACTCTTGTCTCTTTCTATCCTTATTGGCTTCTGTGAAAGAACTGTGTAGAAGCAGATAAAGCAACAGAAACTAAGAAACAACTAACCAATCAACCAATCAACCAAAACCCCATTAAGCTGTCTCCATACTGGTTTTCACTTCCTTATCTGCTTCTTGCTATCTCTGTAAGAGATCTGAATTGAATCACAATGAAGTAAATACTAGATCAAGGATAAGCATATTGACTATAGAGAAAGTCCTGAGGAGAAGGAACGAAGCAATGTCAGATAGACAGGAGGGCAGAGGTGAACAGGCCCTTACTGGTAATGGGGAGGGGAAATAGAAACTAAGTAACAGAAATGTAAGAAGATTTGGAGCTGGGAGAAGACCAAGAACACTTTATAGAGGTCTATTGCACAATGTACCCACTTTGCCCATCCTCTTGTTTGATTCCTTGATTCCTATGTATTTTTCAGTACTTAAAAGAAAAATCAAAAAGAACTGCTTAATTTGAAAGGTTGCCTTGATTGTTAGTCGTTATTCTATTTGAATCAGTATATACCTGTAACTTTAATCTTATCAAGAGTGTCTAATTTCAGAAATAACTCCATTAATATCAGTGACATTTTCCAGGAAGTAAAGTGCCATTTGAGCTGAGTAATTTTATTGCTATCTTCTACATTTCTTGCATTATTTCACAGGGCTCTTTTCATGGACTGCCTGTGTTATCTCTTGCAAGCTTGCTTGTACTAAAGAGCTCTGTTAGACTCTCCTTATGTCTCCCTATTTATAACAATCTAAGTTTAGAAATATTTGATCACATATTAACAGTTGTATAACGTGAGAAGCTGTTTGTATTTCTGTATCAGCAGATTAAGCATCAGCTATTTTCTCTCATACATAACAAGGTAAGGTGCAGTGCTGCAGTACATTGTCAGGAAGTTGAGGAGATATGTCGGGTGTGCAACCGTAACTCCATCCAATAAAGAGATAAGAGTGCTGTTTTAGGCAGTTGTAAAGTGCACTTTCTGCTGACAAACAGGTGTCCCTTTATGCTCCAGCAGAACTTGTAAATTATTTTACAAGTTCTCTTTCTTATAAGAAGCACTATGTAAGATTCAGAAAGATTATATGACACGTTTATTATATTTATTTATTATAATTAGCATAGCAAGCAAATGTTGTAGTGTATAAAGCTAACAAAGATATCTGAACATAATTCTCTACTTATCTTTGAAATTCTTTACTCTCACAGTGTTGTGGAGAGAAAATAGATTGCAAGATGGGGAGGGGGAGTTGCTATTTACATTAGGGATAGGCTAGAGAGTATGGAACTCTGTCTGGGGACAGGTGAACAGTCGACAGAGAGTTTGTGGGTCAGGGTTAAAGGGAGAACAGCGATGGGTGATATTATTGTGGGGATCTGTTACAGACCGCCTGACCAAGGGGACTTGCTGGACGAAGCGCTCCATAGGCAGATAGGAGCAGCCTCACGCTTGCAGGCCCTTGTTCTCATGGGAGACTTCAACCACCCTGATATCTGTTGGAGGGATGGTACGGCCCGGCACAAGCAATCCAGAAGGTTCCTCGATTGCGTGGAAGACAACTTCGTTCTGCAAGTAATAGAGGAGCCGACAAGGAGAGGTGCCATGCTTGACCTCGTCCTCACCAACAGGGAAGGGCTGGTTGGGAATGTGACGCTCCAGGGCAGCCTTGAGTGCAGCGATCATGAGATGGTTGAGTTTGAGATCCTCAGGACAGTGAGAAGAGCGTGCAGCAAGCTCACTGCCCTGGACTTCAAGAGAGCAGACTCTGGCCTCTTCAGGAGCCTGCTCAGTAAGGTTCCATGGGATACAGCCCTAGAGGGCAGGGGGGCCCAAGACTGTTGGTTGATATTCAAGGATCACCTGCTGCAAGCTCAGGAGCGATGCATCCCAACTAGAAGGAAGTGCTGCAGGAGGGCCAGGAGACCTCCTTGGATGGATAAGGAGCTGCTGAGCAAAATTCGAAAGAAAAAAGAGGCTTATAAAAGGTGGAAGCAAGGTCAGGCGGCCTGGGGAGAATACAGGGATGTTGTCCGGGAAGCTAGGGACCAGGTTAGGAAAGCTAAGGCCCAGTTGGAATTAAACTTGGCTAGGGATGTTAAGGATAACAGGAAGGGATTTTATAGGTACATTGCCGATAAGAGACAGGTTAGGGACACCGTGGGCCCTCTCCAGAAGCTATCAGGAGAACTGGCTACCCTGGATTTGGAGAAGGCTGAGGTTCTTCAGGACTTCTTTGCCTCAGTCTTTACCGGCAAATGCCCTGACCACACCACCCAAGTCTTGGAAGGCAGACGCGGGGACGGTGAGGGTGGGGACCCTGGGCCCACTGTGGGGGAGGATCTTGTTCGGGACCCTCTTAGGAACCTGGATGTATACAAGTCCATGGGACCGGATGAAATCCATCCACGGGTCCTGAAGGAGCTGGCAAATGAAGTTGCTAAGCCACTGTCCATCATATTTGAAAAATCATGGCAGTCAGGTGAAGTTCCCGATGACTGGAAAAAGGGAAATATAACCCCCATTTTTAAGAAGGGAAAAATGGATGAGCCGGGGAATTACAGACCAGTCAGTCTCACCTCTGTGCCTGGCAAAATCTTGGAGCGGATTCTCCTGGAAGGCATGCTGAGGCACATGAAAACCAACAAGGTGCTTGGGGGCAGCCAGCATGGCTTCACTAAGGGGAAATCCTGCCTAACCAATCTGGTGACCTTCTATGAAGGGGCTACGGAACTGATGGACAGGGGCAGAGCGGTTGATGTCATCTACCTGGACTTGTGTAAAGCCTTTGACACTGTCTCCCATGACATCCTTCTCTCTAAGTTGGAGAGACATCAATTTGATAGGTGGACCACTCGGCGGATAAAGAACTGGCTGGATGGCCGCACGCAAAGAGTAGTGCTCAGTGGCTCAGTGTCCAGCTGGAGACCAGTAACGAGTGGTGTCCCCCAGGGATCGGTGTTGGGACTGGTCTTGTTCAACATCTTTGTGGGTGACATGGACAGTGGGATTGAGTGCGCCCTCAGCAAGTTTGCCGATGACACCAAGCTGTGTGGTTCGGTTGATACATTGGAGGGAAGGAATGCCATCCAGAGGGACCTTGACACGCTTGTGAGGTGGGCTGATGCCAACCTGATGAAGTTTAACCATGCTAAGTGCAAAGTCCTCCACCTGGGTCGGAGCAATGCCAGGCACAGCTACAGGTTGGGCGGGGAGGAGATTCAGAGCAGCCCTGCGGAGAGGGACTTGGGGGTGTGGGTTGATGAAAAAATGAACATGAGCCGGCAGTGTGCGCTTGCAGCCCAGAAGGCCAACCGTATCCTGGGCTGCATCAAAAGGAGTGTGACCAGCAGGTCGAGGGAGGTGATCCTACCCCTCTACTCTGCTCTCGTGAGACCTCACTTGGAGTATTGTGTGCAGTTCTGGTGTCCTCAACATAAAAAGGACATGGAAGTGTTAGAACAGGTCCAGAGGAGGGCCACGAAAATGATCAGGGGACTGGAGCACCTCCCGTATGAAGATAGGCTGAGAAAGTTGGGGCTGTTCAGCCTGGAGAAGAGAAGGCTGCGTGGAGACCTCATAGCAGCCTTCCAATACCTGAAGGGGGCCTGTAGGGATGCTGGGGAGGGACTCTTCATGAGGGACTGTGGTGAGAGGACAAGGGGTAATGGGTTTAAACTTAAACAGGGGAGGTTTAGATTGGATCTGAGGAAGAAGTTCTATACTGTGAGGGTGGTGGGGCCCTGGAATGGGTTGCCCAGGGAAGTTGTGAATGCTTCATCCCTGGCGGCGTTCAAGGTGGGGTTGGACATAGCCTTAGATGGCATGGTTTAGTGGGAGGTGTCCCTGCCCATGGCGGGGGGGTTGGAACTCGATGATCTTGAGGTCCTTTCCAGCCCTTACTATTCTATGATTCTATGTAAAGGGAAGAAAGCTTTTGGCATTGCAGGTGTGGCTATTGCTCTCATTAGGTTTCAGTGGGGAATCACTGGGCTGCATTCGGCTGAATACATCTGACATTTTCTCTCTCATTTGAATAGAGATATGGTCAGACTTCAGTGATTTCACACACTGCAGAAGAGGCAAAATAATTCAGTTTTTGATCTGCAGATTTCCAGAGGCAGCAAGGCAAGTAGAAATATTTTTCTTTCCTATTCTTGATCAGGCTTTTTATCAGCCATGTGGAACCACTTTTGTTTGCTCAGCCACAGTTAGACAGAGGTACAGTTTAATAAGATCCATGTGTTAGAAGGACTTTTAAGCCAAATACTGTAAACTCTTCTCATTCTATGCTGTAGCAAAATCTAAATCCTACACATATATACGTGCATATGCATAAATATGTGTTCATGCATGCATGTCTGTAGATGCACATATATTTTTCAGTTGTTTAGAGTTTGTTTCTCTCAATCTTCTCAGAAGTATTGTAGCTAAATGCCAGTGCATTTTCTATGTCTCTTCTTGAAAGTACTGAAGTTAGATACTTCATGTAAACTATGCAGTATGAGTAGAATTGAAACTTTTGTATATTTAATAAAGAGATAATCAAGGACATATCATTATTGTATTTAGAGGTCACTTGGATACAGCAGTATTGTGAAAGTGAATGGGAATGTGAAAGGGAATGGGTGCTTCGAGATTAGATGTGGCTCCAAAACATGAAACATGAACACACTTTACTGAACTTATCCTAGGGAAAAAAAGTCAAGATCTGTAACTATTTTCCCATGTCTTTGCAGTCTAGAAAACAAGCTTGAATATAAGAGCAGAACCCCAAAAAGAATTTAATAGATTATTTTTTTTTTTGAAGAAAAATCTTCTCAGTAATATTTCCAGCATTTTCCAGGACTGCTTCTATGTATAGGACTAGTTTTGCAGTGGTGTAATAGAATTTCAGTGGTGTCAGCCCAGCAGTGGACAATTCTATTACACCACACTGACTTAAAACTGTTCTCAACAGGAAGACAGCTTTCTGAGTTATATGAAACTGAGTGATTGCCTTGTTTCTTCTCTGCAAGAGAAGACACAGCTGAAAATAGAGGTACACATTCACAGCATGTGACTACCTTGATACCAAGGATAAGAATGGCTTTACTAACAGGGCTAGCATAGACAATATCCTCAAATAATGTCAGCTACTGTGAAAATAGTGCAAGTCAGTACATGGTGAGGAAGTTCATCAGTGCCCACTGCACCACTTTCAAATGTGAAAAACAGTAGATTTGAAAGCTAAACCAATCCATAATTTTCCTGACAAAGAAATATTTCATAGCTGGAATACCAAAGAAAACTGAGTGGAGACAACTTACTTCTGTAGATATGGAGCTAGTGGAATTGCTATTTGTCAAGAACTGACCTTTTCTTCTTCATTGGATCAGTTTCCATATTTACCTGTCTTAAAATTAATGTAATTGTCTTCCACTGCGTGCAACCCTGGGATTAAAACTTATTCTGTCTGACTTTTATGTATTGCAACTACTGTTTATGGGCTGGCAAGTAAATAAATACAGTTTTAGACTAGTTAACTCAGTTGTTTCACTAAAAGGAGCCACTGGAATCTACTCTCCTCTTTTTACTTACTGCAGTCTTTCTTCGTCACTTCTCTGGAAATGAGTTCAGCAACCAAATTAGAATTCAATGGCATTTTTCAACTAAAGTTTGAAAAATGAAGGGGGGAAAATGCTTCTGGGAGGGCAAAGGGAGTGTTTTTTTTTTCTTCTGTGGGACACCAAGATCTTGATTTCTAAATAAACTTTATTTTTGAAAATTTCATTCTTTCTACAGCTGTGGGCAACACTGTGCATTTATGGTGTGTTGCCTGGACTGATTCCTACAATACAGAGTTTGAAATGGCACCTCATGCTGAGTAATGCAAATCCCACTGAACAGGGTCCTTAACATGCTTGAAAACAGACAATTTATGTCAACAATGGAGTGAGCCTATTTTAACTGATATTTCAGAGTTGAAAATAAGGTCTTCACAAATATTTTTTTTGCAGCAAAATATCTCCCTGAACTGAACTTCCATGGTGACTGAAGAGGGTTGTGATCCTGCTTCTGTCCAGCAGAATATTTAGCAAGCTCAAAAGTCCAGGATCTGCACTTCCTGGCCACCCTGCGCTATGAGTCGGGAAAATTTGGGCAGCCCTCATGGTTCTAAAGTTGAATCTTCTTAAATAATCTGAGACTTTCAATTTTAACTTTCCCAGTCCTCGTATCATGCAGTTGGAAATACTACAGGGCTCTGCTGGTGTCAAGGGATTCTGGGCTTTCTTGTTGACACATTGAATGTTTCAGACTATCTTTGATTTTCTGAAATTAGATGATCTCATGGTCCCCGATTTCCAGGGGCCACACAGGTTGTTGCTTAGAATCAGTCTCCAGCAGTTCATTTTTCTTTAAGCAATTTTTACCCTTTGGAATCTCGCTTTACAGAGAGTTCAGAAAATGATTCGGTTTTAATTTTGATTGGAGCTTGCCTTTTTTCCCCCTCCCCAAATGTCAGCATTTCCTGTGGGAATCAAATTTTGTGTTGCAACCAGGTTTTAACAAAGAATCTAGCTGCCACAAACCTTGGTCATAGTAAACTGTGAGCCAAACTGTGGAAACTCTTCATGCCAGTGCTCAAAGCAACCCAAACCACAGTCATCCTGCCTAGAAATTAGTCAAAACAGCAAAGACAACACTGAATATGGTTTTCAGCTAGATTTCTACCCGTCTTCTGGAAACAAAACACACATTGGAACCAAATGTTTTTTAAATCAAATGAGTGATTATAGCAGGCAGTAAGACATGAGACATGTTCACTCATTAGTGATCTACTGGAATGTATTTGTGGCTTGGACATCCTCTTGGTTCCTGAGAATCTTTCTTCTGTTGCATTTCCCACTATCATTTCTTTTTCCCTTCTTGGCAGAAGAGCTATGGACATTTTAGGTAGCTATCTTTAAATGAGTTAAAACAATTTTCTCTGGCCCAAATGGATAAAGTGCTAAAACAAATTAATTACTGGTTACGTGACATGGGGGAAAAACCTGTTTAAAATAAAGTTCTCCCAAATACACTGGAAACCTTCCTTTTTTGCACACATTTTGTGCTATACATAAGGTTCCATTCTTGCGAATTCATGCTGCTATCTCCCAAGTTGTAGCTAATATTTCATTTCACAGAGAAAGATATTCTATGCAATCAGCTAAGGCAAGATCTCATTACTGTGGTCTGGAATTCTGCTTAAAGGATGATGGGCAGCCCCAGCTCTTGCAAGAGGAAACCTACTGCAAACTGGGCAAAACTGGATAAGGCTTTCATATAACAATAGTTAAGCAAACCAGCAGTGGATATAACACTGAATGGGAAGAGTTATATTGTCCTGCAGGCGGGAAAGATACCTCCTATTTCTGATTACCACCTTGTAATCTGGTGCAAAGGTAGTTCAAATATTTGTTAGTGATTTGGGAAAGCCAGTCACCACTCACAATGTATTAGGAAAGTTTCCCAAGGTATCTGTAGCTTTTTGTTGCTGTCTGTATATTTTCATATGGTCAGAGCCGTTAAGATTGTCTTTTACTATTAAAAAACCCCAAATCTCCACCCTGAATCATAACACAAATTGGATAGTCCTAAAATGTTTTTCTGAAAGGTGAATTCATTAAAAACATCAAATTTCAAAAATGACAATGCTTTAATTTTTCCATCTGAAATAAACTTTTTCTTTTTTCTTTCTTTTTTTTTTTTTTCTCCCCTTGGAATTTCAACAAACAAATCAAATCATCCAGCAATATTGCAGTAAAATAAAATCTTTTCATTACAGTTGAAAAAAATTTGCACATGTGCAAAAACATTTATTATAACCATCTGCTGATGGAACAACCACTTGTTTGATGTTGCTGTACTCAGAAGTCATTGACAGCAACTGAGAAGTGAGTCCAGTGTTTTGTATCAGCAGCTTAACACTTCTTTGGTAAGAGAATCTTCACTGGTGTTATCTCACTTTCTATGTTTCTGTGTAAATGAAACACAGAAGAGCTCTGCTGTTTGCCATGCATTTTCTGTAAATGACTCAAATACGGATTTCCGTTTCCATAAAACCATATATATATATACATAGGAATATAATTCACATATGACTTCATTTTACCACTGTCCCAAATCCAATCCCCAAATTTAATATAAATAAATGTTCAATGTGAATCCTTTCAGGGATAGCTTTTCTCGTTTGCTTCTTATTAAAGCAAGTAGTGTAAATCCAACATTCATAAATTATAT